>OZ008367.1:272102723-273302723 GCA_963931995.1 Phaonia tiefii
AACGGTTAAGAAAATTTCTCATCTGGCAAGGCCGATTCCAAAAAAATATTTTCACTCAAATTGGGTATCTACTGAACACAGCCTGAAATATAAGGTAGTAGCGTTAGCGCAGCCGATTTCCTTTGTTTACATTTGTTCGTACGCAGCAAACTTGAATGTTGTATGTTTGAGTTTTTTTTTTGATTTCTTCTATCTATGATCAGAATAGTACAGGATTGTGTGACATTTTTATCAGCAGTTTTTGACAAAAGTAGACGACGATAAGAATGTGAGCACAAAGAGAGAGAATGTGAGCACAAAGAGAGAGAGCAGAGAAACGAGGCGTTTCACTCACGGTTGCCGCAGTTGGTAATATCCAACTAAAATTGGTAACATTTAAACGGCTTGGTAACATATTACTGATTTTGGTAACCTTTTCAAATGAAATAATTAGTATAAGGAAAAACATTTGATTTCATACTTCTATTAGAAAATTTGACGAAATGTGATCTAAAATGTTACTTATACCGCGTTTATGCTGCAACCGAATTCCCGATTGTCTAAATTTCATTCACAGGAACAGCTGATTTGTGTATGGAAAATCAGATGATTAGGCCAGGAAATCTAGATATCCCTAGATTTCGAGTGCAGTATAAACATGTTTCTACAAACAGAAGAAAATCTGAAGCAGTGACAACAATATTTGGAAGAATTTAATGGTTATGCAAAGAAATGCAGTAAAGTAAAGTTTGTGGTTTTTGGTTTATGTTTTGTTATGCCATATTTTATATTTTGTTTTTGGTTTCTGTTTAATCTTTATATTGATGTATGTATGTAATATGAATTTCTATAATGAATTATTTTAAATAAACATTGAATGTTCTAAAGAAAAAAAATTTAAAAATGTTGTAATTTTTGGTAACTTTTTTGGAAAATTCTGGTAATTAAAAAATTAACCATGTGGCAACCGTGGTTTCACTTCTTTTTTGTTCTCTTCTATGAGGGTTGCCACATTGCTGTGGGTTTTGTTCTTGTTTCCAATTTTGTTTAACCATTTTCATGCAAAATAAAACAACATCGCATTTGCATTCAAAAATTACATTCCTTTATTTTAAATCAGCTCAATATTGACAAAAGTAATTAATAAAACTTACCTAATGTTGTAACGAATTAATATTTCCACTCAAGTTTTTGATCCACAATTGTTATCCGCAGGGGAAATTTTTCTGGTCTTTTACGCCACCAGTGTGTTGATATCCGCGTTACTTTTATCCAGAGCATTTACAGTTATTTCTCGAATAGTAAATCCTCTTTGAGGCAAAAATACAGAGTTGCATTGAAAAGTAGTATTAGTAGTATATCGAAAATAGCCGTTACAAAGGTTACACATTTGAATAAGTTAGAACTGAAAATATACACTGCTACAAGTGTGTATTTAATCTTCCACTCATCTTCTTGTACCATTATTTGTCGCCTTGTGTCATGCACGCGTCGTATAATTTATCCCGTTAATAGTTATGTATCTGACTACGTATTCCTTATACATGTAAATTAATAGTCCCTCTTCTCACTCGATTACGCTACCAGTGTACGATTATCGGTCTAATCGCACACGTCACATTCTCTTCACTTAACATTTTTGACGTCACATAATAAAGAAACTAATTAGTTGCAGTAAAATTTGTCAGTTCATTTCATTTGTTCAGTCTATGGACAATAGTTCCTTACAGATTAGCAGTTTACAGTATAAATAGTTACTTAAATAAATCATGAAGACATAGTTTAAACTTATTCATAGGAATAAGAAAATCTAATGAGGTATAAAATGAACTATCTGGCTCGGCAGACTTCTTCCTGCTTACAAAAGTATTGATTTGGATATTACTTTGCTCGATCAGATCAAAGTGCTTATTTTTTTGATGCACTTGAATAGATTAGAAAAAGAAAATGATTATTACCCGCAAATATAATTTTTTATTGTTTTTAATATTTATTCCTGTAAAATTTTTTGAGTTGTAACAAAAGCCATAAATAACTATCTGACAAATACTTTCCTTAAGAGTAAATGCTGAAATTAAGCCGAAAATCGACTTAATTACATAGATTATTTGATATAAACACTCAACTTTGTTGCTGTACCATAGAAAATAAAATAAAAATTTTCCCATTACATTCCATGGAGGAATTGCGGAGAGCTTCTAGCAAATGGTAATACTCACTGATTGGGACCTACAGCTTAACACCGCCCCCGAACGGACTATTTATTTATGAGAAGCTTTTGTGTGGCTAATTACTCGATAGTGTTGCCATCACTATGCGAGATGACCGATGTCGAAAGAAATGTAATGTGGTCAGATCAGCGATCGAACCCACGATCTATGGTACAAGCGGCGCGTACGCTACCCTTTGCACTACCGACGACAACGCTTTATAAAATTTTACAATTGCATGTAAATTATAATTGTTATTCGACTTTACTTAATAAACTTTCAATTGCTTCCTTGCTTATCTTATTCGGTTTCGGACAACCCCGGGGGGTCAGGGACCATACAAAACGAAGATAACATATTTCGCCAACCAGTTCGATCTTTTGCTTTATTTCTCCAGTTGGCAATACCAAGTGTACTCTGGGATTCGTCAACCTGAGCCCTCCAGCGGAGTCTTGGTCTTCCTATTTTTCGTCTTCCTTCGAGTTCGGTTTCGAAAACCCTTCGCGCTGGTTCATCTTCATCCATTCTACTGACATGGCCTAGCCAGCGCAATCGCGTTATCTTGATCCGCTTAACTATGTCAATGTCAGGATAAAGCTCATACAGCTCATGATTCATGCTTCGCCGATACTCGCCGTTGTGCACTATAGGGCCATAAATTTTTCGCAGTATTTTTCTCTCGAAGACTCCTACAGATGTTTCGTCTGCTTGCGATAGGACACAGGATTCCGCGCCATAAAGCAAGACAGGTTGAATGAGAGTCTGGTACAGCTGGACTTTTGTTACTCGAGAGAGTGCTTTATCTCTAAAGTGCTTGCTTAGCCCAAAATAACATCTATTCGCAAGCACAATTCTCCGCTTGATCTCAAGGCTGACGTTGTTGTTTTTGTTCACGGCAGATCCGAGGTATATAAATTCGCCCACTACCTCGAAGTTATAACGGTTATCAACGTTCACGCTTTGGTCTAATCGCGTGGAGGCCCTGGTCGTTGAAACCATTAATTTTGTCTTGTCCTCATTTACCGTCAGACCCACTTTTGCTGACTGCTTCTCAATTCTCGAAAAAACCGCAGTAACTTCTCTAATTGTGCGCCCAATGATATCTATATCATCAGCATACGCGAGCAGCATGTGACTTTTGCTGCTGATGGTTTTATTCATGTTGACTAGTTTCAATTGCATTTGCCTAAAAATAGAATTGGGAATATGATTATTTTTACATTAACAATGATCATTAATTAAACAGGGCTGGATCAGTTTTATTTGTTGCGCCTAAAACGTTTAATTACTTTTATATTTTTATCCAATTTTCATAAGCTTTTTGATTCAAAATAAAATCTTTTTAACCAGATGTACAATAGGGGCGTAACCAAATTGAATACCTATCACCACGAGATGGCCACTGATGTGTAGTTAAAGAAAACAGTTTATTTGAATCAATTAGGTTGAAAACCCTTCACAAATTTTTTTATTGCAATAATTTTCAAATTCAATTGGGTATAAATTAAAAAATACATTATTTTTTAAAAACATTCAAAATATTTTTAACAAACGAATATGGCTGACTAATGCCAAGAAAATGTGAGTGCTGAATAATTTTTTTTAGGAAAAACGTTCGGTTTGATATGGAATAAACGATATGAATCGTAATCCAGAAAAGTAAAACCCATCCCGCGTTTTTTATAAGTCAGTCTATTTTCTTTTTCAATCTGTATTTTTTCTAATTTGTATAACAATAGCGTTTTTAAAATATATCTGTTCTAAATATAATTTTTTAAACAAATTTTCCAAAGGAAAAGGATGATAGTAAAATCGACGCACTTTAAGTATAGATTAAAGAGCAGTGCTGACAACATGGTATCTAAAATATGATTGAAAGGTATCACCATAGATAAAGGAAATAAGTACATATCGCACAGGCGTTGTCAAGTACTACCACTAGGTGCTGTGTTGTCGTTTTGTAACTCTCACTGAAGTTTCTCATAACTTTCATTGACGTTTATTCAACACTGTGGGAAATTTGTTACATACAAAAATAGTATCATTTTCCAGGTTGTGTTATTCGAACAACTAACTTAATTTTTTTTATGTCGTTTTGTTCCCCACTTTCAAGTTCAAATTGTGTTATTTTGATTGTGTCTTTTTGTTTACTGTTATTGTTGGTGTTCGTTTGTGTTGAATTTCAGGGCAACGGACAACAAAACAAAATCCTTGTTGATGTTGCCTACCACACCTATTATTAGCGCCTGTGCTAAATCCATCTTGCAGGGAATATTTGGTTTGGGATCAAACGTTGTAATTATTGCATTCAGCTCCATCCATTGAACAGGAAATTTCCCAAGGCGTGTTCGATATACAGTTAATTCCTTTATCTATGGATATCACACAATTGAATATTTAAATTCGCCACCAGATGGCGACTCAACAAAAAAGTCTGGGTTTGGTGATTTTTTCATAAACCAATTATACTTAGACCAAAAACGATGTACAAGTAGAAAGTCAAAATTTCTCTTCACTCAAATGCCAACAAACAAAACGAGTGAAACTCTAGTACTTCTCTACTCTCTCTCTTACTCTCTTCATTGAATATTTCAATACACGAGCAGCTTTTTGATAGTGTTATTGTATATAGCTATACAAATTCCAACCATGTTGAAGTAAAATTACATAAACTATGCAAAAAGTATGAAATAAGCAAGATATGACGCGAGAGAGAAATGCGGTTGAGTGAACTTCTAGCACTTTTTGTTTCTCTTTTACCAGGGTTGCCAAGTTGCGCACATCTTCTGGTCGTCTAATTGTAAATCGTCTTTGCTTAGACAGTCAAAAAAGCGCGCCAAACTTTTTCGCTAGGGGATTACGTGTATAACGACTTATAACGGTGTTCCCGCACCACTCAAAGTAACAGGGTCATACTCAATGACGTCACGTTTTTACTCAATAATATTAGGTTCGCCCTCAAAACATTATTTTCACTCGTACATTCACATCGTTGCCATTCAATTTTTATCATTTCTAACTCAATTTGTAAGGAAATTGATGGTTAGCAAGGAACAGAAAAATAATTTTCTGCCAGACGCATTTCGGCAGCCGCTGAAAGTTGACGAAATACATTTCGGTGGGATGTTATGCGCCGTTTTTTTCAGATTAGTATCATCGGGAAAAGACGTAATTTTGTTAGGCAAATTTATGGGATAATACTGAAGGAAAATGATAATTTCATTTTATTTTCATTTTTTAAAAAAAGGAAAATAACAATTTCGTTTTGTTTTAATTTTGTAAAAATTTTGAAAAATTAAATATATAAGTAGATGACAGCACACTAAATTGAAAAAAAAGGAAAACAAAAATTTAATTTGAATTTCATTTTTTAAAAATTAAATATACAATTAGGTGACAGCACTAATAAATGTTTGCAAATGATATATATCAATGATAATTAGAAACATTGACTAACTAAAAGCCATATTTTCAAACATGTCATTGTTATACAAGTGTGCAAGTATGCATAACACCCTACATTAGTATCTAAATACTGTACAATTTCCCCACTTTACATTATTTTTTCATTTTCATATATTATTTTCTACATATTATATAAATTATTATATACATTATTATATATATTACTTTATATATTATTTGTCACACTTTATTTTTTGCTCTAATTCCGCCGTTTTTTTTTTTTTAAATTTTGAGCTTTACATTTCAAACAATTGATAGCAAACAAAACGTAGTCGCAAATTATTACAATAGTTATTCTTAACTACTCAACTAAGGAATTTCATCGGTATAAACCGGTCCAATAATTCCCCTCTGGCAACAGTAAATTGTTCACAAAAACTTTATCCACCTTAATGACTGCTGAACATAGCGTATACTGATGTGGTTGGCAAAGCGGACATACAATGCCAGAACAAAAAAAAACCATAGTACAAAGTAGTACCAGTAGACGTTGTTGTTGTTGTAGTCAGTAACAACAGGAATTTTGTTTTTGTTTCAACGCTCTGTATGTTAACAAAAAGGTCGCGAGCAAGCCTTGAAATCATTCATTATCATACTTATATTGTACTTATTTATGTACATTCGCTATTTCACTCAAGCATGTGGCTTATATACCTTTTATTGTGCATTAGAATAAAACGAGTATAGTGTATACTCTGTTAAACATGGCTTTTCCACCACTCGCTGTAAGAGAAAGAAGAAGACTCAATAAAATTTGTACTTACTTACTTACTTTGTTTTTGTTTCAATCGCTTAAACTGTCAATCTACATACGTACTGTCAATCCAAACAATACAGGAATACAAAATATAATAAAAAAGTTGGAAACCGCTGTCCTCACGAGTTTACCTTCCTTATTTTACCATGAACCAGCACAACATTATGACTTTAACTTCAAAAAGCGTTCCCGTACTTAAGATAATAGAAAATTTAAGAGAGAACAGAAAAACATGGCGTTTCTCTTTTACAAGTTTATACTATTTTTACTCGAAGGATTTTACAGAGTAAAAGTAGTAAATTGTCATTCTCTATTGAATTGTCAAAATAAATTTCAATAAATTTCAAAATTAATTCCAATTTCATTAATTTGAATCCAATTGATTTGAATTAATTAAAAATGAATTCAAAACAATTATCATTCATTCTGCCAATTCAAATTTGAATGAATTGAAATCAAAAAGAATGATTCATTTACAGGTCTGGTGGAAACTAATGCAAAGTGAATTATCGTGCAAATTGTATCGCAAAAATAATTATACTTAACTTATAGTTACATGTTTATGTGAATGTGGGAAAAGTCCCAAGCATAGAAATATAGTAGGAAAGAATTTTGCAATTTGTTATTGTATTTTTTTATTGTTTTAAATCACAAAAATAGGACCCTCAGTCCTATACTTATAGCTTATATATACTTATACCTTCAACCCATGGGCAATTCACATGTAATTAAGTAATATTATGGATGAAATATTACTCTACAGACATGTAAAATACCCTTAGCTGCGTATAGTTAAACTTTAATAATAACGATACGCATTACCAGCCGGCACCCTCGTGGAGGGTTCAGGTGAAGGATTTTTGCCAGCCATGACTAGAATTAAAAGGTATAATATACGTGAAGTCAATCAAATTAATATCTTGCCTTATATCTTGAAATATGACCTCCTCATATGCCGTATTCCAGAAAAACCATCCAGCCACACTATTGTAAAGAAATAAGGTAGTCATAACATATATATTTAACACTATATTAAAAAATGGTTTCCACCACATCCCACAAAGGGGTATCATTTGTCTAAAAACTATCTGTTATTACATAACGAAATATTCTTCGGAAACAAATTACAACTACATTTTACATTTCAACAAGGTACTTTAAGATGATCATGTCGATCTGTTATAGTTTATCAACATTTACCACTACTTTTATGAACTAATTTATATTTAAATATTGACTTACGTTCACCACATAAACCCAAACACTGAACTACACAAACATATGTACCAGTAGAAACAGTCCGATGAATAAGCAACCCCCCCTCCCGGTACGTGTTCCGTATTTCAAATCTGAATAAAAGAAGGTATATCAAATCTGCGACCATTGTAAAAACACAGCTTGTTATTAATATTGAACAACTTAACACGATTAAAACTAATTTATAAATAAATAGATATCAAGAACTTTGATACTGATATTTATTTATTTATTTATTTTTGAAGGCAAAGGAAATGGAAGTTAGAACAACAGCTTTATTAAGGAAAAAATAGGAAAATACAAATGCTATCACGTTAAGTGAATGAAAAAGTTTATGAGATAACTATGCTATGAGTAAAATACTTGAAGTTATAAGTTTTTTTTTTTAAATTACTAAACGACAATTTATCGGAAAGATAGAAGAGGTCAATTTAAAACATGAAGAACAAGTACAATACTTAGAGGGTACACCGTAAAACAATTTTACAATAGAATCATGGAAGTTTTAGTGGTGAAGAAATATTTCAGTACCAGTATCAGAAAACAATCTGAAGTTAAGACATGATTCATGAGACTGTACGAAGTTTTCATAGGCAATTTTTGACTTGGAATGGAATGAACTCAATACGAAGTTATTTAGTGGCGTTGAGCCTTTTAAGTTTTTGGCGACATTCACGAGCTTTGTCTATCATATCTTCGGCCATCCATTTGGCATTCTTCAATAAAAGAACTTGTAGCGTGAAATTTAGGTGTTGAAGTCTATGATCTTTGCAATCATCATCATTGGCAAGCCAATTAGTGTTCTGGTGGAGTTTGCGAACAATGGCGTTGACAATTTTTGCCTTAACACCTTGTTTGTGGGAATAACTGTTGAAAAGTAATGTGTACCACTTCATTATAAGTGAAAATATTTGATGAAGTTCATCCGAAGGATTAACAAGAGAAGGATTTTCCTTTTTGTAACATTTCAAATAAATGAAATGCTCAGAGGTACTGGCAACAACAGAGTCTTTCACTGGATAATTTTTTAATATACAGTGTATCCTGCATAGTAACGTTGAGTTTGTTCTTCCACAACTTTATTCGTGTCATTTTCAATGGGAGTGACGAAAATATTTTTGTCGTCTAAAACCGATATTATATCTTTCATTTCCGCTTCGTCTAATGCGGTAAATGGTGCGTCAAGCTTGACCTCTTCTACCCAACCGAGAAATTTATGATTTTCAGGTTCGCAGTTTTTAAACTTACTGCCGCTGATTGTACCAATGGTTTTGATAGAAATACATTTGCATTTGCATAGCTAACTTCTCTCAATGTGGGATGAGTGTTATGACCCTGGGAAATCCGTAAAACAGAAAAATGGTTCTCCGCACAATCTTGGTTAAACTTTCCCGCCAAGATATATTGAACATCTTCACACTCTTTGAAGATGTCATCTGTGCAATTAATTATTGATTTAATTGTCAATTTGAAACCATCGATACATTTTACATATTTACCAGCAGGTACTATAGAATCTAGTTGAGCAAGTGCGTCCACAAGCGTATTGACTTTGGAATTGTTACCTCTTTCAAGTGGCAAATTGTGAGGATTTGGAGAATACCGTTTTTTCCCGTTAAGTTCGTCGAAAAGGTTGTTGAAAAATTTAATACAGTCAGCCACTTTCCGAGCAGACTCATCTAATTCACCATTATTAATTAAAGTTTCGATAGCGCATGCCATAGTATAACTCATAACTTGAACTGCTCTAGCAACAGACATTTTTTCCCAAAACGAGAAATTAATGTGATTGTCTGTTATTTTGGGGCACATCTTTAAAATTTTGTTGTTACTGTCTATTTCATAGACTTTTCTTATGGGATTAGCATTAATTTCCCCATCGGGAGTTTTAAATCCTTTGCTGAGAAGGAAGATTGTTTCGGACGGACTTGATCAAATGACAATAATCATAGGAAACATGAATCTTAAAGTTTTTGAACATGAAAGATGTACTTCCGTTGAACCAACAACCTAACTCATTAAAAAGGCGAATATTTGAAGCTACTTGGTCACATATAACCATACGGGGTTGAAGGCCAATGTTTGTAATGGCTTCTAAATTTTCAAATAGGAACATTTTCAATTGTGCGCTAGTGGCTGTTCTTGCTAGTGCTTAATGACTTCGAACATATTTCCAATTGGAACAACAGCCTTTAAGTACAAAAGTAAGGACTTTAGAAGCGAGAACTTTAGAGCGCCTGCCATCTCCAAGGTCTTCGTAACCTTGAATAATGTCTTTGCCTTTATTATATTCCGCTGATCTTCTAATTTCCATTTCGTCAAATACAACAGTACATTGTTTATCACGGTTATTAAAGGGGAAAGTGACGCATTTTAAATTCTCAATAACACGCGGATCTATGCCAGGATCTACAGATGTTATTGGGCGCCAATTCTGCAGGGAGGTTTTACAAGGCATTTGCAATTCCAACTCATCCCGCATATAATTATAAAGATTTTTGCCACGCAAATAAATGGCCTGAGAAAGAGTTTTCTCCTCAGCAGTGTAGCTATTCTTTATTCCACATATCATATTTGCGAATACGATACAGTTTCGCGGTGTTTTTGGGTCAATCATTAAATAGCGGTCCTTCAAATTTGATACGGCCTCCTCACACTGTTTCGTCAAACTGCTTACTGTCCTTTTGAGTTCGTTAATTTCCTTATCTGTCTTTCGCCTAAGAATTTCAATTTCCTCGTCTTTCTGTTGCCTAAGTTCGTTTATCTCTTTGTCTTTCTGTACTATAATTTCTTCATACCCTTTAATTGCCTCATCTTTCTCCTCTAATTTTGTAATGTAGCCCTGAAGAATGGTGCTCGTGAAAGGCTAAGGTTTGGGTACTTTTGGTGGTACGACACTTATATGTTCGTTTTGGTGGTTCTTGAAACGAAAGGGCAACTGGCTCAATGCAGACCGCAACGCAAACATCTTTGGAGGTTCCACATAATGAGACTTCTTCATATGGTTAGTCTGCATCCATTTCCGAGTTAGCTACTCCTTTTGCTGATGTTGTTGCAGCTGGAGTTTGAACTGGTTTTTCTGAAAAATGGCCCACCAACAAGATCACTTTAGATTACATTAAATAAGACCAGTTGCTGTCTCAGTAACATAACAGTGTAATGTGTAACAGTGTAATGTGAGTGCAATGTAATGTATCGAATTGGATTTAATTGTTCGGTAGTCGAATACGGATGATGGGTTGTTGCTCAATGATTTAATTTTATAATTATATAGCACATTACTCTGTAAACAAAAGTTTATTTTGGTTACAATTTTTAAAAATTGGAACGAAATCATATAATACAGCCCCCGATTTTTTGCTGATTGGGTTGAAAATTAGTGTTCAAACCCGAAACCTTAGTACCTTATTACGGTTGTCGTCGTCGACGTGGTTTTTATGTCAATATCACTTCGTGTCAACATCGTCGTCACATCACCACTAGTTTGGTATTGTGTAACTGGCTTGAGACAAACATAAACAAAGTTTTCAAACATAAACAAAGTTTTCAAACATAACATTCTATCATACGTATCTAATTTCTTATTACATTGCGAAAACTGATAAAAACTTGCGAAAATTAGCGAAAAATTACCAAAATTTTAAATCTTATAACAAACAAAGATCAATATTTACATTTTTGGTAATTTTTCGCTAATTTTCGCAAGTTTTTATCAGTTTTCGCAATTTAATAAGAAATTATATACGTATGACGTCACTAAACATGGTAGAATCTTAATTAATAAAAACAAATAGGTTAATAATAGGATATATTAACACAAATGTCTTAAAATATTGTAAAATTTTGTTCAATTTAATATTTCTACTTTCTGTAAACATTACTGTATTATAATATGTATTAGTAGTATTACTTTTCGCAATTTGTCAAAAATTGTCATTTAATTTGTATTGATGTTTGTTTGTTATAATTAATATAAAAACTTTCCTGAAGAAGATTTCCAAAGGAAATCGAAATATCGACAAAAAACAAAAACGTTTTATGAAATCTGAAGAGACCTTAAGCTGGAACAATTAGTCAAGAATGATTAATAAAATAAAGGTCGAAAAATTAGAAACAAATTAACATTTAGTAAATAAAAACAGCCACGTAAGAGATGTATTGTAAATTTTCTGTTGCTAGCAACATATTACAAGACTATTACATAGAATGGAACTCAGCTGTTTAAAAACAAAAACCAACATCGTTATAATTTAGCAGGTTGAACTTCTAATTCCGCTGTTTGTTGTGTTTGAAAAAAAAGTGAAGTTTGTGGAACATTTTACGATACTAATCTCTACTTTTTTAGAAAAAACAATTATAATGAGTGAAAACAAGGTTTGTTTTTATGTTTTTGTTCCTTTTGTGCAATTTCTATTCAAATACCTGTAGTAAATATATGAAAACCATGTAACAGAAATTTACATCATTAATAACATTAATAAATCTTTATTTTGTATTGTTTTTTGGAAAATAATGGACGAAGGGGCTATTGAAGCATACTTGGTTCATTTAGAAGACGATTGGCTATCAGAAGACGGTTTTATGTTGACAATTCTTTGATTGTCTATTAAAAAGTGATTAGCAAAAGAATGAACCCAAAAACATTCTGCTAACATTGAGCCAATTCAGAAATGAACTGCCTTTTGTGCTATGCAATATCGGAACCACTAAATGTGCTAAAAGATGTCGTCCAAGTAGCAGTGATTAGTGATTTATTTCACAAAATGTATTGATTTCATTTATTTGATTTATTTCACAAAAAATGGAAAATTCATGCAAAGGGTTAAATTAGCCATATTCATTCGCCTTCATCCACTGCTGGGCATTCAAAAATTTCACCGATACCCCACGATGCAAAATGAAATGACCTGTTGCTAAATCGAGATCCTGCAATATCCTGGCCTTGTTCCACAAATTGCTACAAGAAACTTTATCTCCTCTTTGTTTGCATCCCGTAATGCAAGCCATTTAAGTTTTTAAATTCAGTACTATGTAAATGCTAATCAAACTGATTACTGCAACTTTTTGTAGTAATCGGTAAAACTTTACTGGTACTGCAAATTTAATGTCTATCACTAAAACTTTATTTTGTAATGTAGTGTGGCAATATACATATGCATGTTAACTATCAAGAACTTACCCGGAACGGCATCCAGGAGAAGATATTTTTTGCCAATATGCTTTGGCTCAAAATGTTTCTCGCACAGCCGATGATGTTTACAGATGCATTTCCGGTCCAGACCCAAGATGTTGGCCCATAATTCCATTCGTATTGGGCATGAATGGGGAAAGCTGTAAACACTTTTCGCGTCCGGGCAATTGAATATGCACTTTGCCGGCATTTTGGACTGAACAAATGAAAAAAGAAAATAATATTATTGGCACTTGATACTTAACCGCGTAAACTTCACTTTCACAACCAACCTTTCAAAGTTTTTTTTGATGATTTTGTAAACGGTTATGAAAATTTTTCATCTGGCAAGGCCGATTCCAAAACAAATATTTTCACTCAAATTGAGTAACTACTGAACATAGCCTCAATAGCCTGCACAACAGTAGAAATAGAAGGTAGTACCCATGATAGAATTATGTATTAGATAGTCGCATAAGCAAGTCCGTTGTTAAGATGTGAAAATTAGCTGAATGGTGAAAAACACTATGAACACAAAATGTGAAAACTTTAATAAGCTTGTCTTACTTAATACAAAGTCTATGCTAATAAATTGCATTTTGATTGAAATTCTTTGAATTTTGTTAACAAACAAAAAGAAATAAAATCGAATTTGACAGCTTACACACGGAAAAGATGAAAAAAACAAATCAGCTGAGCCCGATAGATAATTTTACCATGGTAGTAGCGTTAGCGCAGCCGATTTCCTTTGTTTACATTTGATCGTACGCAGCAAACGTGAAAGTTGTTTGCATGGTACAATACTAGAGTGATGGTAATATCAGCGCGCGTTATTGTTGTTGTAGGCAGCAACAAGAGGCATTTTGTTTTTGTCCTATTCGCTTCAGCCGTCAAACTCTACACAAAAAACATACCAACAACACAAGAATACAAAAGACTACAAAAACGAAAGAAACAAAAAAAGAACCTCATGAAAAAGTAAGTAAGAAGTTCTCCCCACTCCCTTCATGGGATGTAATGGGAAACCATTTATTTTATTTTTTAAAAAGTAAAAAGAACCTCATGAAAAAAATTAAAACAGCTGTTCTTACGACTTTACCATGAACATATTATTGTACCATGGTTGTATGTTTGAGTTTTTTTTCTTTTGATTTCATCTATCTATGTTCAGAATAGTACAGGATTGTGTGATATTTTTATCAGCAGTTTTTGACAAAAGTAGGCGACCAGAATGTGAGCACAATTTGGCGATTCTCGTAAAAGAAAACCAAAAAGTAGACACACTTCACACAAACACATTTCTCTCTCGCGTCATATCTTGATTATTTCATACTTTTAACATGGTTTATATAATTTTACTTAAACATGGGAGGAATTGGTATAGTTACATGCTCGTGTATTCAAATAATCAACGCAGAGAGTAAGAGAGAGAGAGAGCAGAGAAACGAGGCGTTTCACTCGTTTTTTGTTCTCTTCTACGAGGGTTGCCACATTGCTGTTTGCCCTATACTAACATCAATATATCACGTAATAATTAAAGAAGTCCCTAAAACAATGCGTGCAGGATTTTCCATTCAAAAATTTTAAGTTTAACTCCAAAATAAATAAGAAATATTGTGGGAAAAAATAATCGAAATAAATACGATGTGAACAATTCGAATATAACAATTGAAGAATATAACGTTTATACAATATCCATTGAAGAAATTATACATGTTAGAATTATCGTTTTTAAATTTTGTTCTTGTTTTCAATTTTCAATTGTTTCCAATTTTGTTTAACCATTTTCATGCAAAATAAAACAACATCGCATTTGCATTAAAAAATTACATTCCTTTATTTTAAATCAGCTCAATATTGACAAAAGTAATTAATAAAACTTAGCTAATGTTATAACGAATTAATATTTCCACTCAAGTCTTTGAGCCAAAATTTTTATCCGCAGGGGAAATTTTTCTGGTCTTTTACGCCACCAGTGTGTTGATTGATATCCACGTTACTTTTATCCAGAGCATTTATAATTCTCTAATAGTAAATGCTCTTTGATTTTTTTTGTATGAAGCCAAAAAATGGTGGCATTATTTCATAAATCAAAAGTGCAAAACATACTATCAACAGCAATGCTGAATTTATATATGAAGGTTGGTAAAACAAAAACGATGTACAAGTAGACAGTCAAAATTTCTCTTCACTGTATATAAGTACACAAATTCCAACCATGTGGTAAAATCCGGCTCCCTGAATAATGGCCCCAATGCAAAATAGCCCCAACGCAAGGAACGAAAAATGGCCCCATTTTGGGGTGATTTTTATAATGAAGAATTGCCCCACTATCAATTATGAAATTTAACCCCAATCCGAATAGAAAAAATGCCCCAAAAAATTTAAACATTCTTGATGAAAAGGAAAAAAGGCCCCAAAGTTGTAGAATTTGCAATATGAAAAATGACCCCACAATTAAAAACAAATATTTTGTGTCAAAATCAATACGAAAAATGGCCCCAATTATTTTAAACACATTTTTATTTATTAAAATTTCAGACAAAATTAATTAAATACTTTTAAAGTATCTTCTACTTTACATCTACAATAAGGACAATTGAAGCAGTCCATCTACAATAAGGACAATTGAAGCAGTCCATGTTATTTGCAATAGCTTTTTTTTTTTTTTTTTTTTTTTTATCAAACCAACACTCAGGGGATGCCCCCTATAAATGCAGTGCATTGTGTTGGCGAAGGAAAATTGAGGTAGTAGAGGGTGGAAAGAGGGAGTAGTGTCTGTTGATATTTGCCTTGAATGTTTGTATGTCACAATTGGTGGGAAATACACTAGCCGGAAGTTTATTCCACATACGGACTGTACGGCTGAAGAACGAATTTTCTCTATAGTGTGTAGTGCGGTCAATCGGCCACTCGATAAAAAACGGATGAGAGTTCCTGGAAAGCCTCGTACTTCGGCTAAATATCCTCACGTCCGGCATAAGTTGACGGATGTCCGAGGAACACATACCGTGGAAATATCGATAGAACAGTGACACGCAACCCACATTTCGACTATGCTCAAGGGAGGCAATAGAGTTGGATACCCTACTGTCCCCTATTAACACCGTCGCTCTCCTCTGGACACGGTCGAGAAGCTCCAAAGAAGTCCTAGGAGCACCTGCCCATATATGGGAGTTATACTCCATCTTTGGCCTGATGTAGGTGGTGTAGATATTGAGAAGATCAGATGGAGTGAAGTATTTCTTGCACCGCTTCAAAAAGCCTAGACACTTGAATGCATCTTTCGACACTTCAAATACATGTTTTGCCCAACGGACATCACATTGTATTTTCATGCCCAGAACATCAAGAGCGTCTGATTCATCAATATCCACACCGTCCATAGACAATGACGACACACCTGGGTCAGCAATACGTTTATGCGACAACACTGGGTCTTACTCGCATTAAAATCTACTCTATTCCTTCGACCCCATTCAACAATGGACACCAGATCGCGGTCGAGTGTTTCATTCATTGTCCGGCGTTTGACTTCAATCTCTTGAAGACTTGGCCTACGATCGAATGAATAAGAATGGCAGAGATTACTGTCATCGGCAAAAGAGTAGATTGGATTCACAGTCTGACCCAGGAGATCGTCAATGAAAATAAGAAAAAGAGAAGGAGAAAGAACAGAGCCCTGTGGTACACCTGCAGTCAATTTATGCTCGTCGGATGAAACCCCATCTACAACAACTCGTATAGTGCGATCTCTGAGAAAACTCGATATACATCGAGTGAAGTTATCACCGACACCAAAAGCAGCGAGCTTTGACAAGAGTGCATCGTGCCATACTCTGTCAAAGGCCTTGGAAATATCAAGAGCCACTACCTTACTCTCACCAAGCCGGTGGATGGATCGACTCCACTGTTCCGAAAGGAACGCCATCAGGTCTCCAGTAGATCTCATTCTACGGAAGCCATACTGCCGATCATTAAGAAGGTCATTGGACTCAAGATACTTCACTAGATGGTGGTTAACCATACTCTCCATAACCTTCGAGAGCGCAGAACAAATTGCAATTGGGCGGTAATTTGCAGGGTTACTTGCATCACCTTTTTTAGGGATTGGCTGGACATTAGCAATCTTCCAACGCGCCGGGAAGACTCCGGCACGGTATGCAAGGTTGAAAATATTGCGCAGTGGACACGCCAGTGTCGAAGAGCACCTACTCAAGACCAGTGCAGATATGCCATCCGGGCCCGGGGATTTACCTACGACGAGATTCGCAAGAACCTTTTTAACTCCTCGCGTTCGAAAAAATATCTTGGGCATGGAACAAGATACGTAATTGATCACGGGGAGTGGTTGATTGCTATCCGGCAAGGAAGAGTTCCTTGCAAACATTTCAGCCAAGAGGTTAGCTTTATCAACCGGTTCAGTGAATGTTATGTCATCTTTAAGAAGAGTTGGGATAGAGGAAGAACTATCCTTTATTCTTCTTGCAAATGACCAAAAGTTCTTACTTCCACTAGGGAAAGAAAGAACTTTAGTACGAATACGCTGTTCGTGAAGAAACTTTTCGCGTCGAAGTACTTTGGCACACTTGGATCTTGCCTGTTTGCGTAGCAGTTCAGTATCAACGTTTTTATTAGAACGCCAGTCTCTGAACGCGTCCTCTTTGGATCTGACAGCATTCTTGCATGTCTGGTTACACCAACTTTTTTCCGATGGTTTAACCGAAATAATTTTCGTCGGAATGAATGAATTCATACCAATCAAAATTATCTTCTCGATCATTTCAGCAGCAGCATCTATGTCATTGTCCAGAAAACAAAGCTTCCAGTTAAAATGTTGATAAAAATTGTTGAGCTCAGCCCAACGTGCCTCTTCGTAGATAAAAATTGTTCGCTTCGGGACTGTGTTTGAAGCGAGACGAAGAGCTGGATACGAAAAGGACGCTGAAATGATACAGTGATCCGAATTACCCAGAGGTGCAAGCGTGTTAACTTCGTACTTTTCAGGGTGCGAAGTTAAGAAGAGGTCAAGTAAATTTTGGTTGTGCCCTTGAACACACGGAATGTGCGTCGGTTCATTCACCAATTGCGTTAAATTATTATGAGCGGCGAAGAGCTCAGCGTATTGGCCCTCCGTAGTTGTATGGCTCGAATGCATTAACCAGGAGGAATTATGGACATTGAAATCACCAGCAACAACGATTTCACTGTCTGGATAATTCCCCAATATCTCAGAAATGGAATCGGAAAGGGTGTCAAAGCCATTAAAGGATGCCTCCCTTCCCGCATTAGGACTTCTATAAAGAAATCCGAAATGTAGGACATGTGTTCCAATCTTGAATTTTACCCAAAGAGAGTTAAATTCTGGATCTTGTGAGTCGAAATGTCACTGACTCCGAAACACTATGCCATTTTTTACATAAACCACAAGGCCTCTGTGGGAAATAAAAAGGGATAGAGTGTGGTACCCAGGAACGTGAAAATCCTGTGGATCAGAATCCTCGCGCACCTGGGTTTCACATAGAGCAAGAACATCAGGCCGATGAATATTAATATGAGAGTACACACCGAAAAAATTCGTTCTCAACCCTCGTATGTTACCATAATGTATAACAAAATTACACACCATTGCGACATACAAACACACAGAACAAATTCACAGCAGTAAACACAAACAGTGAGTCCCCCGCCTTCCCGCTGATATCCACACAATGCTTAGTGTTATGCCTTAAGCACTGAGCAGCAACGAGAAGACGAAGAAAACACAGTCTATGCTGTACTGTATAGGAGAGGGAGCGGGGGACAACAAATGCACCACACAGAGAGGGGCATAAAAGCCCTTCGTGCGGTTGACGTAAACAGCCTTAGTTGATGTTGTTATTGTTTCCTTCTTTTCGTTTTGCACATATTGTTTTGTTTATTGTTTGTATTATCGTTTAGGTATTTAACAATTTTATTGTCTCGATTTTGTAAAGTTATTTAGTTTGGTTTGTTGACGGTTATTTATTAAATTTTTATTTATTTATTTTATGCTTGCGCCTGCATTTTGAGTACGCATTCACTGCATACTTTTAAATGTTTGCAAGGTAAGAAAACCATATCTGGAATGTTGGTTCTACAAACGACACAGTCGCTACGTTCAGGAACTGAAGTATTATCTTCTTCTTCATCTTGGGAAGCATCCGCTTTTTCTTCCCTATCCTCAAATATATTCTCCTGGGAAATCATATCATCCATTATATTATTTGGTCCATACACCATTCTATTCAGGAATGCTGCGGCATTGATTTTTCCTTTCTGTAGCAGTTGAGTTGCTTCCTCAATTTTATTGCTTTTAATAACATCGGCCTTTTCGCGTCGTTTTTGGACTGTTCCACCATTTTCCACAATCATTTCAAATTCTCGGGTTTTAAAAAACTCCTCATTTCTAATGGAATTAAGAAACTTAAAGAAATCGCCATTCTTTTCTATGGATTTTCCTAAAACTCCATTATAAGCTTCCACTGCAGAAGTTGTGCGAGTGCTTTGTTGGTATACACTTATGCCTTCACAGCCCACCTGAAAGTTATGAAAAGTAATTGTTGTACAAAATATACAAAACATTAAAAAATGAAAATAAATCACCTTCAAAATCCATTGGTTTTCAAAATAATTTAAAAACTCTGCAAACTTATTTTCACTGTCCATTAGGCGTATAGATTTTCGAACATCTTCAAATGACATTTGTATAAGACTTGGAGAAAGCAAAGGAAGAGCCATAAGCTTCTGGATTGCCATTGATGCTGGCTTGGAGTTGCGAACGTACTGTAGCAACGGCTTCCGACTGCTCATGTTCCGCCTTACAGCCTGGCAAAAATGAAACCTAAAATGAAGTGCAGAAAACTTATTTACTTTATAATTAAATTTAATGTTTTCTATAATATGATTACCAGCATCCAACAATTTTCACTGTAGGAAAAATATTTTTAACAGCTTGCTGTAGTTCCCTCTCGAAGTCCATGACGAAAATGGTCGGTTCCATGTAGAAAATGTTATCATTGATGTACTGCAACATGTGCTCGTAAGAAATTTGGTTCTTTTTTGTCATAAGCACAAAAAATATTGGAAATATCTATAATAAGACTTTCCAAGGCTTACTATTGAGTTTGGTAAATGCTGTAATTTAAATATATTTTTAGTAATTAATTTTCTGCAGTGCTAATACTGTAACTATACTTAATAATAATATTTATATGTATTTATATATGCGCGATTTTTTAAAAAATAATCGTCTGCCATAACCTAATTTCTTAAAAACAAAAATATATTTCTGTTGTGATATACATACATATAAATATTATTGTTAAGTATAGTTACAGTATTAGCACTGCAGAAAATTAATTACTAAAAATATATTTAAATTAAGTATCACTATACATTTTTTGACTTACCTCATCTAAATATTCAATGTATATTATTAAAAGCTGCTTGAAACATCCCTGAGGGACAATTTTCAAAGTGGCGTCCATTAAATGCTTTCTATTAGATACAGCAATGTTCTCCCATATGAGGTCTATGGACTTCATCGACGAAAATATGCAGTAGGAGAAGTTTTCTTCTATAATGCAAGCGGTATAAAATGGTTTAGGATTTTCTTCATCTCTTGAGATACCAAAGTTGGTCCGTACTCGTTCCAGTTGGAACGCTTCAATAATCTCTATTGCTGAGTTTGAAGAAGAAATAAATGATTTGCTGACTAAATAATTTAGTCCTCTTCTTATCTTGGGAAGGGGAATGTTTTTAGTTTCAGGAAGTCTGCAAATGTTGAACTTAATAAATTGGAAAGCATATACATATGTAAAACTGGTAAATATTACCTTCCACATGCATTCCTGTAGGCGCTTCTAATAGTGCTAATGACATTTCGTTCTCCTCCAAGTGTTGTTGCGATATCCAAACATTCTTTTTTTATACAATTTTTTGCCTTCAGCTCCTTTAAAGCTTCTTCTTCGGTGTTGTGATTGTGCTCAATATATTTTTTGCCAAAACACATTTACCTTTAGGCAAAAGATTTAGGCCGGCCGCACACTGGATACGAATTTAAGTCGTACGTAAACGTACGATATTGGTCGTACGAATTGAGTGCGCGCACTGAATACGCTTTTCTGCGTTAAATGTAGGAAGTTTTTTCAGTGATACCGTATTCGTGAAAGTTTCTTTAGTGCGCTATGAATAATATTAATCAATAAATAATTAATATTCTTCGAGCTTGAGGTCAGATTTGCTGTTGTTATATTTATTTTCCTCGATATTTCGCTACTCCTTTGTGTAGCATCATCAGGAGATTTAAACAATATTTAACAATTAAAACAAAACAAACATAACAATTGTGAAAAAATTATGTCAATTCAAAAATATTCAAACAAATTTTCCCGCCTTTTTTCAAAATTTTCTGAAGTTACACAAACAAAAATAATGTTCGTAAAAAGTTCATATAAATTAACCCACAGAAAAATATTAGATTGATATGATAAATAATTCTTGCTTAAATGGTTCTACTTTTTACTAATTAAATGTCTGTAAATTTGGGCTACATTATCTGTATCTGTTTTTTGGCAAAAAATATATTGAGTATCTGTTTATAATTGTTTTCTTTATTTAAAACCGCTGTATCCTGAAAGTTTGGGTAATGATTTAATCTAGCACAATGGGATGTGTGTGTGTGTAGAAATGTGCCTATATTTCTGATCTGATTTGTGTCCTGCAATTCGTGTCTTTAGTTTATTTTTTGTAGTCCCTACATATACTTTGTTACAAACCTCGTTGTCATTTCCTTTACATGGTATTTTATATACTATATTACTCATATCAAATTTGTCCAAACTATCCTTTGTTTTACTAAATATTCTGCCTATTGTGTTATATGTTTTGTGTGCTATCCTATAATTCTTGTCGTTAAATATTTTTGACTTCGCCAACCTATCTGTTATTCCAGGTATATACGTTATTGACTTATAAATTTTTGGCTCATTTGTAGTAACCCTATTCGGTTGTCGTTTATCCTCAAATTGCCTTATCAGTCTGTTGGTAAGATGGTTCGGGAAGTTGTTGTCCTTGAGAATGTTCCTTATCCTTTCCTTATTGACCTTGTGGAATTCTACATCACTTATAGTCAAAACGCGGTTTATTAAATTTTTCGCCGTATTTATAATCACACGTTTTTGATGTTTCCAGTGGAAGTTGATTATTCTTCCTGAAGACGTTGGTTTCTGATACCAATTAATTGATAAATTTTCCCCTCTCCTGACCACCAATGTGTCCAAATAGGGAAGTTTTGAATTTGACTCTTTCTCCATTGTAAATTTAATACTGGAGTGGAAACTGTTAAAAACATCCAAAATTGTATTTATTTCGTCCTCTGAAACGACACAAAATAAATCGTCTACATATTTTGTTCAAATTTTTGGTTTTATATCCAATTTTTCGATACAAGAGTCCAGTAAATTTTCCATAACGATGTCAGCAACTATTGGAGAAGCTGGTGAGCCCATTGGGAGTCCCTTTTGTTGCAAATATATCCTCCCATCATGTTGGAAATATCGGTTATCCACTATACAAAATCTTAATATATCTAAAAATAAAGATTTATTAATGTCTGTATGTTGCTTTAATGTGTTCCATTTTTCCTCTATGATACTGATAGCTAAGTCTACGGGAACACTCGGGAATAGAGATACTACATCAAACGAAACTAAAATGTCGTTACTATTAATCTTCTGGTTCTTTATTCTGTCCTTAAATTGTATTGCATCTTTTACATTATATTTTGAATTTTCCGTTATCTTTTTAAGGATGTTTGTAATGTATTTACACAGTTCATATGATGGTGAGTTAACAAAAGAGCAAATTGGTCTTAATGGAAAATCTTCTTTGTGTATTTAATTTAATTCACTTGTAAATTTACAAGAAAAGAATTTAGGATTTAAATTAAATGAAAAGTGGTTTGTTAATAAAACTGACGTAGACATTCCTAGAGAGGTGAAGTGGATTCTTTCACTTGGTCAGAAACATGCACTACCAGTAGAGAGGAAAGATTTCCCAATTATAAAAAACATATAACACAATAGGCAGAATATTTAGTAAAACAAAGGATAGTTTGGACAAATTTGATATGAGTAATATAGTATATAAAATACCATATAAAGGAAATGACAACGAGGTTTGTAACAAAGTATATGTAGGGACTACAAAAAATAAACTAAAGACACGAATTGCAGGACACAAATCAGATCAGAAATATAGGCACATTTCTACACAGAAAACAGCATTAACATCCCATTGTGCTAGATTAAATCATTACCCAAACTTTCAGGATACAGCGGTTTTAAATAAAGAAAACAATTATAAACGTCGTTATATGTTAGAAATGCTACAGATAATTAATACACCAACATTGAAAAGAATTAACTATAAAACAGATACAGATAATGTAGCCCAAATTTTACTGACATTTAATTAGTAAAAAGTAGAACCATTTAAGCAAGAATTATTTATCATATCAATCTAATATTTTTCTGTGGGTTAATTTATATGAACTTTTTACGAACATTATTTTTGTTTGTGTAACTTCAGAAAATTTTGAAAAAAGGCGGGAAAATTTGTTTGAATATTTTTGAATTGACATAATTTTTTCACAATTGTTATTTTTGTTTTGTTTTAATTGTTAAATATTGTTTAAATCTCCTGATGATGCTACACAAAGGAGTAGCGAAATATCGAGGAAAATAACTATAACAACAGCAAATCTGACCTCAAGCTCGAAGAATATTAATTATTTATTGATAAGGAAAAGGTCGAACAACAGAATAAAAATAATAATATTAATCTGTATCTACAAGAAAATTCGCTTCTTATTCGTAGACAGTTGCAGCGGCGTCGTCACTATCGTAGAACCCAATGGGTGCGTGAAATATATTTAAGAAGAGATGAATTCGGTGAATTTCATCATATCATGCAAGATTTACATAATGATCCAATACTTTTCCATGGTTATGTACGCACGAAGAAAGAAACTTTTGAGTATATTCTAAACAGTGTACGACATATCCTAACAAAATTCAGTAACTTTCGCGACACAATATCCCCTGAAGAACGATTAATTGTAACTTTGAGGTAAATAAGTAAAACATATTTAGTTTTTTTTTTATTAAGAAATCTTATAGGCAATACGTACACTAATTTATGTTAGGATTAAATTGCATAATGTACTGACTGAGAACGCCTTCTGTCAGTCTTTGCGGACGAACACTTGCTTCTTGCGACTTTCCTTGCATTGTTGTGGTAGTGTTTTGTGACATATTGAAGTCAACACTATACTGAGTCGAATCCTCGGAACTTTCAAACACTACCGGAGATAAGGCAGCAGTTTGTTCCTCTATTAAAACTTGTTGAATTTTTGTTCGTACCATTAGTTTTCGGTGCTTAGGGATATCCTTTAAAAATGGTAGGAGACTCATGAGAAACTGGGCATCAGGATCATTTGCATTTCCTTGGAAGCACTTTAACTTCTCTTCTTCAATCTGCAATAGTCTCTCATCTATTTCGTCTGGCGCCTTCTATCTTTTACTTTTTTTTCTCAATGGAGATTTAAATATTTTTGTTGTTTTTGGTGTTTGATCGGCAATTTGTTCCGACGATTGAACGGGTGATGGAGATTGAGAATAGATGGAACTTTCATTTGCATACTCATCTTCATCAGAAATCAAACATGTATCTGCCACGTTTGCTTTAAGATCCCTCCGAGACATTGTATTTTGAAGAAACAGCAAATTCTTAAAAAAAGTCCATTTGGAGTCAGGTTCTGTAGGGGCAGCTTGACCAGATTTCTAGTTGTTGAGTTTTTTTAGTTCTTTTCCGAATGTGTCTCGTAGTCCTCGCCACCTTCTTTTTAGCTCGTCAACTGAAAAGGAAATAAAATTTGTCATTTAATTGCAGGTACTTAGCGACTGGTTCATCTTTCAGAACACTTGGATATTCATTTAGGATTTCAGACAATACTGTCGGCGGTATTGTACATGATACATGCAAGGCTATTTGGGACAATCTGTCTGCAATTCATTTAAAGTTTCCATCAAGCGACGATATAGTCAATATAACTAATGATTTTTGGACAAAATGGAAGTTTCCTAACTGTTCTGGCAGTATTGATGGTAAACATATACGGATAAACGCGCCAGCGCACTCCGGCAGCATGTACCGTAATTACAAGTCATTTTTCTCAATTGTATTGCAAGCTGTTGTAGATGCCAACTACCGATTTATTGCTATAGACGTGGGAGCCTATGGTAAAGAGAGTGATGGTGGAATATTTTCACATTCAAACCTTTCAAGACAACTGGAAAATGGTGCTCTCAACGCAAACCAGGAAAAATTATTACCAGGCACTGACAAAGCTTTGCCTCATTTCTTAGTTGGGGATGAAGCTTACCCTTTGAAGACTTACCTCATGCGTCCATATCCTCAAAGAAATTTGGGTCCACAAGAGGAAATATTTAACAAACGCTTAACTAATGCAAGGCAAGTTGTTGAGTGTGCCTTTGGTATCCTGAGTAGCAAGTGGAGATTGTTATTAAAGGCAATTGAAGTAAATCCCGACCGTGCCGATGTCATAATAAAGTGTATTTGTTTACTTCATAATGTAATAATTGATGAGGAGGGTAATCATAATATGGCTACGGAAACACCGTGCCAACGAAATAATAGCAGAAACGTATTTATGACTGCAGGAGAGAAAAGAAGCTCAACAAGAGCTCACAATATAAGTGATGCACTTAAAAACTATTTCTGTCGAAATAACAATTAAATACAATGTAATCTATCTATTTGTCATAAATAAAAAAATATACTTACCAGATATTTCCATGCCGTTTGATACTTCACTCCATGCTCTGCGCTGAATGTCACGTAGATGATAACTTGGTTCACTTTGATCCCATAAACATTTGTGGTCGAACATCAAGTTAATAAACTTCTCGATATCCATTTTCTTCCACTTTTTTCTTTCACTTTTTATTTTTTCACTTTTTCTTTCTTTCAACTTTTCAACGAGCACGTGCGAATACGTATAAAAATCCAAACAAGTTGGGATTGTATTCGTACATCTGAACTACATGTACGTATACGTACGACTAATTCGCATACAGTGTGCGCGCTTCTATAGTACTTCTTATGTTTGGATCGGTCGTGCGTTTTCGGACGATTCAAATTCGTACGAATACGCATCCAGTGTGCGGCCGGCCTTACTCTTGCCTTGCAAGTACTTCTCCAACATTCATACTTTACAATATCTTTATAAACTGATTTTTTTTTAAAATCATCTTTTGATCTTTTACATATAGCAGCATACTGTCAATTTTTTTTCCAACAATATGTTCACAATCCATTTTAATTAATATTAAATTGTTCTTCACTGTTTCCACACTTTGATGTTTTCACTTCAAACTTTTTTCGAAAATGACCAACTATAAACACAGCAAGTGCTAACTTTACTCGCAGAAAACAAATACAAAACTTAGAGTCCCGTTAGAATTTCAGTAGATTTACAAAATTACTCATTTTATGATAAATGAAAAATGGCCCCAAAATAGCCCCCATTTTTTATAATGAAAAATGACCCCAAAACCAAAAAATTACCCCAAAACTTCATAAATTTGGGGCTATTTTTGTTAATGCAAAATTACCCCAACTTAGAATAGGAAAAAATGCCCCAATTAAAGTGGAAAAATTGCCCCAAATTTTCGTGTTGTTGCCCTCAATAGTAAAAATTGCGGTCATTTTCGCTTTGGGGCCATTTTGCATTGGGGCCATTATTCAAGGAGCCGTAAAATCCCTATTTATTATTTGAATGTAAAGATCTGTGGTGAGGCAGCATTATTCCGACTAGACAACGTGCGTTAGAGCGAGACAAATATAAAACTCCAAGAATTTGTATAACTACAGTATCGCTGTGTACGTATGTAACCATTAACTTGTGAAAAGAAAAACTAAACAAGAATTTTGCCAGTGTCCAATCGTCTGTTTCTTAAATATCTTAAAGACAAGTGTGAATTTACAAATATCATAAAAAATGTAAGTGAAAAGGTAATCTGCATGTCTTTTTAATACAGAATACATTTCTACTGGCCAAAGGTCTATATTGTAGAACTTTTGAAAATAGAAAAGTGAGTTGTGTTGCTTGTGTGTTCGAACTCACGGGCGATGTGTTAACACATTTTTTCTACACGGTACCTGTTCGATTTCTATGAACACATTCGTAAATGTTACATTGGAAAATAGAAAACAGCGTTCAATCATATGATGACGTTACAGTTAAATAATATTAATACTTAAAATTATTTAAAGACCCAGTGCAAGCACATGTGTCATTATTTTCTTGCTCAATACTTTTTGTTTTATTCCCACAAAAGTCAAAGAATGCAAAGCAACAGACACTTGTACATACATACATACATTGTTATATTCGTACGATATAACCGAAGATCAACATAAAATACTTTTTTAATATTACTCCAAATTAATACTCCAAATTAAAACACTTAAATCTCGGCTCGCCGATATCGGATCGCCTTAATTTTTGGCCTAAACTCTTCGTCGAAACCCGCACTAGCTTTTTAATCCAAAAATTAATAAAATCGGCTGTGAATTTCCGGAGAAAATCGCGTAGGAAAATTATATGAAAATCGCCCAATAATCACTTTCGATACCGACTGCCAAGCAACGAACAAACAAACGATGAATTACTCTTACAAACCTAACACTTGCGTATGTATTAGTTTGATAGTTTACTGCCCTAGAGGCGCGCGTATAGATGTTAACACATCAAAAGAGCATAATGTTTACGTTTTTTTTTTGTAAGGAAATAAGTGCGAATTAACCCTGCTGTTAGATTAGGACCATTTGGTCCAAATTTTTTCTGTTTTCCCTTGTAACTTTGGAACGGTGATATATACTGACTAAATTTTTCTGCTAATGGGGTCTTTTAATAAAACAATGTTATGTGCGAAAATTAAATTTTCTAACTTTATTCAGGACTGAGAAAAATACAAAATGACGAATCTTAGGTTAGAGGACCATTTGGTCAATAGTACATTTTTTCATTACCAAGCGAATGTAAATTCATGTCAAATATTTAGAAGATGTTTTTGATATGTCAAATACTTGCTTTAGAAATTATTGAACCAAAATAGTTACAAAGGATAAGATAAAATTATTATTTTGGATGAAAATTCCAGTATGGACCAAATGGTCCCTCAACCTAAGATTCGTAAATTTTTTCATTACCAAGCGAATGTAAATTCATGTCAAATATTTAGAAGATGTTTTTGATATGTTAGCGGATGTTTTTGATATGTCAAATACTTGCTTTAGAAATTTTTGAACCAAAATAGTTACAAAGAATAAGATAAAATTATTATTTTGGATGAAAATTGCAGTATGGACCAAATGGTCCCTCAATCTAAGATTCGTAAGTTTTTTCTAATCTAACAGCAGGGTTAAAGTGTGTTTCGCTGAATTCATCGAAAGGAGCGACAGAGAAGAAAACTAAATTTTTTAAAGACAAATAACATAACGTACATTCACATAGATACATAACTATTAGCGGGATAAATGCTACAACGCGTGTATGACACAAGGCGACAATTACAAGAAGATGGGACAAAGTTTTACAGCCTGTTTTTGTAACTATCTTCAAACAGCAGGCGTGCAATTGCTAGACAAGCAATCAGGTTTTCAATTGAGTTCATTGTTGCTTTTCGCTTGGGCATAAAAGCTCTTTTTCTTGGTTGTGTTCCTGTCAAAGAACAATATTACCTTCATGTTTTTATTGGCATTTCTTAAAGCTTTTTCATACAAATATATGCTAAACGGAGGCAACCCTAGCCATCAGCTCTAAAATCAACAACAGCTGATTGTTGGTATTAAAAAATATATAAACAAACGAAAATAAACATAATTGTTTGCTTTTTTACCAATAACATATGTGTTGGAGATTCCAGAAGACCAGTAAGTATATCAGTATAAGTTGCTTTTATGAATTAATGTATTTATGTTTTGTAGATTTATTACAAACTTCCGTGTTAATAAGGAAGTATTTTCGAATCTGTTAGAAGATTTGGGACCGGGTGGCTAGTTCTGGGAACTCATCCATCGAGTCTACCAAGGCACGAAACTGGATAGAGTTGGTCTTTTTTACTCTGATAAATACAATTGTTATTATCAATATATGCTGTTTCGTTTCAATGTTAAAAATACTTAAGTTTTTTTGGTCAAACAACCATTTTTATTTATTTATTGAAATGAAAACACATCAATATAACCCACACGAACAATTTTTTACGATTGTCTATTTTGACATTTAACATTGTACGTTGTTGACTTATGTGAACCTACATTTTGACGATAAGTAAAAGCTTTTGTGTTTACACTCAAAAAAACGTTTACAAAAACCAAAAATGAAATTCGTTTGGCTCTAGACGTGCGATGAGAGAAAAAACAAGTTCCAAAAACAGGCCGTTAATATACACTTTTAATGTATATTTTCAGTTCGAGCTAATTCAAATGTGTAACTCTCCTAACGGCTATTTTCGATATACTACTAATACTACTTTTCAATGTAACTCTTGTCAACTACTATAAATGTCGGTCTTGTAATTTTTCTATCTAACGTGTTGTACAAACGGACTAACAGTGATGAGATATTTCGATTTAGATATTGATGTAAGTATACAGTGGCGACCAGATGTGAATTTGATAACATTTGACTGTGAATTGCGGTAAAGTCCATAAAACCACAACAATTCCTGCCATGTTTCTTTGTCCTTGTGTCCGTTTTGGTTGTTGGTGTCTGGTAACACTAGCATATGAGTCAAAAGCAAACCCTGTATTACCGTTATTTAAATTATTGTAAAATTCACCAGAGTAAATCCTTTTTGTGACAAAGTTGAAGTTTCATTAGCTGTATACATTTTTTTTTCGCAAAAACTTTGTAGTCATTATTCTGTAAAAAAATTTGTTCTGTAAAAAATTCTGTAAAGAAATTTCACAGATTTAGTATTTCTGATTAGAAAAATTCGCGAAGTTGATGATTTATGCACTTTATAGATATTTAGTACTCAGTTCTTTTTGGGAATCATTTTGAAAATCTTCTATAATCAGTTTTCTTAAAGCTGCGCCAAACTTATCAGGTGCCATTATTATAGATGAAGTAGCCGATGACGTGCTTCTTTTGAAACAAATTTGCAACTAATAAATGGCGGGCAATGTTACACTCACAAATGAGAATGCCATCATTGCAAAGCAAAACATAACGGTTTTTTACTCAAGATTAGTATTTATAGAGTTGCAATTCGTAGTATTCATAGAGTTGCAAATGTTTTGTTGCATTCAAATACCAACTACTTTTATAAATCATGCCGTAACACAAATTTCTCTCCAGTTATAGCTAAGATACCCAAATAACGAATAATAACAAAAACAGCCTTTATAAATTATAAAAAACCCACTCTTTGTAGCAAAAACTAATTTTGAATAATAGTTGCAAATGTTTTGTCTAATGTTGCCGTCGTTGGAATTTGTATATCGAGATAGGAGCTTATCTCTATACTTTGGCCAACCATCTTAAGTTCTCTGTATATTCGACCCTCTTTTTCCTTTGTCATATTGTGCAGAAATGTACCACCCTTTACAGGAACAGTTTGACCACGAAATATTTGTATCATGAGCCAAATCTAAGCAATATTCCATAAATCGTATTCGTGAATGAATTAGTGATATTCCAAATTAAAAAGCATCTTTATTTCTTTTGGCTTCACTAGAGATGCCATCAAATTCTGACTTTGTTGCCACATATATTTCATCTCCAGTACGACCTTACGTCAGTTATAGTATGGACTACCTTCCATCGATCATAGTCAAATGTAATTGAAAGGACACTTATCACTCTTCCGCATATTTTCACGTAAATAAGACGAATAATAATAAGGAAGCGAAAAATACCAAAGCTGAATAAAATATCAAAAATAAAATACAAATTGCTAACAAAAATATATAAAGCCTATTGAAAGACATAAAATGAACATCAAACTTTAAGTGAAGTATAAATTGTAATTAAAAAAATATACTTGTGCTTAGTAATTTGCAGAAAATGCAGAACAGTCATAAAAGGAGAATCCGGGATCAGATTATATGTGATAAAATATACCATTGGTACCACTAAATGTGCTGTAATAGACCAATATTCGGCGAAAATTCTAGATGCTGGTGGTTTTGTGCGTTTTATATGTGATGACTGTTTATATTACACGCATAATGTGGATCTTGTGTTAAGAGAAATTCAGGATGATGTGATCAGGAATAGACAAAGTTTAGTTCATTGAATTTAAATTGTCACTGCGGTGAACTGGAAATGAAATAAAAACATTGTTGGTAGCAATAGAAAAACGTTACGATGAGCGATTTAAGAAAATAGATAGTGTACAAAAGGTTGTGAAAAGAATACGCAGAAAGTTACTAAATTATTCCAAAATGTAGGACAATGTGAAAATAAAAACAAATAAATGTCCAACGTAATTGAAAATAGTAATGAAAAAGTGTGCAACGAAATAAAGAAAGTCAACAAAGACACAAATGCCAAAACAAACATGATGTAATATGCTCATACCGTGAGAGAAAATTCAGTGCATGATGTAATATGCTCATACCGTGAGAGAAAATTCAGTGCTGCCGGATCCAACAAAAAAAGTGCCAATGACAAAAATATTCGGACAAAAAGGTTCTGATAAAACAAAAGAGGATCTAAATACAAAAGACGGTCCGATAAGTTCGAAAATTGCAAAAACCGAGAATAGGAGTAATTGAACTTTACGAATAGGAAGTGAAAATTATGAAGAAAGAGACAACATCAAAAATTCGATGGAAGACAAAATGGGTGAAAATTATGAAGTGAAGATAGCTAATCCTATAGAGGTGTTAGTAACAACAACTGATATTTCTTTTAAATACACGGAGGAAGACATTGTTTTGAAACTAATGAAACAGAATCCAATGAGTGGAAAACCCGTAAAATTAGTAAACATGTATGAGACAAAACGAAATAATACAATCAATATACAATATTAAAATGCACATAGAAAAATACACGTATAAAAATATAATGAAAGAACAAAAAGTAAACATAGGATTGGAACGGTGCAGAGTTTTCAACGGTACAGCAGTGCGACGGATGCAAAGGCTATAGCCATATGACACACGAGTGTAAAAATCAAAAAACGTGTTCTAAATGTCATGAAAACCATAAGATGTGCGAGTGCACTTTAATAATGAGCAGATGAAAAATTGTATTCGTGTGAATAATAGACTAAACTTAGGCTTAGATGACAATCAATTAACAAACGATAGACAAACTGTCAATAAAAAAAGAGACTTGGATTATCGGAATAACAACCAAAGAGCATAAGTGCAGTATATACAAACGCGGAATGATTATTGAATAATTACAATCAAATAGAAATACTAAGTGTTAAAGAAAACCCGGAATTCGTCATACTGTCGGAAACTCGCTTGACACAAGATATTGAGGTAAAAGAAATAATAAAACAAATGATAAGCTATACACATTCAAAAAGGGCAGGAGTAATTATATACTATAAAGATGTATGGTCCATGTCAAAAGTTTGTGAGAAGCTGCAACACTCCTATTACTGAATTTTAGCATATGTAGCCCTGTGTTGTAACAATTGTGTTTTAATTTGTGTGATATACTGATCAGCCAGTGGATCTGAAGCGGAGGTTTGCGAGGCATTTCAAGATTCACTCGACTTTATTAGTGAAAGAAACTCGGATATGTTTAGAACAGGTGACTTTAATATAGATTTGTAAAAAAATGGATTTTACAGGAATAGAATTCAGAGTTCAATATGCGACCATGGTCATAAACAAATAGCAAAGATTCTCTAAAACAAGTTCTAACAGAGAGAGAGAGATTTGCTGTCCCATCTTTTTTTTGGTTTTTTTCCTTTTTTGTTTAAAAAATCCAATTCAATTCAATAAAAATTATTAAATAATAAGAAAGAAAAGGAAAATAATGAAATATAACAAAAAACAAATCCAAGTGTCAATATGAAAGAAAAAAAGTAACAATTTAAACAAAATAAATCAGATGGATATGATACTGGCTGCTTCCCCTCCTGGCTGAGACACGGTTTGATTAACTTCAGACGTTCGCCTGATAGTGATCGTTCTCCCCTTCACCAAAGTATGACGGGCCCAAGACTGGGTTGTATAAAGATTTGGCAGGACTTCACTACTGCTGGCCCCTTAAAAACTTTATGGGCTACACCAGCCCCGAGCACCATAAACATGTATTACTGCCTCCACCACCACTGGTATGCGTTGTGAACATCTTGGAGCAACGGATGTGTGTTTGTCCAGTCTCGTTTGATTTGTTTAACGGGTGTAATGGCCAATTCGGTGTCCAGCACAGCACAGCGTACTTCAATGAGTGGACGGTCATATTTCCGGTGCTGGAGTTTGACTGTCGTATACCTCTGTTTTACTTGGCATTGGTAGCGAGACACAGAGTCCTGAGTAATGCAGGAAACAGCACGGTTGTGGTCGATGAGGACTCGGATTTCCCGTCACCTCCATGTGCAGGCGCACAGTCGCCGTCAGGGGGAACCAGGTCCATCGTTCGGTCATAGGGTGCAAAAGGCTGTGGTGCTCGCGCTGGCACAAAACGCAACGGTCCTTGCTCTTACAACGTTCGCGTAGATGTGATTGTGCAAGGCAGTTGCGGCACAGCTTGAGGGCCACCACCTTCTGCCGTTTCTCCAAAACGGGTAAGACTAAGAATTTTGTGCACTCACGGTACTTTTCGTTGAAGGGTATGGTGTATGGTAAAGGGTTTAGGGGAGAGGGACAGGATTATCAGTACATTAACATCAACAACAGTACGTGCGACAGGAGTCCGCCACAGTGAAGCAGTCGCCCCAGCAATCGCAGCAACACCGAGGGACGCCAGTTGCCGGAATAGTCTGGACGGATTGGATTAGGCCACAAAAGCACCAACCCATCGTAAGGAAAGGCTTCCCAAAGTAAACATGTATTTTCATACTGACCTCATTCGTAGAACCTATTTTTGTCATGTCTCATTTCCCCCAACTCGTTAGTAAACCACTGGTCAGTTTTGTATTGATCCGTTATATACAGTCAGGGACTAAAGTTTAAACACACCCTTTAAATCTGGAGTTGCACATTGCACTTCCTGAATGATCATACACAAAAACAGAAAATATTTGTTTTATCGCAAACATAACGGTAAATCTTATAACAACTAAAAAATTTACTGGACGAAAGTTTAAATACATATGCAAAAATTAATGTAAAGTACTGTATATATTATTAAATTTGGCGCAAAAACTGGCATTTCAAAATTTTGTAGGACCGCCTTGGGTATCTATGACTGCTTACAGGCGACGTGACAAAAGTGTCACAAAACTCTCTCTGTTAGAACTTGTTTTAGCGAATCTTTGCTATTCGTTTATGACCATTGTCGTATATTGAACTCTGAATTCTATTCCTATAAAATCCATTTTTCTAACAATCTATATTAAAGCCACCTGTTCTAAACATATCAGAGTTTCTTTCACTAATAAGGTCGAGTGAATCTTGAAATGCCTCGCAAACCTCCGCTTCAGATCCACTGGCTGATCAGTATATCACACAAATTAAAACACAATTGTTAGAACACAGGGCTACATATGCTAAAATCCAGTAATAGGAGTGTTGCAGCTTCTCACAATCTTTTGAAACGGACCATACATCTTTATAGTATATAATTACTCCTGCCCTTTTTGAATTTGTATAGCTTATCATTTGTTTTATTATTTCTTTTACCTCAATATCTTGTGTCAAGCGAGTTTCCGACAGTATGATGAATTCCGGGTTTTCTTTAACACTTAGTATTTCTATTTGATTGTAATTATTCAATAATCATTGCGCGTTTGTATATACTGCACTTATGCTCTTTGGTTGTTATTCCGATAATCCAAGTCTCTTTTTTATTGACAGTTTGTTTATCGTTTGTTAATTGTTTGTCATCTAAGCCTAAGTTTAGTCTATTATTCACACGAATACAATTTTTCATCTGCTCATTATTAAAGTGCACTCGCTCGTCTTATGGTTTTCATGACATTTAGAACACGTTTTTTGATTTTTACACTCGTGTGTCATATGGCTATAGCCTTTGCATCCGTCGCACTGCTGTACCGTTGAAAACTCTGCACCGTTCCAATCCTATGTTTACTTTTTGTTCTTTCATTATATTTTTATACGTGTATTTTTCTATGTGCATTTTAATATTGTATATTGATTGTATTATTTCGTTTTGTCTCATACATGTTTACTAATTTTACGGGTTTTCCACTCATTGGATTCTGTTTCATTAGTTTCAAAACAATGTCTTCCTCCGTGTATTTAAAAGAAATATCAGTTATTGTTACTAACACCTCTATAGGATTAGCTATCTTCACTTCATAATTTTCACCCATTTTGTCTTCTATCGAGTTTTTCATGTTGTCTCTTTCTTCATAATTTTCACTTCCTATTAGTAAAGTTCAATTACTCCTATTCTCGGTTTTTACAATTTTCGAACTTATCGGAGCGACTTTTGTATTTAAATCCTCTTTTGTTTTATCAGAACCGTTTTGTCCGAATATTTTTGTCATTGGCACTTTTTTTGTTGGATCCGGCAGCACTGAATTTTCTCTCACGGTATGAGCATATTACATCATGTTTGTTTTGGCATTTGTGTCTTTGTTGACTTTCTTTATTTCGTTGCACACTTTTTCATTACTATTTTCAATTACGTTGCACATTTATTTGTTTTTATTTTCACATTGTCCTACATTTTGGAATAATTTAGTAACTTCCTGCGTGTTCTTTTCACAACCTTTTGTACACTATCTATTTTCTTAAATCGCTCGTCGTAACGCTTTTCCATTTCTATTGCATTACACCCGTTAAACAAATCAAACGGGACTGGACAAACACGCATCCGTTGCTCCAAGATGTTCACAACGCAGGCTAGTGGTGGTGGAGGCAGTACTACATGTCGGGGCTGGTGTAGCCCATAAAGTTTTTAAGGCGCCAGCAGTAGTGAGGTCCGGCCAAATCTTTATACAACCCAGTCTAGGGCCCGACATACTTTGGTGAAGGGGAGAACGATCACTATCAGGCGAACGTCTGAAGTTAATCAAACCGTGTCTCAGCCAGGAGGGGAAGCAGTCAGCATCATATCCATCTGATTTATTTTGTTTAAATTTTTACTTTTTTTCTTTCATATTGATACTTGGATTTGTTTTTTGTTATATTTCATTATTTTCCTTTACTTTCTTATTAATTAATACTTTTTATTGAATTGAATTTTTTGAACAAAAAAGGAAAAAACAAAAAAAAAAAGACGGGACAGACAAATCTGTAAGATTAATCGTTGCGATACATCGGATAGACGATATGACGCAAGGTGGGCAGGATGTTTACGCCTGCCGCTGATTATGTGCCTATCGCCCAACCACCACTACCTGTTTGATTGTATCAGCGGTTGATGTCGCTCAGCGGCGTTAAGGAACTTATTGCCTGTGATTGTCAAGTATATACTCAACGGCTTCACGAATTTGATGGGTGGCCCGTGATGTTTACATTTCGTATACATCGAAAAATCGTTTAGCAGCAGCAACAGGCACATCAGCCCGCGATTTTTTTAAAGTTTTTATTTTTTTATTTTATAAATAAAGCGTGGGCGGACGCCCACTACTGCAAATGGAATAAAGAAATAAAAGAATGTGTTTTTTGCCCCTGCGGAACGTCGAAAGAGGAAATTCCCGACACACCTGCGTGCCACTGCATGCCGGACGTACAAGTTCCCGGCCAACGTGAGTAGCCGCAAAATATTTGTGAGCGCAAACGGTCACGGCCGAAACACCACCCAAGGACTTAACGCCTGAAGAAGTTGAGAGCTGGATAGAAGTCAAAAGGCTCCTCAAACCTCTATATCTTGTTACTAAGGAGTTATGTGCCGAAAAAAACGTAATAGTAAGCAAAATAATACCGTTGCTTAAAATGCTACAAACAGTAAGTGTTAGTTTTAAGCTTTAGTCTTGAATATAGTAAACACGTTAAAATATTTTAATTGTCTTTGAAGGCCTTTTTCAATAGGAAATGAGTTTTCTATACGAAAAGTGCATTTGAGGAATATTTTATGTGGAAACTAAATTTTCTTTTGAAAAAAAATGTATGAAAAGTTTCTACGAAAAATTTTGCTAGAAAAATTATTCCCTCATTAATGTGATTGATTGTTATTAAATTATAATAATTACGTAAAAAGTTTTGGAATATAGTAGACATCATAGTGTAATAATATAAGTGGAAGCATAAGCCCAGCTGATCAGGCATTTTGTTATCGGGTTGTTTCTTTTTATCATTCTTTGTTTACGTAATACACTCGAAGTGTCAAACTTGTCGCATCATTTGTTTTGAATCTTCCTTGCCCTCTTTGCTTACGCTGGTCGTTTCACCGCCTGTAGTTTTTTTGATGGCTAAAAATATATAGAAGAAGTAACTAAAATTACCTACATACATATGTATGGACTTACTGATGGATACTTACCAATTTGGATCTTAAATGCGTTCCAACTTTCTGCCTATTACTTTTTTTTAATACATGTAATTCTATGCATGTAATTATTTACTTTGGCGTTTTTCCTTTGCCTCTCTTCGTATATAAAATGATTTTGACATATCGAGTGTATTGTCATAACAATAGTACAACAAAATTCTGTCAAAATCGTTTATTATTACAACAACACGCCACGCGTCGACTTATATTATTAGACTATGGTAGTCATTCTTCCTTTTGATAACCTCAACGAAAGATTTATGAATGTCGACAACAACACTAGTTTGAGCGCTGCAACTATTTTAGACCCGCGGTTCAAGAAACTGAATTTTAGTAACAATCTCGCCGTAGCAAATATTATTTGTAAAATAGGTACATTATTCTTCATTGATTGCTTGAGCTTTTCTAATTTATTTTTTTCTAACAGCTCAAAAAGTAAAGGAGAAATTGACTGCCACGCTGGAGGCGGTGCAAAGAAGTAAACGGGTACGTACTGATAATTTCGAAGGAAATAGCCTATGGGAAATCCAAGACAACATTGTGGAAACGCAGCATGCAGAGGCCGTTCAAGACCTTGCAGGTCGTATACCCATAGAATTGAGACAATATCCTAATCGTCCAGTTTGCAATCGAAATTTAGACCCCCTGGAAGAATGGGAAAACTACAAAACATTGTACCCTACGGTATATGAAGTAGCAAGGGAATATTTAGGTATACTGGCGACATCGAACGATTATTTTTAAAGGCTGGTTTAATAATCACAGCGCAGAAACCGGTTGAGCAGTAAACATTTGAAGCAACAGTTATTTATGCAGAACTTAAGCGAGGAGGATTGGTTTGAATGAAGATATAAATACATTAACATATAAGTGAGTTAATCAGAGGCCAATTTGAAAAGAAGTTTGGGACTTGTGTATTCTCGCATACAATTTTTAAAATGTGGAGTTATCTCATATGTATATGCATGTGTACTTATATATTTCTATCTATGCACTTATGTATACATACATATATCCTTTTTTATTTTACCAAATCATTTGTTGAGACGAAGACTTTTTATTTAACTAATTTTTATTCTTGTGACTTGACTTATTTTTGTTAAACTTGATATGGCCTAAGGTCCACTTTAAATAATAGTAAATATGTATTACATTCAATAAGAACCTAGTTTTTATTCTAATTGTTAGAAACATCAAATACCTGATTAATTTTCCATATATGTAACTAACTTCTCATTACAACCCATGGAGGAGCAGGAGAGAACTTAAAATTAGTGAGATCAGTGCATTTTACTTTTACACTGGGTAATTCCTCGCAGCTCATAATGTCCAAGAGAAGGTCAGGCCGCTACCGTTGCACCAACGACCGTAAAATAGGAGTCACTTAGCTCCTCATTAACAGTGGTCGAAAAGTTAGTTAAGTGGGGGATAAAAAGCGCTTATTATGATTTCCGACAATTCGAATCAAATCTTACCATCATTGCACTCAAAAAAACTCATTGTACTTATATATTGAAGAAAAAAAGCTCCAAAAATAATCAATTTTTAGTTCCGATTAATCGACTTTGAAAATCGGAATGAAAAAAGTTTGTCGACGAATAAAAAATCGATTTTCAGATTTCGCTACCATTCACTAATTAACATAACATACGGCTCACTCTCAATTTTCACAATTAATTCTACTGCGTTGTGGTCGCTATACTAATCTAATGTTTTGAGGCAGTTTGACATTTCGTTGACTCTCAGTGTATTTAGCCTAGAATCTGTTATGTATAAATCGTGGTATGAGCCGAATATAGGAATTCTGAATTCTATTTCGTTTCTTGTCTTTTGCGTATTTAACACTAATACTTCATTCTGTGTGCTTGAAGTTCAAGTCTCCCGCTAGTATATAGTAATGATTTGAATTTTAAAGATTCATAGAATCAAGTAGTTTTTGCAAATCTACTCGTATTGACAGGTATCTTTATGGCGCATGTCTCTAAAGCATGTAGCGATTATATACTTTTGTTATCGTAACTGTAGTATTGTGTGTTATTCTTTATGTTTTTGTTTTCTTAAAGATCCATTTAAGTTATCGTATTTATCAACTAACTAGGAACTAACTAGTACATAATACGTACATATATAACGAAAGGAACTTCGGTCCAACCGGGTGTCCCATGACACCTCATGTGATATTTACATAAATATCTTACTGAATGAATTTACATTCTTGAATGAATTTACATTCTTGAATGAATTTACATTCTTGAATGAATTACAAGCTTTTAGTTGAAACTTTTTTACTCTTATGTATTTATTATATTTTACTTTCTTTCCCTCTGTAGGCGAGAGGGAAACATAAAGTAAGTAAAAAATGAATGAATGGAAAATGATAATTATAGGCTACAGAAATATTGAAGCTTGAAAAAAAACAAGAAACAAAAAAAAAATACAAAGCTGTTGACTGTGTTTTTCTTTGATATGCGGTGAGCTACCTTAAAAACAACCCAACAAAACTTACACCAATAATAGCGTCCAATATAAATAAATACTTAGAGGAATCTATAATACCCGATGTACTTACAACTTCAATCATACGGCCAATATACAAAAATGGAAAAAAGTCGGACTACAATAATTATCGCCCAATTGCAATATTACCAGCAGTTGAAAAAGTCCTTGAAGAAATAGTTGCTAGGAGATTAAATGCATTTTTGTCAAAATATAAATTAATAAATGCTAACCAATTTGGCTTTCAAAAGAGCAAAAATATTAACCAACTTCTAGGGCTATTGTCAAACCAAATCAAGAAGTCACTCGATAAGAATGAACACTGTCTCGGGCTATTTATAGACTTTAGTAAAGTCTTCGACACCATATCGCATTCTAAACTAATTGAAGTGTTGGAACATACCGGAATAAGAGGTAAATGCTTAGAATGGTTTAAAAATTACCTATATTGCAGAAATTACTCTGTGAAGTTGCAAAACAAAATGAGCCATAATGTACCCTTAGCACAGAGTGTCCCCTAAGGCGCAAAGCTAGGACTAATTCTATACATAATCTACGCCAACGATATGATGAAGGTTCTGCGAGATTGCACTGCATATGTGTATGCGGATGATACTGTCATTATAGTATCAAATAAATCTAGTGACACCGCGATGGATTTAATGCAGATAAAATTGGGCAAAATTACAAAATGGTGCCATGAAAGAGGCTTAATAAATAAATGCGTCAAAAACCAAAATTAATGCATTTCAGGCCACGACACACAGTGTCGTGATTTCGTATAAACGGCGGCCAAAAATAGAGGAGTTATCGTAGATGAATGAAAATTGGTACACATTACTATTATAAGTAGGAAAGGAAAAAAACGATGTTTTGCGAAAATCGGCCCAAGGACTCGCCCACCTCCCATATATCCTGAAATGAAAAAAACTTATATTTTCCAAAATTGTTGTTGGAATGGAACCAAATTTGGCTCGATTTGTCTCTGATATTTTACTGATAACTGTGTTCAATTATATGCAATTATCTCAAAGGACACGCCCACCTCTCATATATCCTTGAATGAAAATATCAAAGAATATGCCCTCCCACCATATATCCTTGAACGAAAAAATAATAAAACTTCTAAATTATTATTCAAAGTGAATTAAAATGGTTACATTTATTTAAAATAACATACAATAAATAGGAATGTAATATATACTACTCACTATCGCTGAAACTATCAGTTTCCGATTCCACTAGTAATTCATTATTTGAAAGTATTGTTGTTAAATTTTCGCTTTCAATTACATAATTTTTTAAATCATCTAGCTCACACTTCTTTATTATTTTTTTTGACTGTGGATTGAAATCGATGGCTCTGATTGGATAATAAGGTACACTATTAAGTCCTTATTACAATCAACTCTGTTTCGTTTTCTCGTGTGCCTTAGTCGTGCATTTCTTATAATTTTATGGCTTGATTCTAAAGCCTCTTCCGACAACATTCCAATTGGAATGTTAGAATATTTTATAAAATCTATACCATGTATTAATATTTTGTGAACTGTTGCAGGCATGTAGTACCAAGGATACAATTTGAAGTATAAAAGAGCAGTTTCTTTTAAAAGTTTTTCAAAATTTGGCACATTAATGTGCAGCCCACTCGAAATGGTTCTTAAGATAATGGCAAAATTTTTAATAATTGTTTTGTCCAACCCTGTTATCCTAGCGGACAGTTCAACATTTGAAAAGAAACGTCTCGCAGTATTTCCGTCATTTGACGTACCATATCCCGTTTTTACCATGTCCACTATCAGTCCCATTTCAGTTTTAAATTTTTCTTGTATGGTCTTCTTGTTTTCCTCTACTTTCTGTTCCATTTCTTTTCCTGAAATTCGCCACTTTTTAATGGATTGTTTATATGCAATATGAAGAAGACATTCAAAACACTTTATCCACGCATGTAACGTAGACAATCCGTATTGGTAGCATTCTTCATTGACAGTTCTTTCAAATATTAATGTGTCGTTCATTTCTGATGGCTTTGCTCCACATAAAACGCAAGTCGCATTACTTCTACTTCCGTTAATTACGCGTAAAACTGCTCCATCTATCATAGTTAATTTCATTCTGTAATGCACGTTAAGACTTGTTTTTAGAATAATAAAAATAAGTGCCCAATGTATCAATTTCATGTTGCAATTGCTCCCTAACAGTATTTATGACATTACGATTTTCCTTTGTAAACATTATTTTTATAGGTCTGCATAACCTCCAGGACGAGTGTTTATCGTTTTGCCACACCACTTTCTCATCTCCCCACTGTAATAAGCGAAGTGGAACAAACGATGTAACAAAAACAAATTCGTCAGTAGCATCATGGTTTTCAAATTTTTGCTTATATACACTATGTCCACTACTGCCGTTAAATCACCATTTACATTCTAGTATTACATCATTTTTGGTTTGAAAATCATTCATATTTAGAATGCTATGAGCTGTTTTGTCCAAAATGTTTTGCAATGGAACCTCAGCTGAAGTTTCTGATGCATGAATATCGTTTGGGATGAGCTTTTTCTTTGCTTCTGCTATTAAATAGCATGACGGGAAACAATCTTGGTGAACTGTATTCACCACCTTTCTTAGCATATTGTATTGCCGAACAGAAAGATCCAAGTCAATAGACAAAGCTAATGATTTCTCCACCGATAATTGTTGAGCATTCGTTGCGCCTGAAACCTTTTTAGCCGCTTCAGAAAGAGCTTCAGCAGAAGTCGATGCAATTAGTTCATGGACTCGCCTTCTTTTCGTACGTTGTGCCGCTTCTTCATAACACTTAGAGGGCCTGCCCCTACCGCCACTTGTACAAGGTGGCGCAAAAGTAAACTTCCGATGTTTTTTGGCTGTAATTTAAAAAAAAAATTAAAAACTTTGATTCTTCTTGTGGATTATTTTTATTTGGTCTTTTAATTTTTTTTACATCAAGTCGAGAATATGATGTCATGTAAATGGCCGCCGCCACAGTTGATTGTCATTTGAGCCCTTTTTATGGCATTTTCCATCACTTTGGCCAAAACTTCCGGCGATACGTCCTCACATTCTCGACGGATATTGTCTTTAAGAGCTGCAAGAGTCTGAGGCTTGTTGACATAAACCCGCGACTTCAAAATGCCCCACAAAAAGAAGTCTGGAGCGGTCAAATCAGGCGATCTTGCTGGCCAGTGCAAATCGCCAAAACGGGAAATTAGGCGCCCGGGAAATGCATCCTTTAGCATATCGGTTGTGGCACGTGCAGTGTGTGCCGTTGCACCGTCCTGTTGGAACCACATGTTTTCCAATCCCAATTCATCAAGTGGAGGCAAAAAGAACTCGTTGATCATTGCTCTGTAGCGCTCACGGCGCTTCCATGACATCCTCGGCTACATCAGCAATATTCTCTGCAGAACGGCTACTCCGGGGTCTGCCACGCCTGGCAGCATCTCGTGTTGTGCCAGTCTCTTCGAGGCGAGCGGCTAAACGTCGCAGTGTTTCACCAGTAGGCGTTGGACGGCCAGGAAATCTGCGACGAAATTCACGTTGTGCCAAAGTCACCGACCGATTATTGGTCAAATAAATAGTCAGCAATATTCCGCGTTCTGGAGCAGTGTAGCGTAACATTGTTTATTAACGTGTATTTAGCATGTGTTTACTACACAAATGTCAAAACAGAACTGACATTAGGGGCCAATTGCAAAATTTATAGCATTTTCCGATAGGAGGATTACTTTTGCGCCACCTTGTACTTGGTTCGTAATAAAAATAGATTATATTGATTAATAAAATCTTACAGAATACAAACAAGAACTCACAACACAAAAGTCTTCAGTAAGTACTTCTGTATCCAGCCAATCACTCAATTCATGTTCGAATCTAACTTTCATTCGGGAGTATTTTGCCCAATAATGAATAAACTTTAGAAGAATAAGGTTGAGTTTCTTTTCTTCTGTATCTGAAAGTGCTCTTTCCAGATTAGTTTGTGCAAATTCTTTAATATGAAACACTATAGGATTGGTTTTTTTTTGCCTCAACTCCAGCCATAGCATACAAATTACACGAATTTGCAATGCTGCTGCCACTAGAAAAACATTCATCAAAAAGATTTGTGCATAACTGTGCAGTTGAGATTTATATATGTTAAAATACATACTTAAAGCAATAAAATATCACAAAATTGGAACGATGATTTTTGATGTTTTTTTTTAAATTGTCTACGAAAGGTTGTGTTTACTGTAAAAACGTGACTTTTCTATCAGACCTGTCTTCTCGCTAACGGCACTTCGCATATGATCAACAATTGTAAACAATAACAGCGTTGCAATTGTAATAAGACATCAGACTGGCAATTCAATTCCATTTTGTAGCAACCGTTAATAAAAAATTTGATTTTAACCCATTATTACTGCATGCAAAATTTAATTGTTTTTCTTGCAAAATATCATGTTGCACACAAACCACCACTTTCAGTCACAATAACTCAAAAAATACTCAATATTTTTGGACAATTACTTTACATTTTATCTAGTTGTTGTGTTTTTTTATTAAATTGTGCAAAATAAGCCCAAATTCCTTTCATCAGTGCTCACCATTTTTGGCCACACACGTGACACTGTGCGACATCACTTGAGCAATTGTGCGCCCAGCCACATAGCAAGGCAAGTATATTACTCGCTTGTCGAATCCAGCCTGAGACATGGAATAACTGCATATGGACCCTCAACATATTGCAAGAACTTGCAAAAAATACAAACAAGATTACTACAAATTCTATATAAACACCAACGGAAATAATTTACCCAAAACCGAATATTTAATACCAACAATGAGCAATGTATCAAGGAGAGACCCAAAAGCGGAAATTTGCAAATTACTTACACATTTTAGGTTCATTACAATTATTTTGTTTAATCGAAGATTACGTATACTTTTACATCTCTAAGTTTGAAGGATAGACTTTTATTTCCGATAGAAAACAAAATTGGAAATAAATTGTTCACAACAACGCTCGGTAAATGTTATACATATTGATCATGGTAGAATTATCTACCAGGTATAGTCGTTTAAACAGGTGATGCAATTTTTTCCATGTCATATGTCGCTTCATTTGTCAAAATCTTATTTATTTTGTTTTTATCCTTTTTTTTATTCTTGTATATGTTGTTATATACAAGTGTAGAGTTTAACAACTGAAACGAATGAACGAAAATTAAATGTCTGTTGTTGCTGCTTACAATTACAACAACATCTTCTGCTACCATGTGTTTGTTGGCACTGGCTACGAACGTGTTGCTGTATCGCATTTTTTTCACCCATTACAGCGGATGTTGCCACATTGCGAAGTATTAGTTGTGGATCGTGTTATTTGGAAAGTCGTAAGTGGTGATAGCTTAAGGGAATAAAAAAACAGGCTTATTGTCTACTCAATAAAATAAATAAAAATAAAAAAACTTGTCTTTTTCCTTTTTAATTGCGATAGCGAACAATATAGCTGTTCTTTATTCATCGCGATGCAGACGCAAACTAAAAATTCAAATTTTGCACAAATTGCATGTAAGAAGAATAAGTATTTTGTGCAAGCATGTTGTGTAGTGTATTCCCCCTTAACTGTTCATTATAAAAGAGACCATATCAAAGTAAAATTCAAAAAAGTGTTTTAGTTCTTATATTTGTACAAATTATAGTTTTAAACTCCCATTATAGGAACCTGTTACAATTTTGCTTGCATTATAGGTAACCTGTTAAAATTTTGCACTTTGATATTAAATGCGAGAGATATGCCTGATTATATATTCAAACTGTGTATAATTAAAACTAAAACTTTGTTAAAGTTTCTATGTTTATTTGGACACCTTCTATTCAACAACTTATTTAGATAGCGAAATTTTTAAAAATTGCATTTCTCATGTTTACCAGTATGATAATGCAGTTGTTTTTGTGTACTTTTTTTTTTATCGCAGACTACAAGTACCGTCATTCTGTCCCGTCACTTTGGAAATCGTCACAAATTTCAAATTTGAATATAAGATGGACGCAAATTCAATTGTAGATTTGGTGGAAATATTTAATAGAGACATTATCGGCCCAGTGCCGGGAAATGCATTAAAAATTATGGCGAAGTGGGGATTAATCCCCAAAGAAGGAGAATACAAGTGCCAGAATGGGCACAATTTAAAATTATGCCCCAGTAGCGATAATGCAGACGGCTAGAATTGGAGGTAAGTAATTTTGTTATAGTGCTATAAATTTACTAATAAATTTTATTTTACAGATGCTGGGATACGATTGTACAAAACAATAGAAAAGGAGGAAGGTGCAATTCGAAAGTCACGCGTTGGAACGTTTTTCGACCGATCACATTTGTCAACATGTCAAGTCTTAATATTTGCCTTGTTATGGTCGAAAAAGGGTCAATTAAAAACTATAATGGAGGAGGCGAAGATACACGCACAGCAGACTGGAGTGGACTGGAACAACTGCCGAGAAGTTGTTGTTTACAGTTCATTCCAGAACTACATCGAAGCTGGAGGACCAGACGTCGTGGTGGAGATCGACGAATCAAAAATTGGTAAGCGGAAGTACCAGCGGAAGTACTTGGTGGAGTGGAGAGAGTGAGTGGTCGCTGCTTTATGGTTCCCGTGGAAGACCGAAGCCGTGAAACATTATTCGCCATCATAAATATGTACATTCTCCCCGGTTCAACAATAGTTTCCGATTGTTGGAAGGCAAGTTGGCTAAAAATGTTTTGTTGTAATATATGTACACATATGTATTTATATCTATTTTTATATATATTTAGTATTACGACAGCCTAGCCGATGAGGAATATACTCATTTTAATGTTAACATTTTAAAGTTAAAGATGCTAAAAGTGGGCCATTGAAGGCTTATGGCGCCACTTAAAGAAGCCGTTGCTCTCGTTCAAGTGGAGAAAAGTATATTTCAATATAAATTTATATTTATATAAAATATATTTTTTTGGAAACAAATTTATATATTTACGTTGTTTGTATTTTTGATAGGAAAGAGCGCCGCAGGCCAAAAATTATTTGGACCAAATCGCGCGATGAATGAATGCAGAAATGAATAGCGCCGCAGATGAAAAACTAATTCGAAAAAATCGCGCGAATTATTTTTATATTTTTTTAAACTTCAATACCTCTGGTCTTTGAAGGGTTATTCACGCCTATTATATTTCGTATTAAATTCTAAACTCCTGTCTTTAAGACTATATACATTTTATATATCATAATATAGGTCATATATGGACATAATACCATTTTTGAAATAAATGGCGTTGTCAAAAATCTACTTTTTTGGAATTGTTCCTCAAATGGAAGCCATAAGGAGGGAATTTTCGAGAGCTTTCCATCGATACATATCGCTACCTAAAGTCGTAAAGGTTGTAAGTCCACTTTTTGGCGAAATGTATTTTTTGATGTAGAACGCAAGATAAGTTGAAAACGCATATGGCTTGATGAAAAAAACTACCAAAAATATATACCTTGTCACCTTTTATAACTGAAAAGAAAATGTTCTAAGTCCCTATAACATATAGAAATAAAGCGAAAAAGTTGTAAGTCCAGCCTTTTTGTTTTAATCATTCTCTGTTGAGTGGACTCGCCACTCATTTTAGAATTGAAAGTTGAAAATGTTTGCTTTGATCAAGTAGTCATAGCATTTCAATGCAACTGCATGATTTTTTCTTTGAGCATTTGTCAGTTTAAAATTTTATCAGTTTAGAAAAATTATTCTACCAATAAACATTTGTGATCCTGTTGTCTTCTTCTGGAATGGAATCTGATGACGGTGTCGTTGGATTAGTTCCTTATGGATTTAATACTGATTCAGACGACTCGTATGAATTACCTTCCAAATCACGGCGTAGAAAAAAGAGGGTACAAAGTTCTAAATCTCATTGGTTCAGTGCAAAGAATAAACGTCTGAGAGAAAATGGAAACCGTTACCTCGGAAGGAAAAAACATGGAGATTCCTGGAGTTATAATAATGTGAAAAAACAACGAGCAATTAAACCGAGATGCAATTGCAAAAATGTTGGCACCATGAAATGTTCCCAGGTAACTGATGTACAAAGAAAAGACATATTTGAAAAATTTTGGCAAATGGATTGGTCGGCCAAAAAAATGTTAGTAAAAACATTAATTCAAACATCCGTCCCAGTCCGAATCAGAAATCGAAAAGATGATACTAAATCGAGAAGAAGCCAGTCAATAAAATATCAACTTAAGGTACAAAACAGATTTGTGCGTGTGTGCAAAAAGTTTTTTTTGAATACGTTTAGCATTGGGTACCATACTGTGTTAAATTGGATAAAGAAACCTGTAGTGCAATCAAACGAAAAAAAAAAGAGGAACTATGGAGTAGAAAGACAGAACCTTGAGTCATTTTTTGATTCCCTTCCTCTAATGGAATCACACTATTGTCGCGCAAGAACACAAAAAAAATATCTTTTGTCTGAGTGGAGTTCCAAAAAAATGGTTTATGATTTTTATGTAAATGATTGGTGCACAAAACAATGTGTAAAAAACCTTTCTTTAACAAAGTTCAATGAGATTTTTGATATCCGAAATTTGGGGTTATATATCCCAAAAAAAGATCAGTGCGAACAATGCGTCCGTTACTCTGTTGGAAATCTGTCACTTGAGGAGTATCTTTTGCACCAAGAAAAAAAGGAAGACGCCAGGACTGAGAAAAACAGAGACAAAGAAAAGGAATCACATGTGTATGCTGTTGATCTTCAAGCAGTGTTAATGGCTCCCAAATCGCAAGCTAGCAGCCATTATTATCGTAGAAAACTGCAAGTACATAATTTAGTCTTTTATAATCTTAAAAATAAAAAGACAGATTGCTTTATATGGAATGAGTCCGAGGGCGGAGTCTCAGCGGAGGCATTTGCAAGCATATGGGCATATTTTATTGAAAAACAAATACTACGTGTAAAAGACCATCCAGAGAAGATTATTATTTATAGTGATGGATGTACATACCAAAACCGAAATTCTATAATGAGTAATGCCTTATTAAATACAGCAATTAAACATAAAGTCATCATAGAACAAAAAATTCTTTAGCCCGGACATACTCAAATGGAGGTTGATAGTGTACATTCCGCAATAGAGCGTTCTTTGAAAAATAAAAACATTGATGTACCTGCTGATTATATTGGAATATGCAAATCAGCAAGAAAAATTCCGGAAGCATATAATGTTTCTTACTTGTCCCATGATTTTTTTAAAACATTCACCAATGTTCAGTTTTGTAAAAATATTCGCCCTGGGCGTGGCAAAGGAGATGCAAAAGTAACCGATATTCGTGGCCTTAAATACATTCCAAATGGTGACATATGTTATAAACTTCGGTTTAATGATACTTGGAGACTTCTTCCTCAGAGAATTGACAGACAAGTAATCGCATTGGAGTGGTCAAATTTGAAACAACTACATCAAGAAAGAATAAAGATTACAGCTAAAAAATTCGAAGACCTACAATATTTGAAATCTACGTTGCCCAAAGACCACCATCACTTTTATGATAATATTCCTCATGAATAATATTTTTATTACCCATTTTATTAAAGAACTCAACAGCAAAGAAGTAAGACTGTTTTTTTTTGTGTTAATATTAATATAACATTATTAAAGTAATAAAATTTTACTTACAAAATATATACTTTCTAATTAAAAATGTAATAACCAATATAATATTATTGAAAATTAAATAAACTTTAATAAAAAAAAATTGAGTTCCTATAGGAAAAGGCGCTAAGTCCAAATCACATCGATAATTTAAAAAGTGAAAAAGTTCAAAGTCCAAAAAAATGCTCCAAGAAGAGTACCAAGCATATTTTTCAAATTTTTTTTTAATATTACCAACAATATGAATAACCTACACATAATTGCATTAAAAGTTTTGCAAAAATAAATCGTCAAAGAAAAAAATTAGGTTTTTTGTCTCTCCTGTAAAATTTAAAATTTTGGACTTACACCCTTTGCGACTTTAGGTAGCGATATGTATATTGACCTGATCGGATTACTTATGCGATAGATATGCCCGGCTATACTTTGGACTTTTGGAGGCCCATATCTCGGGAACCGTGGACCGGGACGGGGAACAGAATATATTGTCAGAGTCAGCGTAAGTAGTTTTAACGGTTAATTAGGTTTTTGTACCGATCACAGAGTTGTCGGCAAAATAGACCTATGCCAGAGGTTTTACCTTTATAAATGAAAAAAGTCCAATTCCTAAAGCTTCGCTTCCACTTACCGTAGTTAACATGTTTGACGTGAGTTGAGGCCAAAATCAACTGATTTTTCATACAAAGTTCACCTGATTCTGTTCCCAAAACATGTTAACCGGATTAACACCCCTATTCTGTGTATGTGGTAACAATTAAATTGTATCCACAAAATTGTTACACAGTTGTCATCATTGTTTGTATCTGGTATTCTGGAACACGGTGACAACGAAAAGCAGGGACAACAAAACAAAAACATATGGTTTTCTGCACAAAATGAACTCGATAAAAAAGGAAAAGTAAGTATTTAAACTATTTATGTTTAATTGAACTAAAATTAATACATTATTATTTAGGGAATTTGAGCGCACCGCAAAGGAACAGCTGGAATGCTATATTGCCTTCCTCAAGGAATATCCAGAGATGCTAAGCGGAAAGAATACACCTGAGGATCTGCGCCAAATAGAAGAACATATTTACTTTAGCGTTAACTCCCTGATCTACATCAAAATTTCACCACCGACAAAAGCTTCTGCGCTGAGTTCAGAAAGTTTTTTTTTTGCCCCGCGGTCGGTCCAACTTCTTGAGATATATGTATGTATATTTTTTGGCAGGTTGCGATAATAGACCTTAGCCTTTGTTTAAAGGTACTATGTTACTCACCAATACCCCTTCAAAGACCGGAGATATTTCCGTTAAATATTTTGTAATACATTTCGCGCTTTATCAATCTATCTAACACAAAAGCAAGTTCTTTCTACTTTCTCCTCCATTTCCATAGCACAAAGTAACAAAAGTCCTTTCTCCATTTAATTATGCCCTCATGTCGTTTTGGTACAAAAGGTATTATTCATTTTTCCCGTATACAGTTTTATTGTTTACTTGCAGAATTTATAAAATTGTTTTGTATCAACTTTCCGTCAAATAAAACAGCTGTCGCACGCTGTTACCTCCTCTTTGGCAGGTAACAGTATTTGGTACTTTTGCCACCAAAAAAAATGTGTCAGAATACCGATTTGTAACAATTGTCACATTGCTGTCAAATAGTAACCGTGGGGACTTGTAACCCTGCCAGAATAGGGGGGCTGTAAGTGGATAAGGTGTTTAATACTTGGTTATAAAACCGGAACCGGTGCATACCGGGTTTTACAGTCCTAAAAAAAACCGGTGAAACCGTTATTTTAAAAACCAATTTTTGGAAGCAACCAAAAAATCGGGGTTTAATATACTCTTGTCACAAAGCGGTCAAAGTTCAAAATGAGTTTGACGCCGCTAAACAATAGTCGGTTGAATATAAGATGAATTGGAAAGATGAAGTCACAGTGTATGCATATAAAATGCATTAGAAAAATGCATTAAAAAATGCAAATCGCTTCAACATACTCCCGCCTCACTTTTAACAAATGTCCTGCACCGCTCGTCTCTCGTGAGTATTACAGTCATAACCGGTCCAAGTTCCGGAAATGATCCAGCCAAGAGAAGTTGCTTGAGCGGTTGGCAAGTTTGGAGCTGTAATAGTCTTTGGCAAGATTAATTGGTTCCAGGCTGTGAGTCCGATGTACCCATCGATTTTAGTTTCCTCATGAAACTGCGTGTGCGCTAATGGGTTGAGATTCCAGAAATGTTCTAATAGCCTCGAGTCATTTACGGCCGTAGGATTTTACGCATCCATCTTATCGACAATGGGCACTATCCGTTTGATATTTTTTTCGGCATAGATAAAAAACGTTCCCATAGCTTCGTCGTGGCACATTTTTGGTTTAAAATTGTCGAAGCGAGGCACTGCTGATTTTAGGAGAACGGATAGGTGAGATTTCTTGTTGATCGTCATTGTCATCCACTGCTTATTGCGTCGATAATGGAGCAATACTCGCACCAACGGAGTGATTTGTAGTGGTGGAGGAAGACTTGCTCTTGCTGCATTAATTACCGCGACAGATTGGGGAGGTCCCTCGTCTTCGCCTGAAGTGGTTGCGGAATTGCTGTCTGGGGATAGGTGGTTCTATTCTTCTTTGTACGTCCAGCCATATATTTCGTCGTGGTGGAGCATCGTATGGTGTTGTTGTGGACATATATTGGATCGATTTGCAGAATGGCATTCGTTGCGCATGTGAGTATGCGCCAGACAGTTCATGCACATGTAGTTTTCATATACTGATTTTCGGCGCTCGAGGATTGGCATATTTTGGAACACGAAACAATACTTCAGCTGGTGGTTGCGGGGGCAGAGATGTCATCTGGATCTGGAAATAAAGAAAAGAAGAGGAAATGCGTACAAATTTTTCAATTAGTTATCATACGATCATAGTGCTTGTATTTTCGGTTGGCAGGAGGCAAAGTTTTACAATGGGACGAATCATAGTTCCGTTTTGAGTGCGAATTTCGGCTACCCTAACGTTGTTATCTTTGCCGGCAAATACCTTAGTTATCCTACCTAGTCGCCATTCTGAGGGTGGTGTCAAATCGGCCTTAACAACCACTAAGTCCTTGACTTTAAGATTGTTTTTGGTAACTTTCCATGTGAGACGTCACTGTAATTCCGTAATGTACTCACTTTTCCAACGCTGACAGAATGTTGCTTGTAAAGCCTTTAAGCGATTCCAACGATTAATTAGTGACAAATCTTGGTTGGGCACTGCTTCCGATGTTGTGGGAAAAGATATGATTGGAGCTCCTCGTAGGAAGTGTCCGGGTGTGAGCGGTAACAAGTCTTGATGGTCGTTAGACATAGCGGACAAGGGCCTGGAATTAAGGATGGCCTCTATTTTCACGAGAAAAAAAAAATGGTTTCCCATTACATCCCATGAAGGGACCGGGGGGAACTTCTCACAATCACTGAGCTGTGCGCTTTCCAGTTTTCACTCACTGATTGGGACCTACAGTTTTACACCGATTCCGAACGGTATTTTGAGAAGCTTTTTCATGGCTATATACTCGATAGTGTTGCCGGCACTATGCGAGGTGACCGCCGCCGAAAGAAATTTGAAGGTGGTCAGAGCAGGGATCGAACCCAGAATCTCAAGTACAAGAGGCGCGCACACTACACATTGCACCACGAGAAGAGTCGTAAATTCTTCGAACGTAAAGTTGTGGTTAGCGGCGACCTTCTTGAGATGTGTTTTCATGCTTTCTACTGCCGCTTCCACAGGCCACCCATATGCGGTGCATGGGGGGGAATAAAGGACCGGCTGAAACCGTGGGTGGAATACTTCTCCTGGACTGCCTTTTCTGCTGTTTTAAGGAATTTCTGATGTTCCTTCAGCAATTTGTAGCTGGCACCAACGAAGTTTCTCCCGTTGTCGGAAAACATCGTTTTCGGGAGTCCCCTTCTGCCTGTAAATCTTACGAAACTAGCTATGAAAGCATCGGCTGACAGGTCTGAACACACTTCTAAATGAACCAACTGCCTTCGTTGAGAAGCAGGCGAAAACAGCGACATAGCTTTTAATAAGTTTTGCATTGCGGAGCAGAGATGCTTTAATATTAAATGGTCCTGCAAAATCTACTCCAGTGTACGTGAAAGGTAACGAGAAGGTTGAGCGTTCTGCTGGGAGGCAGGCCATTACTTGTTGTTGCATTTTATGTATATAGATTGTACACTTCCTACAATTTCTGATGTACTTTTTTATAAGGCTTTTAAGTCTTGGTACGAAATAGCCCTGACGGATCGCACGTAACATTATATGATGCTCCGAGTGAGGCAGATTTTGATGGGTAAATGCTATGAAGAGCTCAGTGAATTTAGATTTTTCGGGAAGAATTACTGGATGCTTTGCATCAGAACTTGCCGCCTACTCTAATAAGTCCCGAATCGTCTACAAAAGGGGTTAGCGTGATGATTTTGCTCCTTCTGCTGATTGGAAGTCTCTCCTTGAGGCATTTATATTCCTTAGTGAAAAATTGCTGCTGAGTTATGCAAATTAATCGATGCTTTACAAAATCTATTTCCTTTGTAGTTATGCCTCCTCCCTCTTGGAGTGTCGTTTTCTTACTTATAAAAACGAAAAATGTACGATATGACCCGCAAGCATCGGCCTAATGAGGAGAATCTCGACAAAATATCTTCCTTTGACCCATTTGTCACAAAGTTGGAAACCTTCTTGGTTGCTAACTCTGTTGGCTCAAATGAACGTGATCCGAAGTCGGCTGGATTATCTTCACTTTTGACGTGTCTCCATTGCTGAATGTTTCCGAAATTTACAATTTCACTCACTCTGTTGGCTAAAAATGTTCTCAGGGAATGCGGTGATTTGTGAAGCCAACCCAAAACTATTGACGACTCCGTCCACATATATAATTCGTGATTATAGTTGATGTCTTTCGTGGCAATTTTGAGTAGTTTTGTTAATAGTAGCGCCCCACATAGTTCAAGCTTAGGGATTGTGACCTTTCTGATCGGGGCTACTTTGGTTTTGGCTACCTGTAGATGGCATCGAATTTCTCCATTGTGGGCGACAGTTCGAATGTACACTGCGGCGCAATAATGATAATTGGTCTTAACCATCCTATGGGATCAAACAGCTTTGCTATGACTGATAGAATCTTTCTTTTTGATATGTTGGGGCCTGAATCCAAGAAGCGAAGACGTAGTAAAAACAGTCGTCCATCGCATCCAAACGGATTACCAAAGCCTTAATGGTACTATGGTCTTTTATTCTTAAAAATTCTTCGTTTAGTAGATCTTCCCCGGGCACATTCTCCAAGAGTATGCGACTGTTCGCGGTTAGTTTCTTTAATGGTAGTCCGGCGGAAGCTAGTGCCTTGATTAGTTGGTCTTGTTTGTGTCTTGCATCTTGTAGATTATGTCGTCCTGAAAATATGTCGTCAACGTAAGATTCGCTGGTTAATATGTTGGATGCTGCTGGATATAAAGTTTTGCAGTCTTTGCTGAGCTCGTGCAAAGTTCGTATTGCTAGAACAGGTGCCGTATTCACACCGAAAGTGACTGTGGTTAACTTATAGGTTTCAACAGGTAGATGTGGTGCTGGACGATGTAAAACCAATTGATATGATTGATCCTCTTCATGCACCCCGATTTGTCGGTACATCTTCTGGATGTCTCCGTTGAAAACGTATTCATAATGTCGTCAATTGAGAATAATCTGCATTAAGTCTTGCTGTAAGATTGGACCCGTATGCGCACGTCATTGACTGAGAATCCGCTTGATGTTTTCTTTGATGCGTTGAATACGATTCTGACCTTGGTTGTCTTACTATCTGGCCGAATGACTGCGTGATGTGGCAAGAAAACATGTGATTTCTTGGCAGATTCGTCTTCAGTATGTGATATGCACTTCATATGCTGCAAATCAATGTATTCTTGTAACACATTGTTGTACTCTTCTTTTAAAAGCAGTGTTTTTTCCATGCGCAAATATTGTGCCATTGCTATGTGTCGAGATGAACCAAGATACATTGTATTAGGAAATTCCTCTTTAAAAGGTAAACGTACTTTGTACCGTCCGATAGGTAGCCGTGTTGTCATAGTGGTGTAGAATTTCATATTTATATTTCATATTTATTTGTGTATGTATATCCTGCACAACAAGATTAAATCTTATAATTATAGCACAGGATTTTGAATTGTTCAGATAACATATTTGACAAAAAAAAAATTAACATAGGAACATAAATTATCTTCTATAAAGAAGAAATTAATGCAAAGACCCAGGTACAAATATTTCACAATAAATTCCAAAAGAAGAAAAAATTAAATAAAAACCGTAAATTAAAGAGTAGTATAGATTTAAATTACCTGAATGACTCCTTTCTTAAATTTATTGGCGCTACTGAGGATTTGAAGATTGTGGGGGAGTGAGTTCCAAAGACGAACGGCATAAATAAAGAATTGCCATTCGGATACAAGGCTCTGGCGTACAAGTGGCATAATTTTTCTACCTCTATTTGTCCGGTTGAATTGAAGTTTATGAAAAAGATATGGTGGTTTATGAGTATAAATTATTTTGTGTAGAAACACAAGAGATTTTATGTTCATAAGTTTCTTAAATGAAACGCCGTAGAGTAATTTAGAAAATTGAGAGACTGAATCACACTTTTTCAGACCGCACACATATCTTACAATGTTATTACAGTACGAATCGCAATTACCGAAAAGCTCACAACCATAAAGCAATCCCGGCATAATATATGATTTTGCTAAGAGAGTTCTAATTTTCAGGGGGGTGAAGGATTGTGTTTGCCAGAGTGATCGGAGTTTTGAATATGTGTTAACAACAATGTTATTAACGTGGTTCGACCAGGTCAGGGTGTCGTTAAATACACTACCTAAATTTTTCACATGGTGCACAATATCAATTTTCTCCTGATTTATTACCATGTTATAATCATTTGTGGGTTTATAACTTCTCTTGTGTATTGAAAGACATTTCGACTTTTTCGGGTTAAGACAAAGTCTATTAGCAACTGCCCATCTTTGAATACTAGACAGATCAGCATTTAGCATATCAATATGTTCCTCAAGAAGGTTTATCGGACTACTTAACAAAAGCTGAACATCATCTGCATACAAATGCACTTTACAAAATGAAAGATGTTCGGGTAAATCATTAGCATAAATCGAAAAAAGCAATGGTCCTAAGATCGAACCTTGAGGAACACCTCTTGAAACCGGCAGAGCTTTTGATATTAAATTATTGGAAAATACTGATTGTGTGCTCCCAGTAAGATATGATTGAAGTAAACGTGTGGCAGTTGAAGAAAAATTAAAGAAATGCTTTAATTTAAAACTAAGAATAGAATGGTCAACGGAGTCAAAAGCCTTGGAGTAGTCTAATAAAACAAGAAATGCTATATTACCATCATCAAGATTCTGTCTAATATTTTCTTTGACTGTGTTTGGGACGAAACCGGACTGTCTGTCAGATAACATCGAATGGTTATTAACGTATTTCGTCATTTGATTATGTATACTTTTTTCAAAAATTTTTGATAGGAAACAAAGTATGGCAATTGGGCGGTATTCAGTCTTGGATTTAGGTATCCTAGTTTTAATTGGAACGGTTGTGCTATAAAGGCTAATGATATTATCCTGTAGAAAGCAGAGTTGATCATCCACAGATGGCATGTCATAAATAGAGTCCCATTGAACACAAGAAAAGCTTTCCTCCAGAAGTCGATAACCTAAATTTTTAAGATCTCTGAAAGAATATTTCTGATCCAATATTTCAATTCGAAATTCATATGACATAAAGCTTAAATCATGTTTAGAGAAACATGGGGCAGAAACTTGATCATACAGTAAACCTTTAGGGTTATTATTGACAAAGAACATATCCTGCAAAGAGTTCGATGTATGAGTAAAATGTGTGGGTACAGAAATGTTTATAGGCAAAAGACCTACAGAAGACATGCCATTCAGAAGCGGCGATTCTATCAGAACGTTGGAGTTGAAGTCTCCGGCAACAATTATATCAGTGTACGATACCGTCAATGTTTCAAGCATGTTGAAGAAATTTGCAAAGCTAATATTCCGATTTGGACGATATATAATTTGGACGATACAATCAATATTTTCGCCTCGTAGGAAGAAACCTCAACAAACAAGTATTCCACAGAGTCACCAACTACAGACTTTTCACATAATCTAGATCTCAAACTAGATTTCACATATATGGCCACACCCCCACCATGACGAGCTCTATCAGCTCGGTAAATAGTATACCCCTGAAGCATTAGAATACCATTTTGTGTAGATTCTCTAAACCACGTTTAAGAAATGCAAATTACATCTATTCCAGAATTTTCAAATGTGTGTCGAAATTCATCAATTTTGTTGTTTAGACTCTGGGCGTTAATATGACATATATTCAGCCCATTTCTCTGCCTTGCCAAAATTCTCACCATGTTGTATGTTGCGTCTTTGGAATTCACTGCAGAACTACTTATGCAGCTCATATATAATATTTTTTTAAAAGAAAATCAGATCCCTCAGCAACGCCAATAATTGTAAGAACGAAGAATAAATGTATGAACAAAGAACAAATGACAATAAACAATAAAACATGATAAAAAACTAAAAATAATGCAACTATAGTATCGAAATGGAATAAAATATTAGAAATAAAATGTAATAAATATAATATCGTTTTAGTTATCGGCCATAACATCCGCATCATTATCAGAACGAAAAAAAATGTTCAGATCAGGGATGTCCTCAATTAGCTTCGGTTCATCGGTGGATACACATTTCACATATATAACACCCCGTAAGGAAAAGGCAGATGATATTAATTTGTTCCATTTCAAATATAAGGAGGCTTGGATAATTTTAAAGTTTGCCGGTGTTAGATTTTCGTTGATATATATATGTTGATTTGATTCAAAACCAATGTGGCGAAGATTTAATTGGGATTTTTGATTTCTTTTAAAAAGTGCAAGTGCCCTCAATAATGCATTTTTATCGTACGGTGTAAGAAGTTTTACTACAATAGGCCATCTTTAGCGTTTCGTAAATTATTTTTATTGTTCACACGGTAAATACTTTTGTACGACGGTGTATTATATTGAATGGCATTGCATATGTTGCCGAAGGGTTCGTGCAAGTTTTCCGTAGAAAAATAGGGTATACCGTTTATTCTCAAGTCGCAAGAATCTGTCAAGTTTTCCTGTTTATTCAATTGACTTTTCACCATTTTCATTTCATTCCCTAATTTGCTCTCGGTCAAGGATTCATTTGCACTTTGCGCATTTAGTTCATTTACTTGCGCTTTTAGTGCCACAATTTCACCCGCAACTGTTTCTAGTTGAGTAACTCTTTCAGTTACGTCGCTTATTTCGTCTCTGATTTCGCATAATCTCTTATCAATTTCATTTAAAAGTCGATTCTCACATTCCTTTATCATTTGTTTAACTTTCATGGTAATATTCTCCGTAATTCTGCTTTCACCATTAGAAAGAAGAATATTAATTTGAGTGAAACGGTCATCAATACTCTCATTAAGTTTGGTGAATTTGTTATCCAACCACTGCCGAACAGAGACAGGACCAGATGTTATTGACTCTATCGCAATTAAGTCAGCCGCTGCTGCTGTTCTCTTAAAGGTGTTTTGGCGCGAATTCATATTATTATTTGAGTAATTGAGACGAATATTTCCGTTGTCATTGTCGATGTATGATCTGGTCATCTTCTGTCTCCATTTACTGTTGTCGTTGTTTACGCTCTTCGATGTTTAACTTTGTGATGTCATCAGACAAGTTTTATTGTCTTGTTCTATTCAGAGTATCCATCGGGGTATGTGTAGATTTATCAAACGATTAAGTGCAAAGACGCAATATTTTGGTATAAGACTGTTTTTAAAGCAGACGGAATTAATTAAGCGTTGTAATTGTCGAAATTAGTGGAGCGATAGAAAAACACGTCTAATCAAGTTGAGTGATAGTTTGCCAATTTCTCGCACCACGCGTCGCTTGCTGACTTGGTTCGTGGTATTTCGGCTTCTTCCAGTTCCCAAAACCTACGTAATTGTTCAAGTAGCGTTGTATAATCTGGATTGGAAACTGCTGTGAAGAATGTTTGGATTTTAGCTGTTTTTACAGGACCTGACAGATACCACCCGAAAAGTGATTGTCGTGCCTCCATTCCATCACCAATGTGCATTTTAATGCCTTCTTTGTTTATTGATGGTAGGTAGTCGCTGCCAATTATTAGATCTATTGGTCCTGGCTTGTCAAAATATGGGTCTGCAAGATTCATCACCTCGACTTCTTCTTGAAGTCTGAACTTTACTGGTCTGGATGGTAAGAAATGAGCTAACTTCGCGACTATTAACGCTTCTATCTTGACTTGAAAGTCTGAAATTTGTGATTCTAATAGTAATAGTGATTCTAAATCTAATAGCATTTTCCTTTTGAGTGGCTTACAACTGTTCCTCCCAATCCGGATATTTCCGAGTCATCGGATTCGATCGGAATTGACAACCGTTGCTGTATTCTGCTTGAAATTAAGGTTTTTTTCAGAACCTGCGTCTAAAAGCGCTCGCATGGAAAAGGTATTACCCGATTGCTTAATGTTCAATCGTGCCGTTGGGAGTATGGTTGTTCCCTCATATTGTGTGAATAGAGTATTGATGTTTTGGGCGTTTGAAGTATTTGGTGACGTTTTGTTTGGCTTCGCGCCTGAAGATGACGGTCGATCCTCCTCTTGAGGATTTTGTCGTGTTCTAAATTTACCTGGGCTATCTGTGTGAAGCAGTGTGTGATGTCTTTTGTTGCAACGCTTGCACAGTTTTGTGCTCGTACATTTAAATTTAAAATGTGTTGTCGAAAGACAGTTAAGACAATTTTTTTTGTTTATGGCGTATTTGATTCTCCCGTCGGGGGAGAGTGATTTGAAATGTGGGCACGAGCGTAATGAATGTAACTCATTGCACTGTTTACAATCTGGTTGGTCATTGCTTGTTTTCGTTTGGATATACAAAGTTTGCGACTTGGAGTTCCCATTTTCTTGGTTTGGTTTTTTGGAATCCATAAGTGTTTCTAATCGTTCTATTCTGTTCGAAAGAAACGTGTGCATTTGTTGCCATGTTGGTAATTCCTTGTGGTTTGTCAAGGAATCTTCCCATGCATGCAACGTCTCGTCTGGAAGTTTCGATGAACAAATGTGTATGAGGATGGGGTCCCATTCTTGTACCGATATTTTGTAGGTCTTAAAGGTGTATAGGCAATCCGATATCGTGCTTAATATCTGTCTTACAGACTTTGGGGACTCGGTTTGAACAGACTGTATTCCGAGCAGTTTTTTCATATGTTGATGTACTAAAATGCGCTTATTTTCATATCTTTCGGTAAGAGCTTTCCATGCCTCCCCTCTTGTTTTGTTCCGTAGGTGGTGTTTGCCATAGACTGAGATGAATATGTCCCTAAAGGATGGCCACTTGGAGTATCCTCCTTCAAAGTTGGGTGTGTCGCAGGGTGGCAGTTTCAGCGGTGGCGTGGTAGCGCGGCTGGTGGGAGCCGTCACGGCTTGAGGATTTCGATCGTCTATTAAAGTGATTATTTTTGATTTGCACGCTGCATAGTCATCTTCAGCTTCAGTATACTTTGTCGAGTATTGGTCTGTAAATTCCTCTTCTTCTGCTTTTTCATTTTCTAAAATAATTTCCTTCTTTCTAATTCTTGTGTTTTTACTTGTAGTAATGCTGGTGTCCACGAGCTTACAGGAGTGCTGTCGAATTTTTTCCGAAATGCTATGATTTGGTGTGCATCGAATAGAAATCTTCTCGCCGCCATTTCTTCGACTCAAAAGTTTCGATGGCAAAACAATTTGCTGTATCTACCAAACTTTAATTTTCTTCAGGAAAATTAATGTGTCATAAACGCCAAATCACTTAATTTGTTTCGAGACTTTAGTTGAACGATATTAATAATTATCTCCGAACTTATTTTTCATAATCTTCCAAATAGTTTTTCAGCCGACAATTCCACAATAAAATTCCAAAATGTATTTGCCCGAAACGTCTGCTCAAGATTTCCTCTAGAAATTTTGTAGTCTTGTTATCATAAATTTCGAAGTGGAACCGTGAATTTGTAAAACTGCTGTAAATAATTATTTGCTTGCAACGCCAGCTTAACATTTCTTCTAGAAATTTTAAATTGTTCTTCTAAATATTTTCCAAAATTATTTTTTCCTCTTCTCCCGAAACGTCAGCCCAAAATTTCCCATAGGCTTTTAAGTTTTGTTAAAATGATTTTCGATGAGACAAATATTTTCGCAAAACGTAAAAAAAAATATTTGGTCGAAGCGGCTGCTTGAGATTTCCCCTATAAATTTAAATTTTTGGTGAACTAATTTGTGAAGAGAAAAAAATATTTGCGTTAAGCTCCAAAATTTAATTGCCCGAAACGCCAGCTCAAAATATCCTCCAGAAATTTTAATTTTTGTTGCAATAATTTTCGAAGAAAAAAATTATTTTTGTTAAACTCCAAAAAAAATATTTGTTTGATGCGTTCGCTCAAAATTTTCTCTTGAAATTTATATTCCCAAAATGTGTTCGTTCGTCACGGCAGCTTCACTTTTAATGTTTTTCGTTCTTCTTTAAAGAATTATTCGTTGGTCTAAGCAATTATTTGCGTTAAACGCCATATCAGAATTTCTTCTAGAAATTTATAGCTTTTTTCCAGAAACTGTTGCCATGAAAAACCCCAGATTTGTATCTACTTGAAATTGTTTTTTAATTTTCAGAGGAATGTATATATCCCCGTTGAATGAATTTCTAATAAAATGGAGTTGCTAATTATTCGAACCGTGGGTTTAAGATTGCTTCAATTCAAGCAATTTTCAGGAAATTTTTCAAAAAAATTTCCTGACTCGTAGTATGCTTATTTACTATTTTTGAAAACTTTAGTGTTTGTCGTCGAAATAATTTCTCCTTTCTTTTTTCCAAATGGTTTTGTTGTTAATCTTAATCGAAGATTGTGTGTTTTATTTGGGAAAGGCGACTACTTATTGGTTGTGATATTTGTGTCTTAATGCTTGGAACTGTTTATTCATTCATAAATTGAACAACAAATTTTGCTTGTTCTGATTTTAATCATTGACAAGTTTGATCATCGAAGACATTTTCGTATCGTGTTGTAGTCTTTATTATGAAAACGTATTAATTACTACACTAATCAACACTCACCAGTTTTTTTGTTGACAATTCCGTGTACAATTCTGCTATTACTTTTGGGTGGCAACCTCTTTGATGTTGGTTTTGTCTTCCTTTTGGTTGCTGTAAGCGACACACACAAACTGCTGCACACCTTAACCACTGGTGTGTTTGACTGTCTTTATCAAATTGTTGTTTTGTAATTGTGTTCTTCGTTTGGTTATTATTTTGTTTGTTTTTTTTTCTTTTTGATTATTGAGAACTTTCACTTTCCGCACTACTTGCACTATTGAACACTTACACTGCAATGGTCGTAAGAGATTTTGTGTTTTTCCTTGACCCTCAAAAACGAAGTTGTGCAGTGTGGTGAGTTTTGTATTTCTTCTTTCTAGCTGTGAGTTATTTCTTGACAGTTTGTGTATGTTGTTTCTCTGGCCAGTGTTGAGCTTGTTGTTGTTTTTGGTTATTTTTGGTATATTACGATCATAGTAGAAATATAATCGTAGAAATATAATGGTAGATGCAGTACGACAACAAATACAACAAGCCAAAAACAACAGGCATTTTGTTTTTGCTCAGTGTCTGTGTTGTGTCAAGTCAGCTGATAGAAAAATGATGAAAATGTAAACAAATTTGCAAAAAGTGGCATTTAGAAAATGACTGAGTGTTATTTGATATATTTGGTTGCAGACAAACAAAAGTAAACAAACTTTGACATAAGAGAAAAACTTACTCACACTCAGTCCAGAAAAAAGATCAAATCAGCTGGGCTAGTGCTTCTACCATTTCTTTGTACCATGATAACGATTTTAAATTGTGTACGACGTGTAACTTTTAATTTGTTCTGTTGTTATGCTCCAATAGACATATGTTCGATGGTATGTCGCCTAATGATAAATTTTGGCTTCTTGGTGTAAAGTTTTGCTGTTGCACTGTGTTGCCAAGGCCTTGGTACTGTTGCTTGTTTGTTTTTCCCCCCTCTTCGATCGTGTAATAAATAACTAATCGAAAAATTCTGTACTTACTAACTCCTTTTCTTTTTCTGGCTGTCTTCCCTTTACCTCATGTTTGTGTTTCTGTTTGTAGACCCCTTGTCATCACCTTTGTTCTGGTTTAATTCGTCTAAACTTCTCGTCTTTCGATGTCGCTTTTTGAATGTGGATGAATGATTTAAGCAATTATCGTTATGAGAACTTAGCGTGATCTCTGCTGATGAATTGAACTTCTTGTTCGAGAACTTGGCACGTTCTCCCTTGTTGATTTGGACTTCTTGTCCGAAAACTTGGCACGTTCTCCCTTGTTGAGTTGGACTTCTTGTCCGAGAACTTGGCACGTTCTCCCTTGTTGTACGTGGTTAAAACTTATTATTTCAACCCGAATTTGAAAATAAAAAAATATTGAGTTGCGATCCCTTCGATTATTTCGATAGGGAAACTCAAACGAAAAACAACCAAGCGATTTGGAAGTGAGATTATTTCTGATTTTATTCATTGTTAAAATTCTACATGTTGGTTCTTAATAATAACTTATGCTAGTTCGAATCCCTTACGATGTATAATTTTGGTTTCATTGGTTTTGTTTATTTGTTACGTATGTCTGTTTCGTTTCCTGTTTACAGTTAAGAACGAACAGTGTGATTTCGATTGGTAAGCAAAGTGTGGTAAGTATAGGATATTAAGAAATTATTTGGAATCGCAACATTGTCGTTCCAAATAATTTGGTTTTATGTTTCTTTAAGTTCAATTGTATTTTGTATGTTGAAATTATTATTTTGATCGGTAAGCAAAATAAAGTAAGTATGTACTTATGTCGCCATAGGAAATTATTTGGAATCGCAACATTGTCATTTCAAATAATTTGGTTTTCTTTTCTTAGCAAGTTTTATGAGAAAAGTGGGTTGTAAAAATTTAAATGTACGAAATTATTTGGAATCATGAGTGTGGTTCCAAATAATTTAGCTGAGTTTTTAGATTTATTTATTTTGTGGGTTTTTTATATGATCTCTATTTTCGATGTCGTAACACCCACACCATTAGATTGAGGCTCCGACGAAATTAAAAATTTTTGTTTAGATTTAGAAATTAGCATTATGCATATAGTTATTATACATATTATTACTATTACATCAATACTGTAACTTATTGTTGTAGATTTATACATCGATTCTCTGTTGAGCTGATAAATTATCAGATTTTTAAAATTTATCAACTTTCTTGTCAGCTATGAAATTAATCGGTATTCTACAGAAACCCTGATAAGCTGATAGCTACGAAAACCCACCATAGCAAAAAAAAAAAAGCTTTTTGGTGAATTTGAAGTACAAAAAAGTACAAAACAGCTAGTACCCGTGTTTGAAAAGGCAAAGACGTTTTTTGGTCGTCATACGGTAACAAATCCTCCAAAAATTTCCGACATAATGACCGCGTCATGCGAAAATTTTTTATGAATTCTCTTTCGGGAAGAGTGAAGGGATCACTTGCATCACGCAATGACTTTAATTGCACTCTCCTTTGTTTTTTTAAAACTGCTTCACTTTTATCTTTGTCATCACTTATGAGTAACAACAGCAACAATTCTTCTTCCATTTTTTTTTAATTTTTAGTAATTAGTATTAATAATTTAACAACTTTCTTAAAACAATAAAATTATTGAAGTTTTTTTATTTCTTGCTCGCTCGAAAAGTAAACAAAAATCAATTGTCAGCTGCTTTTACGAAGCTGATAAATTTGTCATAAAAAGAGCTTTTATGTTAGTATGAGAATACCAAAAGCTGATAGTTATCAGAAACTTGGTAATTTATCAGCTATGTTGAATTTATCAGCTCGACAGAATCGATTTGTTATTGTTATGGTAAATGACTTGATCTAGGTTATTTTTATATTTTATTTCTTCCATGAAAAGGGATTCGAGTTTTGTTATTCAGCGCAAAATTTTCGGTTTCTTTAACCATTGTTACAATATTGGGTAAAATAATTTTATCATACATTTTTATGTTTACATTCATATATGTTTTATTTACAGTATCAATCTGACAGTTTTCAAATTTGATTATAAAATTTCCAGTTTGTTTTAATTTCCTTTTGTTACAATTATGGGTAATATTTGAATAAAAGTTCTTAAATATTAAGACACCTGGAATTATTTCCATTACTTCTGTGGTTTTTAAAAATCTCATTGGGCATTTTGCCTCTTCAAATAGTAAAATATTCTTTAAACATTCATTGTTTACTTTTATCATATTTTTCATTAATATGTTTTTCACATTGGTTTGGAATATATTATTGTTTAAGTCAACCAATACCTCGTTTGTGTCCAGTATGATAGATTTATTTAACATATTAGGGATTGGTTCGAACTGAATTCTTGAAAAGTAGGTTTCAGACACATGGGGAATTTGTAGAATAATTACTAAACTCTCGTTATGAAATGCCACTGAAACTTTAATGTCCTTATAGGTATCAAAGTCGGTAATGAGGTCTAGCTCTGTTTCGGTTGAAGGAATTATCCCTAATTTACTAGAAAATATAATCTGTCCTATATCGTCTATATGATCTTTGAATAGGAGAATGTCATTATTTATTTGATAAACTTGTGTCATGTACGTAAATTCGTCTTTTAGCGTAGCTATTTTGTTTTGAAGGATGTTTCTGAAATCGTCTAAGTATTTTCCGATTTTGTATTGTCGATTTATGTGGCTTGTTATGTTCTGTATTTGGGAGGATATAAAATTATTAACCTGTGTAAATGTATCCAATTTTTCAGTTAGATTAATTTGTCTGTCATTGAGAGATTTAAGTTTGTCTTCTATTTCGTCGCATTGTTCCTGCTATTAGTTTAAGTACTTTTCCTATTATATTCGCCAGTCCGCCTTTTGATTTAAAATGAGGATGTAAATTATCAACTTTAACTTGAAGTAATTCAAAGTTCTTATCAATTGTGTCCAAAAGGGGTTTATTATTAATTGTAGTTTTTCTGAGGCTATTGATATTTTCCGTTATAATATCCAGTGTCTGTTCGTATTTGGTCAGGTTCAAGATGTGTAAGATTTTATTATAATATTCAATAGGTCTGAATTCTCCAGTCTTTATCGGTACGTATCCGTTATTGTTGGTCAAGTCCGGGATGTCCATCGTTTTAGCCGTAATAGTTGTAATTAAAATTAGTATCAGTATCCGGTCCATGGCCTAGAAAGAATTGAAAGTTATTTTTTAGTATTTATCGTCGGATTGTCTCTATCCTGGTATTGTTTCTTTGGTTTAACATGTGTTTTATAATATTTTAGTTTTGTTACAGTGTTTTCTATGTGATCATTGTCTATTTTCCTGCTATCTATTTTTCTGAACTTCCTGTGATTTTTGCCACCTCTAATTTCTTTAATGAAATTTGTTCCATCTTCCAAAATAACATCTTCTTTACCTTCATTTAGTTTATGAATTGTCTTTTCCTTTTCCGAGACCATTATATCGTGTATATCTTTATAGGAGTCTTCGTGAATTTTTCCATTAATGAAATCTATAGGTTTATGTCTAGTGGTACTATGAATAGTGTTATTATAGAATCCTATAATTCCAATCATTTTTTCTTCTATTGTCTCGCTATTATTCTTGTCGTCATGTCTCAGTAGTCTTAAGTGTTCATTTATTGTGTTATGCAATCGTTCGATGTCGGCGTTTGATGTATGATTGCTGTTAGACGTATAGTGTATTTCTATGTTTTCTTCTGTTAGGAATTGTTGCATCGGTATGGCTTTAAATCCGAGTTCATTGTCGTCGATGATTTTATCTATCTTTTTTTCCGAGGGTATTGATCATTTGAAGTAATTTTGTTTTGAACTCCGTCCAAGATCTTGCGTTTATCTGATATGCCATTGCGAATTTGGAAAACTTATCTATAACCGTCATAAAAAGACTTTTGTTCAAGGAATAAAAAACATCTAAGTATGTGTATGATTTCTCTAGGTTTTGAAGGTGTATCAGTTATCTGAAGCGGTATTTTAGGCGGATTTCTATCATATTTTTCAATATTGCATACTTCGCAGTTATTTATGAATTGTGTGATTCTAATTTTCAATTTTGGTTTGTAGATCTTCAGTTTTAATTCTTCGAAAACAGCTTGAATGCCTCTATGACTTTTGTCCAAATGTTCCGCTTTAATTAGTTCTGTTAATTTTAATTCGTCTTCAATATCTTCGAGTAAAGTTTTACATCTTATTTTCCTTAATCCATTATCATTCGAAAATATTTCGCTGTAGGTGGTACTGAATATATTGAAGAAAGAATCGTCAATAATTATTGCGTTGATTTGGGTAGGGTGAAAATGGTTTTTCAACAATGTGATAACTGAACCTCTGTCTAATTCTATAAAGTAAAAGATTTTTCTAGTTTTGCCAAATAAAGTCAATGATCTTATTTTGGTCGAGCCCGATATAATTTTCTTGATTATAGTTTGGTTTTTATAAAAATTTATTGGGGTACTGCATCCTGTGATCATTGTCTTTTCTTCAATCGTGTTAATTTCTGCTGTTTCGGGCCTTATTCTGGAAAGTGCATCATCATTTCCATTTTTGGTGCCTTTTTTGTACCTGATCTCGTAATCGAATTCAGGTAATTTCAGTCTCCAACGAACCAGTTTAGAGTTTGGTTGTTTTATCGAAAATAAGCATGTCAAGGGTTTGTGGTCTGTTTCTATTATACATTTTCTACCAAAGAGATAGGGTCGAACATATTTGGTAGCCCAGACTATGGCTAACAACTCCTTCTCGATAGTACTGTAGTTAATTTCATGTTCGTTTAATGTTCTGCTTCCAAAACATATAGGTCGATCATTTTGTGATAGTACTGCACCAAGGGCATAGTTACTAGCGTCTGTGGTTAGAGTAAATATTCCAGAAAAATCTGGAATACTAGGATGGATCGCTAGTTAAAATCTATTTCAAAGTTTCGGAACATTGGAGATATGATGGGTCTGCTATGTTTATTTTGCATCCTTTTTTAAATATTTGGTCATGGCCTTGGCTAGATGAGAATAATCTTTAATGAATTTTCGGTAATATCCCGTAAGTCCTAGGAATTGCTTTATTTGTTTTGGCGTCTTTCGTACCGGAAAATTCACAACGCATTCTACTTTTGATGGGTTTGGTTTCACGCCATCTTGAGTTACGATATGTCCAAGATATTTTGTTTCTCTTTTACAAAATTCGGACTTGTCTAGTTGAACTTTCAAGTTCGCGTTCTGCAAGCAATTGAAGATAAGTTTCAAAGACTGTATGTGCTCCTGAAGCGAAGTGGAAAATATTATAATGTCGTCGAGATAAACGAGACAGATTTTATTAATATACTCCTTCAGTACAGTGTTCATTAGGCGTTGGAATGTCGCGGGGGCTGTTTTAAGTCCAAACGGCATTTTTAAGAATTCATAATGTCCTTCCACAGTAATCGCAGTTTTATGTACATCAGACTCTTCAACTTCGATCGGGTAAAATCCCTTTGCCAGATCTAATGTAGTAAAATACATACTTTTGCCCAACTTGTCGAGGATTTCGTCGATGTTTGGTATTGGATACCGATCGTCGATTGTTGCTTCATTCAATCTCCTATAATCCACAACTAATCTCCATTTCTTATCACCACTGGCATCTTCCCTTTTTGGAACGATCCATATTGGTGCGGAATACGGTGAGCTGCTATGTCGAATTATTCCGTTGTCAAGCATTTCCTGTATCTGCCTTTGTACCTCATCCTTATGGATATAGGGATATCGGTAGGTTTGGAATGTTGTCAATCGTATTTATTTTGTGCTTTATTTCACTAGTAAAGGTTAGCTTAGAATTTAGTTCATAGAATACATGTTGGTATTTTTTTTATTACTTTTAATATTTGTGATTTTTCCTCAAAATTCATGTGCGATGCACGGATCTGTTGGAGAATTGGTTCCGTTTGTTGAAATTCTTCATTCACAATACAGAAGTTCTTAGAATTCACCAAAGTTATTGCATCTGTATTAAGATGGATTTTGTCTAAACTATCAACAGAGGTTTGTATTTCAAGTTTAAAATTCTGGACATTGTATATGCCTTCTTTTAGGATTACGTTTCCCGTGTTGTTTCGTTGTTCTGAAAAATGAACAAGCCCATTTTCTTCTGGTACTATAAACTGTACTGTGCGTGCACCCGCATAAAGTAAGGGAATTTATCATCAATCTGTCGCTCGTGTAGTCTATTATCGCCCCAAAACGTTTCAGAACATCATTCCCAATTATTCCGTCGTGGAATTTACATTCTATTAGGTTAAATTTTTCCTTATCAGCTCCTAACTCAGAGAATAAAGGAACTCGATATATGGTAGTGGTCTTAACGTGATTTTGAAGTGTTTTCAGGGTCAAAGGTCCTGTTTTTATTTTCCATTTTGGATCACATAAACCGGGATTCACTCTTGAATGAGTTGCTCCGGTATCTATAATAAACTTTATACGATTTTACGATTATACGGGGTAATTCTCCCCGGAGGCTATAGTAAGAAAATTTTGGGATGATTCGATATTACTCTGAGCAGAGTTAACTAATGGAGGGTTCTTGGTAATTTGTATATTCTTGTTCTGTGATCTGCCCTTCTTGATTGTTGCCATAAGCATATTGATCATTATCACAGGGTTGTTTATTATTCTGTACCATATTTATGTCCATTGGTTCTGCGTGCGGTTGGTTGTTTCTTTGGTAGTAATTAGGTTTTCGAATATTTTGTTGAGGATAATATTGATTATTATGCTGGTTAGAAGGGTTTCCATTGTATTTGTTTGGTTGATAATTGTTATCCCTTGGTTGGTAATTATTACCCTGAAAATTTTTATTATATCGATTGCCTTGACTTTGTACCGGATTGTAGTTATAATTTCCTTGATTTTATCTATTAATTTGATACGAATTATTCTGTTGCTGTCTATTATCATATTGGGGTTGACGCTTGTCTGTTTTATTATTTGTTATTTTCTTGTCCTTTATATTGCGTTTTGTACGAATTGTCTGATCTGTTCGGTTGTTTCGTGTTAGAAGCGAATATACCGTTTGCCTGTGTAGTATATGCATATTCAGACTGAAACAGTATATCCATAGCAGTTTCTAGAGAGTCTGGATTTCTACATGTTATTATAGTTTTCATGGGTTGGGGCAATTTTTCTCTGAATATGTTCAACGCCGTTTTCATGTTATTTCTAGCGCATTCACTTGTTGCTGGGCCCGCTCCTAGTAGGGTAAGCGTTTAGTTATTTAAACTCCTAAGGCGAGTTTTAAGATCATTGTATAATTCGACACTATTTGTGTTGAATGTCACGCTCTTTAGTTTGTCAAATAGTTCTTCTAAGCTGTGTCTGTCGCCGAAATTATTTATAAGGATTTGTTTTACATCACTCCAAGATTCGGCCTGGCAATTTATCTCAATAAATTCCCTAGCTTACCCTCTCAGTTTGCACTTTATGATATTAGAAAACAGATATTGAGATGGTTCGTCGTATGCTCTAAGGATAGGGTGGACTCTGTCTATTAAATTGATAAAAGTTTGGAGATCTGTATAATCTCCACTGAATTCTGGAAGGTTTCCTAAGTACTTAAGGGGATTACTTCTAATAGATAGAGGAGGTGGAGTTGAAGCGTCAGTAGCCATATCGTAAGTTTTGTAATCGTAAATTTTGTTAAAATAAAACTCAAGAGAAAAGTTTATAGTGAAGCAAAAAAAAAATGTTTACCGCTGTCTAAAGTAATTGTTAAATGTGTCTATTCAATTGCAACTTTGAAACAAAATATCCAATAAGAGAAAGAAACAAATTAATCTCGATGTCACTTTAGAAAAAGAGAAAAAAAATTTTACGCAAGGTTTTTGTTTAAAGATATTTTCTGTTTGTTTGTTTTAATACGGTATTTATTTAGTTTTTATTAAATTATTTTCTTTTTATCACTGGAGGGTCCCGTGGGAATCGCAGCAATATATTGAGATTTTATTTTCCTTCTTTAAGATAAAAATTAACCTTAATGAATTTATCTGGATTTCTTTTTCAATATTTAAAGGACAATTTGGTAATATTTTCATAAAATTTAAGAATGTCTTTTACAATATAAATAAAGTGTATGAATAAATATAGAATTAGATCTAGGCTTACTTAGATGTTTTTCTGGGTTGGATTCTTTGTCGTCTTCAATTTTGATGGTAGTTGATTGTTGTGGAGCGTCCTCTGTTGCAAATGTTGGAGTTGAGTTTTTCCTGGGTACTTCACTGATTGGATTTTAGTGGACACTTCTTCTTTGTGTTGTAGTCTTTGTTGATCTTAGATTTCACTGTTGTATTATCGTTTTCGCAATTGTTTTTGTTTTATTCACTTTTTGGATTTGTATTTTGGTTTTAGTTTTTTTTTTATTAATTATAATTATTAATAATTATTTATTTGTTTTCTTATAATAAAATAATTCTTTTAAATTTTTTGGTTTTTAGGCTTTGTTTGTTTGTTTCACTTAACAGTTTTTGTTTATTTAATTAATTAATTTATTTTTTTTTATTATCTTTTAGTTTATTAGTCACTCTTCACGTTTCACTTTCCTTTACTTAACTAATCTAGTGCCACGTTCTTTACCACGTTAATGCGTAAAAACGCACAAAAGGATATGGTTTAATTAATTTACACCAAGGATTTTTTGCGCGGATCCTACCGACTGCGCCACTTATTATTTCAACCCGAATTTGAAAATAAAAAAATATTGAGTTGTGATCCCTTCGATTATTTCGATAGGGAAACTCAAACGAAAAACAACCAAGCGATTTGGAAGTGAGATTATTTCTGATTTTATTCATTGTTAAAATTCTACATGTTGGTTCTTAATAATAACTTATGCTAGTTCGAATCCCTTACGATGTATAATTTTGGTTTCATTGGTTTTGTTTATTTGTTACGTATGTCTGTTTCGTTTCCTGTTTACAGTTAAGAACGAACAGTGTGATTTCGATTGGTAAGCAAAGTGTTGTAAGTATAGGATATTAAGAAATTATTTGGAATCGCAACATTGTCGTTCCAAATAATTTGGTTTTATGTTTCTTTAAGTTCAATTGTATTTTGTATGTTGAAATTATTATTTTGATCGGTAAGCAAAATAAAGTAAGTATGTACTTATGTCGCCATAGGAAATTATTTGGAATCGCAACATTGTCGATCCAAATAATTTGATTTAAAATCTCTTTAAGTTCAATTGTATTTTGTATGTTGAAATTATTATTTTGATCGGTAAGCAAAATAAAGTAAGTATGCACTTATGTCGCCATAGGAAATTATTTGGAATCGCAACATTGTCATTTCAAATAATTTGGTTTTCTTTTCTTAGCAAGTTTTATGAGAAAAGTGGGTTGTAAAAATTTAAATGTACGAAATTATTTGGAATCATGAGTGTGGTTCCAAATAATTTAGCTGAGTTTTTAGTTTTATTTATTTTGTGGGTTTTTTATATGATCTCTATTTTCGATGTCGTGACAGTTAAACTCGATTATGACGTTATAATCACCTTCCCTTGGTATGAGGTTATACTTGGTAAGTTATATAACCCCTTATGGTGATCTGTTCGTTTGAACTGTTTCCACAGGTTAAACAATCAGGACACCAGTGATCCCTTTTCTCTGCATCAATCGATCCCAATTTCCATTGAGAGGTTCGAAGGACCATATGTTGCCGCCAGATCCTCTTGATTAGAATCTGGAGTGCGTTATTGAATCCTTTTATTTCCCCTTATGAAATAAAAGGCCACACAATTGAGTTATGCTGTTGAAACTTAAAGTTATTTTTTATTAAAATAAAGTCTTCTTGACTTGCCTTTGAGCTCCTGTTGCTAACTGGCTATATTTTGAAAAGTTCATTTAAATTTGCATTGAACACATAAATATATGGCATGTAATGGTTCAACCGTTACATTGTCGACATGAATCGCAGCAGCATCTCTTCTTGAGCAGCGCTGTTATGTATGAAACAAAAATATATGTACGTGGAAACATGGTGCTCTTCTTGAGCTCTTAAATTATGGAATTGAAGTAAATTAAAGTTAAATAAAATAAATGATTCTCTTTTAGAGTTTGCTTATGATTTTAACTGCGTGTGTACGTGGTGCGCTCGAGGTAGTGCTGTTAGTTTGTTGAACTCGTTTCAACAGTATTAAAATGACGAAATTGTAGTAGGTCGGCAAAGCAGTTGAATTGTCGTGTTGCAAACCGTTGACGTACAATTGTACAGTGGTATTCGAATACTGTCGAAAGGTAATATGAATGAAAAGTGAGAAAACTATTTATTTTTGAATAGTGAAATCAGAAGGTCTGAAGCATAGACGAATTTAGTATAGACACATTAATTCTCTCATCTGACATTTCACACTCTTCGTGAGTACACTGAAAGAAAAACGCTTCGTCGCATAGATGAAACATTTTCGTTAATGTTTTTACGTTGTTATGCTGAAAAGTGTCGAATATCCGACAATTTGGTAGTCGCTGCAACGAAAAATTTCATACTTGACTTCTTTGACAATTTTTCATTTCTTTGCTGCTACAACTTGCTTTTTGTTCCTGCAACAATTTTATTTAATTTAAATTTTGTAGAAAAAATGGGTTGAAAACTAAAAAAACGTAAAGGCCTGAGTTTCAAACTACTGATATTTGGTTTATCTCTTACAGTTTACATGTATTATATATTTATTTTGGAGGTTTGTCAATATTTGTAGTTAACGAAACAATTTCGATATTGCAATGAAACTAACTTTTATGAAGATAATAAAGAGAGAAAAGTAGTCAAAAAATGAGTGAGCGTAAAAATGAGGCCAGCAAGAGGAAATGTTGAGCGTTAGTACACATCTTAAATCAGTTCATTTGCAACAACCGAAAGTGGTAGACATATTTCTCCGCCGGAATAATTTAAATAAATTTTTTAAAACAGACGAGTTCAACTTAGTAAAGTAATAATATTTTATTCAGAAAAATAAATTGTGTGAATTTATGTCTTTGCTGTGATCGTTTGTGCAAATTGTGTATCTATAAATGAAATAAAGGGGTTTTCAACAGAGACGCTACAAAAGTAAATCGATAGGGACAGGAAACGACGCCATATTTTTTCCCGCTCTTTTGACATTACTCTTCAGTAAGGTTTGCCATTTCATCATGGAAAGATATACGAGCCAACAACGAGTCGAAATGATTAAAATTTACTACCTTAAGAGCGCTACGATTCGGATTTTCATCGGAAAATCATCTTCAGCGATGAGGCTTATTTCTGGCTGAATGGCTTTGTCAATAAGCAAAATATGCGTTACTGGTCAGACAGCAATCCACACGTAATCCATGAGTCATCATTGCATCCCGAAAAAATTACGGTTTGGTTCGGTTTATGGGCCGGCGGCGTCATTGGGCCGCACTTCTTCCGTGATGATCAAGACCGGCACATTACTGTGAATGCGAATCGCTACCGTTCAATGATAGCCGAATATTTTTGGCCCCAATTGGATAATATGGACTTGGAGGACATGTGGTTCCAACAGGACGGCGCCACAAGCCACACAGCGAATGCCACAATCAATTTATTGGAAACCAAGGTTGGTGAACGTGTTATCTCACGAAATGGAACAGTCGATTGGCGGCCTCGGTCGTGCGATTTGACGCCGTTAGATTATTTCCTGTGGGGCTACGTCAAGTCTATGGCCTATGCCAACAAGCCAGCGACGATTGATGAACTTCGTACGAATATCGAACGTGAAATTGCAGCAGTATCGGCCGATTTATGCTTGAAAACCGTCGAAAATTGGGTTCAGCGTGCCCGTGGTGGCCATGCAAAAGAAATCGAGTTCCATACATAATGGTATCGAACGTACTTTCACAGGAATAAAGAATTTCATTGGTTTCTAAAACCGGTTTTTTTATTTAAAAAAACTTTTGTAGCGCTCTTATTGAAAAACCCGATAGATAAACAAACATAATGCAAGGCATAACGCGACAGCAAATAAAGTGACGCATCGATGGAAGAAAAACTACCCCGAAATATGTAACTGAACATTTGTGAGTATGGATGAGCGTGACGGTACAAATCGCAAACAAGTGTTCGTGTTTTAACCATAATTCGGTCGCTCCTGTTTCGTTGTGTTGGTATTTGGGTTCGAAGTCAATGAAAACGAAGAAGTGAAATGACCAAAGTGTTTCAAGTAAGACGATCATAAAAAGTAAAAATTTAACGCCCAATGAAAAAAAAATCCAATCGAACTTGTAACAAATTTGGTTAAAGTAAATAAAAGAGCAGTTGAAGAAAATGCTTACAGAATGATCAGTGGCTTAATAACGGAGAGATGTGGCCCTATAATTGAATGATAGAATCAGACAGACAACAACAATCGGAAATTTAAGAAACAATGATGTGGTTCTATGTTAAAGAAAATTTTGAACATAGATCAGTTGCTGTGATGAAATCCATAAGGGTAAGTACAGGCAGATATATATGTGCATATCTTAAATCGAAATCTTAATAATAAATTCCTGATATTTGTTTTTAATTGCAGGACCTGAGTACAACGGCCACAATAACACTCAGCCCCTCGACTACCATAATCTTTCTCCAGACGAGTGTAATGGATATCATTTATTTATCAAATACAAACCATTTTCGACACAAAAATTAAAATTTTTTTAATCAAAACACCTGCAATGTAATACTAACGGTGTATTTATGTACAATAAACGACAAATAATTTCAAACACACTTTAACAGATTCATTACAGCAATGAAACAAAATCATTGCAGCAATGATATAAGTTCGTTGATGTAATGAAACAACTTCGTTGCTGTAATGAAACCAATTTAATGAAATAATTTCATTGCAAGATCGATACTTATTCACTGCAACAATGAAACAAATTCATTGCAGCAACGAAACAAATTCATTCCAATAATGAATGAAATTCATTGCAGCAACAACCGTACGTTCTTCGCAGTGACGAACAATTTGCAGTTGATGAACACATTTTCGTAGCGGGAATGAAACTGTACGTTAGCTTACTTTCGATGACGAAAGTTGTTGGGGCGATGAACATTTTCGTTCCTGTGACGATGCTTTTCCGTTCAGTGTGGTACAAAATTGATTAAAAAAATAAAAAAAAGTTATAAAATTTGTTGCGAAGGGATGCTGCGGTTCACAGACAAGAGGTGATCACCTGGAGTTCAGATTCAGAGATTAAAGAGAGCGAGTTGTCAGGGGAAAAAAATCTTCCCGGATATTCTTCGGGATATTGGTGCCGATGATGAGCCAATAGCTGGCGTTTGTTTCTTTTGGGTATTTTTTTTTTACTAAATCCCACATGTGCGTTTGGATCTTGTGGTTGGTCTGAGGCGAGTAAATGTATTAAAATTACGAACAGCTGACACTGTAGAAGGTCGGCAAGGCAGTTGAGTTGTCGTGTTGCCAACCGTTGACGTACAGTTGTATAGTGGCAGTCGAATACTGTCGAATGGTAATATGAATGAAAAGTGAGAATGTCATTCAGTAATTTCGAAAGGGAAACTTTATTTTTGAATATTGAAATCATAAGGACTGAAGTATACTCGCGCGGGAAAATTAGTAGGGGAATTGGATGGGGCCTTTTTGGGAAATGCATCACTGCTCTGCAACTGATGCGCAGTACGTTCGTAAATGCAACATCTGAAAACTTTGCAGGTGTTTTGAGGCCGTAATTGCAAACAAATTGCGCAACAAACAAGCATCTGCAACAGTTGTTGCATTTCCGAATAGACCCATGTATAGAATATTCTAGAGCAGAATAGAGGTGAGTCTGCGCATAAGCCTGGAATTAGAAGGGAACAACCATATTGACAATAATTATGGCTTATTTTGTAGCTTTAAAAGGTTATGTGTGTTGGACCATGGTCTGAACGATGAAGAAACTAAATAACATAGTCGTGAGAAGTTTGTTAAGCTGGTGGTATCTAATTGAAGTGCGTGGTCTAATTAAGCTCTTCGCAAAATATTTAAAAGAGTTAGATATTTAAAAGAGGTTAGATTAAAATATTAAATAAGAGTTGACAATTAACTTATTTCCATATAGTTGCGAAACATATAGATTTTGGTGAAAATAAGTGTGTTATGTGGACATATTCTCTTAGTAAATCAATTTTAAATAGAGCGCATAAACTCAAGCTGCCGAGGTGCCCACACCAGAACCCCATCAAATTTATTTGGAAAATAAGTACATCAAACCTTTGTTAGTAGTGCCATCTACTGGTAAACCCAAAGTGAATAACTAGCGTATCAATCATAGATAAAGGAAATAAGTAGATATCCCACAGGCGTTGTTAAGTACTGTCACTAGATGCTGTGTTGTCGTTTTGTAACTCTCATTGACGTTTCTCATAACTTTCATTGACGTTTATTCAACACTGTGGGAATTTTCTTAAAAAAAACAGTTTAGCAAGGGATATTAAAAAGAAGAAGAATATGAATCTGACCCAGAGGTCCAAGTCGCGTGGATTAAAGCAGTTTCGACGCCACCGTCGACTACTTTTTACAATTGGAGCCGCCGCTGAAAATTTGTCAAAAATTTATTAACCGATTTTTCAAAACAATTTAATTTTTAAAAAAAATTATTCTTTTTAAAATGCAGTACATGCACATCCTTTTTAATTTGGTGTTTTTATTTTATTTTTATAAAATCAATCATATTTTTAATACATTGGGTTCAGCTGTCTGACGGCGTCAACTAATATTTAACCGCCCGCCTTTCATTTTTTCTTAGCCGCCGCCGTTGAAAATTTTACCACAACTTGGATCTCTTAGATGACAACCTTTCAGCGCCCATCAGCAGCATAAACAATTTAATTTAATTTTACATCGCTGAATGTGTTAAACAAAATATTCCACATCCGCGAAGCTGGTGTAGGACCTATAAGTAGAAACTCCGAAAGCCTGGTCATAGGCGGACTATGCAGGAAATCAGTTTTAATCGAAAATCTGTTGAAACCACGATGGCAATGTTGGACCTACCCAGAGAAGAAAATGCGGCTGAAGTTCAGGACCAGGGGCAGGCAAAAAAAAAATTTAAAAAAACCAAAATTAAAGAATGTGAGAAAATTGAAAACTAGCCGTCGGACGGACGTATGGGGCCCACAGGGTCCAAAAAACCGTCACACCCAGGGACATTTGGCTATGGATTAGTGTGGGTACGTCAACGAAAGGTATTTGTGTCACGAATTCCGTGGTGTCATTCTTTTTTTCGTGGGATGTCTGTAAGTCCATATAAGTCCACTTTTGTGCGTACAGTAACCATGCGATTGGTTATGATAACCGTCCAGAAAAATATTTTTTTTTTTAAAAGCACCGAGTGATTTTGCCACACATCGACATATGGTACAGAGTCAATTTTAACCCCCCTGTCTGAGCCCGGCAGGGCGACTTAGAGCAATATAAATTTAACGATTTTTCAAAAGTTCTACCACACGGTACGAGCAACATAGGTCCCTGCGATGGCTACTTTTCCATTTTCTCACATTCTTCACCTTTTCTTTAATTTTGGTTTAATTTTAAAATTTTTTTTTTGCCTGCCCCAGGTCCTGAATTTTTGCCGAAAATGCCTTGCCAAGGAGAAGGCAGCGAGATTTCTTAAACACCGTTCGGAAACGGTGTAAAACTGTAGCTCCCAATCAGTGAGTGAAAACTGGAAAGCGCACAGCTCAGTGATTGTGAGAAGCTCTCTCCTATCCCTTCATGGGATGTAATGCGAAAATATTTTTTTAACGGCATATATGTATATACGAATTTATAGAGTTTATAAAGGCATTTTTAATGATATCCATTTGAACCAGATCTGATTACATAATTAAGCTTTAAATGACTATATCTCAAGAAGTTGGGCCGAGCGGGAGAAAAAAATAACTTTTTCAACTCAGCGCAGTAAATATTTTCCCATTATATATATATATAGCCTATCAATTGAGATTTTGGTTCCCTCAAAACAACTAGATGAGGTTCTTTAACCATCCTTGGATGCAGCTTCTCATCAATTTTTTCTACAGTTAGAGCATCATTTTTCCTGCCGTCGAATGAAAATGATATCAAATTCGAGCCATGATACCGCTTACGAAGTCTCCATTTTTCTCTTTCTCTACGAAGTTTACTTTTATCCATGAGGACAAGATTACCATGAGCATCTTTTACGCCCAGGTCTTCCATCAGAGCTGTTGCCAATGCTGATCCCATTCTATCATGCACACCAAATCTGTCACACATCATTGCATAGTTTTTAGTATTGTATCTGGGAGTGTATGTTTGTGGTGGTAGAACTAATTCTGAACCTCCTCTCACATCAACTTCCATTTCGTCATAATGTGGTTCGTATGTAGGATCGTTGCTCACTGGGATTGTTGGTATAGTCGTTGGTATCGTCTCTTCACTTCCACTATCGTGTTCCGGTATCGTTTGTATTCTGTCATTATATTGATCGCGCATGAAATCTTTTAAGTTTTCTGGGATAGATCCACATGAGCAGTCGTTTTCTTTCAAGTTGCATTTACATTTTCGAATGTTGAATAATTGGTTTGTTGATTCTACGAATTTTTTGAATTCTGTTGCGCGTTTTACTCGTTGTTTATCTGCATTACTATATGCGATAAGCAAATTATTCAATTTTTTAATGATGCTACCTTTGAGTATAAGTTCAATATTAAGTTGATTCCAAATTTCTAACAATCTGTCTGCTACTTGGGGAGTAAATGTTTTATACGAAAACATTTTGCTTTGTGCTTTTGAACGTTCGGCCAAGAAAAAATAGTACTTCAATATATCTCGTTTAGTTGACAGATTAATATCAGGTAATTCACAGGCCACGCCAAAAGAAAAAACATCATGAGAGACCAAATGTTGCAAACTACTGCGTTGGGTATCTGTTGGATTTTGCGATGAACCAGGCTCTGAATCCATTTTTTAAACTGTCACTAAAAGAATTAAATATGTTTTTCATAGAATAATAATATAACTATTAACTATAGTAGTTAGCAATATTTTTACACTTACCTTTAAATCTTTTCTAAATTTCAAAATAGTTTGATTATTTGTTAGTTATTTCAAGTAACACTTCACTGAAATGACGCTCAAACAAAACTAGCATACACTGGAATATTATAAACAAACAAAAATAAAGAAGTCTATAAAGAAACTAAAAACAAAAAGAAATAAACAAACATAACACAGGGTGTGCACCCTGTGAAAAAATATGCCAATAATGTAAAGCGCAAATCAGTCCAGTCGTAACGTAAGGTTCGTAAGTCAAAAAAATTGAGCCAAAAAAATGGCCATGAAAGTAATATTCTTGGACAAAATCATGAAAAAAATGGAAAAATGCTCCAAAATTTGGACAAAAATGCCCGTAACTTTTGAACCGTTGGACCAATGTTGGAGATTTTTTTTTGTAAATTGATCAAAATGAGCTCACCTTTGGCGATTAAACCCGATCTACTGGCGATTAAACCCGATCGATACTGGCGATTAAACCCGATTGATAGTTTTTGAGTTATGGATGTGAACGTGTAGGTAATATTTCATACGAACGTCAATTTGGGAAAAAATCTACCAACAAAAAGTAGGGGACCCGATTTTAACGATAGAGGTATGGTTCCTTTGGCAAATTTTCATGGAATAACCCATAGAATACGGAAATCATAGGGAAATTGTCGAAAAATAAATCAACCCGCCCTAATATATATATATATATGTATTGTTTTATTGATTTAAAAAAGTGTTTTTACCTCACTTTCTATTTGTTAAAAATATACTACTTTAAAAAAAACTCTAGTGTACTTATTTGCTTCCTGGACTCCGATAATAGACAAGACTTCAAGCTTTTTAAATTCTTTATAGTAACTTCACCTGTTTGTATGCCGAAAAAACTTTGGATTGATTTTTGTAACCCTTTTCCCGTGATCCAATGGAGCTGAAACTTCGCAGGCAAACTAATGGCGACGACAAAAATGAACTATCAAAATATGGTCGGGATTGGACAAAGGAGCGTGGTACCTCCCATACAAATCACAAATTAAAAGTCCATTATTTCATATATAAAGAATTTATAGTCAAAAACCAACCCGTAAAGGTTTTTTAAAGTTGTAATACTACGCCTTAAATCGTGAAAGACCGCAGATATTTACGTTTAAAGTTTTGGAATACATTTTGCAACATAAAATAAAAATACTATGCCGAAACCGGTGCTGGACCTACTCCAGCGGAGAAAATCCCTAAGCCTGGCTAAGCTTTCATAAAACTTCACCCAAACTATCGGCTGCAAAAATATTTATCGATTTCTTCGAGGTTTATGGTTTCGCAAGGTTTATGGATTGATTTACAAAATGTTTTTATTGTCCTCTTTTTTTTAGACATGCATATTTTGTATATACATACATACTTATACAAGTTACGAACACACTTTTGTGTTGGGGACCAAATTACAGGCTACTAGGGTACCATAACAACAGTTATTATTACAATTAAGACATCGTCATCTGGATTTTCATTAGCGCATGCCTATGTTTCTTTTTTTGGCCTCAATCACCGCCGCTGCCACGTCTGTCTGAATGTTTTCCTTTACCATGGGCGACTCTGAAAGATAATCATTTTAGGCAATATAATTTAAACCATAGATGTGCAGCTAGTACTCTTTTGAGTCATCGTGTTTTCACACCGATAGTAGCTTGATCGTTTTTTCACACCAACATGTAAGAAAGCTTGCTGCTTGTTTACCGATTCAAAGTCAGTTGCTGTTCTGCATTCACACTACACTTAAAAAATAACTTTTAATTGCCATGGACGAATATAAAGAAATTTTTATGTTTGTAAATGGCAAAAATCATAAATGGAAATAATCATTGGAGATGTTGATATTTGATTTTTTTTTTAAGATTTAGTTTTAATTTTTTTAATTTTAATTTTTTACTCAGTGTACTACTTTTGTTTTCTCTGCTTTTGTTCTGCTTGCTCCGTTCAACTTAACACAGTCGCAAAATTCGTAAAACTGATTTGAAATGCGTTTGTGTCAGTTTGCACATGTCTGATTTAAACTCTAATGTATATTCGCGAGTAATGCTTAAAATAATGTTGTATGATCGTAATAGTGTAATTTGTTCTGATAAGATTGCAATTTTAAATGCTCCTTGGTATTTATGTAAAAACAAAGTTCATAATCGTTAATGTCACGTTGTGATTTGCTCGTAAAGGGAAGGTTTGCCATTTGGGCAAATATGACTTACAAATGTACATACATATGTATATATATTAATTTTCCCAAGTTCAATCTTTAAGTGAAAGTAGGGGTTAGAAATTTGATTGGATTAAGTGGACAATTTAAAATCCATATTTAATGATTTGGACAACATGGTGAAATGTAATTTCATGGTCCGAATAAGAGCATGGATGTTGCCAATAATTCAAATGACAGTCAAAATATTGATGAGTTGAAAAATCAAAAGAAATCAATATGGAAGTATCAAAGGAAATTGCTGAGGGAAGTATACGAAAAATTTCAAAACCCGATGTAGTTCATCATCCAAAAGTAGATCGCTGCCACTCCAATGCCTTTACTTGCCAATTTAAATTAAATTTTGGTTGGCATTCCTGTAAGTGGAGAGACAATAACATTTTTAAACAAGCTTTAGACCAATCGGCGAACTTAAATACAAAAATATGTACATAGCGCCAAGGACACTACACAAATGCCCACATCATTATAATTTGCACTGATAGTCTTACCTTAGGCCTTATGCAGTCATTTTGCACCGTTTCGAAGGATTCATCTCTTTAGCAGAAATTACGATTTGTGATGGAATAATTGTAGAATATTTGTTTAATGAATAATTTATTTTAGGAAAGCATTCGAGCACAATTCGGAAGTGAAATTGATTTGTATAGACCTTTTGTGTACGTTTGTATGTATGTATTGTACCTACGATATCTGCGTTTCTCGGTCACTGACTTGGATTTACCAATTCATCAAACAATTAATAAAGTGTATTGCAGTTAACGTTCCTCTCCAGCATTATAACCTCGCATATGGTGCGAAACTGTCGTGTAACAAAATCTGTGAGTGTATTTTGTGTAAGCTATGTGTATTTGCATAATAAATTTCAAGTTTGGGCCTCTTACCGGGAATAGCATCGTCGTCGAGCTTCCTTGGAAGAATATACTTATCCTGAAAATGTTTTTCACAGATCCTATGGCTATTTAAAACAGTTCTAGGGTTTAATCCTTGAATTTTGCACCACATTGTTTCATTTTCCTCATCCTGCGGGAAACTGTACATGTGCTTATAACCCTAGCATCTTAATAAACACTTACGAACCATTTTATTTTAATTTTATTTTTCGAATGAAATGCGTTCAAAGTTAATAATTTCAATTACCGCCATATTGTTTTGCTTTTTAGTTTTTGGGATCAAATATAAAAAAATGTCCCAATTATTGCTTTCAGCCTACACCTACAAAATAACCCATTGAACAAGAAATTTCCTAACATACATATGTGCGATATCTAGTTAATTCCTTTATCTATGGTATCAATAAGTGTTAGCAAAACAGAAGAGGCAATAAACCCTTCAGACGAAGATCAAACTCAGACCTAGATGACGTTGCTTTGTCTGGACTAGAGGACCAGATTTTTTAAAATACGCCAATATAAGTAACCAAATTAACATCGAATTTCTTCTGAAACGGCCCATTAAAAAATTTATGTAAGCCCTGTTCTACACCTCAATGCCGAGCGCCAAAACTGGGTGTCGCGGAGCGGCCATTTTAGTCCTTGGTGCATCCATCTTTCTACTCAAAACGGCTTAAAGGTTAAAACGACGAATAAAGGAAAAAAATTACATAGGGGGGAAAGAAAAAACCTCAAATTGATAACCTTGCAAAATTGTGAAAAAAAACCAAATTATGTATGAATCAAATTGAAATCAATTTAATTCTTTCGCAGCAAATGCGTTTTATAATTTTTTTTTGGTTCTTGCATTTTTGGTTAGCAAGGATGCACGATGACCTTGACGAACACCAAATCCGCAGTGAAAGTCGGTAAGGATCTTACCCAACCTTTCGAAACTAAGCGAGGCCTCAGACCAGACCAATCGTGCGATCTCTTTAACAAAGCTGCAGTCAACATGAATAAAACCATCAGCAGCAACAGTCACATGCTGCTCGCGTATGCTGACGATATATGTAGATATCATTGGGCGCACAATTAGAGAAGTTACTGCAGTTTTTTCGAGAATTGAGAAGGAGTCAGCAAAAGTGGGTCTGAGAGTAAATGAGGACAGGACAAAATTACTGGTTTCAACGAACAGAGCCTCCACGCCATTAGACCAAAGTGTGAACGTTGATAACCGTTATAATTTCGAGGTGGTGGACGCATTCATATACCTCGGATCTGCGGTAGACGAAGGCAACAACGTCAGCCTTGAGATGAAGCGGAGAATTGTGCTTGCGAATAGAAGTTATTTTTGGCTAATCAGGCACTTTGGAGATAAAGCCCTCTCTCGAGTAACAAAAGTCCAGCTGTACCAGACTCTCATTCAACCTGTCTTGCTTTATGGCGCAGAATCCTGGGTCTTATCACAACCAGACGAAACATCTGTAGCAGTCTTCGAGAGGACAATACTCCGCAAAATTTATGACCCTATAGTGCAGAACGGCTAGTATCGGCGACGCAGGAACCATGAGCTGTATGAGCTATATCCCGACATTGACATAGTTAAGCGGATCAAGATAACGCGATTACGCTGGCTAGGCCATGTCAGTAGAATGGATGAAGACGAACCAGCACGAAGGGGTTTCGAAACCGAACTCGAAGGAAGACGAAAGATAGGAAGACCAAGACTCCGCTGGAGGGATCAGGTTGGTATTGACAACTGTAGAAATAAGGCAAATGATCGAACTGGTTGGCGAAATATGTTATCTTCGTTTTGCAAGGTCCCTGACCCATCGGAGTTGTTCGCGACCGGATAAGTAAGTAAGTAAGTAAATTCAAACAAATACCCTAGAAATGAATATAGAAACAGATTTTATTATATGTATATAATTGTATTAGTTAGATTTAAGTGTATTTTGAATGTAATAATAAACATGTGAACCCCCATTAAGAAAAAATGAGATTTAAGTAATTTTTTGTAATAAAAAGGGTAGGCTGATGTATGTATGTAGTGTGGTAAGTGTTGTGTGAGTGTGTACAATAGGGACCATAAGATAATTATTAAGTTTGGACACATATGTTCATGGTTGGGGTGGCCGATGTGGAGGAATATCACCAATCCTCCCTCTTCTATTTGTCGTTTATTGTTTTAGTAATTTTTTTTTTATTTATTTGATTTTTTAATAGCTGCTTATCCCGTACTGGAGTGGCGTGTTAGAACTCCTTCTGAGATGCCGCCATAGCTAGCCGCGTAGACACTCCCGTGAGCAAAGGATACGTAACAAATATGGCACTCATATTTCAAACGGGAATTCCCGTGATCTCGGGAAATTTATTTATTTATTCTTGCTTTTCCGAGAAATGAAAAACTCCTGGAATTTGCATTCCCTAATCAGTACTCATATGACTATAACGAAACGGGTAGCAGTTATGAATCGGTGTGTATCGGAAAACGAAATAAAATCTAATCCGTTCCTGACAAGCTGCCGATTCTATATAAAAATGCCCACGAAACAAGTATTTAATAACATATTTCATATTATTTGTAATTTACTAGTAATGAAACAAATTAACTATTTTTAAACCAAACAAAACAGTTCCTATCTGAGCAATATATTTTTTACACAATATTTATTATTTAAAGGGAACAAATTAAGTGGATATAATGAAAAGCAAATTGTGTGCTTTGAACGTAATGTTAGAATCAAATAAATAATCAATTTCTTCAAACCATTCCGTCAATACCAACGACCCTGGAGTTGCTTAAACTAAAAGCTCAATATGGCTTTAACCCCATCATATAAATTCATCGACAAACGTGGCAATTTCGTATATTGAAAAGCTCTGTAATATTGGAAGCTCTGTCCCTTCTGATACGTTCTACATTATAAGTATATTGTAGGTCATTTGTGGACCCTGTTGGAGTTTTCCCTTTATTGCTTCGAATCATCATCCTTTGAATTCTGGTAGGCTGATGAGCCCACGTGTACATCTTAACTTAAAACATTTAATTTGTTTCAATTTATATTTGGAACATTTTTGTTGCCCTCAGCCTTGTATATGTGTCCTGGTTCCAATATTGTGTTGTACTTGCGGTCCAGTCATCCGGCTTTTATACTTGCGAAAACTTTGTGAATAAATATGTTTTATCGCTGTTAATTTACGCCGTCTTTAAGCCATACGGAGATGCATTTCGGTTTACATTTTACAGACACTCAAACAAAAAAGTTAACTATTAGCAGCAAACTGTGGTTGCTACATATCTGTGGATAATTTGCATACGAACTGTCATAACAACAAACTGTTTGTAGTGTTGATTCAGCAGTTATTCTGCTGAAATTGTTTGCTGTTAATACACAAAAAAAAAATCAAGTAGAAACAAAGAAATACATAGTAAAGATATATGAGTCGCTTGTAGCGTGTTAAACATGCCCTCAACCGAAGTAATTTCTTGGGTCCGAGTTCAATTTAAAATTGGTGTAGAAAATGTTGGCAGAATTTAGGAGACGAAGACGTTATTTATTTAACTTTTTTTTGATGTGTTAACATCTATAGGCACGGGTAGGGCAATCTATGACAGTGCACACGTGCAAACAACACACAGCGTTAGCATCACATACGTGGTTGTTGTACAACAATAGTCTCTGCCTGAAAATGAGTATGATGGTATTGATGTAGCGACAGCGAACAAACAAGCAGGTCGTCGTCGCCAAAGAATATTGAATAGTATAGTTTAGAATAGAAACTTTGATGCCTTTTGAAACATTTATGCTTTTTGTATGGTTTTATGTAATAACATTGTCGAAATTGTGCATTTATATTGAAGTATTCTATAAAAAGAATAAGACTCGTGTATGCTCTTTTACTCAGACTCTCTACATGAGAACGGAAAAAGAGTGCAATAAGTTCTCTATACTATTCAATACTTTTTGTCTTTGCTCAGTTTATGACAAAGCAAATATAATTATTTCAGTGAGCTTATTTCAGTATAGCTTTTTATTCAATTGCATGCCAGCATTCAAACAAGCAGGTCGTCGTCGCTCTGTTTCTGACAAAACAAAAAAAATATTTCAGGGAGCTAAATATTGCTTTATTTATTGATGTGTTAACATCTATAGGCACGGGTAGGGCAATCTATCAAAGTGAACACATGTAAACAACACACAGCGTTAGCATCACATACGTGGTTGTTGTACAACATTAGTCTCTGCCTGAAAATGAGTATGATGGTATTGATGTAGCGACAGCGAACAAACAAGCAGGTCGTCGTCGCTAAAGAGTATTGAATAGTATAGAGAGCTCATGGAAGGAATTGTATGACTCAAAAGGACTGGCGACATCTGGCGAACGATTCAAAACGTATTACTCTCTTTTTGTCATAACTTGGTCCATTCAAAAGTTTGAAGCGAAACATTGATACCTTTTGTAACATTTATGCTTTTTGTATTGTTTTTTGTAATAACATTGTCGAAATGGTGCATTTACATTGAAATATTCTATAAAGATAATAAGACTCGTTTATGCTCTTTTACTTAGACTCTCTACATGGGAGCGGAAAAAGAGTGCAATAAGTTCTCTATACTATTCAATACTTTTTGTCGTCGCTCTGTTTATGGCAAACCAAAAACAATTATTTCAGTGAGTAAGAAACCAGAAAGTGCAATAGCAAAAGAGCCTTCAGCACAAAAACTATTCTTTTTTGTATTTTCCAATGTAACATTTACTAATGTGTTCATAGAAATCGAACAGGTAAAAAGGTGTTAATATATCGCCGTGAGTTCGAACACTCATTGATTTTATTTACATGTTACGCGTGCCATACTTAAATATTTATACAATATAAACACGTGGAATAATTTTGTGTATTTTTGTAGCGTTTATGTGTCACATTGTACTGCTAAACCAACAGACAGATTCGTTGCAATTTTTAACCTAATATTACTTGCTCTCTTTGTTGAATAGTTATTTCCATTAATGTTTAAAATTTTCCAAAAATACATTGACGCATTTGAATAAAAAAAAATTATTCGGTCTATAGGTTATTGTTTACATTTTTTTTACTTCACAAGCACTATGAGAATACATAAAACAGGGTTGTCGGTCAATTATCACTTATCAAGTTAATATACTCATTATGAATACAGTATAAATGAAGCCTTCGCTAGATGATCTAGCCCAGGGCCTCCCAAAGTGTGCGCCGCGGCGCCCTGGTGCGCCGTAGAAAGCAAAGAGGCGCCGTGAATCGATCCTCTATCATTATCCGAAAAATTATATTGACTTCTCATTTCCTAATTTTTTTTCTGGAAAATAAAAATAAACAATGTTACGTAAAAATCGCTACAGCCGCTACATTAAACAGCCAAAGTCGCTGCGGTGGCGATTTAAAAATAAAATCGCTACAATTCTACAACATTGGTTTTTGTATGTCAAAAATCACCAGAAGTAGCGGGAAAACCACGAGTTGGCATCCCTGGTTTCACTTACTTGCCTCTTTTGTTGTTATCAACCAAGCAAGAGCAAATGAGAAGGAGAAACATTTGTTGCATTACTTACATTTTATTCAGTAAAGTAAAGTGGAGAGAGAGGGAAAGAGAATGCCTGCCTAGTGACAATAAAAATTCGTTTTAAAACCGTTACTTTGCTTCGCTGCTTAAGAAATCGTCGCCTGCGCAGTTCGCTGGTTAATACAACAAGTGAACTCGCAATGTCCGTTTACTTACAAGTCAGTAGTTAAGCTAGCCGCGCGAAGGGACGTACGTGTCGCTGTGTTTTTTTCGCTTCAGTTGCCATTAAAAATTTCACGCAAAATGGACAGATTTTTATTAAATAAACAAGTCGGTAGTTCAAATGATAGTGATGAAGCATCTACTAGTGGCGGCGGGGAGCCAAAGAAGCGAAAATATCGTAAATACGATGACAGCTATTTGGACTTTGGTTTTACTTCAATAGAAGTAAAAAATGAAGAAAAACCGCAGTGCGTTCTTTGTTTGAAAATACTATCATCCGAAAGTATGCTTCCAATTAAATTAAAGCGACATCTCGAGACAATTCATCCAACTATGGCTGAAAAATCGCGTGATTTTTTTCACCGGAAATTACAAACTTTATTGAAAACAAAAAATGTGTTCACTCAGCAGGCCACAGTACCTAACAACGTACTATTAGCATCATTCAAAGTGGCATACAGGGTGGCAAAATGCAAAAAACCTCATACAATTGCAGAAGAGCTTATTCTACCGGCTGCTCTAGACATGGTGAATGTTATGGTGGGAGAATCGGCTGGAAAATTAATTTCCAAGGTGCCCTTATCTAACAATACTATTAGTCGAAGAATCCATGACATAGCTGAGGATCTTAATTACCAATTAATAGATAAAATGCAAAGCAAGGAATTTGGTTTGCAACTCGATGAGGCTACTGACAGCCATAATGATGCACATCTTATTTGCTACGTTAGCTTTCTCGCTGATAATATTATTGTCGAAGACCTTTTATTCTGCAAAAGCATTACCGAGAGTGCGAAGGCCCAAGACTTGTTTGAAATTCTTGACAAGTTTATTGTAGAAAATGGTTTGGATTGGAAACAGTGTATCGGTATATGTACTGATGGTGCTCGATCCATGTCTGGCAAGTATGGAGGTAAAAAAGCACCGAATGCTATGTGGATCCATTGCATCATCCATAGGGAAGTTCTTGCATCAAAGTCAATGAGCTCTAAACTGAACCAAGTACCGGAATGTGTCATTGGTGCAGTAAACTACGTAAAAACTAGGCCTCTAAAGGCCAGAATTTTTAAAAAGTTGTGCATAGATATGGGAGCTGAACATACGGCCCTTCTGTATTACTGCAATTCACGATGGCTTTCACGTGGAAATGTCTTATTTCGTGTGTTCGAATTACATGAAGAAATTCGCACTTTTTTACAGGAAGAACGTCATGAAAACGCCAAATATTTTACTGAACCAGATTTTTTGCTAAAACTAGCGCACTTGTGCGATATATTTGAGAAACTAAATAATTTGAATGTTTCTTTGCAAGGCAACAACACGCACATTCTGAAACTATCGGAGAGAATTGCGGCGTTTAGGAAGAAACTGCAGTTGTGGATAAAAAAATTAATGAAGGCAGCTGTCAATATTGCTTCCCGCAATTGTATAAATATGCGGCATCTAATGAAGTAGTTGTCTCACAAGACCTAATAGCCCTTTTCACGGAACACCTATCGAAGCTCACCGAATGGTTTTTGAAGTACTTTGCAGATGATGATGTCGAAAAATTTGCGTGGATCCAAGATCCTTTCTGTGCACAAGCTCCTCCAGAATTCACAACACAAGAGCAAGAGTGTCTCATTGAACTCTCTTGCGACACCAGCGTCAAAACTAGATACACCAGTTTCGATTTGGTGGAGTTTTGGTTATCGATTCAAAATGAATATCCAAATTTAACTTCGAAAGTTTTAAAAATTTTTATTCCGTTTGCCACATCATATTTATGTGAAGCAGGATTTTCAGCTGTAGCTGTAATCAAGAACAAATATCGCTCAAATATCAATGTGGAGCAAGAAATGAGAGTAGCAGTCTCAAGTCTTATTCCCCGCTTCGAAAAACTGTGCGGAAATCATCAAGCTCACCCGTCACATTGATTTGACTGACGTAACTATCGTATTTTATTTTTTTCTGAAGTCTTTTTCTGAATTCTTACATATATAATAAAACTTAATTTCATTTTGTGGATGTGTTAATTGTTGTGCCGTTCTACGTAACTACTGTTATTGTAGGTACCTATTTCTTTGGACTATAATATATATACATATAGTCACTATATCTATTCCAAATAGCTTACTAAAGTAGGGCGCCGTGAGAAAATACTAAAGTTGTAAGTGCGCCGCGGGCTGATAAAGATTGGGAACCCCTGATCTAGCCTAAATCTTAAAGCTTTCAATAACTGATGAATATTTCAGAGCTAATTTATTGTTGTTTTTTATGCATAAGGCTGATACATTGTGAAGATCAACATGATGGTCAGTAGTCGCACAGTGGGCAGATAGAGCCGTTTTTGGCTAATATTGTTGTGTCGTAATTTAATAACGATCATGGAAAATCGCTTCTTTCAGAGATTTATTACAAATTATTTTCAAAAGGCAAGCAGATTGCCAGAGATATTGTTTTAAAGACAAAAGGTCGATATCAAGATTTTGAGAATTTGTTATTCGAATGATGCCGTGAAGAATCTCATCATTATCCAACACTGTGTAGCCAAAGTCAACACAAGGCGTCACAAGTCGCAAAAAATCATCATAAACCAAAATTTAAAGCAAAAAGGTCGACTAAATATGATGTTAAGAACGCTGAAATATCCCCAAAATGCATAACAGAAGGTAAATTTCTGCAAGATGTTTTTGATCGCAAAAAATTAAAGAGCTTAAAAGACGAAATATGATACGCATACACATTACAAACGAACGAGCATAAAACAGCTCGTAGCACTGGTGAGAGACATCATTCTGGGCAATCTCTCACCACGAAAACGAACGCTCGCGAACGCTCTTTTTGTTTTGTTTGAGGGTAGAGCGTGGATGCAGCAAATAATTGTGTTCAGTTTATGTGATACGAGTGAAGGGGTGACACGCGGCGGGTTTTTAAAAATGGGAAAAGTATCAAATATTGACAAAACAAAGCTTGTTGAGTATAATGAAGATACAAATATTTTGAATTGTCTTTTGTGGGAAAAAGAACTTAGAGGGTACATATTAGGAACCATTAAAATACATTACAAGACTATACACAAGTTTGATTTAATCGGTCCATCTACAAGTGATAAAAATATTACTAAACGCCAAAGTTCTAACCAAATTCTGTGCAAAATTAAATAAAAACAATTTTTTGAAGTATTGTGTGGGCATGGTAACTGTTAAAACCATTCCATTTCGAATTTTCGACGGTGGTAGATACTTTAAGCAAATAATTGAACCTTATGAAAATCAATTTAATTTACATTTAAACTCAAATAAAATATTTGCAAATAATATCAAAAATAATTTAAAACAAAATTTGGCAAAGAAAATGTCGAGCTTAAAAGTTGATGTTGCTACCAGAATGGGTACGAGTATATTGGGAATAAATGTCCAATAAATGCAAAATTGCAAAATAATAATGAACACAACTGGCATGATACAATTGAAGCACAGGCACACAACACATTTTTTAAAAGAGGAAATATTAAAATGCTTGCATGAGTTTGATATAGACCTAACACAATTTTATTCAACAACAACGGACAACGGAGCAAACATGTTAAAAGCTGCAAAACTAATTCAGAAAGATATGGAAGATTTTCAAAATGACGATTTCGAAACATCTTCAGAAAATGAGAATGATGACTACGAATTGGTCCACGAGCATTTAAAGTCAGTACTGGCAGTAGTAAGGTGTGTTGCACACACCCTTCAACTGGCAGCTCGTGATTGTTTAAAGGAGATGTAAAGGAAATTGGAAGACTGCAGGAAAGTTGTGAAACTTTTTTAGCCTAGCATAAGAAGCGGTCGAAACTCTGTATATCGACGTTTGCCACCTATTGACAATGTAACTCGACATTTCAAATGATGGAATCACTTTTGAGTTTTAAAGACCAAATAAATGAAAATGAGGTGGAGTTTTCTATTGAACGTGAAATTGATTGGACCTTCAGTCAAAATTTTGTTAATGTGTTTACACCAATGGCGCTATGTACTAAGCAACTTCAAGCTGAACAGTATATTATCGACGATTTTTATAGAGATTGAGTTGTATGTGAAGCCAAGTTAAGAAAAATGGGTGAAACTGCGTTTGCAGTAAGATTATTCGAGTCTATGATAAAAAGGAAAGACAAATTACTTGACAATGCTGCGTTATTAATGGGGATCAAACGAAAAGTGCCCTGGTATGTTGTATGTAATCTATTCCCTAACTTTAAAATAAAAATTTATTTTCTATAGGCACATACGTATATTAAGAACATACGCAACGCTTACTTCCTTAAATGGGGAAAGAAATACAAGTACCGAAGGAATTAATCCCCAATATGATATGCCGATGCCGCCTAACGATCCTTATAATATTTTAGAAGAAGAGTTTAATAATTCTACCAGTAGCCGGTTTTCAAGGCAAAATAACGGGAATATTCGCCAAACACTGGATGCTTTAGCATACGGACAAAAACTAACTTTCGCATCGAATATACATATGTACTTGACTACTGGAAAATTCTGTCTACTAAAGAAAAAGATCTGTTTAAGCTGGCTGAAGTCATTGTTACAGTTCCATCAAGACAAGTTTCCATAGAGAGAGCATTTAGTGCGCTGTCCACAGTTGTAACCAAACAGCGCACAAAATTAAGCAGTGCCGCAATTAATAATTTATTGATAGTTAAGTTGAATAACAATATAATGGAAGAAGTTAGTATCTAAATCTTGGAAGGAATTTAAGAAACTTGAAATGTACTTTTTTTTTTTTTTGATATTTATTTAATTAATTGTTTCCCTTAGTTTTTACTTTGATTTAAATTTATTTTATTCCATATGTATGAAATGTGTTAATTTTTAGTTCATATCCACACATGCCTACCTTCTCTTGCTTATACGAATTTCTGATTGAGTTTTACAATGAACGCTCTCTAACAACGAACGATCGCCAAAGATCGTATTTTAATCGTTCTCTGCACCCTGCATCTAAGTCACTATTATTACTTCGTACAATAATAAATTTCCTTTTACTATTTTTCTTGTGCGATACACTAACCACGCAACAGTGTTCGCTGGGTAATTATGAGTTTCATCATCCACATTATTACTTGGGGGATGCAGAGCAACCAGAACTGAATCAATAGCGACATTCATGCAAACGTGAAAGCCGAGAACTTTTGCTCAGCGCAAGTTTCCCTCGCACCGTTGCATGAGGCACCAGGTAAAGTTGCTCAGCGTAGTTGTGCTCAAAACCATATAAGCTGACCAAGATGGATACATAAGGTGGTAGCAGTAGCAATTGCATATATTATGTATGTGTACTTTTTCTACTGTTCTAGTGCTATTACCTTATTTATCCATCCTAGTCAGATGACAACGAAATGTCAAAAGTTTACACGTTTCTCCATCCCACGTTTGCGCAGCAAATTTGCTTCGAAAACGTTCCACTTTTGAGCAAGTAGCTTTGTATGGGAAATTTGTTTGTTTTGACGTTTGCTGTGCAAGTTTACGATGTTTTTGAGTTTACGAGGTTCTTTCGAGCTTTCATGAAGACCACTAATGTTTTGCTTTTACTTGTCAAAACACCTGCTGAGTCGCGAGAGCAGACAGTGTTGCCAATATGTTGATTTTTTCGTACTTGTTATGGTTTCAATTTCTTTGCCATATTGATTGAAATTTTGCTCCTCACCGATTTACACCAAAGTTTCACTATCGATAGAACTTTTGAAACGATTAAAAATGACCGACAAGTTTTTTGGCGGTCGGTCCAACTTTTTGATATATAGGCCTTCAGAGCTTGAGTATATAATTGGCTATATCTCAAGTATTTTTGGTCCGATCTGGGTCAAGTGAGTATCATTAGAAAGCTCATACAAAATTCTATAAATTACATTATGGAAATTTTTTCATTTTTATTAACCCGTTGGCGGAAAATTAACAAAAAAAAATTTTTAACCTCACTTTTTTGATAGAAACCTATTTTTCTCAAAAAATGGACGTCGCAAAGTTAGTTTGTTTCTTGATTTAATGAGCAGACAACACTTCAAGCTTTTTGTAAGGTATAGTACTCCTTATTAACCTTTCAAAGACCGTAGATATTCACGTTCAAAAAGCCTAAAATGCCCAGAGAGAAAGTTTGATAGTAAAATACGTCCCAGAGGGGGTTTTTCGGTTTGTTAACAAAGTAAATTAATAACAAGGGAGTCTCAAGTCGGGGATCCCCTATTTTCAATGTCCAATGTTATTATGTTACTGGTCACTGTGACATGCTACATTTTTTTCAGTTTTAGAACTTTGATATCTCTTGACCCAGATCTCTGGTGTTTAAAGGGTTACTGCAGAGTATTATATCTTAAAAAAAGCTTGAAGTGTTGTAACTTTACGACGTCAATTTTTTGAGAAAAATAGGTGTCTATCAAAAAAGTGAGGTTAAAAAATTATTTTTGTTAAATTTCCGCCAATGGGTTAATAAAAATGAAAAACTGTATACACTGTAATTCATAGAATTTTGTATGAGCTTTCTAATGATACTCACTTGACCAAGATCGGACCATTCTTACCTGAGATATAGCCGATTATATACTCAAGCTTTGAAGGCCTATATATCAAAAAGTTGGGCCGACCGCCAAAAAAATGGCGGTCATTTTTAATCGTTTAAAAAATTCTATGAAATCGGTGAGGAGCAACTAAAGTGTAGTTATGCGAAATTATTAATCAAAATGGCAAAGAAATTGAAACCATAACAAGTACGAAAAAATCAACATATTGGCAACACTTACACTTGTCAACAATATTTGTTTATTTGGCACTTGCATTTGTCTTCAAGTGGCAAATCAGAAATTTGGCCATTTTCATAAATTTGATTTGGCTTCCGTGGCAGCATTGCGGTCACACGATTTGGCATGTATGGTTGTTTTTGATTTGTCACGAGAAGCCAAATATTTGGCATTTCTGATAAATGACAAATGCAATTTAGAGATCACACGATTTGTCTATGAATATGACAAATTTTTAGCCAAATGTACAAATCGTGCGATCCCAGCTTTAGGCTCATTTTATTTTCACAAATTGAAGTGTCAGAGTCTACAAATAGCATTAATTTTCCATACATTTATGGGTCTTTTTTTATGAACTTTTTGGGCATTCAGGAAACATTCATGAAAAGTGCAATTTTTGAATGTGTTTTGTGTGTATAACTATTTTTGAAAATTTCCCTCCTTTTTCTGATTCTTTGTTGACTCACTTATGAGTATTTCCTAACCCTGAAATAAGAGTCAGGAATAAGTATATTTTCAGAGCGTAAAATTTGAAAGGCTTGTAGAAAAGTTTTCCGAAAACTCTCTTTTATGGCTCCGAATTGTGAACCCTCAGAAATTGCTCATATTTTCTTTTATGACTCCGAAATAGCAGAAATTTTGTTTGCTAAAACAACTAACATGCTCTTGTTTGCTTTTCTCGTCGTCAGCAGGCAAAGACTGCTGTTTCAGCAGACTTTTTAGCTATTGTTACTAACTAATTTTTTTGAGTGTAAATAACAAAATACAGTCGACACAGCGTGACAGTTGCAACGCAATACCGACACATCTTATGTGATGATGATTATGCTGGTGTTTGGTTGCACTTTATATTATATCTTTCTCTTCCTTATTCCTACATTTTCATGATACAATATGCACGACAGTCGCAGCAGATTTATCCGAAACAGCAGATATCAATGCCAGTGTATGTACTTACATATACATATATGTATATATATAGTGAGTGACTTCTTACATACCCACTGATAACTCAGCCACCTTCACTTATTCATGGTATCCATAACAATTTCTCCTAAAGTCATATTATCCATGTTGGATGTTGGTAATTGTGGATGTTTGGTCGATTTCTCGGATGTTAAATTTGCCGGAAAATGGGAAACTATGTACTATGTACAATAGACCGACTCACAAAACAAAGTTGCTTTTGTCCACCTGCTCAAAATGTACCATGGTTTCTTTTATGATGATTCCCAAAATATTTCGTGTCTAGCATTAAGATCCCGTAACCTGGACCGTTTTTAAAACGGTTTTTTTTTTAATTTGTGAACAAAAACCACTTTTTTTCCCACCATACAATGTGAGTCGGTCTAATGTGCAAGTATCTTCTCATACATTGTATACAATGTGAATCCAGCAGCGTAAATGGCAAGGCATTCTCATCTCTCAGGCAGCTGGCAAAGACATTCACATGTCGCTTCTTAAAGGAGGTCTGAAAAGAATCATCTATGGGATCCAAATGATCTGGTAGAGTGGATGCACGTAGGTTTACACACTTCCCTATCTCAGGCAGGCCTGTTATCAGACCTAATAGTGGAAGGCAGAATGAATGCTCATAGCCATGCACACTTCCCTTCTGTACACTGAAAGAAAAACCTTCATACCATTAATGAATTCTTACATTGCATTAATGAAAAGTGTCATTGTTTTTGAGTCAATGTCGGGCTTCATTACTGCTATAAACAATGTTACATTAAACGAAAAATGTTTCATAGACCTGAAATTAATGTAAACTTTCTAACCGGAATGAAACATTATCATTTTATTAAAGAAATATGTTATATTGATATTATAAACCGTTTCATTGATGTAATGAAACATAATCATTGATGCAATGAACATGTTACATTGATTATATGAATATGTTTCATTGATGCTATGAGCATGTTTCATTAATGCAATGAATATGTTTCATTGATGGTTTGAACATGTTTCATTGAAGGTCTGAATATGTTTCATTGATTGTATGAACATATTTCTGTGATGGTGTAACACGTTTGATTGACGGTATGAACATGTGGTATGAACAAGTTTCATTGTTGGTATGAATAGATTTCATTGATAGTATGAACAGCTTTCATTGATGGTATGAACCGGGTTCATTGATGGTATGAATATGTTTCATTGATGGTATAACACGTTTCATTGACGGTATGAACATATTTCATTGATGGTTTGAACGGGTTTCATTGATGGTATGAACCGACTTCATTGATACTATGAAGAAAATTCATCGATAGTATGAAGATATTTCATTGCTGGTATGGTCAGATTGTAGCGACAAAAACGGTGGGGGGGGGGGGGGGGTAGAACACTTGAGTCTAAGCAAAAAATGTAAAATGCAAAAGTTCGAGGGAATCCATATTTTAGGAGTTATGGGCCTCCAAAGTTCGGGCTTTTTGTGGCACGATTTATTTTCGACTATTAGGTTTTCTGGGACGGGGCCAGGGAGAGGAATGTCTCTGTTGCAAATTTTGGATTTCGGAATTTTTTGATTTTTGAGAAAATTTGCCCATACCAAAGTGTTCCTGCGTGGACTCGTTTTTGGGACCTTGGGGGTCCCCATAGGTACGGCCGGCAAAAAAATTTTGGTTTTTGAAATCCCCTTATTTTGCTCGATTTACGGGTTTTTTTAAATGGCGCGGGATTCTGCAATTCAGCCTTTTATTTATTTCTTATTTATTCCTTATCTCATACTGGCACTCATATATTGTGTCACAACTACTGTACATACATACATAATACATAAATACATACATTTATACAAAGCGTACCTACATACAGATTATCCTTTAACCAAATAAATGAATGGTTCAAAATTAATGAAATTGTACATTATATTAAATAAAGATGTCTCATTATTGGTTTTTTAGAAAAAGTTTTTTAAAATTCAATAAAATGTGTGTAATGTAAAGGATGGCCTATGTAATAGATTCTACTTTACAATGTCTGCAATTTTTCTCAATAGTTTCCCATATTTACATGATAAACATACTTCATTCCATCAATGTAAAAGGTTTCTTAGCATTAATGACGGTCCACAAATTCAAAAACTACAGCAATGAAGGAGTTCATTAAAGTAATGTAACATTTCATAGCATCAAAGAAACTTTTCATTGCATCAATGTAAACCCATTAATGTAACCCATTCATTGATGCTATGAAGCGTTTTTCTTTCAGTGTAACCAGGGCTGTGTGCAGGCCAGTTAAGGTAAGTCAAGTGAGATTCTATTGTTCGTGGGAACTATCCAGCAGCAGCTGGGTAGCATGCCTTTTAGTCGCCATATGGAGGCAAGACTTGCTCATTTCCTTCCTTTTGTCTGGCCGGCTCGCTAGCCTGCAAATAAATGGCCTCGTAGAAGGTTTTCCCTTTGCCGTTTACTGGGTACTCTCTCCATTTGTACGCAATTCGACAGTACAAAGCCATAACAAGCGGTAACGAAGTAGATAAACCGTCCAACAATAAGCACTAGAGATGAGCGATATTTTAGGAGCGGTGATTTAATAACCGTGATTGGCAAATCACTGGTAACTACAGTGGCCGAATATGTAAAGTAGCCGTTCTTTGCAATGTCGTTCTTTTTTCGTTCAATCACTGTTTTCGTTTTTTCACTGTCTGAGTATTTTAAGCAGCGATGTCGTTCTTTCACTGTTTTCGTTCCGTCACTGTTTTCGTTTCGTTACTGTTGTCGTTCTTTAACATTCTCTTTCCTTCACTCTTGTTGTTTTTGCTTGCTGTTTATAAATTGTTATTTCTGTCGGGCTCTCTTGCATAGGATAGAGTGAGACAGGATGATGATTTGCTACTACCTTTTGTTCTCTTTCTTCAATGTTTACATTGATGTATTTTCCCCAACGTTCAAATATACAAAATAAATTATGTGTCCTCCGCTTTTGAAAATGAATTCGGATTTAAAAAAGAAAAAAACAAGCGAAATGTGGCAGTTTTTTGAGCCGAACGCTAATTTTCTTGCAAAATGTAATATTTGCAAAACCAACATTTCCTATAGGACGACAATTTCTAATTTAAAGAAGCATATGAGCAGCAAACATCCTACGGTGGCTTTGCCAGCGAATCGTTATAAAGTTGTAAGCACGTTAGATGCATTACTATAAAGAAGAAATTCCATATTTTATTTTACAGATAGAGTCAAATAAGTTTGTGGATGTAGATGAGGACTTGGAAGTTGTTACTTCGCCATTGTCTCCTACTTTGCTGCCAACGGATGAAGTACAAAGCACATATGTAGGAAGTAGCGAAATATCATCTGCAACAATTGCAAAAACCTCTTCATCAGGAGCTCAAACACCAACTTCAAAACAAGGATTTTCAAATTTGTTGCGGCAATCCAAAGTTACCACATTATTTGGCAGTCAAAAGCTAACCAAAAAAACAGCAGATCAATTGAATAACAAATTGTTACTCCTATTTATTGCGGATATGCAGCCCTTCAGCATAGTTGAAGATTCAGGGTTTAAAGCGTTTGTTTCTGCTCTAAATCCAGCGTATCAGTTGCCCAGTAGACATGCTATTTCTAAAACCGCTATCCCGGCTTTGTATGAAGAATGCGTGTACAAAATAAAAGACGTTATAAAACAAGGAGTGAAATTTTGCATCACAACGGATTGCTGGACTTCTCGAAACGCGGTCAGTTATATGGCTGTAACAGCACATTTTTTAAATGCCAATTTCGATTTCTGCACAGTATTGTTAGAGTGCTGCTCAACTGATGGTCCGCACACTGCAGACAATTTGGCTCGGGAGCTGATGAGTGTAATGGAGTCCTGGGGCATTCAGAATAAAATTTTATTAGCGGTTTCAGACAATGCCGTTAATATTACAAATGCCATTACGATAAAATTAAATTTGAAACATTTTGGATGTTTTGCCCATACCCTTAACCTTATCGTTAAAGATTCTCTCAAAAGTGAAGCCATTATAAATATTATAAATAAAATTAAATATATTGCTGCACATTTTAAGAGAAGCTGTAATTCCAATGAAAAGTTGATGGCCTATCAAAGAAATGCTGGCAGTGTACCTCTAAAACTACTTCAAGATGTTGAAACAAGGTGGAATTCAACTTTATATATGCTTCAACGGTTTGTGCATCTTGAGGATGCAGTTAAAACTACAATGGCATTAATTAATAAAGAGTTGCCTTCTATATCGCAAAATGATTGGATCATAATGAAAAAGTTGTGCATAATATTGAAACCTTTCGAAGATGCAACCAAAAATATTAGTGGGGAATCATACTGTTCCGCATCTTTAGTTATTCCCATGACAAATGGGTTAATTCATGTTTACTCGAATTTGAACAAAAGCGAATATCCAACAGAAATAATTTCAGTTATTTCAAAAATCGAGGCTGGTTTGAAATGTCGGCTGGGTAACGTAGAAAGAAGCAACACACTAGCAATATCTACCTTCTTGGACCCAAGATTTAAAAACTTAGCCTTTTGCGATTCTGCCAAAGCAGAACACATCAAACAGAGTGTTATATCATCTGTCTCTTCACTATATTGCTCTCAATTAGATCCAATAATACAAGAGGAGATTCCAGAAGAAGATACTCCAACAGAACTCTGTCTATGGAATTATTTTGATTCGAATGTTTACCATCATAAACCAATAGGAACCACCACATCACGAGCAATAATCGAAGTTCAGCGGTATTTGGAAGACGACATCATAATAAGAAAAGCCGACCCATTGCAATGGTGGCGGAATAATAAATTTAAATACCCAAAGCTTTGTATTATTGCTCAAGAAAAACTCTGTGCATTGGGATCTTCGGTACCCTGCGAAAGGGTATTTTCAAAAGCTGGGCAAGTACTGAATGAACGCCGAACGCGCCTGAATGACAAAAAAACAAAAATGTTGCTTTTTTTAAACGCAAACTATAAAAAAAATATGTCAAATAAAAATATTTATATTACTTTATATGTAAATATTTAATATATATGTATATGTACATATCAATAAAAAATGTATAAATTATTAAATATGTTAACAGTTAATGTATAAAAATATAATATTAAATATACGGATTACATTTTATTTCTTAATTTTTTTTAGTGGTTTTTATAAGGTTTAAATAACAGAGATATTAGTATGTCGTTTTGCATCGAATTAAAAAACCGTGATCACGGTCACTGTTTAAAAGAACGGTGATTTACAAATCACGGTCACTAGAACGGCGTTCCTCAAAAATCACTGGATCGCTCATCTCTAATAAGCACTGTGGAAATGGGTTCAAGTCCTGTGGGGGCTGGTTTTCAAAAGAAACACTTTGTAAGTATTAAAGTTGGGAAAAATATAAATACTTTAGTAATAGCACTGTGGAAATCGAAAACGAGACACGGCAGGAGTGGACGGTTTCACCCTAATTCGGGTACGACGAATCGAACTGCATTATTAGTTTTTTGAGTTACAATTACTGTTTCATACAAAATATACATATGTAGGCTTTCCAGCCTTACTGTTTTCAACAGAATGCGCACTTTTTTTGCTCGTTGTACAGTCTTCTGCATAACCTACACAAAAGTAGGCCCGAGTACTTTTTTTAAACCATTGTACTTTTTTATTATGTTTTTCTTTGGTTCAAAACCCAATTAAAGCGTTTTTATCCGAAAAATTTTTTCAGTGTAGAAAAAAGTAAAATCAAGTGAAATTTATAATTAAGAAGAATTTGATAATTGAAAATGATTATGAGGTAATAAATATAGTTATATAGTGAAAAGCTTTCTCTCATTTGGTGAAAGAATCTGATTCTGAAGAAAGTCGCAAAATTACTTTTCAGCCGATGTTCTGAATCAAAGACTCCCAAAAATCTAGTATTAGAGGTAAGCAATTTTCCATAAAGTTGAAGCCCAAACCGTTTGGAAGAAAGTTTACCGGTGCATTTAACCAAATAGAAGATAGTGGCTGTCAAAAGTGAGTCAAAATTGAAAAATCATAAAAAAAGACCACTCTGAAGTCACAATAAAAAAAAAATTTGTATGAAACCGTAATTGTAACTCAAAAAACTAAAAATGCAGTTCGATTCTTCGTACCCGAATTAGGGTGAAACCGTCCTCTCCGACCTTGTCTTAATTAAATCCTCTTAGAAGTTAGCCTATTAGTACTCCTACCAGAATACCTGGAAGGAAAGGCCTTCTGGGACCCAGTTTTCTGTAGGCCAGCGAGAAGGCCTGACTAGAGGATGGAACTGTTCACGTTTCCTCTTCAAATGGCTTAATGGTTATTGTGAACTGACGATTGCATTTGTAAGATGGGCGACGTGACTACATTTGCAGGCCTGCCAGAAGGGAAGGAAATCCCCTCATTTTGCTGATTTTTGAAAGAATAAGAATCTATGAATTTACCGCTGTATTGCAAATAATTTCGTGCCAACATCGTAGATTAAATACCAAAATTTGTGGGATATGAATGCACGATATGTAACTAAATAGATTCAAATTGCTTTGTTGGCACACAGAAAATGAAGAGTTGTGCCACAATTTATACAGTTCGGTGTCCGAATATTTGGTTTAATGCTTATAATTTCGAATGGCAAAACTACAAGACTATACAAATAAATAATTAAATGGTTTCCTATTACATCCCATGAAGGAATTGGGGAGAGCTGCGCACAACCAGTGACCTGTGCACTTTCTAGTTTCATACTCACTGATTCGAACACTGATAATGCATGGGACTGTCCGTGGAGGTGGAAAGTTTCTGATTCAAGGAAGCTCTCGCAACTTTTGGCACAGAACCCACCCCCTCCCGATGACGATCCTGATGCGCAGTGGAAACCCATTTCCGACTCTATAAAAACTGCCGCAACAACCGTACTTGGTTTCGAAAAACCGCTTCGCAATAAACCGTGGTACGATGAACAGTGTCGCATTGCAAATGACGGAAAGAACGCTGCACGTATGGTAATGCTTCAGTCAATTGCAACGCGAGCTGCAACTGAACTGTCGGTACTAATACACATGGTTCAGGGCCTCCTTCTGTAAAGACAAGGACGGAAATCTCGTCGCAGATGTGCAGAGCATGTTGGGAATATGGAGAGAGCATTTTTCCGCGCTAGTAGTACCTGAGATATCCAATGACGATCGATCACAATATGGACGACGACGTCGATTGCCCCCTCCTAACGAAGACGAGGTCAGAACAGCTATTGCCCGGCTTAAGAACAACAAAGCCGCAGGAGCCGATGGATTACCGCCGAAACTATTTAAGGCTGGCGGCGATGAGCTGATAAGGTGCATGCATCAGCTCATTAGCAAAATTTGGTTAGATGAATGCATGCCCGGCGATTGGAGTCTCAGTGTACTATGTCCCATATTCAAGAAAGCTGACCCGAGTATCTGTGCCAACTACCGTGGAATAAGCCTTTTATCCAGAGCATATATGGTTCAATCGAGTATAATGTGCGAAAGACTAAAACCAATTATCGCCGACCTGATTGGACCATACCAGAGTGGCGTTAGGCCTGGAAAATCGACAACTGAGCAGATTTTCACGCTACGTCAAATCCTGGAGAAGACTCACGAAAAACAAATCGACACCTATCATCTATTTATCGATTATAAAGCAGCCTTCGATAGTCCGATACGGGAGAAACTCTATGAAGCAATGTCTGAGCTTGGTATTCCTGCAAAACTCATACGCCTTTGCAGGCTGACCTTGACGAACACCAAATACGCAGTGAAAGTTGGTAAGGATCTTACCGAACCTTTTGAAACTAAGCGAGGCCTCAGGCAGGGCAACACCCTATCGTGCGATCTCTTTAACATCTTAATGGAGATCATTATGAGAAAAGCTGCAGTCAACATGAATAAAACCATCAGAGTAACAAAAGTCCAGCTGCACCATACTCTCATTCAACCTGTCTTGCTTTATGGCGCAGAATCCTGGGTCCTATCGCAAGCAGACGAAACATTCGAGAAAAAAATACTCTGAAAAATTTATGGCCCTATAGTGCACAACGGCGAGTATCGGCGACGCATGAATCATGAGCTGTATGAGCTTTATCCTGACATTGACTTAGTTAAGCGGATCAAGATAACGCGATTGCGCTGGCTAGGCCATGTCAGTAGAATGGATGAAGACGAACCAGCACGAAAGGTTTTCGAAACCGAACTCGAAGGAAGACGAAAAATAGGAAGACCAAGACTCCGCTGGAGGGATCAGGTTGACGAATCCCTGCGTACACTTGGTATTGCCAACTGGAGAAATAAAGCAAAAGATTGAACTAGTTGGCGAAATAAGTTATATTCGTTTTGTAAGGTCCCTGACCCCCCGGGGTTGTCCGAGACCGGATAAGTAAGTACGTAAGATTGGAACACACAGTTTTACACCGGTACCGAATCGACGGCCACACAACACATGGGACAATTTAATTATATGGAAATTATAATTTGTAGTTTAATTTGACTTCCCTCTACCAATCCAAATTCAAAAAAAAAATAAATACTACTGGTAATTATAATTAGTTTAAGAGCACGTATGTGGTATCTGGCAATTCTGATCATCAAGTGCAGATTTATGAATTTGAAAATGCTACGAGGCAAGAGCTATCGAAAAGCTGTACATATAAAGTACTTTAAAAACTGTATTGCCAGCAGTCAAATTCAAACTGTCAACAGCATTCTCAAATTTCATTACAACTGTCATCCGATTCCACAATCTGCATTTGCATTGTCTGAGCAAATGGAAAGGCAACATTTTTTAATTGTATTTGCGAACAATAATAATGCTTTTTGCATTTGTATTGGTAATGCAAATTAAAACAACCTAACACTGTATTTATAAGAAGTAGATTCTGAAAAGTCGCGCCTGATATACTCTTCAGATATAAGGGAGTCGTTGTCATTGTCCCTGCCCAATTGACACAGTGCGATGAGAAGAGCAGTTACACTGAACTCCTGGTATACATCTTGTCCGAAGCGATTTTGTATCGGGGTTAGAGTATTCGTGTTTTTAGCTGGTCAACACGATAACTCCGTAACTCGTTACCAGTTAGAATTAAATTTTGCCAATGATTGTTTTTGCGAATAGTAAATTTGGGATTAAAAATGGGCATTATTATGGCCACACCCACTCTGGTACCGGCCAAATCAATTGAAAAATTTGGCACAAAATCTTGTTTATTGTCAAACTTTTTTTTTACATGTGATTAACTTCACATCCAACGATGGTAATTATTTTGATAATATTGACTTTACTGCAAGAAATTGCGGAAACTTCTAGGCCCTGACAAAAGATGGGTGGCTAGCCGACTGTGTACAACACGATAACTCTTGTAAAACAAATCCTATCTTAATGAAATTTGGTATTTGTACGAACCTGATGATTTATTCCAAATAACAACTTGTATTTTACTTCGATAAATCACTTTATTATCAGCTCTCAGTCCTATGCACGTGTTCACAGTTCGGTGTTCTAAAAGCAACAATCTTATCTTCTTTTCTATCTTTGGTCGTCGTCCACTCGTGGTTGCCATATCGGTCTGTCGCCAGGCATGGGTTGCCACAGTATTAAACAATATTTCGCGTATCTCCTGAAATCGTATGATTTTCCTACTCCCATTTTGGCACGATCAATACAAAAGTTGTGTGGCCAGCCGGCTCATAGATCGACACCACAACTTCCGTAGGCCACAACCGATGGTATAAGATAAAATATCGTCAGATCGGCGACCGGTCATAACGCCCAAATTTTTTTTGGGGCCTTCAGAGCGGTCATAAGGCCCAACAGATGGAAGGACACAAAGCCCAAAATTTTTGGGCGTTATGACCTCCCCTAGCGCGGTCATAATGCCCAAATATTATTTTAATATTTTTTCTCCACTTATGAGCAAATTTGAATGTTTTTGAAAAAAAGTGTTCTCCTCATCACCAGCTCCATAATTTCTTCCTTTTCCACATTGCATTCCCCATTCACTTTGGAAATTCTAATCATCACCAGCTTCATAATTTCTTCCATTTCCAAATTGCATTCCCCATTCACTTTGGAATAGTAATGAAAATTGTTTGTCCAATAAATCTCAAAAGGCATATGAACACATTGTGCAGTTTATTAATGTCAACATTTTTCAACTTAAGCCTACGACTTTTACTAGCGACTTCGAAAAAGCGCTTCGAAATGCTATTTTAAAAGTTTTTCCAAAGGTGCACCTGTAGGGATGCTGGTTTCATTACTGCCAAGCACTGAGACGGAAATTGGCAAAGATGAGTGAATTAGCGTGAGCCGTAAAATCAACCGCGAACGTTGAGGTGAATATTTAAAATATTAGAATTACTAATCCTTCCGGCGGACAAAATAATTAACGGGTTTGACATGTCGTCGTACCGGAGTTATCTGCACGTACATCCAAAAAAGTATTTTTTGGGAAATTGAATTTAAAGTTTCAGAAAGGTATATCAAAAAAATGGTATGAAAAAAGTGGTCCAATATTTTTTTTTAGATGTATTTTTTTTTTAATCAATAGTCATGGAGAAAATTTTTCGAGTTGTTTAGATTCATATTTATATTGTTGCTCTTTCATTTGTTTTCAGTAGGTATTTAGTATTACTGGCGTTACAGTGATTTGGGTAAGATGTTGAATCTTACTAAAAATTACTGAATTGATGATTATGGTTAAAAAGTTCAGACGCAGAATAATTCAGACCTTTTTAATAATATTATTTCAAAAATATGTACATATATAAAACAATTAATTAAAAGTCAATATACATCGCCTATTTGCTGAAAAATTACCAAACAATCTTTTTCAAATTAAGTTGGATAATTCAGTCCAAAATAAAATTTCATCAGAGAAAATAAAAAGACATTGAATGTCTGTATATGATCTTCCGGAAGAAGATATTAAATATTTTTCTAACTTAATGCCTGGTTAACAAGACAAAAAGTTGATTTTTTTTATTTTTTTTATTAGAGAGTTGAATTTTATGTTTGGGGATTTGGCAACCCTAGTGTTGCAATCTGGCAACTGACAGCTCTATCCTAAAGTTGGACATTTTTGAAGTTATGCGTACTCAGAACGTTTTGACATATGAGCGCTATTTGTGTTGTTTACAGTAACTTAAAAGATTCATCTCGGCCCAAAAATGGAATTAAATCGTGAACATTTTCGTTCGATTATTTTTTTACAACTTTCGACGTGGATTAACTCAGCAACAGTGCATGGATGAACTTGATTCAATTTTTGGCGATGAAGCTCCATCAAGGACCAGTGTTCATCGATGTTCAAATGTGGTCTTAGTTCACTCCAAATCAGCTGTTGTTCCGAAAATTTTTGCAAGATCGTCATGTGACCTATCGTGAGATTAGGGTTGCCAGATTTGAAATCAACAAAAAAAGTACATGGAGGAAAAAAAGGCAGTACAATTAAGAAAATAAAAGTACACTTTCTATTATTAAAAAATCATAAAGTTCAGAAATAAAACAAAATCAGTACATAACAGTAACAATTTGTAAATTAAAGAAAAAAGCGAACAAACTTAGGGTGGTATTCTATAAGTCGTGAATCAGTCACTTCGCGTTACTTTTGTCGTTTTGGTAGTTTATAAAATGTTACAGCTGTTCGGTGACTACCTGCGTAGAGTTATTTAATGGGTAGTTTATAATTCGCAGCGCAACGTGTTTGATCGCTTCAGCTGCCAAATTGAACACGCCACAGTTCTTCGCGTTAGATGAAGAAATTATAGACATCAGTTGATGTTGACAATAATAACAATCAATACATACCGCCAAATGGCACGTGTTTTTGAAAAGACAACTAATTTAATACAGCTTGGGAAATTTATTGGACATTTAACCCCAAAATAACATAGGTTTTTTTTTACAAATTTTATGTAAATATTGTTGGTATTTGCAGTATTATAAATAATAGCAATCTTAAAATCTGTTGATCTACTGAAATAGTGCTAAATTGTTTAATCTTTTTCATTCCTAGCATTTCACTCAAGATAACTTTTTCTGATCTATAATTATTTATTTTAGTTTGGCAACTCTATAAACCGCATCTGTCAGTGACAGCTTTCGTAAACAAACGCAAGCGCGAAGTGATATGTGTATAAACTACCATTTTTTTACTTTGGCGTTCGCGTTGGCTTTTGCGTTTACATTGACTTTCGGGACTTTTAGAATAGTACCCTAAGAGACCACAAATATTTTTTTAAATAAAAAGTAGTCAGGTGTTTCACATTTTATTTTTAAAAGTAATAAGAGTGTAATCTATTCGATATTAAAATTTTTTAATTCTTGTTTTAATTATTTAATAATCAAATATATTATTTTACAACTTTTTGAACGAATTACAAATATTTATAGTTTTTGTGGACTTGATTAACTATTCCGTTTTTACCATTTTCTGTGTTTAAAACATTTTCAAACTCTTTACAAGTGTACGCAAAATTTGTTTTTTAATTCGTTTTGTAAATTTTGAATTCGAAGTTTATTTAGTTCGTTTCTCCAAAAATTAAATATCAAACTGAATATTCTTTCACATGTCGCATAAAAAGAATTGAAAACTCAAATTTACAGATATTTCAGAAATGACCCACTTTAAGATCTCTTTCCAATTTTCTCCAACGGATTTTTGTTTTGGAATATTTTCAGAAAAAGCTTTTAAGGATATAAATTCGTCAAAGACTTGACGAGTTATTTCATTGACTATAATTCGATTACGCCATGATTGAAGTGAAATGTTTGAATTAATGTTAAAATGGAAAGTTTTTGTTATTTTAGTAAATCGGTATTGTATGTAAATACTTATGTATACATATACGATTTTTGGTGTGAATAAGAAGTAATATTTTCGTATATATTGTTGGCAGAACAAAAAAAAAGTACAACAAGAAGTACGGAGGCTAAAAAGAGGTACTTTTGCGTACTTCTTTAGGTGCTATGCAGTCAATTAGTACAGTACAATTAGTAAAAAAAGTACGCGTACTGCTGAAAACAGTACGTCTGGCAACCCTACGTGAGATTGAGACAACCTTAGGCATTAGTGGGACCAGTATACATTCAATATTGCATAAACATTTGACTGTCAAACAAATTTGTTCGCCTTGGATCCCACACAATTTTTCAATCGCTCAAAAATAGGCTCGTGTCGATTGGTCGAAAGAAATCCTCCACAAATACGATCGCGGTGCTTTGAAACACGTCTATGACATCGTGACAGGTGATGAATCCTGGATTTACGCGTATGAGCCCGAAAGGAAACAGCAGTTAACTGTATGGGTGTTTCAAGATGAGCCAAATCCAACAAAAGTTGTTCGCGCCCGAAGCACTCCCAAGCAAATGGTCGCCTGTTTTTTCGGAAAAACCGGACATGTCGCAACCGTACCACTAGAACAACGCAGAACAGTGAATTGTGAGTGGTACACAACCATTTGTTTGCCTGTTGTCTTCCAAGAAATCAGGAAAACCAACCGCCGAAGACGGATCACTCGTCACCACGACAATGCGAGCTCTCACACATCGGCTGAAACAACTGCATTTTTGAGCACCCAAAACATCGATTTTATGGGTCATCCGCCGTATAGTCCTGACTTGGCACAGAATGACTTCTTTTTGCTCCCGTTCGTAAAAAAACAAACTGAGAGGTCAACGTATTTCGACATCTGAAGAAGCGGGTGCTGCATTCAAAATGCATGTTTTGGAGATACATACCTCAATCAGAGTGGCAATAGTCTTTCGACAATTGGTTCAAACGCATGCAAAAGCGTATAAATCTTCATGGGGAATATTTTGAAAAACAACAAAGTGATTTTCGATGATTAATATTTGTTTTTGTTCTCAAATCCCGAAACATAAAATTCAACCCTATTTACATTCAGCCTAATTTTCATAATGAAAACTTGTGTTCGAGTGATATAAATTTGTCTTTATATTTTCATTTTTATAAATATTTTAGTTTATGACAATTACCTTAGAAAGTGTTCCTATCTCCATTTTTTGGATTTTGTGATATACGTGCAAATTAACTCCGGTATGACGATATGTAAGCAGGATGCTTATAGGTCTTGTACAATATTTTCAAAATATCAATAATAAATATTGAATTACTAACCATTGCTTATATTGAATTACTACTCCATATAATTTAAAAAGAAACAAAAAATGATTATAACGCCCAAATATTTTTTTGGGCCTTATGATCTCTTTGAGGGCGGTCATAAGGCCCAAAAAAAAAATTTGGGCGTTGTGATCGTTGGGCGTTATGACCGGTCGCCGTCAGATCATATTCTGGTTTTGAAAATGATTGATTTTGCAACATTCATTTCAGGTACCTCCTATACAAAAATTTTATGACCGTTTTTGAAATTCGGTACTGGGCATTATTTTGTTAAACGTTGGTCTGTAATTTCAAATTGACGATTTTGCCATGCTCATTTTGGTAACTTCCATACAAATTTTGGCCGGATTGTTGCCTGGTAGACACAACAAAACCTGAAATCACAACAGATCTTACTGTAACTATTGTCAAATTTGTGACTGAAACTTAGAAAATATACAAAAGAAATATAAAATATATGAAGAAATATGTCAGACAATTTGGTAATAGTTGCACCGAAAAATGTCATATATTATTTCTTTGATAATATTTCATTTCGTTGCTGCAAGAACTTACTTTTCGTTCCTGCATCAATTTTATTTAATTTGAATTGTGTAGAAAAATGAGTTAAAAATTAAAAAAAAGGAAATGCATGAAATTTAAACTATTGATATTTGGTGTATCTCTTAGTTTTTATTGATTATTTATTTATTTTGGAGTTTTGCCAACATTTATAGTTGACGAAACAATTTCGGTAGCGCAATCAGTGTTGCCGTTTGAAAATTTTTTTCCTACCAAAAAGTTTCCCAAAATCCGACCAAAATCGCCTGCTTCCGACCAAATTTGAAAACTTAATTAGTATTTGTGATTTGTGATGTACATTTTATTTAATATTTAAGTAAAATAATAATTTCAGATCTAACATATTTGCATTAAAGAATTCAGGCATGTAAATTAATATTTATGTAATGTAATTAATAATTAAATACATTAAAATTGTAAGTAAACAATTTTTATTCAGTCTTTTTAACATGTCTTGTTTTCATTTATTTATGGTATAATTCAGGCATGTATTAAATACATCACATTAAAAATAAAAAGTTAAAGTTCTTGATTTTACATTTGGTTCTGTAGGTCCCTTTTGGCTGACCAAACATAGTGCGGATTATTGATTTTGATAATTTCTTTACACGATATAATACCGTTGACAGTATTTACTTCTAGTTTATTCCTTAGTTTAGTTTTTATTAGCGCTAGTGTGGAAAGTTTGCGTTCAGCGGCGGCGGAACTATGAGGCAGAGATAACAAATTAAAAATAAAACAAGAAATATTTGAGAAACTTTTCTCATTTAATCCGTTTTATATAGAAGCTATTTTTTGCCAAAAAGCGTTAATGTTTAAATTGGCCAAAGTTTTTGTATCGCTGAGCCGCAGCAAATTCCACTCAGTAATTATTAAATCGGGATCACAGTCAACTAACTTAGGCAATTTTAAAACAAGATCCAGAATTGCTAAGACGTCGTTTGAAAGTACCTTATCAGGAGTTGTCATATTTAAAAGTTTTATACTATCGTTTTTGAAATCTAATCGCTTGTTGATCTGATCAAGAAATTCTATATAAAATTCTAAAACTGCAGATTTTATTTCATATTTTTCAGTTTTATTTAAATAAGTTTCCGCATATGTTTCTGCCTTAGTGCCAATAAATATTTTACAAGTATCAAGCTGATACTGTCTATTTTTGTCATCAATTTCTATATTATTTATTAGTTCTTTTTTAATCAAATTGCTTAATATTAATGGAAAATTTAATTTTATGCTAGTGTATAAATACGGTAAACGTGAAGTTTCCGCTTGAAATTCTTTGTTAAGATTATTGACAATGGGTAGAAAATATGTCAAAAATAAAAAATAACATTTCATTTGGCTTGTCATATCCTTCCAAATAACACCAGCAGAAATTCCTTGAACTTCATATACACAGGAAATTAAATACAATTTTAGGCTATCCCGTTGCTCAACGCCTTCCAGCGAAAGCCAACAGGTGCTGCATATACCTAAAATTTTATGCGGTGCAACTGAACAATACTTTTGGAAATCTTTGAGTTCGCTGACGCGTTTGCGACTACGAGAAAAAAGGTGTATATGTTCCGACACAATTTTTCGATAGACGATGGCAATTTTTTTGTGGCGTAACTGGAATAGTGCTGTAAAGCGTGACAGAAACATTTAATGTAAAATAATTCTACTTCTTTTTCAAATAACGCCTTAAGGCCTCTAACATTACCAGACATAGCATTTTCTTCGTCTGTTGACAATCCTATTAGGTTCTTGAAAGGAATTTCACATAACACAAAAAATTCTTTAATTATATCAAATTTTGACTGCGCGTCTGACTTAGTTAATTCCAACATTGTCAGAAACTTATCTTGGATTTCAAACGCTGAATTTACATAACGCGCGATTAAAACAAATTTTAAAACAATTTCTTCGTAGAAAGGTCGGTGGTTCCGTCTACAATTAAAAAAAATTTTATTTTTTGTAATGTGGATATTACATCATTCCTTGCCTGCTTTCCAATTTTGTCTGCTATTTCTGTGGCCTTTGTCCTTCCGCAGTGCACTAGTTTTGCAATGGCAGAGTCCGGGCAGCACTCAACCAATAATGCAGGAAGATAGTCCATCAATATGAAAGGCAAATTGTGCGTAATGCAAAACATGACCAACGTGAATTCTACATGTTTTACCTGTTTGTTGTTCGTCGTTAAAAAATTTGTCGATATGCAAATGTTTCTTTTTGGTGTCATAGTTTTGTACATGCGTTGTTTATTTTCATAATTTTTCAGATGTGTCAAATGTGCAGCAAGTGGCTTGGAGCATGCAGTACAAAATGGAGTACCATCCCTTTCCTGCAGCCATTCTGTTCTAAATTTCCTTTCAGAACATTGCGGATTATCAGCAAAAACATTTGCATCACTGTAAACAAAAAGATTCATTATTTTTATCGAAATTTGTTAATTTAAACAACTTTACCTACAAACTGCCTCATTGTTGTTTTCCGTTACTGCTTCCATTTTTTTCTTTTTTGTTATGTATCTAAAATAGATGTTTATTAATAAAAAAAGATTTTGTTGATTAATATTTATACTTACTTATCCATAGTTCAATCTTCTAATGCACATGCAGTATGTTTTATTGTTTTCCTATTCAGTGTTTTTTCCAAAATGCTGACATTCATAAGAAATAGGGCGAAGAAGCAGAACACAAATCGTTGTCACTAAATTAAGCTTAACGTCGTTTATGATCGCACAGTTCACTGTCACTGATCTAATATAAACGTCGTTAAGAACTACTTACCCGTCATCGAAGTGCATAATTTATTGGTAAATGGTAAACAATGTGGAAAAAGTATTTTTAAGATAAAATATATGAGATTTTAAATAAAGTATGCAAAGAAAAAAATAAATTTTGATTAGAGACAAAAACCGACCAAAAATGAATTGGTCCGAACATTCGACCAAATTAAAAATTTTAAATTTTTTCCGGCCAAATTTGGTCGGATCCGACCAAAACGGCAACACTGAGTGCAATGAAACTACGTTTTATGAAGATAAAGAGAGAAAAGCAGCCAAAAAACGAGTGGGTGAGTTCATTTGCAACAACCGAAAGTGGCAGTCACATTTCTCCGCCGGAATAATTTAAAAAAAATTATTAAAACAGACTAATTGGTGCAACTTTTATTTCAGAAAAATAAATTGTGTGAATTTATGTGTTTGCTGTGATCGTTTCTGTAAATTGTGTATCTATAAATGAAATAGATAAACAAACAGAATGCAAGGAACTCCGTATCCCCTAATGGGATATAATGGGAACAAAACATCCAAAACAAATGCAAACAGTCCATAGTTGTTAAATCCCTTAAAGTTTATATTTCGAAAATAACAGAAGTCCAATTATTTATGTAAATCGTTATCTCACTAAATTCTTGTTATGTTAAATCAATGTTACTATGGTTAGTTAATAATTGATATGAAAACTCCAAACTATGCTGGTATATTTGCAGGACGATTGCAGCAACCATGTACATTAGCGTGTCCCGTTAAACAGCGTTTTTGCGATTTCGTTGTAGTAATAGCACTCGAACAACGCGTATTAACGCCCTTAACAATAATAGTTCAGCATAAAAATTTTTGGAGTTGATCTTCAGATACCTACCAGCGATTTAAATTTGCGGTTCTAGTACATTCTGCCAGAAAAAAAGTTTCGACGATTTTTTCCAAATGTGGCTCAAAAGTTTCGTATTTTAGTCCTTTTTAAGAAAAAAAATTATTTAAAATTTTTGGTGGAGTAATTTTGGTCCACTGGAAGATGTTTTAGTTTTCATCAAGCAAATTTTCTTACACATCAAATAAATTTTTTTTTATTTAATCTTACAATCTTACAGTTAATGTTTTTGGAAATACAGGTCATATATGAAAAGATTTTGAGTGTTTTAATGCAAAAATTTAAAGAAAATATTGTAAGGAAATTTACTTCACGAAAATTAAAACATCTTCCAGTGGACCAAAATTACTCTACCAAAAATTGTAAATAATTTTTTTCTTAAAAAGGACTAAAATAATTTCTCCAATGTTGGAGAAATGCTTAGTTCTCAAGTTGATTTCCAATGTAATTCTCAACTTGACGTGAAACATTTTTGTCCTTATTTGATTTCAAGTTGATATCAAGTTGAGAATTGAAATTTTTTCCAATCTTTGAGAAATATTTTAATTCTCAATTGGATATCCAACACTTTTCTTCACTTGAGACCAAACATTTTTTCAACTTGAATACGATTTGAGTTAAGGTCCAGAATTTTTACGTTGTACGTTTTGGTTTTAATGTTGTTATTGGATTTGTTGTTTTTGTTATTGGTTTCTCTTTGTTTCTTCGTATTGTTTGCGTATTGTCCTATGGCAGCACTGTTCATTTCTCACAGATCTGGTAGATTCTGCCAATCGTAAATTGAAGAAATTATTATTTGTGAGAAAGTTGTCAGGTGTTGTCGGCTTTTTGTTTGTTTTTGTGTGTTAATATTGTTTAAATTGAATTAAAAGTACATAAAACTAAGTATAAGTTATATTATTATTAACTTAATTATTCAATTTGCGGGATGCGTAGAAGCAAAAAAGTGAAAAGTGAGGTTAGGCAGGTGATGAGTTTGCTGTCGGAGCGCTCATTGCCAGATGAAACATTGGCAATGGGATCTTCGACATCAGTCCACTCAGTCAGACCACTTTATATAATAATTAACATTTTAAAATAAAAAATTCAAAAAAAGTAGTACATTGTTTTTATTTCTTAAATATATATAAATAATTTTTTTTTAATATGGCAATTCCGTATCTTCCTTTTGATACCGATGGGAGAAATTACTTTGATGTCAAGTTGAGAATCATAAATTTCTCAATTTGATAACTAAGAAAATCACCATATAAAAAATTTGCCTTTTAAGTTGAGAAGACTATAATCGGACGGTTGAGGTGCATTTGAGAATTAACGTTGGAGATTTGAGAAAGGTATTTGAGCTCAAATGTACCTCAAGTTGATATCTAACAAAAATGTTTGTTGGGTCTGCTGATTTTCTATTTCTATGTTGTCTGTCACGTTTTTGTTTCCGGCAGTTTTCAACAAACAGGTCCACATTTGGGTCACAAAAATATATATTATTAATCATTGTCTCTCCAAAATTCAATTTTGAACAGCAATCACAATGTGTTTGGACACAGTGTACTATATTTGCGACATTCTAACAACACGTCATGTTTGCATTCGACTAATTACAAAACACAGATTTTTTTAGCCTGTACCTTGCCATTGAATAAGCCAGGCCCTTTTCAGAAAGCTATTCTTAGAAAAAATTAATCCATAAAACCATGATATTGTTACGAATTTCCTTATTCGTCCTTTTTGCGTTGTTTTATTCCCAATAATAAAACAAGGTTCGTTTTTAATTACGATAATTACAACGGTATCACTTCCTTTTATTTATTTATACAGTACAACAGTTTACTTTATTTATAACACGTTAACAAGTCTTGTATTTTACTATCAATTCCCGTTGCTTACTATACGGGGTTTAATCACAAACTGAACTCTCCATTCCAAAGACCTCCGCTATTTATACCAACTCACCATACACAAATGAAGGTACATATATCTAGCGAATTCAAGAACCTTCTAGAAACTAGATGTTGTTGTTGTTGTTTATCTTTGTAGAACATTCTCCTACACAGGAGAATTATCTTTACTGAGGTGAATTCATGCTACTGGTTTAGCGAGCTGGTATGTTGTTACAATGCATACTTTCAGGCGCAGCACTAACCGCCTGCTGTTTACATACTGTTAGTAGAGTCATTAACAGTAAGCAAAAGCTTTTACTTATTCGTAACACTGCCCCCCACTTAAGCCTGTTCGTCCCGAGCAGGCTCAACCCTCCGTTTTCCATACAGAGCTAGTCTTTCCAAATGCACGACTTTCATTTTAGCTCTTGGACTTTGGCTTTTCTGGATTCGATAAACCACGTCATTTATTCGTTTGACAACCTTGTAAGGGCCTTCCCAGTGAGTCTGAAGTTTTGGAGATAAACCCTTCTTGCGCTCTGGGTTGAACAGTAAAACTAGCTGGCCTTCATGAAATCCTTCTGAATTTGCCGCTCGGTCGTATCTGGCTTTCATTTTGTTACTGACCATTTTTAATTTGTTGCGCACAAATTCATGGAGATCATTAAGGTCCCCCGTATCATGGTAATTGACATCACTGTTCGCAGGGTCAGACGCTGGTATGGTACCGAACTCCAAATCTCCAGGCAGCTTCAGCTCATTTCCGAAAATTACTTTAGCGGGTGTTCGCGAAGTGGAGTCATGGGTGGCCGTCCTATATGCCAAAAGGAACTTCGGTATGTGCTCATCCCAATCTCTTTGATCTGCGCTGACTACTTTTCTTAGGTATTCTTCAAGAGTTCGGTTGAATCTTTCAACCATTCCGTCAGACTGAGGATGCAATGGTGTTGTTCTTGTTTTCCGAATACCGTATGACTCACACATTTCTTTGAAGATGGTCGATTCAAAATTCCTACCCTGGTCCGAATGGAGCTGCGAGGGGACACCAAAACGGCATATCCAGTTATCCACAAACACTTTAATTATAGTCTTCGCTTCCTGATTTGGAACAGGGTATACTTCGGGCCATTTACTGAAGTAATCCATAACCACTAAGACGTACTGGTTTCCAGAGCTACTGACGGGAAATGGACCAGCCACATCCATAGCTATACGCTCAAAGGGTGCACCTGAGTTGTATTGCTGCATGTGGCCATGACTTCTTCGCGTTGGTCCCTTAGCTGTCATGCATTGGGTGCAATTTGCTATCCAATCGGCTACCGCTTGTTGACAGCCAATCCAGTAGAACCGTTGCTTTAGCTTTTCAATGGTCTTGGTTATTCCTAGATGTCCTCCGCTCGGGCCATTATGGAATTCTGTCATTATCTCTTTTTCCTTGGAGGAAGGTACCACTATTAACTTTTTGACTATTTTACCATCCTCACTTTCCCATAACCGGTATAGGCAACCATCCAATAATTTTAGGCTGTTCCACTGGGCCCAGTATGCTTTCATCAGGGGGCTCTCTGAGGCGATGTCATTGCGTGTTGGTCTTTCAGCATTTTCTTTTGCAGAAATGATTTTTGCCAGTATAGGGTCGCTTCTTTGTGCTGTTGACCAGTCTTCGATGGATTCTAGTCGAAGCAGACGTACGTCAATGATGTTTTCTTTCACCTCTGCTTTTGAGCAGTGTTTGCATTCCAGCTTGCATGGACGACGTGACAGGGCATCAGCATTACCGTGTTTTCCTCCTTTTCTATGCTCAATGCTGAAGTCATAGCTCTGCAGTCTTTCAATCCAACGAGCAAGTTGGCCTTCGGGGTTCTTAAATTGCAGTAGCCACCTTAGCGCCGCATGATCGGTTCTTAACTGGAAAGGCTGGCCGTACAGATACTTGTGGTAGTGTTTGACACACTCTATGACGGCCAGTAGCTCTCGTCTCGTAACACAGTAATTTTTCTCTGGCTTTGAGAGTATTCTGCTGTAGTACCCAATAACTTTTTCTTGGCCATTGATTTCCTGCGAGAGCACGCCACCTATTCCGTAACCACTCGCGTCAGTATCCAACACGAATTTCTCTCCAGCAACAGGATATGCAAGCAAAGGAGCCGTGCATAAATATTGCTTCAGTTGGTGGAATGACTCTTCTTGTTTTTCGCTCCAACAGTACGGCCGACTTTTCATTGTCAGCTCGTGAAGACTTGCAGCCACTGTGGCGAAACCCGGCACAAACCGTCTGTAGTACGTACAGAGTCCTAGAAAACTGCGTAATTCATGGAGATTCTGCGTTCGTGGCCAATCCTTCACTGTCAGGATTTTGTCTTCATCGGTAGAAATGCCATCTGCTGTCACTCGATGTCCCAAATATTTTACTTCTTTCTGGAACAGAGAACACTTCTTCGGGCTGAGTTTCAACCCAGCCGCGGTTATACGTTGAAGGACTTCTTTAAGATTCTTCAGGTGTTCATCGAATGTTTACCCCATGACAATGATGTCGTCTAGGTATACCAAGCATGTTCGCCAATGAAGTCCTTTCAACACGCACTCCATTAATCGCTCGAAGGTGGCTGGAGCGTTACATAGTCCAAATGGCATTACTTTAAACTGCCACAGACCATCCCCTACGCTGAATGCAGTTTTCTCCTTATCTTTCTCGCTGATTTCTACTTGCCAATAACCACTTTGCAAGTCCAGCGTGGAGAACCATTTTGTTCCTGACAACGTATCCAATGTGTCATCAATTCTTGGTAGTGGATAACTGTCCTTTTTGGTGACGTCGTTGAGCTTTCTATAATCCACACAAAATCGGGTACTTCCATCTTTCTTCTTAACTAGTACCACCGGCGAGCTCCATGGACTTGAAGAAGGTTCGATTACACCATCCTTCTGCATTTCAGCTACCAGTTTCTTTACCTCATCTCTTTTTGCAAGTGGAAGACTTCTGGGCGCCTGTTTTATTGGTCTCGCTTCCCCTGTATTGATGTCATGCTTTACCATTGATGTTCTACCTTGGCATTCTTTTTTCAGGGCGAAGGCAGACGCATGCTTCCACAGTATTTTCTTTGCTTTGTTCCTATCAGAAGGCTTTAGTTCTCGCACCCACTCACTGAGATGCGACTCCAGCACTTTCTGCTCCTTTTCTGATAGTTTGCTGCAGTCAGAATTAACTTCACAGTTGATGACCGCCTCGACTGGTGTACATTCTGCAATTTCTGTGCGGTCGCCGATCACCTCCTCGTTGTTGGACAAATTTAGAACTCGTACAGGCAAGTATCCTTCATTATTAGTTCTTACTAGAGCTTTGGCAGTGATGATGTTATAGTTGTTTATACTTGCCGGTTCCACTACCCACAAACCGCCGATCTCACAATCTCCCTCCCATTCGGGTTTCTGATTTTGGTGGCAATTTTACATCTTTGTAAGCGATCAGCCTTTTAATCTGTGTTGTATTGTCGTATCCCACATTGAGAGGAATTTCCACATTAGCCCACGTCAAAATTTGCTGCCCCATATCTAACTTGAGGCCTTGGGCAATCATAAAATCTGCGCCAATTATCACTTCATCTACAATGTCGGCGACAATAAACACGTGTTCGATGCTCATGTTGGCAATGGCTAACTTCAATTTAACTTTACCATGTACAGTTGCTGGTTCACCCGTTGCTGTGCGGAGTCTTACACCATGTAACGATTCTATTGGTCCATTTATCAAATCAGATCTGATGATAGATTGTGACGCGCCTGTGTCCATAGTCAATATGCGCTTCCGACCACCGATAGCTCCGTAGACAGTGAGGTTGTTGTTTTTCTGTTGTATTATTGAGATGGAGATCGTGGGGCCCTCGGTTGTGGGAGCTAGTCCATGCCCCTCTGGGCTAGCTCGTTTTAGTTTAACGGAGATTCATTTTGTGTAGTAAAATTTACCCGTTTATTGCCACGTTGGGGTGAGCTCGAACTTGATCGTTTTCGTGGCTCTCTGCAGTTTCGTGAAATATGACCAGGTTTGTCGCAATTGTAGCACTTTGGTCTGGGCTTACTTCCGCCTGGTAACGCCTTGCTGAGGGTTTGGGTGATTTCTTTAAGATCGTTTATGGCACCCTTCAAATCTCCTGCCTCCGACTCCATTTCAATTTTTCTAACTCTTTGTATTTGAGGCTTGGACACAAATTTTGCTGTTTCCTGTGCCAATGCGAACGAAACAGTTTCGGCGAATGTAGCTTTTTGTGTGGCACAAGTCACGTATTTTATGTCAGGATCACGGATGCCGTTGACGAATGCTTCAATCTTAAATTGATCCAAGAATGGGTGGGACTCACCAGGATAAGTCATCAACACCAACCGTTCCACTTCGGTTGCGAAGTCCTGAAGCGTTTCATTATGCTTTTGCACTCGGCCTCTCAATTCCATGCGATATAAATCCTTCTTGTGATCGCCACCATACTTGCGTTGTAACGCAGCCAGTATATCCTCGTAGTTGTTTCTGGCACTGACGGGAATGCTCTGAAGGACTTCTGCTGCGTTGCCTTTTAGTGCTAAAATAAGCTCAACGGCTTTGTCGTTGCTGTTCCACAAGTTCTTAATTGCGACCATTTCGAATTGGAATTTAAAAACATCGAAAGGTGTAGAGCCATCGAAACTGGGAGCTTTCAATCTACTAGAGCCTTCAGAAATTACTCGCACCGGACCCTCTTGCAACTGAAGTTCATTCATTTTCCTTTGCAATTCGCTTACATCGTTTTTTAGTTTACGTTCGACTTCCTCGAACTTATGTTCGACTTCTTCAATCTTCTGCCCCATTTCCTCGATTTTTTCTTCAACCTTTTCGAATTTATCGTTCACTTGAATCTCCATATTGCTCACAACTTCGGAGATTTCTTGCAGTTTCTCATTTGTGGCATTTGATGTTTCTTGAATAATTCTAGAATTCTCGCTTAATTTATCGTCCATAATTCTAGAATTCTCGTCCAATTTCTCGTTCATAATTCTAGAATTTTCACCAAATTTCTCATTCAGTTTGTCGTTAATTATTCGAGAATTTTCGCTCAATTTCTCGTCCACAATTCTAGAATTCTCGTTCATAATTCTAGAATTTTCGTCCAATTTGGCCATCATGGCAGCAAACATTGTAGAAACATCTACATTGCCAGTTGCTTCTTTTGCACAAACCTCCATTTCGTCTTTGCACTCGAACTGATATGTGTCAATGTTGATGTTTCGGCGTTTAAATTCTTCTATTAATCGCCTCTGCAGCTCTACTTTATTACCAGCTGTCGGTTGATCCAATTTGCTCAACTCCTTTTTTAGCTGTTCAACTTTGAGTTCCTCAAACTTCATCGTTGTCCTTAATTCGTAATTTCACTTCTGACACCAATGTTACGAATTTCCTTATTCGTCCTTTTTGCGTTGTTTTATTCCCAATAATAAAACAAGGTTCGTTTTTAATTACGATAATTACAACGGTATCACTTCCTTTTATTTATTTATACAGTACAACAGTTTACTTTATTTATAACACGTTAACAAGTCTTGTATTTTACTATCAATTCGCGTTGCTTACTTTACGGGGTTTAATCACAAACTGAACTCTCCATTCCAAAGACCTCCGCTATTTATACCAACTCACCATACACAAATGAAGGTACATATATCTAGCGAATTCAAGAACCTTCTAGAAACTAGATGTTGTTGTTGTTGTTTATCTTTGTAGAACATTCTCCTACACAGGAGAATTATCTTTACTGAGGTGAATTCATGCTACTGGTTTAGCGAGCTGGTACGTTGTTACAATGCATACTTTCAGGCGCAGCACTAACCGCCTGCTGTTTACATACTGTTAGTAGAGTCATTAACAGTAAGCAAAAGCTTTTACTTATTCGTAACAATATTATTGCGAGGACAATTCGGTGGGCATTTTCTTTCACGCTTTGTACCGGCGAATTGACCATAGTGCTGCGACATCGAGACAAGAGACATCGATGTCGATAAAACAAACGACCTCAAAACATCGATGTTTTCCAACATCGATGTTTTTGGGGATGTTTAATTTTTGGTGGCTTTTTTTTAGAAATCGAGGTACCAAAATTGAAACAGAAGAGGTAATTTACACCACTGGTCGCAAACATCGATGTTTCTTCGATCATCAATGCTTTTGCCGATGTTTTGTATTTGCTGCTATTCTCTTTCCCTTTAGAACTCCATTCGGACCAGGGTAGGAATTTTGAATCGACTATCTTCAAAGAAATGCGTGAGTCATACGGTATTCGGAAAACAAGAACAACACCATTGCATCCTCAGTCTGACAGAATGGTTGACAGATTCAACCGAACTCTTGAAGAATACCTAAGAAAAGTAGTCAGCGCAGATCAAAGAGGATGAACACATACCGAAGTTCCTTTTGGCATATAGGACGGCCAACCATGACTCCACTTCGCGAACACCCGCTAAATTAATTTTCGGAAATGAGCTGAAGCTGCATGGAGATTTGGAGTTCGGTACCATACCAGCGTCTGACCCTGCGAACAGTGAAGTCAATAACCATGACATGGGGGATCTTAATGATCTCCATGAATTTGTGCGCAACAAATTAAAAATGGTCAGTAACAAAATGAAAGCCAGATACGACCGAGCGGCAAATTCAGAAGGATTTCATGAAGGCCAGCTAGTTTTACTGTTCAACCCACAGCGCAAGAAGGGTTTATCTCCAAAACTTCAGACTCACTGGGAAGGCCCTTACAAGGTTGTCAAACGAATAAATGACGTGGTTTATAGAATCCAGAAAAGCCAAAGTCCAAAAGCTAAAATGAAAGTCGTGCATTTGGAAAGACTAGCTCTGTATGGAAAACGGATGGTTGAGCCTGCTCGGGACGAACAGGCTTAAGTGGTGGGCAGTGTTACGAATAAGTAAAAGCTTTTGCTTACTGTTAATGACTCTACTAACAGTATGTAAATAACAGGCGGTTAGTGCTGCGCCTGAAAGTATGCATTGTAACAACATACCAGCTCGCTAAACCAGTAGCATGAATTCACCTCAGTAAAGATAACTCTCCGCCATCCGAGATTGTTCTACAAAGATAAGCAACAACAACAACATCTAAATTCTAGAAGGTTCTTGAATTCGCTAGATATACCTTCATTTGAGTATGGTGAGTTGTTATAAATAGCGGAGGTCTGTGGAGTGAAGGGTTCAGTTTGTGATTAAACCCCGTAAAGTGAGCAACGCGAATCGATAGTAAAATATAAGACTTGTTAAAGTGTTATAAATAAAGCAAACTGTTGTACTATATAAGTAAAATAAAAGGAAGTGAAACCGTTGTAATTATCGTAATTTAAAACGAACCTTGTTTTATTATTGGGAATAAAACAACGCAAAAAGGACGAATAAGGAAATTCGTAACAATATTATAAGTTTTACCTTTAACTACTAATACTTTTTATATAAATCGCAATAAAATTTAAATTGAGATAAACTAAAATTAGGTCTCTATTTATCTCATACTTACATAATATTTTTTTATATTGAACGTTTGTAAAATTAAGAAAAATGAAAGTATGAGATAAATATAGACTTAATTGTAAGTCATCGTTTTTTCATAATTTTACAAACGTACAATAAAAAATACTCAGATATGTAAGTTTGCGATGAATCACATTTAAGTCTCTATTTATCTCAATTAAAATTAATTCTCTATTTATGTCACACTTACATTTTGAGTTTTCATGTCTTATTTTAGGCTTCATTTCTGTAAGGCTGTAGGCTGTAAGACGGAATATGAGCTCTCGCAAAGAATTATTACAATACATAAGATCATCGAAGGCTGCATCTGTGTACTACCATAAAATTATGGCACTCCCATTACTTCCACCAACCTTAATAAAGACGGCTTTCATAGAGATAAAATCGAGAGTTTATCTTATGGATAGCCAAAACAAAAGTTTTTTCAACTATCTCGAAAATCAGTGGCTAAGGAAGGTAAGTATACTTATAAGTCATGTATGTAAATGTTGCATCGTTTCTGGAATAATTTTCTTTCTTGTAGGTGGGATGTGAAAATTTCAGCGTGTATAAACAAAACACACGTACTGTAGAAGCTTACAATGGTGTTTTGGGAAGAAGCATTGAGAAAAGTGGAAATTTTTTAAAATTTATCTATGTTATCCGTAATGAGGAGTTCTTCAAGAGTAGACATTTCTCTATGTCAGTTGAAAGTGGCGGCTCGCTTCAAAACCAGCGAAAGAAAGCCAGTGCTCAAAGGGATAAATATATCGAAGAAACGAGTGTGCTTTTGGAGTCGGGTAAAATAAATGCGGCCACTTTCCTCTTCCGAATGGTATTTGATGGCCATGGCATATGCGTTGGCATGGTTCCAAGTCTATTCGACGATACAGAGGAGGATGATGCACACGACTCGGATAACGAAGTAGGTGATAACGAGGCGTCAACTTTGAATAATGAAAGACAATGCATCATTTGCTGGGATAATATTGCAAATGTGGTACTACTACCGTGCAAACATCTTACAATTTGCGAAACATGCCATTCTAAGCTATCTTCGAATAAAGTTTCTTATAATTGCCCATATTGTAGAATATATGTTCAGGGCTTCATCCAAGTACATATATGTATAAAATTTTGGGGCTATTTTGCATTAATTATTAATAAAAATTGTTTGGAATTATAATATGGGGCCATTTTGCATTTCTGGTTTGGGGTTATTTTTCACACTTATTGGGGTATTTCTTCAGATTTATAGTCAGGGTCATATTTCATAATGAAAAATTGGCCTAAATATGGGGTCATTTTTCATTTTGGGTTTGGGGTAATTTTTCACTGGGGCCACATTTCATGGAGCCAGTTTTAATCTTTGTATATCACAGAGTTTTAATCTACTTATACAAGGTGGCGCAAAAGTAAACTTCCGATGTTTTTTGGCTGTAATTTAAAAAAAAAATTAAAAACGTTGATTCTTCTTGCGGATTATTTTTATTTGGTCTTTTAATTTTTTTTACATCAAGTCGAGAATATGATGTCATGTAAATGGCCGCCGCCACAGTTGATTGTCATTTGAGCCCTTTGTATGGCATTTTCCATCACTTTGGCCAAAACTTCCGGTGATAGGTCCTCACATTCTTGACGGATATTGTCTTTAAGAGCTGCAAGAGTCTGAGGCTTGTTGACATAAACCCGCGACTTCAAAAAGCCCCACAAAAAGAAGTCTGGAGCGGTCAAATCAGGCGATCTTGCTGGCCAGTGCAAATCCCCAAAACAGGAGATTAGGCGCCCGGGAAATGCATCCTTCAGCATATCGGTTGTGGCACGTGCAGTGTGTGCCGTTGCACCGTCCTGTTGGAACCACATGTTTTCCAATCCCAATACATCAAGTTGCGGCAGACAGAACTCGTTGATCATTGCTCTGTAGCGCTCACCATTCACAGTAACCGTTTGGCCCGCGACGTCTTCGAAGAAAAAAGGTCCGATGACTCCTCCAGCTACGGTCCGATGACTCCTCCAGAACGGCTACTCCGGGGTCTGCCACGCCTGGCAGCATCTCGTGTTGTGCCAGTCTCTTCGAGGCGAGCGGCTAAACGTCGCAGTGTTTCACCAGTAGGCGTTGGACGGCCAGGAAATCTGCGACGAAATTCACGTTGTGCCAAAGTCACCGACCGAGTATTGGTCAAATAAATAGTCAGCAATATTCCGCGATCTGGAGCAGTGTAGCGTAACATTGTTTATTAACGTGTATTTCGCATGTGTTTACTACACAAATGTCAAAACAGAACTGACATTAGGGGCCAATCGCAAAATTTATAGCATTTTCTGATAGGAGGATTACTTTTGCGCCACCTTGTATATTTCAATGGTAACATTTTTTTAAAAACGAAAAAATATAGCTTCATGCTACCCTAAAAATATATTTGCTTTTCCAAAGGTAACAACAATGGCAAAATAAGTAAGGTAGAAGCAGTAGGAATTGAAAGCATATTAGTGGTATTCATGCAAACAAGAAAACCTAGAACTTTTGCTCAGTGTAAGTTTGCCCCGAAGCGTTTCATGAGGCACCAAATAAAGTTGCTCAGTGTATCTATACAGCAATTGGCAAAAAAAGGCTGATAAAGTAAATAAACAAAGTAAAATTAAAAGTATATAGTCGGCTTAACCTGCAAACCTGCTAACTCACTTTCAGCATATTTTACAGGAGAGACAAAAAACTTCTTATACGAGTATATCATATTCGCAGCTTGAGAGGAAAACCAAAAATATAGTTGGTTTATTTTATGGTATTCTTCATGTATGACTACAATGTACAAAAATAAAAATCGTATTTATTTAGTTATAAACGATTTTGTAAGTTAGCAGGTTTTCTCACATCAATTTATATTATTACTAAGGGAGATAGGAGGTTTTCTTCCTAGTTTCACAAGTAGTTTTTATTTAAAAAAAAAACATGTAATTACAAAAATATCTTGTTATTATATTCAATAAATAAAAATAATCATAAAATGAAAGCTTTTAAGTGGAATACAAAAACAAATTTTCCATGAAAACAAAATGATGTCAAAATAACTAATTAATACTAATAGTGTAATAACTAATCTAAATAACTTATTGCTTTGTGTTTTTAAATTTACTCATGTGGTAAATTTTTCCAAATTCTTCCAAAATTTTTCCAAAAAATATATAAAAGTCCAATATTTTGATTTTGAAGCTTAACTTGAGGCCTATGCTAGGAAAATAAATAAAATTTTGGAAAAAATTAAAAAAACTTTAATTTCTTCTTGTATTTCAAACTTTGAACATAAATATCTCCGGTCTTAGAAGGGTTAATACGAAGTATTATACCTTAAAACAAAGCCTGAAGTGTTGCCTACAACCTGAGTGTAGGTAGAAAATAGGTTTACTAGGGCTGTTTTTTGAGAAAATCTGATTTTTAGCAAAAAAGTGAGGTTAAAAAATCGTATTTTTTAAATTTGTCCCCAGTGGGTTAATAATATATTTATATGCAGATTTAAAGAATTTTTAATGGTCTTTGTAATAATATTCACCGGAACCAGATCGGACCATAAATATGTGAGATATGGCCAATTATATACTCAAGCTTTAAAGGCCCATATCTCAAGAAGTTGGACCGAGAGCGAAGATTTGTTTTTTCTATTTCAATAAGCTTTTTAAGCCCTTTTAGGCCAAAGAAAAAATTGGCCTATTGCCGGTAAAATTTGTTTAAATAGCGCAGACTTAGCTATATCCATATATAACGATTTCTCAAAAACTGGAGCCAATCTGACACTTCCAAATGTACTTTCGCACTCAGGGGACTCCCCACTAATAGTTCGAAAAGGATTCATCAAAGTTCATTTTTTTTCGGGTCAAAAACTATCACAGTGTTATCATAGAAGGAACGGTTATCTTCGGGAAGTGATCTTTTTAAATATTGTAAGTCTTCAAACTTTTTGGCTCTGATCTTCGTAAAGGCAAGGAAGCTGACAAAAGGGTTTGGAAATAATTGCAGTCGATTTTGTTTGGGGCAATTTTAGCCCTTCATTAGAAAATCTAAATTTATAAAGTATTTCACCACTTGGGTTATATTGTAATGAACGTATGTCTGTGACTTTTGCGTCACCTTTGTTGCGACCAGGTCGGATGCTTTTGAAGAACTGAACAGTATCAAATTTTTTAAAAAAACGTATACCTGATGCAAATTACCTCGTATGGTTTGGCGTTTTTCTAGCTGATTTACAAACTTCGACATAATCTGCAGGCACATAGATGTCTTTGTTCTTAAGTGCGCGTTCGATAGTGGAATGAATGCAGTCAGCTTCCATTTGAGTGTGGCCCACTTCAAGAAACTTTTGTTCAATAATAATGTTGTGATTTATGGACGTAGAAAGCAAAGCATTAGACATTACACAATTTCTATTCTGATAATTGCATCCGTCACTGTAAGAAATTATTTTACGTGGCTCTAAAGATTTATTTTGCGGCAATACAACATCCTCAATTATGTAAATTCACCCATATGCTCGCACATTCCTCGGAAGTTAATCGTCCTTCAGTTTCGTTCCATAACTCTATTTTTCCGCCTCTATTTTTATACCCCGCCTCTATTTTTATACCCTCACCATAGGATGGGGGTATATATCATTTAGTACGTAAAAAAATGTAACACATAGAAGGAACCAAATTGGACCCTTAGTATCTGTGGACGAAATTCGTTTGAGGACTTTTTAAGACGTTTGACCCATGTCCGTCTGTCTGGTCAACACGATTATTGCCGTAAATCTTTACAGATCACAATGCAATTTTGTGAGTGACTGTTATTTGTCAATATTGAGTTTGGGATTGAAAATGGGCGTTTTCACCACGCCCCTTCTGGTGTACCTCCCATACAAATCGACACATTTAGCACAAAATCATATATCATTTTCAAAACTTTCTTCCTGGTAGATGTGATTAGCTTCAACTCTCACACCGGTTAATAATCTGAAAATGCCTACTTAACTGGAGAAAATGGGCGAGATTGTCACGCCCATTCTGGTATCTCCCACACAAAACAGGGTGTTCGACCGGATTGTCATTCCGATAAATCGCGTGAAACACTTCCGACCTTAATGAAATTAGGTATAAGGCTTCACGTTATCAGAAGCTAATCACCGATTAAAACAAGGGTGATTTTGCCACGCCCATTATGGTACCTCCCATACAAAAGTTGTTTTGGCCGTCTGGTTGTCGGCATGAGAAATCCCGCAAAACCAAACCAATCTTTATGATTGTTTGTACTAGTCAGTATTAAGCCAAATGAAGCTCTCCTATGGAAAATGAGCTGTGTTGCCATTCTGGTACCTCCCATATAAAAGTTGGGCGGATGACCGGTTGATCCACACGATAATTCTCATAAACAACAACCGATCTTAATAAAATTCGGTACTAGGCAATATTTTGCTAAAAGCTACTGTGTAACTAATAACAGACTATTGTGCCACGCCCAGTTTCGTACATCCCATACAAAAGTTTGGGCGCATTTGGGGTTTGCCGACTCGATATCTCCAATAAATCATTACCGATCTTAATAAAATTTGGTACTGATCAAAATTTTGGCAACAACTTGCCATGCCCATTTTTGTGCCTCGCATATAAATATTGGGAGGGAAACTAACTAATTTGGGTATTCAATAATAGTTAGCGCAATGTCGTCAATCTGCTTTTGAATATGGTCACTTTTGAGTATGGGCGTGTTTTAACAGAACTCCCACGCAGTGGATGAGGTACGGTATGGTGAGGGTATGATTAAGTCGGTTCACCCGACTGAAACTTATGTACTGGTTTAATATATAAAAAGTCAAGTTGTGTACCTGTAGTTTTGTCCTATAATATAGACTACTAATTTTTGACTTAGGTGCCATCATCACGGCTTGCAGATCAACTGTAAATACAATATATTCATCACTTTTGTCTTTATCCTTTTCTCTCCTAGCCTCTTCTTTTTTCTGTTAGTGCTCTAAATATTCTACTTCCGGTAAATTTCCAGCTTTGAACAATGCACATTTATCACATTGGCCCTTCTTAGGTATCTATAAAGCCAAATTTTTATCATCAAAGGCATTGTGGAATGCAGCTATCATATACTTCGCACATTCAGGCTTTTACACCAATCATTTTTATAAAATTGGTAGAGTGACATCTTTGTTGGCCAGTCTGGTTGCAAATACTTTTTTTGGGATGTGGCGCGACAGTAATGTGATTACATAACAGCTAAAGAGTTTAAAAAGTTATCTAGCTCTAGGCGATCTTTAGAGTAGCGAGTTGAGGGAAAATTTTTGTTAACAGACCGTCGGGAGTCTGTGAAAACATTATTTGAGTTCTTGGAAAATGTTTTTTAATTTTTCCAATTAGGCACAGTCCATCTTCCAATACCGAGCGTGTTAAGAAACATGGTTCTGCATACCTTGGTTTGCACGTCGTGTTTTTTAAATAGTAAACAAGAGACTGATTTCTTCTAGACTCTTGATCATGTTTTCTTCCCCGTAACCTTTTAGTCGAAAGCGATGTCGCAAGGCCATCGACATAAACCTTTTTTTCTTGCCAATTCATTTGCCAAAAGTTGTGAAAAATACATTTTCTGTCTTCTTCTGTAAAAGCCTCACATTTAATAGTACCATATTTCGTCTGTTTACAACTGCATCTTTCTTGATTTCTTTGGCACTTCATAATACCATGTTTCTGTCTTTCGTTTTCCGATATATTTTTTTCCAGCCTCTCTATATTTTTTGTTTTTTTCTGCAAACGGATCACATTTTTGTACTTTTGATCTTTTTCTTGTTTTCTTACATTTTTCCGGATAGCTGTTATCCGTTTCCCAATCCGAATTTGTACCATGAGGTACTAAGCCTTGTGCTATTGTAATAGGTGCAATCATAATTGGACTCTGTTCGTGCTAGTTTAACATCATTGCGCTTTCGTTGCCGTTGTGGGATGCGTTTTTAGATGGTGATATCTGCAACGGTTGGTAGATTTTATATCCATTCAAACCGAAATTAAGTTATTTCATTATTTTTTTAGACCGAATGGTACTAAATAACGCACACTAAATTTCCATAATATATTTACACTAACCTTTGCAAAATATCTGCCTCAAATTCACACAAATTAAATACAATTTAAAATAATTTCAAGCATAGAGTAAATTTAGAGTAGAGCCGCCATTTGTCTCATCTGACGTTTCCTTTCACACTCTTCGTGATGCGGTCGGTGTGATAGAGAGATGTTTGACGAAAAGTGATATACACCAGGTGGAACTACAATAACTTCTTGCTTTAATTTTTCATGCCATTTTGGTGAAAAACTGTGAAATTTAAATGTGTTTTAAACTTTTTTATTGACTGTTATTGTTAGCATACATTTGTGTTGTATTTAACACATTCATTTTAACACACAAAACGAAATGCCGTTGTTGTTATTTTGTTCGTTGTTTTGAACCATTGCCTCTATCTGGTATTAGTAAAGCAATTCTTTTCAACATCAAACGTATACATCACACGAGGACAAATGTCAGAAATTTGGTGAGTGAAAGATTTTCTCTACCCATATTTACTCTATGATTTCAAGACTCCGTCAGAAAAATGTGATAAAATTCAAGGGTTGCTAAGAGAAATTGTGTTTTTTAAATTACAGTGATAATTCATTACAGTACTGCCCATATTGCCGCCAAAAAAACAGCTAAATTGGAGTAAGTAATAAACACTGAACTAATGATGTACTGGATGTATGTAGCAGTTTTTCTTACAAACTTTTTTCTATGAGTGGATTTAGCAGTTTTTCTTATCAAACCCTTTTACCCACTTCAAGACTCAAATTAAAGAAAAACTACATGCTGGTCAACGAGGCGAGGCGTATTTTTCTCTGCCATACGGCATCAAAATCTCAATTTACTTAAAAAGTGGATTTAGCAGGTTTGCAGGTTAAGCCGACGATATGCTTTCCCTATTCCATTATTTCATTTTTTTTCACATAAATCAAAAACCCTCTCTTTTTTTCAATACAAAAATATTGACATTGAAATATCAAAAGTTTTCACGTTCCTTTTTCCAGGTTTGCTCAGCAAATTTGCCTCGAAAACTTTCCACTTTTGTGCAAGTCGCTTTGTATGGGAAATTTGTTAGTTTTGACGTTTGTTGTGCAAGTTTACGATGTTTTCAAGTTTACGAGGTTCTTTCGAGCTTTCATGAAGACCACTATTGACCGTCCTTGTCAAATTCAGCCAATCAATTGGTCAAGATGCATTATTTCAGGTTATATCAGGAGGAATTGTAATTTTCGGCAACAACCAGAAGGACAAGAAAAATATGTAATCTGCTGTTTGAACGCTACCACCTGTATTAGATACATCTTGGAATTGGTATTACAACATTTGACAAGGTCGGACTACAACGACAAGAAAAAATGTAAATCAGCTGTTCTAACGCTTCCACCTGTAATATATACATCTTAGTAACATCTTGGCCGTCGGTGGTGCAATGGTTAGTGTGCGCGGCTCTTGTACATGAGATCCTGGGTTCGAACCCTGCTCTGACCACCTTCAAATTTCTTTCGGCGGCGGTCACCTCGCATAGTGACGGCGACACTATCGAGTATCTAGCCATGAAAAAGCTTCTCAAATTACCGCTCGGAATCGGTGTAAAACTGTAGGTGCCAATCAGTGAGTGAAAACTGGAAAGCGCACAGCTCAGTGATTGTGAGAAGTTCTCCCCAGTCCCTTCATGGGATGTAATGGGAAACCAGTTATTTTTTATTTATAGTAACAACAACACAATTCAATGAAAGAAATAAAAAAGCTCAATCACATTGAAGACAGAAATGATTAATGTTATAAACTCTTCCTTCTTTTCTGAAAAAGATATTTTAAGCGTAAAAAGAACTGAAAACAGACCTATTTCGAACAATCTAAGTGCTGACATTTACCAATGAAACAGTTTGCTCGTTTTCTTCAAAGTCATAAATAAACGGATTTAATCTTTGCAAAGCAGAAGGAATTATCTACGATTTCGAGAATTTTTTAATCTCTAATAAATAAATCAAATAAATAGTACTTTAATTTCCACCGATTTGGAAAATATGGCATATTAAGGGATTTCCTTTGTCGACACGTCTGTATAAATCGCACAACGTACGCGAAAATTCGAAGAACCCTCGATCGATTTACTGATTCCAGAAGATAATTTGAATCTTCCATAGCAGTAAATACGTGAATTTTCCGTTTTTTCCGCACGATTTGTTCATCCTATAAGTTATTGTGCAAGAAATTCAGGGCCCTCGAACGAAACTTAATTTTTCAACTCATCGACGGTAAATACATTCTCTACATGCTGAAAATCTGTATTTATTTTCTTGCTTGTATGCAAATATAACGTTTGGTAGAGGGTCGCAAATAATATAAGACATTGTGGTGGCTATTCAATATTATATGTTGGAGACAAAAATCACTAATACAGTGATGCTCGATAAAATAGAGACACCTTTATCTATCATCTTTCTGACCAAAAATATTGCAGAGAAACTTGTAAATTAATTCTTTCCTTTTTATTTTAGTTCATTTAGGTATAAAGTAAATAACAGAAAAATAATACGAAAAAGAAATTCAAAACTTAAAAACAAACTATATTCATAAATAATTTCCAAAACACCTACTTTTGCCTGTGCATAAAAATAGAGCCAGCGACTTTAGTTACCTTAAAAAAATTATTCTGTTTATTAAAAATTATATTTCTCTTTAATAACTGTTCATTTACCTCAGTACTTAGGGGAATGACCCTGGTTTTTAATAACGGCTGGGCAACGTTTAGGCATTGAGTCAACAAGTTTCTGACAGGTTTCCACTGGAATATTTTTCCAAGCATCTCTAACCAAAGCCAACAGCTGATCTTTATTCGATGGATTTTTTCCTCGAAGAGCTTGTTTCACAATTTGCCACAAGTTCTCAATAGGGTTTAAGTCTGGCGACTGCGCTGGCCAGCTTAAAACCTGGATGTCATTGCTTTGGAACCACTCTTTTGCCCACTTCGAAGTGTGTTTCGGGTCGTTGTCTTGTTGAAACACCCATTGAAGTGGCATTCCCCAGTCAACATAAGGCATCATAATGTCTTTTAGTATATTAACATAATACTCAGCATTCATTATTCCCTCAATCCGAAATAGAGGCCCTGTGCCAAAATAAGAGAAACAGCCCCATACCATTATATTTCCGCCACCATGTTTAATGGTCTTAATTGTATATTGAGGGAGGATTTCAGTGTTGGGGGGTCTACGTACACAAAGGCTGCTTCTGTCGGAGTTAAACAAATTAACTTTAGTCTCACCCGACCACAAAATATTTCGCCACTTGTTCATGGGCCAGTTTAAATGCTGTTGGGCAATCTCAAATCTTTTCTTTAGGCGCGTTTTGCTAAGGAGTGGAACCTTTCTGCTACTTTTAGCCTCTAAATTATTTTTGAGTAATAGCTTCCTTATGGTTGAGGTAGAAACATCAAGGCTATATTCCTTTCTAAGGGCAGAAGAGGTCACGAAAGGATCTTTTTTTACATGACGCAAAATTTTTCGCGCCAAAAGTGCTGAAATTGTTGATTTTTTTCCTCTACTTTCTGGCTTAATCTTATGTTTTACCGCATTTTCCACCATTTTTTTTGAACATCCAAATATTGTGGCAATTTGACAATGTAGCTTTTACCTTCATTATGGAGTTTTTTCATTGTCTCCCTGCGTTCATGGCTGCAATGTTTTCCTCTGCCCATTCTGAATACTATATTTTAATAGATTATCAAAAATCTATTGCAATTGCATTAACCAGCTGCTAAACTTACCTATTGATTCAATCTCAACTGAAAAATGCCTTGTAAATTACTAATAAGAAATATTTTCTGTAACTGGCTCTATTTCATTGCACACCTTCTTGCACAGCCAACTCTAAATTCACACTGAACTGAAGATGAGTGACACTGATATTCTTTGAATTATAACGGGATTATGTTCATAAGTGATCAGAAAAAAAGTACAGTAACTATTGGACGTGTACTTCTTTGTATAATGAATTTAAAGAGAGAAAGGGTTTGGGAGAGCGGGTGGCTCTATTTTATCGAACACCCTGTATGTTGTAACATATGTTTTTGTTAACCAACTATGGATGTTGGTTGGAAACTGCTGAAAACATAAACGTGGCAGACAAAAAAGCAGCAGATTCTCAATTGCAGATTTATCCCTGCTCTGACTACGCCGACACTAAATAATAAATAAATAAATAGTTTCCCATTACATCCCATAAAGGGACTGGGGAGAACTTCTCACAATCACTGAGCTGTGCGCTTTCCAGTTTTCACTCACTGATTGGGACCTACAGTTTTACACCGATTCCGAACGGTATTTTGAGAAGCTTTTTCATGGCTAGATACTCGATAGTGTCGCCGTCACTATGCGAGGTGACCGCCGCCGAAAGAAAATTTGAAGGTGGTCAGAGCCGGGTTCGAACCCAGGATCTCATGTACAAGAGCCGCGCACACTAACCATTGCACCACCGACGGCCGAGTATACCGAGTATTAAACCATGAAAAAGCTTCTCAAAATATCGTTCGGAACAGGTGTTAAACTGTTATTCTCTATCAGTGGGTATAAAGCTAGAAAATGTAAATCTCCCTAATTGTAAGAGAATATTCCCAGGCATTTCATGGGTTGTATTTTTATTATTTGTTTTTTATTCCAGGTCTCGAGTTCGTATTTGTATGATGCAGTCACACGGCAACATATTATCCGCAGACTTACATTTCACAAACTGATTTATGGCTAAAATCTATGCTATAATTGTATCGATTTTTCTAAATTTCGAAATTCTACTCTTGCACGTTTCGTTAGAGCTTTCAATTAAATCTGAGCACATTTCGTTTCTACTGTCGCTAATTAAAATCCCCAACCCCAGTTCGAATATCGAAAAATGTTCTGTGCTTAGGTCTACGCCATTAGGGGATTACGCAGCCCTGGTGTTACAATTCTAGGTTCTCGCTTTTACGAGGGTTGGTATTTATATTTCGGGAATTTGCCAATACTAGTGTTGCCGGATGCAAACTGGAACTTCCATTGGAAAGTTTGAAAGTCTGTTTTTCAGCATAAACGTAGCACTATTTTTTTTATTTACAGTGTGATTTTTTAGCATTATCGGCGTGGATTATCGAGACAACAGTGTCTTAATCAACTTGGTTCGGCTTTTGGTGATGAAGCAGCATCAAAAACCACTGTAAATCGCTGGTACCAAGAGTTCAGTTTCGGACGCCGTTCGCTCCAGGATAAATTTCGTGAAGGTCGTCCAAAATAGATTGTTCTTCCGCAAAACATCGATGCAATGCGTGAACTGATAATGCAAGATCGTCATGTGACATATCGTGACATTAGTTTTGCACATTATTTCTACTTCAATGCAGTCGATTTTGCATGAACATTTTGCTGTAAAAAAGATTTGTTCGCGTTGGATCCCACATAATTTGACAGTCGTTCAAAAAAAGTTGTGTCAATTTGTGTCAGAAAATGACTCAAACGTTCGACTGTGATGCTTCAAATAACGTGTATAAAATCCTGACAGTTGAGAAATCATGGATATATGCGTATCAGCCGGAAACCAAACAGCAATCGACCGTGTGGGTCTTTCAAGACGAGCTAAATCCAACAAAAGTTGTTCGTGGAAGAAGCACAGCGAAGCAACTGCTCGCCAGTTTCTCCGGCCGAATGGGTCATGTGGCCACTGTTCCGCTTGAGGAACGTAGGACGGGCAATTCTGAGTAGTACACGACCATTTGTTTGCCGGAAGTCTTCGGAGAAATTCGTAACACCAACCGCCAAAGGCGAATCATGACAATGCGAGCTCTCACACATCTCTTCAAACAGGTGAATTTTTGAGCAGTCAAATCATCGAATTGATGACTGATCCTCCGTAAAGTCCTGATTTGGCACCCAAGGACTTCTTCTTGTTACCGAATATCAAAGGTAAACTGCGTGGTCAACGATTTACGAGCGTCGAAGAAGTATTTGAAGCGTGCAAAAACCCTGTGTTGGAGGCATAGAATAACACATACCATAGAAGGTTATATTCGCTCAATAAACTAAACGTCATAGGTACGATGGAAAGTAAACATTGGATGGTAGAAATATGGGTTCAATAATACCAGATAGTGGCAATAGTATACAGCGATCAACATAGGAACAACAACCGAATTTCGTGTTTTTGTGCCAAAGTAGTTGTGTTAAATACAATACAAATGTATACCAACGATAAAAGTCAATAAAAAAGTGCAAAATATATTTAAATTTTTCAGTTCGACACCAAAACGACAGGAAAAAATTAAGTGAACATATTTTGTAACTCCACCTGGTGTAAGATAATTTTAAATTTAATTGCTCTCATTTCCACAAACCTACGATGCGAGTGTGAAATGAAACGTCAGATGAGAGAATAAGTTTAGCTAGGTATGTATTAGTCTATGGTTGGAGGTGTCTCAAGAGGAATGGAAAAACTGCTATGACAAATGGTTTGAACGAATGCAAAAGTGTATTGATCATTTTACGTTTCCCAAAGCGCTGATGGCTCCGATTAAATGTCACGCCCACTTCCACCGCACCGACATCAGATTTTCCTTATGTAACGGGTTTTTCAATAAGAGCGCTACAAAAGTTTTTTTTTTAAATAAAGCAAAACCGGTTTTAGATACCAATGAAATTCTTTATTCCTGTGAAAGTACGTTCGATGCCATTATGTATGGAACTCGATTTCTTTTGCATGGCCACCATGTGCACGCTTGCAGAAGTCCAGACGCTGAACCCAATTTTGACGGTTTTCAAGCATAAATCGGCCGATACTGCTGCAATTCCACGTTCGATATTCGTACGAAGTTCATCAATCGTCGCTGGCTTGTTGGCATAGACTTGACGTACCCGTAGCCCCACAGGATATAATAAAACGGCGTCAAATCGCAAGACCGAGGCGGCCAATCGACTGGGCCATTTCGTGAGATAACACGTTCACCAAACTTGGTTTCCAATAAATTGATTGTGGCATTCGCTGTGTGACTTGTAGCGCTGTCCTGTTGGAACCACATGTCCTCCAAGTCCATATTATCCAATTGGGGCCAAAAATATTCGGTTATCATTGAACGGTAGCGATTAGCATTCACAGTAATGTGCCGGTCTTGATGATCACGGAAGAAGTTCGGCCCAATGACGCCGCCGGCCCATAAACCGCACCAAACCGTAAGTTTTTCGGGATGCAGTGGTGACTCATGGATTACGTGTGGATTGCTGTCTGATCAATAACGCATATTTTGCTTATTGACGAAGCCATTCAGAGCGATGAGGCTCATTTCTGGCTGAATGGCTTCGTCAATAAGCAAAATATGCGTTATTGGTCAGACAGTTACGTGAAATAATTTAACAGAAGTTAAAAAGAAAAATAAAGTTAAACATAAAAATTAATTAAAGATAATGAAGAAAATTTAAAAAACACTTTATTAGAATTATGTAGAACAAAATTTGACCGCATACCACAGAGAACAACACATACAAGAACACTCACTAAAGAGAAATGTCAGAAAAAATGGCAAGCACTAATATCATGGGATGGCAACGTGTTAAGGCACGAAGATTTACGCTGCAATTTCAAAAGAGAATTGAAAAAATTGGCAGCTAAAAATGGCACCGTGTAAAGATGGTGTAGGTATTCAAAATTTTGTCCAGATCACCTCGAAAATTGTATTTAAAACAAAAATCGCATATCTGTACTGTAATGATGTCCTTGGCAAAAGCAAAGGTGTGATACCTATTTTGCCCTATTTGGAATGGAATGTTCGCAAAGTATTACATTTTTAGTAAAACCGCGAAATAGTGCGATCTAAACTTAAAAATACTATTTTCTTCCACAATATCCTTGAAAAATGTATGTGCCATGTATGTGTTATGGCATGTTTTATATACCGTTGGACGCGCCTCTAACAAAACTTTTATACGATACCAATACAGTATAGTTGTCCATGGTTAAAGTACAACATTCTTTGAAAAACTAAAAGAAAATACCTTTTTTTAGAAATGCTCCTGCTCACGGGATCTAAATGACAGACATGAAATATTTTGGGAATCATTATAAAACAAACCAGGATACATATTGAGGGGTGGACAAAAGGAACTTTTTTGTGATACGTTCTAACATACTTAGACGCCTTAAAACATCAATAAATGCACCAAAAAGTACTTAAATTGTACCCAAATGTACATAAATTGAGAGAAAAATTAAATTAGGAGTATTAAAAATTATGTTTTGGAACACTTTGTGTAGGGTTTTTGGGAGTACTAAATGCACTGTTTTATGTACTTTTCAGGTACTTGTCTTTTGTACAGTTTATACACTTTTAATTCTTTTATATTATATTTATTTGCCAAACTCGTCGCAAGATAAAACTATCGAATTATAAATGAACTACTACTTATGTATGAACTCCGCAACTGGTCCTTGTAGCCATTTTTAAAAAGAAATATTATCCCATTACTTCACAAGATGGAACAGGCTCTCAAAATCCATATCACCAGCCATTCTTAACTAACATTGTAGAATAAATATTTATGATCATTTGCTTATGATTTGTTTGATCTCCGGAGTCCTTGATATTCTTTATGAGGTCCTTGATAAATATTTCAATGACAAATGTTTACACACTGAATGACAACACATTGAATGCGGGGTATAAATAGAAAGGTTAGTTATGATGCCATTACGTCGAATATCCATGCTCAAAGATAAAAGACGACATAACCAAAAGTGTAGACACCAACACCTTGAAAATTGTCTAACTTTCTTGGTATCTGTTCATGCTTGAAACCAACATTAGACAGAGCAGTGATTTCATGCTACATAGACATTTTTAATATATCCTCTTTCACACTGGTGGCTGAATGGAGGGGACGAAGGAGCGACGTCAATTGAATTTCATCTCAAGTAGACGGGGCGGGAGTGTGTGACTATGTGCGATGGCATATGATGGCATTTCCTAACATATTTTGCCTTGAAATTCAATTAGAGGCGTAAATAGCATCACAATGAAACCCACAAACACACGAGAGTGTACATGAGCAAGGGTGTTGGTGTTTGGTTGCCATATAACTCCATACAGTCGCAATCAGCTGACCTGATTGCCCTTAGGCTTTACTGGCGGAACATAAGCTATGATGCCGCCCTCTGTTCCTTGTTCTTATTCGGTTTGTTTGTCTAAAAGCATCTAAATTTATATGAGGGGCTGACTGTTGACATACAATGTGTATTTATGTGTGCCAACAGGATACAGGATAAGGCCATGGTGTCTTGTTGTACGATATACGAATGCCGGATGCGAATTCTTGCTAAGAACGATCCAAATTCATGGTATAAAGTAATTTAAGCATAAAAAGTCAAAATAATAATAAACACGGCTTTAGTAACAGTAATGAGCATATTAATAGCAGTAATCCTGGCCTCGGTAAGAAATCACGTTCCCAATTTGTATCTAATTTTAAGCCTAACAAAACCCATACCCGGTGTTGGCTATCTAGAGGAGTTCATGGCCTGGGTAAGAATTCACGCTCCCAATTTGTATCTAATTTTAAGCCTAACAAATCTAGAGGAGTTCACCAATATTCTGTGAATTCATTAGCTAAGGATATTCAAGATGAATAACACAACACTTTGAATAGAAGACACGCGGCGTTTCCGCCAAGGGACACTCGATATAAAAAGTTAATTTTAGTAATGAAAGAGTACATCTTCCTAATGAACTTCTTTTTATGAAAAAACAACCAAAGAATAAATTCATTAAAATTATGAATCATGTTTCATAAAACCTCACTTTTATGTATATTGTTCATTGTACAGAAATTGTATATGAAATTTTCATAAATCTTCATGAAATTATTTAATGAAAATGTTCAAGTATTCAATGAAATGTACATAAGTAATAATGAAACTGTCCATAATTTTAATGAAATAATTCGTAGGTTTTTGTTTTGTGAAAACTGTCAGAAACTTTACGAAGTATTCACTAATAGAATTAACTTTTTCTGACGTTACTATTTTCAGACAAGGTTGAGGATATAGCCAAAAATGGTCACCAGCCGTTGTTCGGAGTAATGCTGTTGAAACAGTCATCAAGCTATATGCAAAGAAAACTCTAATCAAATGAGAATTCTTTAGTACGCAAATAATTAAGAAGCTATCAAAAAACAGGAAACATCTGTACAAAGAATATTGTATTTGTTCTAAAAAAATTTATGAACAAATTAAAGGGTTTATGAACATTTTCAATGATCTGGTCATTACATAGTTATGCACAGATTAATTAAATTTACAGAATTATTCATAACTTTATGGAATTTGTTCATAAAATTAATGAACCAAAGTTTATGAACTGATAATTTGAACTTTTATGAATTAAATATTTTCAGTGGAGTGTTTGCTATATTTTATACTGACACCGCTTTGGGGGATGGAGGGGGGAACGCCGTTCTAAGATGTCGGGTACTGAAAAAATAAAATATGCACCACGAAACAAAAATATGCATTAAACGCCTGCGTCTCAGGTTATCAAGTGACGGCTAAAGCTCTCCGAACTAAACCCCCTGCGCTGGTCTTGCCAACCGCCACCTTTCCCAACGGCAATGAAAAACCAAAGCGAAAATATGTTGCCAATACAGACCCGGTGTGACTATCACACTGGACGATGTCCCCGAAAATTATGAGACTGATATTATCAGTACAAAAGTAAATGGACAGGGCCAGGCTATACAAGGAGGTGGAACTGTAACGTAACACTAAAGCCGCCATGAAAAAGCATTAATATGCTGAGTTTTGGTTGCCAAAAGGCACCTGGGATCAACCCGGTGTGTGCACGTACATATATCAACTATCTACATAAAAGCGCAATATTTCAACATTTCGTTAAATTGTGCACAGGTCCCGACCAAAGATAAAGACCATGTTACCATGTTTTATGAGCGCTTAGATGAAATCTATGACCACTGCCCGGTCCCTGACATTAGGATTGTTCTAGATGATATGAATGGAAAAAATTGGCAGGTAAAATGCCTTTCAACCAACCGTCGGCATATTCATGTCGCCAGTTTTCCTAACGCAATGACACTGATGAATTTGTTTCGTTGTGGCAAATAACATGGTTGTTAGTGGTACGAGATTCTTACACAAAGCAGCACACAAATCTACTTGGGAATTTCCTGATCAGAAACACAGAACCATATTGATCACTTGTTAATTCATAGAAGACACTCTTCCTTGATAATTGATAGAAGACACTCTTCCATGTGAATAATTTCGAGCATTACCTGATTACAAAGTGTGCAGAGAAAGCTGGACACCGGAGTGGATAAATTAGCGGAGGTAACCACAACCTACGAAAATACACTCACAGACATATTCGGTTGAGGCTGCCTAATTCCTCGTAACCGAATTTATTGGTTGTCACAACCACACTAGATGTCATCACAGCCGAATTATAGGATTGACGCCAAATTCGGTCGTTGCAACCGAGTTAAAGCCAAATTCGGTTATTGCGACCGAATTGATGCCAAATGCGATTGTAGCAACCGAATTGTTGAAAACTTCCGGTTTGCACATTCGCATGGTTCATCCGAGTTAATTCCAAATTCAGTTGTTGCAATCGAAACAATTGAAAATTTATATGACAACCACTATAATTGAAATTTCAGTTGTCACAACCGAATCAGTTACTAAACGAGATTGCTTCAACTGAGTTTCAGTTGTGTGGACTAAATTCAGACGTGACAACCTCAATTCAGTAGTGGCAAACACGATTCGGTGGCATCTGTCGAATTTACGGATGCGACAACCTGTTTTGAAACCAAAAGTGCTCTGAGCGTAAACTTACTCAAAATAAATAAATAAATTGTTTCCCATTATATTCCATGAAGGAGAGCTTTTCACAACCAGTGAGCTGTACGCTTTCTAGTTTCATACTCACTGATTGGGGCCTATAGATTTTACAGCAATTCCGAACGGTGTTTTGAGAAGCTTCTTTCACTGCTAAATACTCGATAGTGTCGCCGTCACTATGCGAGGTAACCGCCGCCGAAAGAAATTAAAGGTGGTCAGCGCAGGGATCGAACGTAGGATCTCATGTATCTACATGAGGCGCGCTCATTAACCAATGCACCACCGACACAAACAAACAAGCGTATGGAAACCCATTTCCGACTCTGTTGCAGAAACTGTGCATGGTTAGGATGAACCGCGTGCAGTCAAACCATGGTAAGGTAATGAATGTCACATGGTAATTGGATGAAAATAACGTTGATGATTCAATGGCAATGATTCAATCAGTTGCAACAGACCTGGGACGAAGTGGTAGAAGGAGCAAATCAGGGAGGTACTCTGCCTAATTTTTCGAAAAAGCAATAGAGAAAGCATGAGAGTACACAACTGCAAACTTAATGAAGGAGTAACGAAGCCCCGAATTTCTACCACGGAGTAGAAAACCGAACTAATCGCCACGGCTCCAGGCCATTCTTCTGTAACGGCCATCAGGGATATCTATTCGCTGATGTGCACAGCATGTACATTTGTAAATTACTTGTCCCAGAAGAATCCAATTCTGATAAGGAAGTTGAGCACATACAAGATGGTGTCGATTAAATTCAATAAATTAAATATTTACCCACTACATTCCATAAAGGGATAGGGTCGAGCTTGTCGCAATCAGCGATCTGATCGGTTTTTAGGATTATACTCACTGAGTTATGAAATCCTCTTACATTGCTCTTTGAAGTAACAAACTCGTTGACTTGATTGATGGTCTGTGGGTAGTAGGTAGTGGACTAACTGCCTGCACTTGTAGAACATCTTCAAGTCTTTCGCCTAAATGCGGTGCAGAGACGAACGGAACGTCGTTGGGTCGACGTTGACGGTTCGTACGCAACATCTTCAGCAACAGTGGCGGTATTCTCGTCGGAACGAAGACTTCTGTCACATGTATTATTGCCATGTAAATATTGCAAGTTGAATCGTCACGGTAATAATGGAAATCTACTCTCTGATATGGTCAACATGGGTGTTCACTAAAGTGACAACGTGTGGATCGGTTTCTAAGAATTTTCGTCGACGCCTATCCGTTTTCCTTTCCAAAAATTCCCCAGAAGGGAAACTTTAAAATTATTGTTCTAAAAAACCTTTAGGAGGTGCCCAAACTGGCAAAAAAAACATTGTATCACTCTTGCTCTGATTTTTCATTGAGAGGCAGATAATGATTCAAAGCGCTTTGTCTGTTTGAGCTGGAACCTACCGTCGCATGGTTGGTGGAATGTTGTATATAACATTTAGAATTGCAAGTACGTAAATTCTAACTTGTGGTTTGGTATTAGTTCGTTTATTACAATCATACCCCTAAAGTGTTCTTAAATGTGCCCTTTCTATAAATTTTTTGAAGCCTCATAAGTCTCGATCAGATGATTAAAATAACTTAAATTTCTGTTTTAAATTTTATGTCAACAGCTAAAATGTTACAATCATCGGAAAGGTGATTTTCTTAAGATTACAGAAATAACAACAACAAAATTAAATATTAATGCAACAGTATTATAAAGGTCCTCTTCCGAAAATAGACAAAATATAATACAAAACTGTAAGGTCATATGATTAGAACCATTTAACTACTTTTAATTAATAACACAGGTCAACAGGAAAAAATGCCATTTGAAAGCACTATTGTTTTCTGATGTATTACGAGATCCATGTAACAAAAGTGGACAAAATTTTAAATTCTATGGCTAAGTTTTTTTAAAATAATTTTTTAAGTAAAATTGTCCATGTTTGAAAAGCTTTTCCCACGGATTTTAACATAACTCAAGAACGGTTCATCCCACTTTACTAGTGAATACACCAAATAATTTGCTACTAAAATACCTACAAGTGTAGTTAACATTATTGTTTAGCCTGCATAAGAGTTTCGGAGTTATCTAAAAAGTTGTGGTGAAAAATAATATTTTTCAGCCAAAATGTATACAAATTTTTTTTTTTTAAATTAGAAAAAATCCTTAGCGGCAAAAAGTGCTCGGTTTAGCGCTTTGATAGTAAAGTCTGACCTGCTATGAATAAAATGAGACATTTCATAAGAAAATGGATGGATAAATTTTGATTTTATTCACAATTAGGTAAAGGTACCTCATTCTGTCCAAAATATAGAAATTTTTTTTAATGATTCTGAGAATGAAAAAAAATCACAAAATGCGATTGTAAATTCTGTGAATCGTAACACAAATGGTATAAAAATTTTTTCGATTTTGTTCGCTTGTGTGATAGTTTATTTTATAATTTCAAACTTTAAACAATAACACAGTGCAACAGTGGTTCTGCATATCAAGCGCCACTATGACGGTTAGTTAGTGTATCCAAAATGATGACGATTGCAAAAAGAATTTTTTTCCTGTGGTACCCGTTTTCGGGGTCGCCCTGGCGCGCTCCCCCTCCACCTTTTGTTACCTTATGGTCTTTTGTTTGTCATAACTCGAGAACGGCTGTGCCGACTTAGCTGAAATAAATTTCGAAAAATTAAAAATTACCATTCCTTTAATCTAATCCTATACTGTTTCTCTATATTAGCAACAGTTTCGAAGATATAAATGAATTTATAAAGAAAAAATAATTTTTTGCCTAAAAAATTAAAATTTTTTATTTTTAAAAATACAAATCTGGCATTATGAATACGAGCATTATCTTGTTGCAGAATCCATGAAATCGATACAAAAATCTAATTTACTTTAGAAAAAGCTTATTCTAGCAGAGTATGGTATGTTTCTCCAGTCATTTTTGCACTTTGAAATCGATTGGGCCGTAACACGTTATTACACTCCAGACCATAACACCGCTCTCTCTGCTGTGATGACGCTTTAAAAATAGTTCATCTTTACTCGTATCGTAAAAATTATAATTGCAGCCATCTGTGCCGTTTAAATTAAACTCATTTTCGTCACTAAAAACCATAATTCGCCAATCGGTAACATGACCTCTTAGTTGCACGTCACATGTCATATGCTCTCTGGCAAATTGAAACCGAGTTTCTTTGCGCACATTATTCACCGGCGGTTTTTTCTTCAGTTTCTCAATTTCAGGTACTTTCAGCTTGCAATGACACTTTTTACTGTCGAGATACTTGCTAGATTCCTGCTTGAGGCTTAATTTTTGGTGTTGAAAGAGAAAAGTGTGGCGCAAATCTCAAGATTTTTCTCATTTCGGTTGCAGTTCAAGCGGTTGGACCCTTTTAAGCGCGTTTTCCATAACACAACCTAATGTTTCTGGTTGTAGGCTCAGTATTTCATCTCGAATATTCTGCTTTAGCTGTCTAATTGTCTCTGGCTTATTGACACACACATTGTCTTTTAAATATCACCATAAAAAAGTCGGGCGCAGTTAAATCTGGCGAACGAGATGGCCAAGGGAAATCAGAATTTTTTGAAATCAAACGTTCGCCAACAATTTCTCGCAAAAAATACATAGTTTGCCTTGCAGTGTGCGCAGTCGCTTCATCTTGTTGGAACCACAAATTAGGATGCTGTTCCACCAAAGTTGTCAATCATTGTTCTTCATTCTCGCAAAAATATGGACCGATAAATTTATCGGCCATAACACCACACCAAACAGTGCAGTGCATCTGTATGGATGTAACCTTGGATTTTCAGAGCCTCACAATTTACAGATTTGCTTACTGACATAACCGTTTAAATGGAAATACGCTTCATCAGATCATTTCGGGTTGTTAACTCTGTAAAACGAATAGCATATTGCAGTTGTTGTTGGTTTTCCTACGGAAGCAGAGTTTGCACAATTTGAAGTTTGCATGGATGCATCTTAATACCCCTGACACACATGTGATCTACAGACCATACTAGCATTCAATACCACATGTGTGTCAACCTATACCACCATTATTCCATTGAACAAACTGGTTTAAATGGCGTTTAATTTAGTTCGTATACTATGTTCCGGAACGTAGCATAAGTCCCGTAAGGGTGGTATTCTATAAGTCGTGAATCAGTCACTTCGCGTTACTATTGTCGTTTTGGAACCTTATAAACCGTTGCAGCTGTTCGCTGACGACCTGCGTTGAGTTACGTTGTTTAATGAGTAGTTTATAAAACGCATCGCAACGTTTTTGATTACTTCAGCTGTCAAATTGAACACGCCACAGTTCTTCGCGTTAGTTGAATAAATTACAAATTTAAAGAAAAATGTCGATCGAGGATAGGCGGATGGAAGTATTTTGCATTTCATTGCTTATAAGTAGTAGTTGCTAATTTTGGCTGAAATGCATTCGACGGATAGAGCTAAAACTTTTTTTTTTAAAAACCAAAATTATACTGTTTACGCACTGAAATTCTTATTTACAATACTAAAAATAGAAATGGAAAGTTCAAAGAAATAATGCGTTGCAAAACTATTATATGACAATAATAAACAAGGAAAAGTGTTAAATTCGGCTGTGCCGAATCTTTGATACCCTCCACCTTAGTGTTAACCAACAAAATATTAAATTTTAAAAAGGACCTTTTTTAAGAAAATGTACATTTTTAAAAAAAATAAAAATAAGTTACTTGTTCACAAATGCAATTACTTGTTCACAAATGCTCGCAAATGCAGGATGCTCACAAATGCTCCCAAATGCATTGCTCACAATGCTCAAATGCTCACATTGAAAATGTACTTTGAAATGTACTTAATGTACTTTGAAATGTACTTTGAAATGTACTTAAGAAATGTACATTTCTTAAGTACTTAAGAAAAAATATACTTAAGAAGAAATGTACTTAAGAAATGTACTTAAGAAGAAATGTACTTAAGAAATGTACATTTCTTAAGTACTTAAGAAAAAATATACTTAAGAAGAAATGTACTTAAGAAATGTACTTAAGAAGAAATGTACTTAAGAAATGTACTTAAGAAAGAAATGTACTTAAGAAATGTACTTAATGAAATATACTTAAGAAATGTACTTTGAAATGTACTTAATGTACTTTGAAATGTACTTTGAAATGTACTTGTTTTAAGAAAATGTACTTTTTAAAAAAAAATAAAAATAAGTTACTTGTTCACAAGTAAAATAAAAGCATTTTTTAAAAATAAAAAAGCATTTTTTGAAGAACTGTTAGAAAAAAAACAAGCTGCGAAGCATTTTTTCCAAATAAAAAAGCATTTTTTGAAGAACTGTTTAAAAAAAAAAAACAAGCTGGGATGAGAGTTGAACCAACAACCCTCAGACTCCAACGCGCAACCCTTTACCCATCAGGCCACAGCGACCTTAGACGAAGTGTGACAAAATTCATATAAATGTATGAACACATGAAAGAACATCTAAACATTCTAAAGTACTTACCTATTATAAAGAACAACAAAGATTTTCAACATGGAAATTCACCACACGGCAAAAGGAGTAGTAATTAAAATAAAAAAGCATTTATTAAAAATAAAAAAGCATTTTTTGAAGAACTGTTAAAAAAAAACAAGCTGTAAAAAGCATGTTTTAAACATAAAAAATCATTTTTTGAAGAACTGTTAAAAAAAAAAAAACAAGCTGGGATGAGAGTTGAACCAACAACCCTCAGACTCCAACGCGCAACCCTTTACCCATCAGGCCACAGCGACCTCAGATGAAGTGTGACAAAATTCATATAAATGTATGAACATTCTAAACATTCTAAAGTACTTACCTATTATAAAGAGCAACAAAGATTTTCAACATGGAAATTCACCACACGGCAAAAGGAGTAGTTTAGTATAAAACTACAAAAATTAATGTGAAAATTTTATGAGTTTTTTTACGTTTCCAATCATAAAATGTTTTCCAATGGACCAATTTCGATGATTTTCAATACCAAACTGCTCAGGAATACGTGGAACATTCTGGCCAAAAACCAAACCGCGTTATCGCCGATTGAAGTCGTGAGAATGTTTTCAACAGACGGACAGACGGACATGGCTATATCGACTCCGGTTGTTATAAGGATCAAGAATATATTTACTTTATGGGGTCGCAAAGCCTTATTTCTATATGTTACAATCATAATGACAAACTGATATATACCCTCTATCACTTACAGTGGAGGGTATAACAAAAGAGCCAATACATTACAATCAATACATACCGCCAAATGGCACGTGTTTTTGAACAGACAACTAATTTAATGTAGATGGGGAAATTTATTGGACATTGAACCCCAAAATAGTATAGGTTTTTTACACATTTTATGTGAATATTGTTGGTATTTGCAGTATTATAAATAATAGCAATCTTAAAATCTGTTGATCTACTGAAATAGAGCTACATTTTTCAATCTTATTCATTCTGAACATTCACTCAAGATAACTTTTTCTGATCTATAATTGTGTATTTTAGTTTGGCAACTCTATAAACCGCATATTTCAGTGACTGCTTTCGTAAACAAACGCAAGCGTGAAGTGATATGTAAACTACAAATTTTTGACTTTGGCGTTCACTTTCGGGACTTTTAGAATGTTGTTCGGGAAATGCCCAACTGGCTGGAACGACGACGAGTTGAGACAGATGGATCATATCAAACATGCTAAAAATACTTGTTAAGTAGAAAAATGGATTAAAAATATGTCACATTAATGCGCAAAGTTTGAGAAATAAAATTGATGAATTTAGGTCAATTTTTGCAAATTCATGCATAGATATAATCTCTATTTCGGAGACATGGCTTAATTCTAATATAACTGATTCTCTGATAGCACTCCATGGTTATAAACTTTTTAGAGCAGATAGGATGACTCTCGGTGGCGGTGTTGCTGTTTATGTTCGTGACGGTGTATTATGTAAATTTAATTGTAGATCTGATAATACTGATTTGGTGGAATATATTTTTATAGAAGTAATTAATAAAGATGATAAACTTTTATTTTGTAGCGTTTATAGACCTAATAATAGTACAAATTTCGAACCCTTTATTGAAAAAGTGTATGAAATTTCAATGCCTTTTTCAAAAATTGTAATAGTAAAAATATTTACCACATGATGTCAATAGATGATCAGTTAGCATTTCTTGAGAATAACATCAATTATCTTTTTGACTTGACAGTGCTTCTGAAAACGAAAGCTAACAACCCGAAAGGTAGAGAATGGTTCACGAGCGATATAAAATATCTCATCGACCAAAGGGAAATGGCTTACTACAGATGGAAACGTTTTCGAACGCCAATACTGCACGAAGAGTATCGTACTGCTCGTAAACATGAAAACGCGAAAATAAGGGAAACTAAGAGAAATTTCTATGCCCAAAGATTCAGTAATGCTCTTGGAACTAAGAAAACATGGAATACCATCAGAGAAATTGGAATTGGAAAGGCGAAACCATCTATAGATGTCGAAAACGTTAATACCAACGATCTGAATTATCAATTTGTTAATATTGTTATGACTCAACCCGATCACACGTATTATGGAAACGCACAAACTGACTACGGTGGTGTAAGTTTATTTAATTTTCAGGGCATTATACAAGATGATGTCGTTTCGAGTTTTATGTCTATATCTTCGAATTCCATTGGTGTTGATAATATTCATCCCAGATTTCTTAAAATTCTACTTCCACAACTTCTTCCTTTTATTACTTTTATCTTTAATAAAATTTTAAGTTCAAGCTACTTTCCGGTGAGATGGAAGCAAGCTAAAATTATTCCAATCAGGAAAAAAAAACTGGGTATAGACCAATTGCTGTTCCTCCCTTTCTTCCCAAAGTTTGTGAACGTATTATGCATAACCAAATTTTAGATTTTATTAGTTCCAATAATCTTCTTACGAACAAGCAATCAGGATTTCGTGCCAAGCAGAATTGTGTAACAGCCTTAATTGATCTTATAGAGGGCATACGAAGTAAGATTGACTCAGACCATGTCGCTATACTTGTACTTCTTGACCACTCCAAGGCTTTCGATAATGTCGATCATACAATTCTATTACAGAAATTGGCAAAACTTATGAATTTTTCACATTATTCAATAAGTCTCTTGAAATCGTATCTTGGTGGAAGATCACAATATGTTGATATTTGTGGTACTGTATCAGGTCCACTATTAGTCAAAAGGGGAGTTCCTCAAGGTTCCATACTAGGACCACTCCTATTTTCTATTTATGTCAATGACATTCCAACTGTCGTTAAGTACAGTAACGTAAGAATGTACGCTGATGATGTGCAGTTGTATATTACCAGTGATGAAGACTTATTCTCAAACGGCGTTGCTAATATAAATGAAGACCTAGCTGCAGTACATAAATGGGCAAGAGTAAATGGTCTGACGCTAAATCCTACCAAATCACAGTGTTTATTTAGACGTAAACGTAAAGTTCAAATCGATCTAGCGCACAGTGCTTTAATAAATGGAGAGCCAGTAGAAGTTGTTCACAGAGTGAAGAATTTAGGAATTATTTTCAATGACAGCCTCACTTGGACAGATCACATTAATACAGTCTGTGGGAAAACTTTTGCAATGATACGGTCCTTATGGATGACACAACACTGTACGCCTTTAAATATAAGAATGCTTTTGGCAAGGACATATTTAGTTCCCACTCTTACGTATGGTTGTGAAGATTTTGCAGGATGTGATGCCCAGAGCAAGATAAAATTACAAAATTACAGTCGAATTTTAACGCCATTACGAGGTATGTCTTCGGACTAAGAAAATATGATCATATATCTCAGTTTTCAAAAAAAGTATTAAATGTAGAATTCGAAGGTTTTTTAAAAATTAGATGTTCAATATTTTTTCACAAGCTGGTAATATACCGTGAACCTGACTATCTGTACAGCCGATTAAAATTCAGCCAGTCCCTTGGAAATAGAATTTGTATTCAATTCAAGCACAATTCTTTTGTATCTGAGCGTCAATTTTTTGTTAGTGTAATACGTCTGTGGAATGCTTTACCGATCAATGTTAGAAATATCCATAATATCGCAGAATTTAAACGTATGATTTTTGTTATTTACAATCAAACGTCTGCCCATAGTTAAGTTTTTTTTTTGTTTTAAAGTATGTAAAAATTTTTCACTGTCAAAATGTCTATTGTTTCTACTCTTTTATTTAATGTTGTATTTCTCATAATTTATAAGTATTTTTAGATTCTTTATGATCGTAATTTGTAACGCAGATGTTTAACAATTCTTAAAAATTGTATTAATGTAATTTTTTTGCCTTCAAATTCTTATTTTTATGTTTACTTTTTTTACTTTTTTGTTTTTATTTTTTAATTTATGTTTCATGTTTTTCTCTATTTTTTATTTTTTTAAGTTTAATTTAATATATAATTTAAAATTTTTCTTTGATTAAGACACCCCTGTACTGTAATTATACGACATTAGATCTTGTTGTACGGGTTAACAAATAAACAAACAAATCATTTGCAACACTTTGCTGCACAGCTTCCACATTGTCGACAGAACGAATATATCGATGGCCACCTCTTCCAGGGCAGTCGGCCACTGAACCCCTTTCCACAAAACGGCTGATAAAGTTCCTTATCATGAAGGCTGTGGGAGCGAATCTTGAATTAAAATGTGGCAGATAATTTCGCTGGGTCATAACTATTGATCTTTGACAAGAATACTAAAATCGATAATTTTAATACGTTCTTGTGTACGGTTTCTATCCATTATAAATTTCCAAGAACTAAATTATAACCTGCAACAAAAAAAAGACAATTATATTAAATAACAAAAATTTATTGGGATTTAAAATTGTTAGGTCTTATTTGGCCCACTCTGTGTTTTAAGAATCCCACCACAGTTTTCTGACTTCGGCCAAATTCCGCGCAATGGCCCGATAAGAATATCCTTCCAAATGATAAAAATCGATTTTCGTCCCTTCGGCTATGTTCAATATACTTTTCCTGGCCTTCTTTCACTAATGTTTATTGAAAAGATATATTTTTCATTTACGAATTGTTGGATGTTTAAATTAAATGCGGCTTTGTGCATAAAGTTTAGAAATGCAAAGTGGTTCTAATCAAATGATCGGAAAAATTTGTTTTCCTTTTCTGTTAAGGACCTTTGTAATACTGTTACATTAAACTGTAATGCTGTTACTATATTTTAATCTTAACAAAATGCCCCTTCCAATGGTAGTATGCTTTTAGCTGTCAAAACGTTAAAAAGATACGGCCTACTAAAACTAGAAATTAAAGTGTTTCTAATCATTTGATCGGGAGTGTATGTGCAGATAAGCAAAAAGTACATAAATCCTAGTGTATTCAAAGCAGTGTTGCCACCAGTGTCGTCGAAACTTACACAAGGGATGTTAAAAAATTATCCAAAATCACATCAAATTACACAATTTCGTATTATTTTATTTTTTTCAACGAAGGACAATTTTTTCGGTTTAATTGAAAATAATTAAATTAAGTCCACCGTTCGTTCCTATATATCCCTATCATCGAAGGCATCTTCCTCACTGCATAATATTTTTTGAAAATATTGACGAATCACAATACAGCTCAAAGTCTTGGCTATACTCTCATTCGTACCTAGACTTTTTCCGTTGGCCATATTTTTAAATTTACCAAAAAGTCACTTTCCAAAATTAAAGCTTTCAAATATGCAGTTTTTAAAATTGGCACGCTGCTGGTGAACTGTGTTCTAAAAACAGACACGGGGGATCAAATTTTAGTTTTAATAAATTTTAAGTTTAGATTTTAGTTTTAATAATTTAAATATCAGATGTTGACCTTTTTTTTCTAAAACAAAATGTATTTATAGTGGCCCTCGCTAAATCGATAGACTTCTTCAGGAAATCCTTCGAGAACTCGTCCATGCATTTAATCACCCTATAGCCTTGATGAATCTCGCTAGATTCGTAAGGGGGTAACAGGCAGCCCTTGTTTGCCAGTACGTGTTCCATCACGAGTTCTGACAACTTATACTCCACTTTAATCAATTCCGAGGCTATGACGGGAGCTAGCTTCCCGGTCTTCGTGTTGGCCAGGGCAACCATCAAGTTATCCTTTACTACATGGTTGAAGGACATTTTGCTGATATATGTAGTCGTTTGTGAAAGCTCCTTGACCTTCCTTCGATTAGCGGGTTCATAGTCCTCCACTCGAGAACGTTCCCGCTTTGAGGTTGAGGGTCTGTTGTGATCGCTTTGTAGGGAGGGAGACCTTCATCTCGTCGTACTCCTCAACTTTTTTTTGCGTATTTTGCTTTGTCCACTTCACCACGCTCGTGCACTGTGCCATTGACTTCATTCTTGGAAATCTTCTCAGGAATGAACTACGAATTTTAGTACAGTGTCCTCCGAGAAACAGCAGGACATCTGCGTCTTGGTTTTTTAGAGACCGTCGCTTTTGACTTAACGGACTGGTCTAATTTTGTTGCTGCAGCTGTTGACTGTTTAGACGAGGGAACGTTTTTGACTACATTCACAGCGCTCTTTAGGCCGACTTCCGAGTCCTGACTGGATGCCCAAACTGGATGCTTTTCTGATGGACTGCCCAATCCCATCGAGGAATTTGTGTTCGGTTGTGTTTTTTTGAAAGTGACATTTTGATCCCACGAGTGTGCCGTAAGGGGTTGGACCATCGTGCGCAGTGACAGCTTGCGCACACTAGGCAACTAAATAATAACAGAACTGTGCTCTGGAGTCGGAGGGGAGAAGCTAGCGACCAGTTTCTTTAAATCACTTGCTGGCCATGCATATCCTAGGCACAACTCCTTCACCTTGATCTTAAAAGTGCAGATCCAGGTAGAGACATGACCCACAAGGACCAGAAAGAACTGTCGCCTACTATAGGACAGACGCAGACCACGGAGCCGCCTAATGTAGGACAGACGCTTGTGGATTTTGACTGTAGCAGACCTATTAAGTGTTGGAAGGTACTCCCACCATTCCTACATTTGTTGACTACTTGAAAGCGAAACTACTATTCGATCGGATATACTATATTTTCATACCGGAAAGCGATTCCTGGAACAAAGAGGGATATGTGAATTTCTAAACGGATGGTTCGAAAGTGAAAGATTGCTTAAGATACAGGGTCTACTCTAGGGAACTATGATTGTTTATTTAACTACCAACATTTTAAGCGTAATTTGAACAAAATCTGATGAAAAATAAATAAATAAACGTCAAAATGAAGTGGGTTGCCACCTCTATGTCTGCCTACTGTTAGTTAACATAGCTAAGATGAAAATGTACGTATTCAAATTGATGGACGCCGAATATAGTGTGTGAGCAATGAAAATGAAATATTGTCGTTCCACAAAATGCTTAAAAAAAGCCTTTATTTTTCATCAGATTTTGTTCAAATTACGCTTCAAATGTTGGTAGTTAAATAAACTATATGGTTAAAAAATAAAACATTCCAGATCTTCACTATAAAGTAGAAGAAAAACGAAATAAAAATGAAAAATTTTGAAAAAAACGTTAAAAAAAACCAAATTTTGAACTTTGAGGGGCCACTACTCGGTCATTTCTTATCAGAGAGAAATGTACAGCATAAAGGGCATTCAATTACCTTTTTAACGATATACCATATATCTCGATCGGTCTTTTCGGTTGGGCTCCACAAGGGGTTGAGTGGGATGATACACCGAAAAACACAAAAGTACCGTTATCTAAAAATCGGTACTTAGGAAAAAAAATTACAACGTTTTTCGTGTTCACGAGGTCCCAATTAACTTATCTAGGCATGTGGCGTTCTTGGTATTTTTCCAAAGTTAAAATTTGTAAAGCATCCTTTTGTATCCTTAATGAATTTTCGTCGTGTATAAATAAATCTAAAGTAATATTACAAGTGAAACTGCCGTATAACTATCGTACAATTTTACGTTAAATTGACAAGGTTACCCTGGGGCAGCATTTGATATTTTCCACCTACCGACACTAAAAAACAAAGTATTTCATTATAATTTCAAATTATATATTTTAAAGCAAATATTAAAAAAGTCCAGACTATTTTGCAGCAAGAATTAGCTTTTGACAGTTAGATGGTTAAGAGCATAGAGAAATGACATATAGAGAAGCGATTTCACTCAGTAAATTTACGAAGTTTGGTGTGTTGCATATGGACGTTGCATGTTGGAAAATATTGCTTTAATAATACCAGATAGAGACAATGGTTCAAACCAACCAACAAGAAAACAGCACGGCATTTCGTTTTCAGCGTTAAATTTTTTGTGTAAATACACCAAAGTTATATACTAACAATAAAATATAACCAAATAGTCCAAAATACGTTTAAATTTCAGTTTTTCATCACAGTGACATAAAAAATGTAAGTCATAAATTTTTGTAATTCCACCTGGTGTAAGTGAATTTACGTCAAATAACTCTCTATCGCACCGACAGCAACACGAAGAGTGGGAAATGAAACGTCAGATGAGAAGAATGACAGCTCTATATGACATTAGTCTATGGTTAAGAGTATCAAAATGCAAATAAGAAAAATCGAAGAAGCGGTTTGAGTTTTGGTGATATAATGAAATGAATATAATATAATCTAATCAATACGTGGTTCTAATTTTTTATTTATTTATTATGCACTTAAAAACGTATTGATTATAAATAAATAAATGGGTTTCCATTGCATCCCACGAAGAGATTGGGGAGAGCTGCTCACAACCAGTCTGTGCGCGGTCTAGTTGTACACTCGTTGGTTTGGAGCTACAGGTTTACATGGTTCCGAACGATATTTTTGAGAGGCTTTTTCATGGCCAAATACTCGACAGTGACGTGTTAGGTTGCCTGGGCAGTGATCGGACTCGCGTACTCATGTACAAGAGCCTACCATGGCACCACCAACGGCAATTAGGCCATTGTTTACACGCTGAAAAATAACGGCCCCTCTAACATATATTCCCAAACATGTTCTGCAGGAACCATATACATAAATGTTTGAAACACACATCAAACGTACATAACTTTACTCCCAAACTTACTTACGTCCCAAACTTACTTGTATTTAAATGCAAACAGTATCGTGTTTACTGACAAACATGTATGCTTTTACGTGGAAACATATGCGTTCTTCATCCCAAACCTCCAAATACTTACGTGAAAACATATGCGAATTTCCTAGCAAATATAATAATATTTAGAAACGAATTATTCTGCGAATTCAATACATATGTATTATTTATTCTAATTAATTTTAACAATATAAATCCACATTTATAAATAATTAATACAAAAAATTAATAGATTTAAAACGGCCCTTTTTACATTTATTTGCATTGAATGCATTATTTGTTTTTTTTTTCATGAAATGAGAATCTGCTGCTCTTTTGTTTCTCCTTTCTTTATTGTGTCTCACTGTTTTGTATTCAGAAGGTTTCAGTTATGCGTTGGTTATCACTATGCGTTGGTACACTCAGAGAACTAATTGTTTGATAAGAGGTTGTAGCAACCGTAAATTCGACTGTTACCACCGAATTGAGGTTGCTACAACGGAATTGAGGTTGCCACGAACGAATTTAGTTCCCACAACTGAAATTGCAAAATTGATTCAGTTGTGACAACCGAATCTTCAATTATATTCGTTCTGTCAACTAAATTTTCTAAAATTTCGGTTAGAACAACCGAATTTGGAATCAATTCGGATACGACAACCGCAATTGGCACAAAATTCGGTTGGAGTGACTGAATGTGATATCAATTCGGTTGGAGTAACAGCAGTTGGCAACAATTCGGTTGTAGCTATCGAATTTGGTATCAATTCGGTTAATTTAGACTTATATCGGTTGCAACGACCGAATTTGGCGTCAATTCGGTTCAAGTAACCGAATTTCTCATTAGTTCTGTAGGTACAACCGAATTCTATGTATTTCAAATCTGACGTTTAAAATTCTAAAAACAAATATTATGCTAAAGAAAGATAAAGAATGTATAAGTATTGCTGTCCCGGCGATATCAAGGATTTTTTTGTGGTTATTAAGAAAGGTAAGTACAAATATTGTAATTACGGGATTTGTATTAAAATGCCTTCATTATTTTGCAGAAAATATCCAAGCCGATATGAAGAGTTTTCAAGTTTTTCAAGGTCGGTCGGTTGAGCTACGCTGTAATCGTCTGTACATATGTATGTATGTACAACGGTTTAGGACCTACATCAAAATGATGGCCGGGACTTCAAGGTCAGAATGATTTAAATGACTTTATTTCCTCGCTTTGTAGTATGTTGAGTACAGGAAAATAAATCAAATAAAAATACATTCAAAATTAATTTGTGACACTATGTAAATTCGGTTGTACCAACCTCTAATGAGCTTGTGTCAACCTCTAATGAGGTTGCGTCAACCTCTAATGAGGTCGCATCAACCTCTAACGAGGTTGTGTCAACCTCTAATGAGGTTGTGTCAACCTCTAATGAGGTTGTGTCAACCTCTAATGAGGTTATGTCAACCTCTAATGAGGTTGTGTCAACCTCTAATGAGGTTGTGTCAACCTCTAATGAGGTTATGTCAACCTCTAATGAGGTTGCGTCAACCTCTAATGAGGTCGCATCAACCTCTAATGAGGTTGTGTCAACCTCTAATGAGGTTGTGTGAACCTCTAATGAGGTTATGTCAACTTCTAATGAGGTTGCGTCAACCTCTAATCAGGTTGTGTCAACCTCTAATTCGGTTGAGACAACCTCTAAATTCGGTCACGGCTAATTCAAACACAAACACAAACAAGATACTTATATACAAATCAAGTTCATGCAAGTCGAGCGTGGATGAATTACGTGTGTTTTTTTATTGCACTTATTTCATAAATGGTCCGCCGTTTCGATTTTCTCATTAAAGGCTCGGACAGACAAAATGCTTCCCGTTGTTGCCCTTTCCAGTGTCTTTCCACAAAATCGTTTCTCTCTTTGTTAGCACGCATACATATATATGAAACACATACACAAAAACCAAAGTAACATCACAAACCATTTAACCGTCCGAGCCTTCGTTTATTCTTTTTTCTCTGATCAAGCGCATTTTATATGCTCTGTCCGATGAACTATTGACGACAGAATACATAAAACAACGCAATACATCAGACAAAATACGAAACACTTCATCTGCAAATTACATGAACATTCTGGAATATTTGTGACTCACTGACTGAGACAATAATGAAAAAATACAGATAAAAAATCTCGTTATCCCTCTTTTATTCTCTTGCTCTCGAGAGAGAATAGACAGTGCAACAAACACAGCTGTATTTGTATCACAAACATAAATATATGTGGGCCGCAAACACATATATTATAACATATTAATCATTGTGTCTCAAACATGTAATATTGAATAGCAAACACAATGTGTTTGGACACAAGTATATTATATTTGCGACAAGGTCCAAACACACTTTATATTTGCATCCAAACAACAAAAAAAATACAGAATTTTCAGCGTGTAGGTAGCGTACAATTTATGTATATCGCGAGTGTTTCGTAAGGATCCACCAAATAAGAACAGATTAGTTTACCCTTTACGGGGTATCGAATTCAGATTCGTTATTAATCTTTAACTTAAAAAGTAATTTGATTTACAGAAATAACATCAACTGATTCAGTCGTTTAGAACAGTCGTCTGGATTGAAGACTCTCCTCCAGGGGCATTTGTCTTGGCGTAACAATACTCTAGGGGGGGGGGCACGTTGCGGGCTGGTCAATTTTAAGATGATCGGGAAGTTAGTGTGTTGCACACGCGATTATTCGGATTCGATATGTATATCGAGTATGCGGGTTATTGACACGGTTTGTGATTTACATGTCCGGTAAAGGGATCTGTCGTCATTGAATTGATTGTGTAGGAACAGTACAGGGGAATTGTCGGAGAGAAACCTGTTATGGGGACTAGTTAGCCGAAGCAGCTATAATCGAATAGTCAGTCGAAGTCGCTATAATTGTATCGTCAGCCGAAGTCGCTATAATTGTATAGTCAGCCGAAGTCGCTATAATGGAATAGTCAGCCGAAACCGCTATAATTGAATAGTCAGCCGAAGCCGCAATAGTCAAATAGTCAGTCAAGACCGCCATAATCGAATAGTCAGCCGAAGCCGCTATAATTGTGTAGTCAGCCTAAACCGCTATAATAAAAAAGTCAGTCGAAGCCGCTTTAATCAGCCAAAGCCACTATAATTGTATAGTCAGCCGAATCCACTACAATTTAATAGTCAGCCGAAGCGGCTATAATCGAATAGTCAGCCGAGACCGCTATAATGGGACAGTCAGCCGAAGTCGCTACAATTTGATAGTCAGTGGTCAAATAGTCCGCCGAAGCCGCTTTAAACGAATAGTCAGCCGAAGTCGCCATAATTGGATAGTCAGCCGAAGCCGCTATAATCGAATAGTCAGCCGAGACCGCTATAATCGAATAGTCAGCTGAAGTCGCTATAATTGGATAGTCAGCCGAAGCCGCTACTATCGAATAGTCAGCCGAGGCCGCTATAATTGAATAGTCAGCCGAAGTCGCTATAATTGGATAGTCAGCCGAAGCCGCTATAATAGAATAGTCAGCCGAAGCCGCTACAATCGAATAGTCAGACGAGGCTGCTATAATTGAATAGTCAGCCGAAGTCGCTATAATTGGATAGTCAGCCGAAGCCGCTATAATCGAATAGTCAGCCAAGACCGCTATAATGGAATAGACAGCCGAAGTCGCTATAATTGGATAGTCAGTGGTCAAATAGTCCGCCGAAGCCGCTATAAACGAATAGTCCGCCGAGGCCGCTATAATCGAATAGTCAGCCGAAGTGGCTATAATAGAATAGTCAACCGAAGCCGCTATAATCGAATAGTCTGCCGAAGGCGCTATAGTCGAATAGTCAGCCGAAGCTACAATCGAATAGTCAGCCGAAGCCGCTATAATCGAATAGTCAGTGGAAGCCCCTAAATAGTCAGCCGAGGCCGCTATAAATAATAAATTTATTTCATCCGTCTTGAAAAAGACAGTTTTCAAAAGGTTACTTCTGTTCTATGCAGAACTAGAGCCCCCGATCCAATGCTATGATCTTTTCGGGTTGTGCGCGACTCACTGGTGAGGCTAGTAAGCTTGTCATTGGGATTTTGTTTCCTGCTTATCTAATTTTTTGACGACTTTGTATGGGGAGCCACTTAAAATAGTATAATATCGCTTAGCTCCCCATATACAGTGGTCGAAAAATTAGCTTATCGTAGCAGGGAATGAAAAACAGGTGAATTAACTATGTATGTATGTTAGCCGCGTGAATGCGAATGAGAACTACACCAAAGTAATGAAACTAGTGCGTTCCTGGAATGTATACAAGGTTGACAGAGCTGTTGCGTTTGCCAGTGGGTGCGGTTGTTCGCGAGGGTGATGTATGTATATTGGTATATTGTATTGCTGGCTTCAAAGAAACTTGCGGCCTTATTCGTAAAAAGTTATGAGAGCTTTGAGAGACGATTTACCATGCAATAAACGTCTCTCAAACGTCGTACAACTAACTATAAACGAATAAGGCGGTTAGTGTTTGTACTTTTGCTGTAGGAGTGGTTGGATGTATGTTTATATGTAAATGTAGGGATGGCCAACGGATATGGGAGTGAACTTTAAAATATGTCCTGACGGATTATGCCGTCACGTTACACTCTTGAAAATGGGCATATAACCTAAATTTGTTTCCTAGTATTTTTCGACGCCCTCTCAATAATCTACTAGACGGACGTTCGATGGCAGTTGTTTTAGAATTACTTGATCCTTTTCACAATGGAATCCTCTTGTGTTACCCGGTATTAATAGCAACCAGGTTGCATTTTTAAAAAGTCTTGTTGCCCTATTATGTACTTCCACACCACTGTACCCTACACGCATATTACACACACTACCAAGTTCAAGACCAGATCCTTCAAGATAATACACACTCTTTTATTTATGCTGCAGAGAATGGTTAGTGGGACACTTTACTTTGATTGAAAGCTAAACGTTTTGCGTGTGCGGATGTATGGATGGTGAAAAGAAATCCTTAATGTGTTCATGTGGATGAGTTTGTGAGTGTTATCTTGTGACGCCCACAAAAGGTCACACAAACACAGACGCGTCAATATCTTATGTTTCACCCAAAACCCATTTTGTAGGCGGCTTTTAATCTGTTGATACATTCAATTCAATGTTACGCTCTAGAACGCAACAAATTTGTATAAACTTTAACCGTATCCAACACCCACACACATGCAAGTTTATATATATAAGGTATTGAATTCGTATGGATGTATACGTATTCTGGAATAAAGAAGGACTTTTAATGGTTCAACTAACCCACTTGGCAGCTACAGTAAGGAGCAACAACACCAGCGATACAAAGACAATTTAACAATAAGAGAATTTGTTATCCGTCCATAAACTTCGACACAAAAGGAAAGGAACTTTTTCGCGAAACTTCCCAGCATAGGTAGAAATGGGATTTAGTGCGGTTATCGTAAAGAAGGCAGTCAGACGATTTGTAATACAATAAATCTATATACACAGATATATATTTCTGCTTTATAAAAGAGTAAGCGATTATAAACCCAATTTGTGAAGATCCTGCCTTATAAAATTCCAATCCTTGAAAAATTTACACGCAAGTCAGAAAATATATGATTAATAGAAAGTCAACAAATCTCTTCATTTAAAGTTAACACCTTTTTGCTACACGGTACCTGTTCGATTTCTATGAACACAGCGGTTTTAAATAAAGAAAACAATTATAAACGTCGTTATATGTTAGAAATGCTACAGATAATTAATACACCAACATTGAAAAGAATTAACTATAAAACAGATACAGATAATGTAGCCCAAATTTACAGACATTTAATTAGTAAAAAGTAGAACCATTTAAGCAAGAATTATTTATCATATCAATCTAATATTTTTCTTTGGGTTAATTTATATGAACTTTTTACGAACATTATTTTTGTTTGTGTAACTTCAGAAAATTTTGAAAAAAGGCGGGAAAATTTGTTTGAATATTTTTGAATTGACATAATTTTTTCACAATTGTTATTTTTGTTTTGTTTTAATTGTTAGATATTGTTTAAATCTCCTGATGATGCTACACAAAGGAGTAGCGAAATATCGAGGAAAATAAATATAACAACAGCAAATCTGACCTCAAGCTCGAAGAATATTAATTATTTATTGATAAGGAAAAGGTCGAACAACAGAATAAAAATAATACTTAAAATTATTTAAAGACCCAGTGCAAGCACATGTGTCATTATTTTCTTGCTCAATACTTTTTGTTTTATTCCCACAAAAGTCAAAGAATGCAAAGCAACAGACACTTGTATATATATACATACATTGTTATATTCGTACATACGCTACACTAGTTCACAAAATTGTCTTTGCTCTATTGCTATCTCATTTTTATATACGTATAATACGTCATTGCTCTCTTTGCTCTGAGAGTGCTCCGCACCCACATTTTATTAGACTTACCTTTCACTATAATAAAAAAACAACAACACCAACAATACTACTACTACTACCCTGCAAACATTTGGACGAGTTTTGGAAGATTAATATGCTGCGCGAAGAATACGTGATTCTTCCTGGTGATCATTAAAAAGCAATTCAGTTGGGGAGATGATTTTGCGAAGAATCTGCGATTCTTCCTGGCGATCATTACAAATTCATCTCTTTGCAGATGATTTTGAGAAGAATCAGCGATTCTTCCTGGTGATCAATTCAAATTTATCGCTTAGGCAGATGATTTTGCGAAGAATCAGCGATTCTTCCTGGCGATCATAACAAAATGAACGCTTAGGCAGATGATTATGCGAAGAGTCCGTGATTCTTCCAGGCGATCAATACAAATTCATCGCTTAGGCAGATGATTTTGAGAAGAATCAGTGATTCTTCCAGGCGATCAATACAAATTCATCGCTTAGGCAGATGATGAATACTCTAGTTGTAATATATTGTTATTGTCATCGCTTGGGCAGAAGAATCCGCGATACATCCGCGATGTATGCGCGATGCATCCGCGATTCATTGCGGCGATGTATTATAACGGGATATTATTAAGAAGAAAAGTTGAACCTAAAATAAAAAACAACCAAACACACAACATCACACATACTTTGTCCGAAGTAGCTGACGTATACGTGTGTCACATAACCACATGTTTGCCATATCAACAACAACGAAACAGCCAAACACACAACATCACACACGTATGTCACCATAACGTCGACTGCGATGGTTTAGCAGCAGCATAAAGTCTGGTTTTAGCAGATTTTGACTGATAGATTTAGTCCCTATACGCCGCTATAGATGTTAACACATCAAAAATAAATTTTTATTCAAATTTTGTATTTGGTATTTAAATATAAACAAAATTATTATTATTTATAACCAGTGTTCGTGTTTCGTGGGTAATGGGGTTATCCCGTGTAACCCATACACATTTATAATCGAAAATAAAAAAACAAATTAGAAAAAATGTCCATATCTCGGAAACGGATCGTCGAATCAAAAACATAACTAATTTTTGCGAGTTTCTAAGGTATTTCCATAAAGTGGTCCAATTCGTATTGATTTTTTTTTAAATAGCCAAAATAAGAAAATCGCTAAAATAAAAATACTGGTTATAACTCGGAGACGGTGCATCCAATCGCAAAAATAATAACGTTTTTACCTCCATTGGAGGCCTGTATCACTTTTTTTAACTAAATCGTACCAACTCAAAAAATCACGAAATCGCCACTATCAGGCCTGTTCTGATATCACTTCACGTCGATATGGTTTTAAATCACCGGAATGGTGTTCTGCAAGCAACGATTTTGCAAATCACGTGATATAAAATCGCTCAGGAAAATGACGGTGAACACAGAACACTTGCTTGTTTTATGGAAAAAATTTATTGTAAATCTTTTAATAAATTATTAGAATAAATAAGTTGAAATGTTTTTTTAGTATTAAAATAACTTATTTTAATAGAAAAACACAAATTTAAAATTTTCTAAAAATGTTTAGATGGATTCACATTTGCTCATCATTACTCTTCTGCTTTTCGTGATTTTCTGTTCCTCTTTGCCTGTCCCGTGCTTTACTTTTCGATAATAAAAATATTAATAATAAATAAACTAAACAATAAAGCTCCAGGCATTTCAAATTTTTCCAATACCTTTCAAAAATTCATAAAATTTTTATTAAATATGAAACATATGTTGGGGAGCAAAGGAAATAAGAAACAAAGCAAACAGCAAAATCAGCTGTTCGCTTGGTGATTTCGAAAACATAAAATAACGCCGAGAACTATAAAATCACGTGGTTTTCAGAACACCTACAAATCACCGGTGTGATCTTTAAATCGTTCGTGGTTTAAAATCGTCGTGATATCAGAACAAGCGTGATACAGGCCTGTTCTGATATCACTTCACGTCGATATGGTTTTAAATCACCGGAATGGTGTTCTGCAAGCAACGATTTTGCAAATCACGTGATATAAAATCGCTCAGGATAATGACGGTGAACACAGATCACTTGCTTGTTTTATGCAAGAAATTTATTGTAAATGTTATAATAAATTATTAGAAAACATAATTTGAAATGTTTTTTTTCTTTTTTAGTATTAAAATAACTTATTTGAATAGAAAAACCTATAAATTTCACAATTTCAAAAAATTATGTTTATTTTGGTTCACATTTGTTCTTCATTACTCTTCTGCTTTTCGTGATTTTCTGTTCCTCTTTGCCTGTCCCGTGCTTTACTTTTCGAAAATGAAAATATAGTTGCCAGAGCCACAAAATATTGGAGTAGCTTAAATAAATGAGTGACTTCTGACGCATGTGAAGAAAACAGAAGAAAAAAAACAGAAGATTTCAATCGAGCAGAATTTCATTTCCATTCCGTTCCAGACTAAATTGTAACAAAATCAAATTAGAAACAAATGAAATGGCACAAAAACAGAAGATTTTTGATGGAATGAGAACAAAAAGCAGAAGATTTTACAAAATGTAAACAAACAAATTTGTTAGCAAAAGAAAAATATTTTCTAAAATTGTTTTCATCGCTAATATAAATTAACAAAAATAAAATGTGAAATGATTTGTTGATAATATGAATAAAATAAAGTATTATATTGAAATTAAATAAAATATTGTTTTGTTAAATGAATATGGGCAAATTTTAGTTTAATTATTTTGTTCTGCAACACGAAACGAAAGATTGTGTAGCCCTTCGGAATATTAGAATCCACTCCGGAGACACGTACAAATCGAGTGCTTTGTTGGTCATTGGCCAGAAAATTAAATTGTGTGAGCTATAGGGTGAGAAAGTGCAAAACATCTTCATAAGAGTGGCCAAAAAATGCACTTGCATTTCCGACCACCAGCAGCGAACACCACATTGTGCGTTCACTCCGAGTATAAGGATCTCTTCGGGAGACATGTACAAATCGATTGGTATATGTCTCATTATCCAGAAAATAAATTTGCGTGAGCTATAGGGTGAACAGTTTTGAAAAAGTGGGAAATATTTTCATATATGTGGCCAAAATACGCATTTACATTTTCGGTCGCCAGAAGCAAACAAAAGATTGTGTACTAACTCCGAGTATAGGGATCTCTTCCGGAGACATGTACAAATCGACTGGTATATGTCTCATTATCCAGAAAATAAATTTGCGTGAGCTATAGGGTGAACAGTTTTGAAAAATTGTGAAATATTTTCATATGTGTGGCCAAAATACGCATTTACATTTTCGGTCACCAGCAGTAAACAAAAGATTGTGTACTAACTCCGAGTACAAGGCTCTCTTCTGGAGACATGTACAAATCGACTGGTATATGTCTCATTATCCAGAAAATAAATTTGCGTGAGCTATAGGGTGAACAGTTTTGAAAAATTGTGAAATATTTTCATATGTGTGGCCAAAAAAAAGCATTTACATTTTCGGTCACCAGAAGCAAACAAAAGATTGTGTACTAACTCCGAGTATAGGGATCTCTTCCGGAGACATGTACAAATCGACTGGTATATGTCTCATTATCCAGAAAATAAATTTGCGTGAGCTATAGGGTGAACAGTTTTGAAAAATTGTGAAATATTTTCATATGTGTGGCCAAAATACGCATTTACATTTTCGGTCACCAGAAGCAAACAAAAGATTGTGTACTAACTCAGAGTATAAGGATCTCTTCTGGAGACATGTACAAATCGATTGGTATATGTCTCATTATCCAGAAAATAAAGTTGCGTGAGCTATAGGGTGAACAGTTTTGAAAAATTGTGAAATATTTTCATATGTGTGGCCAAAATACGCATTTACATTTTCGGTCACCAGAAGCAAACAAAATATTGTGTACTAACTCCGAGTATAAGGATCTCTTCTGGAGACATGTACAAATCGATTCGTATATGTTTCATTATCCAGAAAATAAAGTTGCGTGAGCTATAGGGTGAACAGTTTTGAAAAACTGTGAAATATTTTCATATATGTGGCCAAAATACGTATTTACATTTTCGGTCACCAGAAGCAAACAAAAGATTGTGTACTAACTCCGAGTATAGGGATCTCTTCCGGAGACATGTACAAATCGATTCGTATATGTCTCATTATCCACAAAATAAAGTTGCGTGAGCTATAGGGTGAACAGTTTTGAAAAACTGTGAAATATTTTCATATATGTGGCCAAAATACGTATTTACATTTTCGGTCACCAGAAGCGAATCGATTTGTACATGTCTCCAGAAGAGATCCTTATACTCGGAGTTAGTACACTATCTTTTGTTTGCTTCTGGTGACCGAAAATGTAAATGCGTATTTTGGCCACACATATGGAAATATTTCACAATTTTTCAAAACTTTTCACCCTATAGCTCACGCAAATTTATTTTCTGGATAATGAGACATATACCAGTCGATTTGTACATGTCTCCGGAAGAGATCCCTATACTCGGAGTTAGTAGACAATCTTTTGTTTGCTTCTGGTGACCGAAAATGTAAATGCGTATTTTGGCCACATATATGAAAATATTTCACACTTTTTCCAAACTGTTCACCCTATAGCTCACGCAAATTTATTTTCTGGATAATGAGACATATACCAGTCGATTTGTACATCTCTCCGGAAGAGATCCCTATACTCGGAGTTAGTACACAATCTTTTGTTTGCTTCTGGTGACCGAAAATGTAAATACGTATTTTGGCCCCATATATGAAAATATTTCACAGTTTTTCAAAACTGTTCACCCTATAGCTCACGCAACTTTATTTTCTGGATAATGAGACATATACGAATCGATTTGTACATGTCTCCAGAAGAGATGCTTATACTCGGAGTTAGTACACAATCTTTTGTTTGCTTCTGGTGACCGAAAATGTAAATGCGTATTTTGGCCACACATATGAAAATATTTCACAATTTTTCAAAACTGTTCACCCTATAGCTCACGCAAATTTATTTTCTGGATAATGAGACATATACCAATCGATTTGTACATGTCTCCGGAAGAGATCCCTATACTCGGAGTTAGTACACAATCTTTTGTTTGCTTCTGGTGACCGAAAATGTAAATGCGTATTTTGGCCACATATATGAAAATATTTCACAATTTTTCAAAACTGTTCACCCTATAGCTCACGCAACTTTATTTTCTGGATAATAAGACATATACCAATCGATTTGTACATGTCTCCAGAAGAGATCCTTATACTCGGAGTTAGTACACAATCTTTTGTTTGCTTCTGGTGACCGAAAATGTAAATGCGTATTTTGGCCACATATATGAAAATATTTCACAATTTTTCAAAACTGTTCACCCTATAGCTCACGCAAATTTATTTTCTGGATAATGAGACATATACCAATCGATTTGTACATGTCTCCGGAAGAGATCCCTATACTCGGAGTTAGTACACAATCTTTTGTTTGCTTCTGGTGACCGAAAATGTTACTGCGTATTTTGGCCACACATATGAAAATATTTCACAATTTTTCAAAACTGTTCACCCTATAGCTCACGCAAATTTATTTTCTGGATAATGAGACATATATCAGTCGATTTGTACATGTCTCCGGAAGAGATCCCTATACTCGGAGTTAGTACACAATCTTTTGTTTGCTTCTGGTGACCGAAAATGTAAATGCGTATTTTGGCCACATATATGAAAATATTTCACAATTTTTCAAAACTGTTCACCCTATAGCTCACGCAACTTTATTTTCTGGATAATAAGACATATACCAATCGATTTGTACATGTCTCCAGAAGAGATCCTTATACTCGGAGTTAGTACACAATCTTTTGTTTGCTTCTGGTGACCGAAAATGTAAATGCGTATTTTGGCCACACATATGAAAATATTTCACAATTTTTCAAAACTGTTCACCCTATAGCTCACGCAAATTTATTTTCTGGATAATGAGACATATACAAATCGATTTGTACATGTCTCCCGAAGAGATCCCTATACTCGGAGTTAGTACACAATCTTTTGTTTGCTTCTGGTGACCGAAAATGTAAATGCGTATTTTGGCCACATATATGAAAATATTTCACAATTTTTCAAAACTGTTCACCCTATAGCTCACGCAACTTTATTTTCTGGATAATAAGACATATACCAATCGATTTGTACATGTCTCCAGAAGAGATCCTTATACTCGGAGTTAGTACACAATCTTTTGTTTGCTTCTGGTGACCGAAAATGTAAATGCGTATTTTGGCCACACATATGAAAATATTTCACAATTTTTCAAAACTGTTCACCCTATAGCTCACGCAAATTTATTTTCTGGATAATGAGACATACACCAGTCGATTTGTACATGTCTCCGGAAGAGGTCCCTTTACTCGGAGTTAGTACAGAATGTTTTGTTTGCTTCTGGTGAACGAAAATGTAAATGCGTATTTTGGCCACATATATGAAAATATTTCACACTTTTTCAAAGCTGTTCACCCTATAGCTCACGCAAATTTATTTTCTGGATAATGAGACATATACAAATCGATTTGTACATGTCTCCCGAAGAGATCCTTATACTCGTAGTGAACGCACAATGTGGTGTTCGCTGCTGGTGGTCGGAAATGCAAGTGCATTTTTTGGCCACTCTTGTGAAGATGTTTTCTCACCCTATAGCTCACACAATTTAATTTTCTGGCCAATGACCAACAAAGCACTCGATTTGTACGTGTCTCCGGAGTGGATTCTAATATTCCGAAGGGCTACACAATCTTTCGTTTCGTGTTGCAGAACAAAATAATTAAACTAAAATTTGCCCATATTCATTTAACAAAACAATTTTTTATTTAATTTCAATAAAATACTTTATTTTATTTATATTATCAACAAATCATTTGCTAAGAAATTTGTTTGTTTACATTTTGTAAAATCTTCTGCTTTTTGTTCTCATTCCATCAAAAATCTTCTGTTTTTGTGCCATATCATTTGTTTCTAATTTGATTTTGTTACAATTTAGTCTGGAACAGAATGGAAATGAAATTCTGCTCGATTGAAATCTTCTGCTTTTTTTCTTCTGTTTTCTTCACGCCGATGACTTCTGTGTGAATTATATGACTAATTTCGACGTTGCAGCTTTGGTTTTTGTTATCTTTCGTTCTTTTCGTCTTCACCTGTCGTTTGTTTTTGTCTCGTAAACAGTTGTGGTGGGAATTTAAATATTATTACAAAAATGTAAGTTATCAAGTTATTTAACTTAAAGAAATATGTAATTTGTTTTATAATATTCTCACATTTCTTCTAGGGGACAACATAAGAATAGCCCGCAAGTAGAAATGTTCATTATATTTATGGAGCAAAATATTGATTTGGCTAGGGGCTTTGTGAAGGGAGACAGAGTTTCTTATGATCAATTGTGGGTAGAACTTGCCGGCGAACTAAATGCTTCGGGACCACCAAAAAAAGAAGTATCCGCCTGGAGAAAAGTAAGTATATACATACATAACTACTGTGATTCTGAAGTGTTTATTGTAGCAAAAATTTTCTAGGTATCGACGGACTGGAAGCTTTGCGTAAAACAACGTCTGGGACACAACAAGGGTGAAGCGACGAAGACGGAAGGTGGACGCTTCAATAAATATGTTTTGTCGCCTTACGATGAGCAAGTGGCAATAATCTGCGGATTGTATGTGTCTGTCGATGGTGTAAAGGGTGCCAAAAGCTATTGTGGGCCAGACAAGCAAAATGTTAAAATAAATGCAGATGTTTTACCCACAACTTCTACAGCTTCGCGAGTATCTCCCACACCTATGTCTCCCTCACTCGAAATAATGTCAGTACCTACCACTTTGGTAACACCCAATGGTACTACAGGTACAGACAAATATTTAAATAAGACACCCTCTCCCGGCGAAACACAGCTTCCCAAAACGACAGTCTGCAGACGTTCAGGACGTCATTGAAATGGAAGCGGAACAATTCTCCCAAATGTCAGTCAATTTGGAAAAAATACGAAGAGAATTAAAAGAAAATAGATTCTATTTAAACGAAATGAGTAGAAATTTGAAATACAATAATAATCATATAAAGGAACTGCAAATATTAAAAGAAAAGGAATGAAATGAGCTTATCCGACATAATTATGTAATTGAAAAAAATCTGCAACAATAAAATGAAATGAAACTGCAGTTTTTGAAGTTAGAGCAGATGAAGCTGGGCGTACACCAATCAACACCAGACTTTGAAAACTAAATACTTATGTACATATGTGCAAATATTTCTTAGTATTATTAGATACCGAATTTACTTTTTATTAATTATTTTACTGAAAGTGCCTGAATTTATAATTCGTTTTTTGTTTATGTAAATAATAAAACCAACTGAATTTTTTAAAAATAACATTCTTTTATTATGTAAAGCACTAATTTAGAGACCGAGCTATATTATCCCTAATTGTTAATGCTGAATTTCTTAGGCTTTCACCAAATTCCTCTGTTTCTGTCGATTCATCGTCGTCGATCTCGGCAAAAATTTCCTCCTCGAATATTACACCATAGTGCTTGCATATGTTATGTAACGCACAGCACACATTTATTATGTTTACCACTTTGGACGGTAAATACATCAGAGTAGTTTGAAGACATCTAAAACGGCTTTTAAGAACGCCAATAGTTCTTTCCACAATATTTCTTGCAGAAGCGTGTCGTTGGTTATATAAATGTTGGACTGTACCGTATTGAGGGTTTTTATATGGCGTCATCAGATATGGCGTTAAACCGTACCCTGAATCTCCCAAGAGCCAATTCCGAGCACCTCTACTATACATTTCATGGTAGTGCCTTTGTGCATCACTCATTTTCCAAACAAAGGAATCATGACATGTTCCAGGTCTGCATGCATCTATGGCCAGAATGCGCATTTGATAACCGCAAATCTGAAATTAAATAAATACTTATATGAATTATTAGGTACTCATATTTACCAATGATTACAACGTACAATCATAGCGTTTAGGCTATAATGGCCTTATCTGCTGAAATACACAGAATGACACATCTGCTGAAATACACAGAAGGTGTCTTCATAATTTTGATCAGCGTTCCATCAACACATCCAGCTACGCCGGGTATACCAAACTGTTGATCGAAATGGGTTTTTGAGACGCTTTGACTTTGTTGGCTCAATGATATTTTTATCCATGCAGGACACAACGTGTTTTCTAATGATTCCACGAGCGACCCAAACTTATATTCATATTGTTCGCTATTACGCCTTGGTACGATCCCACCGCCAAAAATCTTAATGCAGCTGCCAGCTGAATAGTTTCCGGAATCGAACTCTTTGGTAGGTGCGGTGCTACTTTCTCCAGTACTATTTTGAAAGCCGTCATATTAAGCCGATAAAGTGATATGAAGCTAAAAAACCATTACCATAAAGCAAATAAAGAAGAAATTCAGTATGAAAGTAATGTTAACTTACGATGTTTCATTCACTTCCATTGGATTTGACAAGTCGCGCAAGTAACGGTTTTTAAGACGCTCAGTTTTTAACTGTCTTCTTTTTAAATTAAGAAAACTCAATAATAAAGCTCCAGGCATTTCAAATTTTTCCAATATCTTTCACAAATTTTTATTAAATTTGACAACAAAAACATGTTGGGAAGCAAAGAAAATGAGAAACAAATCAAAACAAACATCAAAATCAGCTGTTCGCTTGGTGATTTCGAAAACATAAAATAACGCCGAAAAATATAAAATCACGTGATTTTCAGAACACGTACAAATCACCGGCGTGACCTTAAAATCGTTCGTGGTTTAAAATCGTCGTGATATCAGAACAGGCCTGATAATAACCAATGCTTGTCTTTCATACAAAAATTTATTAAACTAAGATTTTTCAAATAAAAACTCACATCTATATTAGCAATTTTTTTTAAAACAGATTGATGCCGTATTAAATACATGCATTGGTTAATGCTTCCTATGAAGTTACAAAAGTTATTATTTTTGCGATTTTTTACGATAATTTTAACGATTTTCTTATTTTGGTGATTTTTTGAAGAAAAATTTCGTCCATACGATTGAGCCAGTTTATGAAAAGCCCTAAAAACCTTTAAAAATTAGTAATTTTTACGATTGGACGCTCCGTTTCTGACTTATATAAATTTTTACTAAATTTTTCACATTTTCGATCCAATATGGGGATGGGTAACCCTAATTTACCCATCGCCCAATGGCCATTACCCATGTGTAATGGATAATCGTGCAGGGTAATTTCCCATCGTCATGGGTAGCTACACATTATTTTTCCCATACCCTGTGGGTAATGAGTAAACGCTCGTTACCCATTCCCCCAAGGTGATGTGTATGGGTTACACATCCGGAGTAAATACGACCTCTGTTTGTAACCATATACAAATAATTATAATTTAAAAATATGATATGCATGTTTAAGTTAATTTGTGCTATCCATGTTTGTGAAGGCGTCAATAGTGGCTTCAGATTCAACGATTGTGTTTAAAAGTCTCACTTCACCTCAATTTATGGTATTACTAGTACTAGTAAAACAAAAAAAAAAAAAACAGCAGACAGTTGTCCGAGGCCTTCGGCCACGGACTGTCCCTGCAGGCTGTGTCAGAGACACGGCCATTAAGTTTAACGTAGAATACGCCATCCGACGTGATGTTTTTTATTTCAAACATATTGCAGAATCGAATGCGTGTGTTCTAAGGGGGAGAAATTGAAAAAATTGAATTTCATCGATTACAACACCATCTATCATGAACCGAACAAAATAATTCATTCAAATCATACTTACTTTTAGTCGTAGAATCAGTATCTGCAATAAAAAATATGGCTTCCTATCTTAGTTTAAAAGTTACCCCCGCCCCATCTACAAAGGGGGGGGGGGGGGTGGGGGACTATTTTTTTTGCACTAATGTATTTCCCCCGCGGTATGATTAAATTTTGAATATGGACATTTTTTCTGTAGAGTGGCTATTTTTCGAGATATTTGATCGTCTCAGTTTAAAAAAAACACCCTGTATATATAAACAAGGGAACACAAAACTTACCTGAGTATTTATTTCTCTGCATAACAACCACTCGTTGCTTTCTTGTATTTCGTGTAGGTGCCATTTTGATTAGTAGTTTTTATTTTAATTTACTAAACGTCAACTGTCAGCTGCTGTCAAACAGCATCAAGCAGCATTGTTATTTTGCTTACTTGGCAGCACTTTCATTTAACATAAAAATGTATGAATTAATTTTTTCATATATTTTTTATAATTATATATCCATGTTAAATTCAAATTCACATTTAACATTTTGTTTCACTTAAATACATAAGTAAATATACGAAATTTCAATATTTCATCAATCAAAACAACAGCCGAAGGTTTGTGTCCACACTGAAACAGCAGCATAGTTTGTGTTCACGCTACAAACTCAAACACTCAACCAAACACCACACATACATATGTTTGAGTGTATGTGTTTAAACAATTTTCATTTGAGAAATTTAAATATTAGGAAATGTATATCAAACGAAAGATAACATCTTCATTTACCTACAAAAAAATTTTTAAAAAAAGTTATCTCGCCGTTTCCTCATAATCAATGAAATAAAGATTACAACAATAACAATCTGACATGACTCCCTATACCGTAAGGTAAGACGTATTCTACGCCAAAAATACATGAGATTCAGAAACTAGTGTGGTCAGATATATCAACTGATTATATTCGTCTTTTTGATAACAATAAAATATACATAGACTTTATTGACCTTTCGATTTCGTATAGAAATCTATATGTCAACCGTTGTTTTTGTCCAAAGCATAACAAATTCTGGGTCTATACAGCGTAAAATGTGAATATGTCTACTTACCATATTCTTCGGTGGCTGATATTTGTATACTTTATTGGCTTTTCACAAATTTAGTTCTCACTTTCTGTCTAGTTGTAATTTCGGTATTATGATTTACAACCAGTAACACAATTTGTTAGTTTTCAGTTGTGTTGTCATTTTGTAACTATTATGAATCACTGCGGTTGTCATTCACAGTTGTTAGAAATTATAAAGGGTGTTTTTTCAAGCCCGACAAAACTTCAAGTTGTAAAAAATAACACAAAAAATTAAATTTTAATAAAAAAATTTCTATTATTTGTTTCAGTATACTCTGGCAAATCATCATGAATAGACTCACGCTTGAACAACGCTGCCAAATTATCCAAAATTACTTTGAAACTCAGTTGGAAACTGGCCCGTTGTTTTATCGCCAAATTGTGTTCAGCGATGAGGCTCATTTTTGGCTTAACGGGTTTGTTAATAAGCAAAATTGCCGTATATGGAGTGAGACCAATCCACAAGAGACCCTCCAGACTCCATTACATCCAGAAAAATGCACCGTTTGGTGCGGCTTACACGCTAGTGGCATCATCGGACCTTATTTCTTTAAAAATGAGGCCGGAGCTCGCGTTACGGTGAATGGAGATCGTTACCGCACCATGATCAATGATTTTCTGTTTGAAATATGGATGACATTGATCCAGACGAGATGTGGTTTCAACAGGATGGCGCTACGTGCCATACGGCGATCGCAACCATCGACTTATTGAAATCAAAATTTGGCGATAAGTTTATTTCGAGAAATGGACTTGTCAATTGGCCTCCAAGGACGTGCGATTTGACACCTCTCGATTATTTCCTATGGGGCTACGTGAAGGCACTGGTTTATGCTGATAAACCAGCAACAATTGACGCCTTGGATGCCACCATTGTTCGTGTTCTTCGTGTCATACGGCCAGCAGTGCTCGAAAAAGTGGCCAAAAATTGGACGTCCAGAATGCGCTTCGTCAAGAACAGCCGCGGTGCCCATATGCCCGATATCATTTTCAAATGTTAATGCCACGTATTGATCTTTCAAATAAAAAATAAGCTTTATTAAAATTTAAATTTTTGTGTTATTTTTGACGTAGAATACGTCTTACCTTACGGTATGAGGAGTCATGTCAGGTTTTTATTGTTGTAATCTTTATTTCATTGAATTTGAGGAAACGGCTGGATGAATTTTTTTAAATTTTTTTTTGTAGGTAAATGAAGATGTTATCTTTCGTTTGATATACATTTCATATTGGTTGATATATTTCTAGTATTTTAATTTCTCAAATGAAAATTGTTTAAACACATACACTCAAACATATGTGTGGTGTTTGGTTGAGTGTTTTTGGTTGCTCAACATTGCTTAGGAACATGTATCTAGTAAAAAGTGAAACGAACAGCAAGCTAATGTTGCTTGGCAACATGTATCTAGTAAAAAGTGAAACAAACAGTAAGCTAACGTAATAAAGCTTTTTTGCGAAAGCTTCAATAAAGCTGTTGTAACATTAATTTTGAATTGTAAAGCGTAAAGCTTTCACACAACGCTCGAATGCTAATGCGAAGACTCGATAAGGTAAACCTTTTTTAATATTAGGGCGGCCCTCTCAACATTCGCAGAACTTATTTCAATAAAAATATTAATTAAAATACATAAATTAAATTAAGTTTAAAAAAATTGAACATAATATTTTTTTTTTAAACGGACTTGAATCAAATGCCGTTGGTAAATATAACAATTCCAGCAGACAGTTGTCCGAGGCCTTCGGCCACGGACTGTCCCTGCAGGCTGTGTCAGAGACACGGCCATTAAGTTTAACGTAGAATACGCCATCCGATAAGACAGAAAACATATATAACAATAAATGATAAATAATATAAGCAAATGAATTTATCGGACAACTGTCTGCTGTAATTTTTTTACAATTCGAAGTTCTATCGGGCTTGAAAAAACACCCTTTATACACTAACGAATTGTGTTACTGGTTGTTAATCATAATACCGAAATTACAACTAGTCTTCAAATTGCAACTAGTTTCGGTCTAGTTGTCAATCCATAATAAGGGCAATAATTTATTTTTGACAGCAAAGCCTCTTATGAAAAACCGAATGCATATCTTTGTAACAAGTGTTTTTGTGATAGAAACTATATTATGGTTACAGTAACTAATATTTGAACACTAATTCTACTATCGTACTTTTTTTGAGTTGAGTTCCAATGTCTAACTATTTTTTTCTGTGTGTAAGTCAGTATGTATTAATAGGCATTTCTGTGTAATTAATTGAATTAATTGTACATTTAAAATTTTTATGTTATACATTATCAGTTTTATACAAATTTAAAACTAATTTATTTTCTATACTCGATTTTCTTAGAATTGCGATCCTACGCGTACTGGCAACATTTCTTAGCTACGTCCTCCATTGTTGAAGTTGGCTGGACCTTATATTTGGTTTGGAACGCACCTAAATGAAAGAGGCAAATGTTAACTTAAAATATTTCAATAGCCATAAATAGGTTATACACCAATGTTTTTATGGACTCGTAGCGGGTTAGAAAAAGATCCGCCAAATCGGACTGATCCTCTTTTTATGTTTTTACGGACTCTTTTCAATTTTTACAGTTGAACGTACTCGAAATGAGGGCGAAACGGATCCAGATCCGTTTTTGTGCAAAGTGGGTAATAGATTAATGAAATAATACACACATATTTATATTTAAGTAACAACAACAAAGTGTAACAGAAAGATAAAAATTCAGCCGCATTAAAATTATTTATATCTGCTAGGAACACATGAGAGGGAAATGTTCTTGAATATAATATAAAAACAAATATTAAGACTCTTTTTTATTCCATTAATCTATCTATTGCCACTTACGAGTTTCCAAATAAAACGATCCACACTTAGTACTACGATATGTGGCAACATTTGCTGTAATGGGTGGAAAAAATGCGATACGGCAACACGATTGTAGCTAGTGCCAACAAATACATGGCAGCACTGGATGTTGTTGTAGTTGTAAGCAGCAACAACAGACCTTTTATTTTCGTTCATTCGTCAAACTGTGCACAGAGATATACCAACAATACCAGAATACGAAAAAGTATAAGAACAAAATACATATGATTTTGACAAGTGAAACGAAAATTGACATGGAAAAAATGTCATCACCTGTTTAAACGACTATACCTGATAGATAATTTTTGTGTAGAACAGAGGTTCTCACGATGGTTTGGTTCACAGACCCAATGACGATGGATTATGCACCTCCAAAAATACCAAAAGGATATTTCGATAACACCACTTTATTTAAAACATAAATAATATTTTTTAGTTAATGTATGAGAAATTCATGCTGCATGCTTACAAGGTCAGAAACATGGTTGTCAGTAGTACGAAATTCCAACATAAAGACATCCATGAGACTACTTGGATATCACCTGATTAACAGACGAAGAACCAGATTGATCATTTGGTAATTGATGGGAAGCACTCTACTTGTGTAATGGACGTATCGTACGTGTGATGCTAGGAGCTAATATCGATTCGGCTCAGTACCTGGTTGCAGGAAAGGTTTGCACAAGTTTGAGCAGAGCGATACATACAGAAAGCAGGACTTCGGAATGCTGTACTTAGCAGCGATAACCACGGACTATACTGTAAAGCTCACTCAGATGTACTCCCGCCTCATGATACTGAAGCGCCGTGGAAATACAGTTCCCATTCTATGGAAACTGCTGCAGGGAGCGTACTTTGGTTGCGGAAAAACCGCTTGAGCACAAACCATGGAGCAATGAAGAGTGTCACAAGAATGCTGAACGTATGGAAATGCTTCAGCCAGTTGCAACGAATGCCGCCACGACTCGGTATAGCGAGTAGAGGAGAGAGGAACCCCGATTATTTAGGAGGAATAAACGGTTGTGGTTTAAGCGCGAGGGTGAGAAAATTGAATCTTAAAGAAGGAAGAATGAGGATAGAGATACACTCACAGAAAACTTCGGTTGAGACAGCCGAATTAGCCGTGACCGAATTTAGAGGTTGTCTCAACCGAATTAGTGGTTGACACAACCTCATTAGAGGTTGACACAACTTCATTAGAATTTGACACAACCACATTAGAGGTTGATACAACCTCATTAGAGGTTGACTCAAACTCATTAGAGGTTGACATAAACTCGTTAGACGTTGACGCAACCTCATTAGAGGTTGACACAACCTCGTTAGAGGTTGATGTTGATATATTACAAAGCGAGGAAATAGAGTCATTTAAATCATTCTGACCTTGAAGTCCCGGCCATCATTTTGATGTAGGTCCTAAACCGTTGTTCATATGTACAGACGATTATAGCATATCTCAACCGACCGACCTTGAAAATCTTGAAAACTCTTCAACCGACATAAGTCTAAATTCGGGCATTGCAACCGAATTGATACCAAATTCGATAGCTACAACCGAATTTATGCCAACTGCTGTTACTCCAACCGAATTGATGCCACATTCAGTCACTCCAACCGAATTTAGTGCCAATTTCGGTTGTCATATCCGAATTAATTTCAAATTCGGTTGTTCCAACCGAAATTTTAGAAAATTTAGTTAACAGAACGAATATAATTGAAGATTCGGTTGTCACAACTGAATCAATATTGCAACGAGGTTGCTTCAACCGAATTTCAGTTGCGGGAACTAAATTCGGTCGTGACAACCTTAATTCCGTTGTAGCAACCTCAATTCGGTGGTAACAGCCGAATTCACGGTTGCTACAACCTCTTCTCAAACAATTAGTTCTCTGAGTGTAAGTACGGGAATTTTGTCACAGATGTGCAAAATATGTTGGGAATATGGAAAGATCATTTGTTTGCTTTACAAGTCCCAGGCGACTTCAATATAGGTGAGGATGGTGGTCACACGGAGAACAATGGAGTCGACTGACACCCTCCTAGCCAAAGTAAAGTTAGAAGTGCAATTTCCCGGCTTAAGAACAACAAAGGCCCTGTGAGTGTGGTGCTGGTTGGAAAGGTGCATGCATCGGCTCATATGCAAAATCCGGTTAGACGTATGCATGCCCGATGATTGGAGGTTTAACGTACTTTGTTCTGTTTTCAAAAAGGGGACTCGATTATATGTACAAAGAATGGTGGAATAAGCCTTTCATCCCTCACATACAGTGTCCTCTCCAGCGTAATGTGCGAAAGACTAAAGCCGTTTTTTGCAGACCTAATCGGACCTTATCAGTGTGGCGTTGGGCCTGGAAGGTCGACTGTGTACCAGTTTTCCATACTACGATAAATCCTGGAGAAAACCCACGAAGGACAAATCGACACCTACTACCTCTTTGTATAGTATAAGGCTGACTTCGATAGCCCGATACGATGAAACCTTTACCAAGCTATGTCGGAGCATGACATTCTTGCTAAGCTGACACGCCTGTGTACAATGACACTGGCCGTCATGAAATCCTCAGTAAAGTTTGGTAAAGATCTCACCGCAACTTTTAGTACGAGGCGAGACCTCAGGCAGGGCGACACCCTGTCATATGATCTCTTCTAAATATTAAGGGAAATTATCGGGGGAAAAGCTGCAGTTAACATGAATAAAACTATCAGCAGCAACAGTGATGACTTAGACAACATTTGGCGAAATCTGCGAGAACTTACTGCAGTATATTGGAGAATTGAGAAGGAATCAACAATAGTACGGGTGGCAGTAGAGAAGTACAAGACAAAATTAATGGATTCCTCAAACAGAACATCCACCCGATTGCTAAGCAGCTACGTCAGCCCTTGAAATCGAATGGAGCATTGTGCTTGCAAATTTTGTTATTTCGGGCATATCAAACACATCAGGGATTGGACCCTCTCTCGAGAATCGAATATCCAACTATATTAGACTGTCATACAACCTGTCTTGCTTTATGGCGCAGAATCCTGGATCATATCGCATGCTGATGAAATATCACCGGGAGTTTTCGAGAGGAAAATGCTTGGAAAAAGTATATGGTCCTATAATGAAAAGCGGCGAGTATCGACGACGGATGGCGCACGAGCTTTATCCCGACATCGACGTAGTTATGCGTAGTAGAATAGCGCTGGCTAGGCCATGTCAGTAGAATGGACCAGTGCGAAAATGTATTCGAGTATGTCGAAGGGCATCGTAAAATAGGACGACCAAGACTTCGCTGGAAAGACCAGGTGGAATAGGAGGACCAGGAGCATGTGGGAGCTTGGTCTTACCAACTGGAGGTGGAAGATTTTTAAAAAAATCGCCAAAATAAGTAAATCGGTAAAATAAAGAAATGGTTCTATCTCGGAAACGGTGGGTCCAATTGCAAAAATAGTAAATTTTTTAAATCCAGTGGCGGCCATGTGCTATGGATATATTTAATACGGCATCACTTTTTTTATGCAAATTGCTAAAACTAAAATTTTTCTATTTCGGAAACGGTGCGTTCTATCGGAAAACAACCAATTTTTGCGGGTTTCTAAGGGGTTTTAATAAAGTGGTCAAATTCGTATTGAAAATAAAAAACGCAAAAATAATAACATTTTGATCCCCACTGGAGGCTTTAACCAATGAATGGATGCCTTTTATAGAAAAAGTCGTTAAACTAAATTTTTTCAAATAAAAAATCGCTAAAACGCACGTGTGTGTTAGCGATTTTGTTTTAAAATAGAGTGATCCCGTATTAAATAGTACATCCATTGGTTAAAGCGTCCTATGAAAGTAATATAGTTTTCGAGTTATAGCCATTTTTATTGTAGCGATTATCTTATTTTGGTGATTTTTTAAAAATACAAATCTACAATACGATTGGACCAGTTTTTAAAACAACCTTAGAAACCTTTAGAAATTAGTTATTTTGTCGATTGGATGCTCCATTTTAGAGATATTGGCATAAGGGCGTTCTAGCGATTTTTGGTTCGCAAAGTGTCATTTTTAGCGATTAAAAAAAAAAAAAAATTACATGAGCTGTCAGGGGACAACCGATTGGAACGAAGTTTTTATATATTATGTACTAGTTAGTCCCAACACGCCTAAGGCGCCCGTTGAAAAATACCAGAATTTAAACGGATCTTTCAGAAAATATACTTTTTATAAAATGATAAACTTTTTTAAGAAAATATTTTTTTAAACCGCATATTTTTAAGTTCTTTGTGGAAGAATATGTATTATATTTTCCCGAGAAGGTCCTCTTATAAAGAGAGCTACTTCTACTTCGGTGGTGCAATGGTTAATGTGCGCGGCTCTTGTACCTGAGATCCTGGGTTCGAACCCTGCTCTGACCACCTTCAAATTTCTTTCGGCGGCGGTCACCTCGCATAGTGACGGCGACACTATCGAGTATATAGCCATGAAAAAGCTTCTCAAAGTACCGTTCGGAATCGGTGTAAAACTCTAGGTCCCAATCAGTGAGTGAAAACTGGAAAGCGCACAGCTCAGTGATTGCGAGAAGTTCTCCCCGGCCCCTTCATGGGATGTAATGGGAAACCATTTATTTTTTTTTACTTCTTTTATTAAAAGCTAAAAGCTACAATTTTTAAGTAGAAGTACTTTCTGTAAGAAAAAGCCAAAGGAGTATGATTTTTTTGTACAAAGAAGTACTTTTTTTTACGAACAGGTACTTTTTAAAGAATTGGTACACTTTTTAGGAAAATAATATTGTTTGAAGAAAATGTACTTATTTTCAGAAAGGCTACTTATCTCAAGAAAAGAAAAGAAAAGGTAATATTTTATATTTAAGAAAAGGAATTTTTGTAAGAAAATTTACTTCTTTAAGAAAAGGTACTTATTAAAAAAAAATTACTTTTTTATAAGAATAGGTATTTTTTGTAAGAAAATTTACTTTTCTTAAGCAAAGGTACTTCTTAAGACAAGATATTTTTTTTTAAGAAAAGGTACTTTGTTTAAGAATATGAATTTTGAGAAAATTTACTTTTTTTAAGGAAAGGGACTTAGTTAAAAAAAGTTCTTTTTTAAACTTCTTTCACTTTGGCTTTTCTAAATTTACCCTTTATTGGATTCAAAATTACAGTATATACTAAATATTGGTTACAGGCTCCACCCAGAAAACTTTCAAACATATGTTTTCAAACATATGTTAGTCTAGACACAACCCAAGCAAATAGGGTTGTAGCATAATAGTGTGAAAAAAGGTTTTTTCATTTTGCCCCCATCCCGCAACGTGCGATAAAGAACTTGGTTCCAAAAAAAATTATGGAGGTAACCAAATATTATTTTTGCGATTGGACGCACCGTTTCCGAGTTATAGCCATTTTTGTATTTTAGCGCTTTCTCATTTTGGCCATTTTTTGAAAGAAAATTCATCCATGCGAACTAGACCTCTATGCGAAAAACCCTTAGAAACCACCAAAAATTAGTTATTTTTGTTTCCGAGATATATGATTTTTTTAAAAAATTTTCACATTTTCGATAAAAAATGGTGATGGGTTACCTTGGGTAACCCATTACATATCGCCGTGGGTAATGGGTAAAGGCCGCTTACCAATTCGAATGTGATGGATAATCGTGCAGGGTATTTTTCCATCGTCGTGGGTAGATACCCATTTTTTGCCCATACCCTGTGGGTAATGGGTAAACGTTCATTACACATTCCCCACGGTGATGATGGGCTGCACATGGGGGGTAAATTCGAGCTTTTTAACCACATACAAACAGTTATAATTTAAAAATATCACAAATATGTTGAAGTTAATATGTGTCATCCACAATAATAGTTCCTCCAGGCAAGTGCCCACAATTTGTTGCATGTTTGTGAAGGCGTCACATTCAACGATTGTATTTAAAGTCTCACTTCACTTCAATTTCTGGTAATACTAATAAAACAAACACAAATACATTAGACCCAGAAACTAGTGTGGTGAGATAACGGGTTTTTCAATAAGAGCGCTACAAAATTTTTTTTTAAATAAAACAAAACCGGTTTTAGATACCAATGAAATTCTTTATTCCTGTGAAAGTACGTTCGATGCCATTATGTATGGAACTCGATTTCTTTTGCACGGCCACCACGGGAACGCTTGCAGAAGTCCAGACGCTGACCCAAATTTTCGACGGTTTACAAGCATAAATCGGCCGATACTGCTGCAATTTCACGTTCGATATTCGTACGAAGTTCATCAATCGTCGCTGGCTTGTTGGCATAGACCATAGGCTTGACGTAGCCCCACAGGAAATAATCTAACGGCGTCAAATCGCACGACCGAGGCGGCCAATCGACTGGGCCATTTCGTGCGATAACACGTGCACCAAACTTGGTTTCCAATAAATTGATTGTGGCATTCGCTGTGTGGCTTGTGGCGCCGTCCTGTTGGAACCACATGTCCTCCAAGTCCATATTATCCAATTGGGGCCAAAAATAGTCGCTTATCATTGAACGGTAGCGATTCGCATTCACAGTAATGTGCCGGTCTTGAACATCACGGAAGAAGTACGGCCCAATGACGCCGCCGGCCCATAAACCGCACCAAACCGTAATTTTTTCGGGATGCAATGATGACTCATGGATTACGTGTGGATTGTTGTCTGACCAATAACCCATATTTTGCTTATTGACGAAGCCATTCAGCCAGAAATGAGCCTCATCGCTGAAGATGATTTTCCGATGAAAATCCGAATCATTTTCAAGTTGTTGCTCAGCCCAATTCACGAACATACGATGCTTATGGTGGTCAAGCGGCTTCAGTTCTTGCGTCAATTTGATCTTGTAAGGATGTAGGGCAAGATCTTTTCCCCACAATGACGTCACAGAGATACCCAACGCTTGAGAACGACGTGTGAGAGACACATTTGGGCTTTCTTGAACTGAAGCCTCAGCGGCAGCAATATTCTCGACACTACGGGCACTTCTTTGTCTCACTGGCACGGGAGCATTCTGTACTGTGCCTGTGGATTCAAATTTTTCCACTAGACGCTCAATTGTTGATCTGGTAGGACGATTATGACGACCATAAATTGGACGTAGCGCTCTTAAAGTTGAGGCCACTAACTCCAAATTTCGGTAGTAAATTTTAATAATTTCAACTCGTTGTTGGCTCGTCGATCTTTCCATGATGAAATGGCAAACCTTACTGAAGAGAAATGTCAAAAGAGCGGGAAAAAATATGGCGTCGTTTGCTGTCCCTATCGATTTACTTTTGTAGCGTCTCTGTTGGAAAACCCTTTATATAAACTGGTTCTATTCGTCTTTTCGATTACAGTAAAATAGACATGGACTGTAATGACCATCTTTTGACTTCGCATAGAAAAATATATGTTAACCTTTGTTTTTGTCCAATGCATAACAAATTCTGGGTCTATTCGGCGTAGAATTTCAATATGTCTACTTACCATATTCTCCGGTGGCTGATTGATATTTGCATACTTTTTTGGCTTTTCACAAATTTGGTTCTCACTTCGGTTTAAAATAATAGTTTTTCTGAAAAGTCCTCGTGTAACATTCAAATATAGTTTCTCTTTGACAGCAAAGCCTCTTATGACAAATCGAATACATGTTTTTGTAACAGTAACTAAATTATGATTCCAGTGACTAATATTTGAGCACGAATTCTAATATCGTACTTTTTTTGAGTTGTTTCTTCCATTTCAGATGAATGAGGTTTTAGTAGTTCTCAAATTGGTTAAAACAACTTAGTTTCTGTAGTAGCAATTTGTATTTAGTGAGATCTATTTTTAATTTATCCATAACATAACATCGACAAATAATTCTGATGTATGATGGTTATGAATTCCAATCAAAATAAAGACTTTATCATGGAATTTCCAATGTCTGAATTATTTTCCAACTAATCTTTTCCTTGTGTGTAAGTCAGTATTAACAGGCATTTCTGTGTAATTAATTGTATTTATTGCACACTTAAGTTTTATATAAATTTAAAACTCAATTTATTTTGTATATTGGATTTTCTTAGAAATACTATCCCAGGCGTATTGAAGTTGGCTGGACTTTATATTTGCTTTGGTATGCACCTAAATCAAATTTACAAATTTAAACTTAAACTATTTCAATAGTCATTTATGGTTTATACGCGGGTAGGACAAGACACGCGTAAGACAAGTCACTTTTTATGATTGAACGTACTCGAAACGGATCCACAGCCGCTTTTGTGGAAAGTGGGCAAGAGTAATACACACATATTTAAATTAAAGTAACAGAATGAGAAAAATTTAGCCGCATTAAAAATATTTATTATACAATTATTTTACAGTGAAAGCTCTCCTCGCGGACAGTTCCGTTGAGCGGACAAATCTTGGTTTTCCAGTTCCAATCTTGTAAACAGAAAGCAAAATCCATTCTAATGGGCGGACGCTCTCATGACCGGCTGCGGACACATAATTCTCAAACTTTTGGTCAAAAAATCTCTAACAAGCGGACACTAATTCCACTGAAACACAAAAAATTTTAATTTATATTGCTTTGAAGGAATTGAGAAGATTTAGGGCTGTACAAGTAATTACTTGCAACCGTAATTGAATCGTTTATTTAAGAAACCACCTAAGTGCGCTTTTTTCAACTTTCGGAAAACTAAAAAAAACTGTTTTGCAGCTTAAATATAGGTCTAGTCATCTTCAAATTTTTTTTACCAAATCAAAAACATCTATTCTATTTTTTTAAATTTTATTTTTCCTTATAGTTTTTGAGTTATAAATTTTTGAAAAAATTGCACTTCGGTGGTTTCTGCAATAAATAAGTGTATTCAAAGTGATTTTTTTTAAAATTATTATTGATATTGGGTCAAACCATTAATTTTTATCTGTTTTGGTATCAAAGGCAAGTAACAGACACACTTTTGTATGAAAAAGAGTGTTTTTTACTAGACATAAATCGGGAAAATAGCATGTAGACTACACGCTACAGTACGTCTATATACAAAGATCTGGCCTTATTCTTACAACGCGTGCTGCGAGTGAGCGGTACAAGAGGCTGAGAAGGGAGGAAAACCAATTATTTAGGCGAAAAAAATGGCAGTGGGAGCAGAGAGAGAGTGAATGAACCGAAATGTGCAGGATGAATGGTGATCGTGAAAGTTTTTCCAGAGGGTAAGAAGATCGACCAACGGGCCTAATAATGGGCTGCCCACCTGCAAGGACGAGAATGGAAATCTGGTGACTGAGAAGCAGTGTGTGCTCAAAATGTGGAGAGACCACTTTTCAGCACTACTCCAATCAGATTCTTCCACTGAAGATCAGGAGGTAATGATAGTGGAAGATAGTATAGATTGTACCCCCCCCCCCCCCCAACCAAGACGATATTAGAACGGCGATCTCCCGCCTGAAGAATAATAAAGCCGCTGGTGCGGATGGCCTACCCGCTGAACTTTTTAAGGCAGGTGGCGAAGGACTGATAGCCCACATGCATCAACTGATATGCGGTATATGGCTGGGGGAATCTATGCCCGACGACTGGAGTCTCAGTGTATTATGTCCTGTATTCAAAAAGGGTGATCCGTGTGTCTGTTTCAACTATCGCGGTATCAGTCTTTTGTCCATCGCGTATAAGGTCTTGTCGAGCGTATTATGTGAAAGACTAAAGCCAATTATTGAAAACCTGATTGGACCTTATCAGTGTGGTGTTAGACCAGGCAAGTCCACAACTGACCAAATATTCACGCTACGCCAAATCCTGGAAAAGACCCACGAAAAGCAAATCGATACATACCACCCTTTTGTCGAATACAAAGATGCTTTCGATAGCCCCATACGGGGAAAACTGTACGAAGCTATGTCTGAACTTGGTATTCCGGCAGTACTGATCCGCCTCTGTAGAATGACGCTGACTAACACCAAATCAGCAGTGAAAGTGGGGAAAGACCTCACTGAACCATTCTGTACCAAGCGATGACTTAGACAAGGCGACACACTTTCGTGCAATCTCTTCAACATCTTAATGGAGATAATAATGAGAAAGGCTGCAGTAAATTTGAGCAAGACCATCAACACGAAAAGCCATATGTTGCTGAAGTATGCTGACGACATCGACATCATTGAGCGAAATTTGAAAGAGGCTACTGCAGTATTTTCAAGAATCGAAAAGGAATGAGCGAAGGTGGGTCTTGCTGTTACTGAGGGCAAGACAAAATTGATGGTGTCAACTACTAGAGAAACCTCTCGACTTGGTCCGCACTTGAACGTTGACAACCGATTTAATTTTGAAGTGGTAGATGAATTTGTCTACCTTGGATCCGCCGTGAACAAGGACAACAACGTCAGCCTGGAGATAGATAGGGGAATTTTGCTTGCAAATGGATGTTATTTTGGGCTCAGCAAGCAGTTTAGGAACAAAGCCCTCTCTCGACGGACAAAAGTCCAGCTATATCAGACTCTCATTTTACCTGTCTTGACATATGGCTCCGAAACTTGGGTCATATCGCAAGCGGATGAAAAACACCTGGTAGTTTACGAGAGAACAATTCTCCGTAAAATATATGGTCCTGTTAGGGAAAACGGCGAGTACCGACGCCGCTGGAACGCAGAGCTATATAATCTCTATTCTGACGTGGACATAGCTAGACGAATCAAAGTGTGCCAATTGCGTTGGCTAGGCCATGTTATCAGAATGGATGAAGATGAACCAGCGCGAAAGATTTTTGATAACGTACCCGATGGAAGCAGGAAAAGAGGACGACCAAGACTCCGCGGGAAAGACCAGGCAGGAGACTCCCTCCGTATACTTGGTGTTACCAACTGGCGAGAAAAGGCGAAGGATAGAGCCAGTTGGAAGAATATGTTGAAATTTGTTTGTTTAATTAATATGTGTAAGACGTCTGACCTCATGAGGTTGTAATATAGTCAATAAAAGTGAAGTAAGCACTTTATCAAACACTTTGTTATGTTGTTGTTTTTAAGTGTTCAGCATTAAATTCTGCTTCCAAAAAGTACTACAACATAATATTTTGATAAAGTAAAGGGTTTTTCAACAGAGACGCTACAAAAGTAAATCGATAGGGACAGAAAACGACGCCGTATTTTCCCCGCTCTTTTGATATTTCTCTTCAGTAAGGTTTGCCATTTCATCATGGAAAGATATACGAGCCAACAACGAGTCGAAATTATTAAAATTTACTACCGAAATTTGGAGTCAGTGGCCTCAACTTTAAGAGCGGAATTCATCGGAAAATCATCTTCAGCGATGAGGCTTATTTCTGGCTATGAGTATGAGTTATAGGGCAAATAGCAATCCACACGTAATCCATGAGTCATCATTGCGTCCCGAAAAAATTACGGTTTGGTGCGGTTTATGGGCCGGTGGCGTCATTGGGCCGTACTTCTTCCGTGATGATCAAGACCGGCACATTACTGTGAATGCGAATCGCTACCGTTCAATGATAACCGAATATTTTTGGCCCCAATTGGATAATATGGACTTGGAGGACATGTGGTTCCAACAGGACGGCGCCACAAGCCACACAGGACTTCTGCAAGCGTGCCCGTGGTGGCCATGCAAAAGAAATCGAGTTCCATACATAATGGCATCGAACGTACTTTCACAGGAATAAAGAATTTCATTGGTATCTAAAACCGGTTTTGTTTTATTTAAAAAAACCTTTGTAGCGCTCTTATTGAAAAACCCGTTGTAAGTTACAAAAAAACGCCCCTAATAATAAAAAATTACGTCAATATAAAAATGTTTGAAAAAAGTTGACCCGCCTTTTTCACAATTTTCCGAAGTTACACAAACAAAAATAATGTACGTAAAAAGTTCATATAAATTAACCCAAAGAAAAATATTAGATCGATAAACAATTTGTGCCTAAAAAGTTCTACTTTTTACTAATTAAATGTCTGTAAATTTGGGCTACATTATCTGTAACTGTTTTATAGTTAATTCTTTTCAAAGTTGGTGTATTAATTATTTGTAGCATTTCTAACATATAACGACGTTTATAATTGTTTTCTGTATTCGAAACCGATTTTTATATTAACATAATTATTCATAATTGTCATTTGGTTTTAATTGTTATTAATTGTTGGTGCGCAATGGTTAGTTTGCGCGCCTCTTTTACACGAGACTCTGGGTTCGAACCCTGCTCTGACCACCTTTAATTTCTTTCGGCGGCGGTCTCCTCGCATAGTGACGGCGACACTATCGAGTATTTAGCCATGAAAAAGCTTCTCAAAATACCGTTCGGAATCGGTGTGAAACTGTAGGTCCCAATCAGTGAGTGAAAAATGGAAAGCGCACAGCTCAGTGATTGTGAGAAGCTCTCCCCTATCCCCTCCTGGGATGTAATGGGAAACCATTTTTTTTTAATTGTTTATATCTCCTGATGATGCTACACAGCGGAGTAGCGAAATATCGAGGAAACTACATACAAGAAAAGCAAATCTGGCCTCAAGCTCGGAGAATATAGATTATTTATAGGTAAGGAAAAGGTCGAACAAAGGAATACAAATATTTATGTATATCTGCTAAGAACACATGGGAGTGAAACGTTGTTGAAGATAATATAAACACAAATATTATAATTATATGGATATCAGTTTCGATGTCAGAGCGCCTTTAGTTGATTAAATATTTGTTAGACAATTATTATTGTTTAGCAAATATTACACGTATTGAAAAAATTATTATTTTAAAAAAGCTACATGGGTAATTCCATTTTAAATCAACAAAAAAAAAATGTAATTTTTGACCTTACGCTCTTAGAATTGTACAAAAATTATCATGAATGTTCTACAGTACTAAACGAATATAAATTGAAATATGTTAGGTATCTAGCTTTCGTGGTTCCGGAAATGTGGTGCTTCGAAAACTAGAGAATTCATTAAAAACACGCGTAAGTGGTCTGGCAATATTGGTGATATCTTCAAAACTTTTTAACGCACATGATCGAAATTGGTCTCATTTAATAGGTATTGCAAATAGCTTTAAAACTACATTTATAATTTTTTTTTGCGAAAGGTCAAAGGTCAGTGTCACACGATTTATAGTTTAGGAAGCTATATCTCAAAAAGTGAAATTTTTAAAATTCTGAAAAAAATATATGTTGATCCTAATAGTCTCTTTCGCAATTTGTGCCAAAAAATTTGAGTGTGCTCTTATTAGTTCCTGAGATATAGACAATAATGTGAAATTGTTTGAACAATTTTAATACTATTTTTTTTGTATTATTCATTCTTCACTTTATTTCTCCGTTCAACAACAGCAACAGACACATGTACATACATACATTGTTATGTTAGTAAATACGCTATACAAGTTGACACAATTTCAAGCCGACGATTTTCTGGATTCACTTTGCGAAAAATTATTGACACTTTTGCCTCACTCGTTTATCGCAAAGGAACACGCAGCTTTTTTGAAAGCAAAAAAAGAATTGCTTGGAGAGCATGAGTACATTGCAATATTTGACAAGAGTCAAGCTACTTTATATCCGCCGCTATAGATGTCAACACATCAAAAAACGTAGTGCACGTACGAAAACTATTCAACTTTTTTTAATGTTTTTTGCCATAAAGTTTTCTATTAAATCGAAAGCAGTAGAAAATCGATCGGAAAAAATTTTGTGTTTTTTTGTATTTACCATGACAACGTTTATACGACTATTGAAGTGCTGTAATCCTTTCAGTAAATCGGGACATTCTAAATGTGTAAAAGGACTAACAAGAGTCCAGGAGTGGATGTTAGATTTTATAGATGTTCCCAACATTTCAACGTCCCATAAAGTATGTTGTACCTGCAGACTTCGCCTGTCGAAATTGAAAAACCATACTGATGCTTGTAACATTCAAGAAATTTCCAAACCGTTTACATTCCAAGAGCGTTCGCAATCTGATGAAGAAGCATCCGGTACAGAGGCGGTTGTGTTAGACAAATTAAACGAAGCCCTACCATATTTGGAACACTCACCTATCAAGAAGAAAAAACTAATTAAAGGAAAAATTCAAATGTACTCAAAAGAATAGCGAAAACATTCAGTTGCTAACCCTTTTACCAAAAAGTTGGACATTGCAGAAAATGGTACAGGAGTTTGAAATTTCCGACTTTATGGCTCGGAAGGTAAAAAAATTAGTTGAGGAAAAAGGTATACTGAGTAGTCCCGACAACAAACCAAAAAATGTTTTATCATCGGAAGTTGTGGAAGCTGTTAAAATCTTTTATGAACACGATGACGTCAGCAGATGCACGCCAGGTTATAAAGATTCTGTTTCTATGTTTGAGAATGGTGTGAAAATAAAAAAACTAAGAGGTTGCTGTTTGGAAATTTACGTGAAATGTATGCATTGTTTAAAGAAAAACATGAAGGAATGAAAATTGGTCTTTCTAAATTTTGTGAGCTTCGTCCGAAAAATGTTGTGTTGGTCAATGCCAGTGGAACTCACAATATCTGCGTATGCACAAATCACCAAAACGTAAAATTAATGATACACTCCTTGAACTTAAAAAAATTAACAGAAGGCTTAGAAGATTTCCACCTTGAAACGTACAAAGATTGCTTTGAGAAAATCACGTGCAATCCTACGACCCCCAAATGCTATTTAGGTAAATGTAAGGACTGTCCGGGAGTAGAGCATCTCAAGCAAAAACTTGGTGGATTATTAGAAACAAATCATGTTGATGAAATTACATTTAAACAATGGATTTGTGTGGATAGAGACTCATTAGAAACAATGGTAAAGCAGGCCGACGATTTTCTGGATTCACTTTGCGAAAAATTATTGACACTTTTGCCTCACTCGTTCATCGCAAAGGAACAAGCTGCTTTTTTGAATGCAAAAAAAGCATTGCTTGGAGAACATGAGTACATTGCAATATGTGATTTTTCGGAAAATGCATCGTTTTTTGTTCAGGACTGTTCACAAGGTTTTCATTGGAACAACAGCCAAGCTACTTTATATCCGATTTCTATATATTACAAATGTAATGGCCAGTTAGAGCGCACCAAGTACATAGTTATATCTAATTGTCTTATCCACAACACAGTTGCAGTACACTTGTTCCATCGCCATATGATAATGTTTCTACAAAATAAGTTTTGTTCAACACCACGAAAAATTTCTTATTTTTCGGATGGCTCAGCCGCTCAATTTAAGAATAAAAAAAATGTTGTTAATTTATGTCATCATGAAGATGATGTTGGGTTTCCAGCCGAATGGCATTTTTTTGCCAAAAGCCATGGAAAAGGTCCTAGCGATGGTCTTGGTGGAACCGTAAAGAGAGAAGCTCGCCGAGCCAGTTTGCAATACAGGACCAAATTACTACCCCGCTTCAATTGTATGAGTGGTGCCGTGAACTTCTTTTAAATTGTAATTTAGTATTTTTAACAGAGGAAGATTATAAAGCAGAAGAAGAGTTTCTTAAAAACAGGTATATTGGCTTGAGAACTATACCAGGAACACAAAAATTCCACTATTTTGTTCCAGAAGGAAATTCCAAACTTGTAGTAAAATTGTTCTCCGAAGACCGGGAATTTTTAATTGAAAATATTAACAATTAATTAATCGCCTGCATTTGTAATATAAATATGTAAAATAAATATTTCTTACTTTGAACTATTTTTAAATTCAAAAACAAAAATGTTTAAAAAATAGTATACAATTTTTTCAAACAATTTCACATTATTATCTGTATCTCCGGAACTAATAAGAGCACACTCAAATTTTTTTGCACAAAATGCGTAAGAGACTATTAGGATCAACATATATTTTTTTCAGAATTTTAAAAATTTCACTTTTTGAGATATACCTTCCCAAACTTTAAATCATGTGACAGTGACCTTTGACCTCTCACAAAAAAAAAATTAAACTAAAAGCAGTTTTAAAGCTATTCCCAATACCTTTAAAATGAGATCAATCTTGACCCTGTGTGTTAAAAACTTTTGAAGATATAAATGATAATGGCAGACCACTTATAAGTGTTTTTAATGATTTTTTCATTTTTTGACGCGCCATATCTCAGGAACAACAGAAGCTGGAACTCCAAAATTTTGCAGTTGTCTTACTTAAGTAAGGTGCAAAAAGTCAACTAACTTTCAAAAGATTCAAAGGTGGTCGGGTAAATCCGTTCGTCGGTTATAAAAATTTTAACCCACATGCGTTTAAAATTTATTTGTTAAAAACCAGGGCATGATGTAAATCGATAGGGACAGCAAACGACGCCATATTTTTTCCCGCTCTTTTGACATTTCTCTTCACTAAGGTTTGCCATTTCATCATGGAAAGATCGACGAGCCAACAACGAGTCGAAATTATTAAAATTTACTACCGAAATTTGGAGTCACTGGCCGCAACTTTAAGAGTCCAATTTATGGTCGTCATAATCGTCCTACCAGATCAACAATTGAGTGTCTAGTGGAAAAATTTGAATCCACAGGCACAGTACAAAATGTTCCCGTGTCAGTGAGACAAAGAAGTGCCCGTAGTGTCAAGAATATTGCTGCCGCTTGGGCTTCAGTTCAAGAAAGCCTCAACTTTAAGAGCGCACGTCCAATTTTTGGTCTTCAGCGATGAGGCTCATTTCTGGCTGAATGGCGCACACTGGTTCAGCTACATACGATTGGTGGCATTAAATATAAGGAAACATCGTAGAGCTTTGAATTTTGGTATAGGCTAATATTTCGTTATTATAAAAAAATGCTGAAAATTTGAACAAAATCGGAGCACAACCACGCCTACTTCCCATATAACACAAAAGTTAAAAATCATTGTAGAGTCATAATTTTTGGCTCATTGCAAAAGTGTGTTTTTTATTTGATAAAAAATATATACAAATAAAGTGCAGCAACAGTCATGCCCATATTAAATATAAATATCTGTAAATAAATGAAAAATAAATAATAAAAAATTTATAACAAAGTAATTCGTGTACCTTTATTAACATAACAAATTTTTTACTTCATCAGAAAATTCCAATATATCCTTCTTGGGCTGGTTACGATATGAATTTATGTATGGATCTGAAGATGCTAATAACATATGCATTACATCTTCATTTGTTGATATGCGATCCGTTTTTCTGGAGTGGTTTATACGATAACTTCTGTAATCTTTATTACGAGCTTCCTGAGCTTCCTCCGACAACATGCCAAGTGGCAATATTGCTGCTGACACAATTTCACTCCCATGAATTAGCACTTTGTGTACAGTAATAGGCATATAGTACCAGCTGTAGAGTTCTATATATCGTTCTGCAGTGGCCAAACAATAAACTTTAAATTTATCCGTATCTATTTCAAAATTACTATTTATTACAGTTAAAATTGTACTAAAGCGATGAATTAAATTTTCATCAACACCAAGAACATCTGCCGTCAAGGAAGGATTTGCAAAAAAACGTCGAGAAGTATTGCCAGTGTTCGATGAGCCCATTCCTTGTTTAACCATATCCACATTTATGCCTAAAACCGATTTCAAATTTCTTTGTATTTCCGCTTTTGCTTTTTCTTTTTCATGCTTTGTTTCTTTAGTGACTCTCCACTTTGAAAAACTTTTGTTGTATGCTATATGCAATATGCACTCCATAAATTTTATCCTAGCATGTAAAGGGGAAATTCCAAATTGAAGCCCCTCCTCCGAAACTGTTTTTGTTCTTAATAATTCCAAATTATTCATTTCGCTAGGCTTACATTGACATATAAAGCATACAGACATTCCTGATGTTTGTGTGATTACATTTGCAACTTTTCCATCAATCATGGTTAAAGTAGGTGTATGCAAAATTTCATGACTTTTGCCATATATATTAACAACAGTTTTTTTCAAATTTTTAATTTCATTTTCTACCCTTTCAACTTCTTCAGAAATTACATTTGCTGTTTCTTTTACAAATTGAAATTTTATTGGCCTACATAAAGCTGTTGATGATGGCCTTGGGTTTCGCCAGTAATCAGATGTACCATCAATACATTTCAAATTAAGAGGAACAATACTTGTCAAAAATATATTTTTGTCATTTAAATTGGGATCATTGAATTTTTGGTGGTATTCGCTATGACCCGAAGATCCATCACAACCCCATTTAGAAACAAGTTGTAGTTGGCTTGGAAGTACATCCGTCTCAGCTTTCGTTTTCGCCTTCAATATTCTGGATACAGTATGATCTAGTAATTCTTGCATACTGACTTTACTATAGTTCTCCTGTACTTCCAAATTTTTAGGATAACATTCTTTTTTAGCACTAAGAACTTGATGGTATGAGGGGAAAATATCACATCCAATTTCTTTGGCACTCCATCTTAATATTTGATACTGTTGTTTTGATAAACAAGCATCAATAATAAGGCTTAGTGCTTTTTCTCGACTAAACATTTTCGACGTTTGTTCATCCTTATTTATTTTTTTTGCAGCTGATGCAATAAGTTCTGCCGAATTACTATCACATAGCTGCTGTACTTTAATCCTTTTAGCACGAGTTTGGCAAAGTTCAAAGGTTTTAGAAGGCCGACCACGTTTGACTTCATGGGAACACGTAGGTTTTTCATACTCTGAAAAATCTTCACCAAAACAGTACATATTTTCCAACCAAACTTCATTTTGTTCAACAAATCTGTCTTTCATACGTTTTGCATTGACCCACTTAGTTTTCAGTTTTGGTAAAAATTGTTTACTTAAAAATGTTTTAAATTTATCTAACTCAATAATTGACAAATTTTTATTATTTGTTGAAATAATATCACAAACTACATTAATGTCCTTATCACAATCTAATAAAAGATCAGAAATTTCATAATAAGATATCTGAAGATTATCCATTTTTAATAATTTTTATTTCTATTTTTCACTTCTAACACAATAATCGAATTAGCTTTATTCATCTAAACACAACTAATAAACAAAACACCTGTCAACTTCATTTCAAAATCAAAACGCTAACTACAAAAACAATGCAACAAACAGTCACAGCTGATGCGAAAAAAAATGGGAAGAAATGCAAATTAGTAAACCTCATGATCATGATAGACAACTGTTTTACTATTTTTTTCATATTTTATGTTTACGCAAATGTCAATTCAGTGCATTTTGTTTTGTTTTCTTTTTGTACCACCATTGCATTGTTGCTACAAAAGATGACCGAAAGTCAATTTTCAAAAATGCTTCTGCCTGACTTATAGTGTCATGGTAAACATGTGTGTTGTTGTTGCCTTTTGTAATCGCAACTGTTGCCTTTTGTGTGTTTTTTTACAACAAAAAAACGAAACAACAAAGCAAGCAAGCAAACAAAAAAAAAACAAAAACAAACAATGATGCACAATAACGCGTTTATGAAGGCAATTTTTCCTTACTTGTTTTAGTTTTTTATACCGGAATTGCTTAGGGGCAAAAACGGGCAGCTGAATTTTTTATGAATCGTTAGGTGAGATTACAAGCTTTAATTTGATATAAGTCTCGAGCTAGAGGACGTTGGAGATCAAAAGATGCAATCGATAGAAGTTTGAGAAAATAAATATTTTTGCACAATTTATAGTAGTAAATACAAAAAACAAAATTGAGCTTCGAAATTTTTTTTTCTTTTTGAATATACATTTCTTATAACATCTAATTTCAGAAAAAAATAATTCTAGTTTCATTACAAGAGTATATCTGAAGCAAGATGTGATAGAAGGTAGCACATATAATACGATAATTTCAAATGCATTCATTTTGGTCAACTTTGAATGCCTCTGGACAAAAAAGTAATAAAGATATCGACCTAAAATTTTTGGTTCATGCTAGTAAGATTCTTTTCTACAAACTATGAAAAAATTAGGTAGATCTGAGTACATGAAAAAAATGAATTAATGCCGCTCTTGAACCAGTGTGTGGCGTCGTCAATAAGCAAAATATGCGTTATTGGTCAGACAGCAATCCACACGTAATCCATGAGTCATCATTGCATCCCGAAAAAATTACGGTTTGGTGCGGTTTATGGGCCAGCGGCGTCATTGGGCCATACTTCTTCCGTGATGATCAAGACCGGCACATTACTGTGAATGCGAATCGCTACCGTTCAATGATAACCGAATATTTTTGGCCCCAATTGGATAATATGGACTTGGAGGACATGTGGTTCCAACAGGACGGCGCCACAAGCCACACAGCGTATGCCACAATCAATTTATTGGAAACCAAGTTTGGTGAACGTGTTATCTCACGAAATGGCCCAGTCGATTGGCCGCCTCGGTCGTGCGATTTGACGCCGTTAGATTATTTCCTGTGGGGCTACGTCAAGTCTATGGTCTATGCCAACAAGCCAGCGACGATTGACGAACTTCGTACGAATATCGAACGTGAAATTGCAGCAGTATCGGCCGATTTATGCTTGAAAACCGTCGAAAATTGGGTTCAGCGTCTGGACATCTGCAAGCGTGCCCGTGGTGGCCATGCAAAAGAATTCGAGTTCCATACATAATGGCAGCGAACGTACTTTCACAGGAATAAAGAATTTCATTGGTATCTAAATTCGGTTTTGTTTTATTTAAACTTTTGTAGCGCTCTTATTGACAAACCCGTTATATACTAACAATAAACTATGACAAAAAGTCCAAACTGCGTTTAAATTTCACAGTTTCTCATCAAAAGGAAATAAGTATATAAGTCAACAATTTTTGTAATTCCACCTGGTGTAAGTCAATTTACGTCAAATAACTCTCTATCGCACCGACCGCACAGCGAAGAGTGTAAATCGAAACGTCAGATGAGAAAGATGGCAGCTCTATGGGACATTACAATATTCGAATTTTCAGGATATTTCTTTTATTTCATGACTTTTATTACGAAACCGCTATTTAAACAAAAATCAAAACAAAAATGTGTCTCTGTTCTCACTCATCCATAGATGCGGGCGAACTTTCGCTCGCCCAGCGTGTCTACGAACCCGAACCCCACAGTGTCAAAATTATTAGTTTTCTGTTATTTTCCCACACATTTCCGCTTCTCTAAAGTCTCTCAGATGAGTGCACAACATAAGGGAGTGTCAGATGAATGATAACAACAAAAAGGAACAACAATTGAATAAAACTTTTAAAATGTGAAGACTCATTGAAATTCAAAGCAACACAATAAAACAAAAACACTCAACGCCCATCCGCCCGCACTCACACATCCACATGTCTAGGCCGATTCATGTTAAATCAGCACAACGGCAAGGAAACGGAAAATGTTTGAAATTGGAAAAGGAAATTCAAAGGCAAAGTTAAAAGTAAAGGCGCCCCAGCGCTGTCAAGAGTCGCACCATCGAGCTGAATATGGAGTGTCAGATAAATATAAGTATTAGACTCAACTAAAATGTTAACGTCATAAACAGCGATATGATATGGTATCCTCTGCCACATGACAACAGAAAACGAAATGGAAAACTGTAATTTGTAAGAGGTGTTCGCAGGTTGTGGGGTTGATATAATTTGTTGAAACTATTAGACAAGATATTTTTTACAACTCAAAAGTACTAAAGTACTGATTTATATTAAAACTATATAAAATACATTCTTACACCGATTACGAAATATAACAAGATGTTTCAGCGTATTGTGCAAATGCAATAGCAAATATTTACATGTCGTAATTTTAGAACCAAAGAAACAACTGACTTGTGTTATTTCTTGCTGTTCATGTGCAAACCAGCATTTTGTACATTTTGTTGCTGTATTGCGAAACAAAGTTCCGACGTCTTGCAACTAAACCAATATTTCAAGCTGTTTAGGATTTATTGAAGTAAAATCTGAAATAGGGCCCTAACCCACCTCCAAAATTTGTTTCGGCCACGAATCGGATCCAACTTCTCTGAATTGATTTCGAGGTCGGGTCCGATCTTGATTCGAGATCGGATGCTAAAACGGCCGCAATTCCTCTTTCGATCTCGAAACGAGAAATGTGTCCGATCTAGAAATGACGTCGGATCCGATCTCGAAATCGAGAACGGACCCGATCTCGAAACGAGAAGTGGGTCCGATCTCAAAATGAGGTCACAATATTTCACAATTCCCTATAATATATTTCTAAGGAAACTTACACTCTTAATCGATTATTTCACAAACGTCAAGAAAAATGGCACATATTTGATAAGTTTTGACATTTCTTGCCTAACGGTAAATAAATTGCGACAGCTGTATTCAAAAGAATTGTAGCTTATAAATTTCTTGATAACTTTTATAAATACACTAATCAACAAAAATTGTATTTACAGCTCCATAATTGGTGTAGAAATGCTGAGTTTAACCATATTCTTTAAATATTAACCTATATATATTCAATATTAAACAAATTACAAATTGATATCTTCTACAAAGTTCTAGTGCTTAATATACTTAACAATATTGTCAAACACACTAATGAACAAAAATTACATTTTTGGTTCCAAAATGATTGAACCAATTCAGAAATATATAAGTTTTTTTTTCAAATTTTCGCTTATAATTTCTATGTTATTAACACAGGAATGTAATAATGTTCTCCAAAGTTATACACCTTAAGGTTTTCGACAAAATTGCCAAATACATCGATGTCCTACAAAGTCATATATGATCTCAAATGGTCGCATAATATACAAATATGGTTATTTTATAGCGTTTTTGTTCATAATTGTCATATCTTTAAAAGCTTTTTCAAGTAACTAAAACAACAATCGAGTCACCCTATGTTACTTGAGCATCGTATCGGGTGACTTCACTGTTGTTTTGGTTACTTGGAAAAGCTTTTAAAGATAATGCAATGTTTCAAGCTGTTTAGGAGTTATTGAATTAAAATCTGAAATAGGGCCCTGACCCACATCCAAAATTTTCTTCGGCATGTAAAAAAAATTTGTACATATAGGGGCAAAACCGAGCGGGGTTTTGTGATACCACGTCCAAGTACTTTCACAATTTTTTGGTTTGTTTGAGGCCCGAAACAAATTCCTTTCATATGTGTCACAGTGTAATGCAGAACCATGTGTACAACCTTTTTGTTTGCTAAAGTAGAATACATTACCTCGGATATTCTTGGGTTGTAGCAAGATACCGTACCACGCCACACAACCCATCGAACAAACGATTTTTACTTACTGAGTTTGGCCGCAGTGTTATCAGCCGTATTCTCGATGTCAATTGGCCATAGCTACGATGTGATACCGCTATTTTTTATTTTTTGTGCCGTAAAGATCGATGCTATGCGAATGATCCAAAACGCATATTATATATGACCAATCGCTGGAAAACCCCACCGAATTGCAAATGCTAAGGCACTTCCTAAGGGTGTTACAAAACCGCTTCAAGCCACTTGCAGCTGTTAAAGTAAATAAATGGTTTCCCATTACATCCCATTAAGGAATTTGGGAGAGCTTCTCAGAACTAGTGTGTTTCCTAGTTGTGTACTCACTGATTGGGACCTAAAGTTTTTACGCCGATTTCGAACGGTATTTTGAGAAGAATTTTTTTCATTTTTAAATACTCGATAGTGTCGCCATCACTATGCGAGCTGACCGCCGCCGAAAGAAAATTTAAGGTGATCAGAGCAGGGATTGGACACAGGATCTCATGTACAAGAGGCGCCACCGACGGCCACTTGCCGCTGTTGGGAGATGTGGCAGACCGTCTTAAATGGGCGCAAAAGAATCCGTTGTGTGTAAACTGTATTAATTCCGACCACAAGAGATCATTCACCAAAGGCTTCTCAAAGCACAACACTTTAGTACACGTGGAACAGCAAGGAAATCCAGGTAATGTACAACAGAAAGGGTCTGAAAGGAAATTCGCACAATCAACTCCTGCCACAGTAGCCACAGCTCAGTCTTGTCGAGAAAGCGTCTCGTGTGAGTCGAAGAATTCCGAGCACTTCTTCACTCAAGGTCACAATTAGTCATAGTGACTGAAAGACTAATCAGGCGTCTCTCGGTTCAACCCAAGTAAACAGCATTCTCAATAGAAGGTGTTGGAGGGAGATCGAGGCAAACCACTCAGCGAATAAGTGTGAATTATGAATCAACGACGAGTGAATATTCATCCAGATTAGAAGCATATGTTCTTCCAAATATTATCACACCGCAAACAAGCAAATCCATCGATGTATCGTCATGGTCAATACCGGATGACATATCATTGGCAAATCCACAGTTCTACAAGTCTGCCAAGATAGACGTATTACTCGGAGCAGAATTCAACTTTCAACTCCTATTGTCAGGAGAAAGAAGATTGGCAAAGGACCAGCCCCTATTCAGAAACACAAAATTGGGATGGGCTGCCAGTGGACTGATAGGCGAAGACGGAGTGCGGAACCCTACATGTGTAGTCGGTTGCGAAGAAGAGCTTTCTATTGGCGGAATAGTTGAAAAATTTGTGGGAAATTTAACACATTTCACCAGAATTCTGTTTGACAACAGCAGAGCAAGCTTGTGAAAATCACTTCGCACAGACGGTGACCAGAAATGGTGAAGGACGATTTGTAGTCGAAGGACGGATGCGGTCACTCTGGGCGAATCGAAGTCAATGGCATATTCTCGGTTCCTTGTACTAGAACAACGTCTGCAAAAGGACAAAAATTTGTGCGAACAATACAAAGACTTCATGAATCAATATGAAACCCTGGAACATATTGAAAAAATGAATCCACAACACATAAGCGGACCTCACTGCTACATTCGTCACCACAAAACTTCAGGTAGTTTTCGACGCTTCAGCGAAAACTTCTACAAGTCGTTCTCTAAACGACAATTTGTTAGTAGACCCAAAGGTACAAGGCGACCTATTCGGTATTCTTTTGGGACTCCGTCTGCCACGATTTGAATTCACATTAGACATTAACAAAATGTATCGGAAAATACTAATCAACGAACATGATAGGAACCTTCAGCTAATTTTGTAGAGAGAAGATTCAGACCAGCCCATTCACCATTATCAGCTCAACACTGTCACCTGGTACCTCATCGGCTTCGTAACTAGCGACGGAGAGTCTGCAGCAGTTGACTGTTGCAGGTAAAGACAGATATCTGCAAGGTGCATCAGTACTTGATCAAAATATTTACTTGGACGACGGATTGAGCGGATCTGATAGCCTAAGAGCAGCAACTGAAATGCAATCACTGCTCACTAAACTACGAAAGTGGTGTGCAAACCATCGTAGGTTACTTACTTACTTATCCGGTCTCGCACATCCCCGGGGGTCAGGGTTGTTACTAAATGAAGATAACATATTTCGCAAACCATTTCGACCTTCGTAGGTTACTCCAAGTCAAATCAGAGGAATATCAAGAAGTTAACCTTGATTTAGAATATACCTCTCTCAAGGCATAGGGGCTAACATGTATTCCAGCTACTGACCATTTCTGTCTCAAGGCCAATAGCCCATCCAATTAACCATGACAAAGAGAACTGTCATATCAGAGGTGACAAGAATCTATGATCCATTATGTCTTGCATGTCCAGTAGTCGTGGTAGCCAACATCTTTATTCAACTGCTCTGTGAGATTCCACTATCATGGGATGATGGTATCCCTGAAGGCCTTGCACAAAAAATTACGTGAATTCCGAAAGGCTCTTGACTCACTAAATTACATAAAAATACCACGACATACATATGTTTAATGGCAAAATAGCAGTACAAACTCAAGTACACATTTTCGTAGATGCATCAGAGATGGCGTACGGAGCAGCAGTTTACATCCGTGCAAGGATGCAGGATGGTAGAAAAATGGTGCGCCTACTGTGTGCCAAATCTAAGGTTGCACCCCTACAAAAAAATATCCTTGCCAAGGTTAGAACTTTGTGCGGCTCTACTAGGAATAGAGCTAGGCAAGAAAGTGAGCGTGGTCCTGCACTGCGAGGATATACCGATATTCTATTGGTGAGACTCCGAAATTGTTCTATACTGGATACATTCATCATTATCATCACTTCACACCTATCCCAGCAAAAAACGGAGCTTACGGGTAAGCAGGTTTGTAATCGGAAAATCGAATTTCATCCCTTACCCTCTCCCTTACGGAAGGCATGAGTTTTATATGGACTGTTCCCACTTGGAAGCAATACCTTTTCACAAAAGAAGCACGTATTTCATGGCTTAACGTAGCGCTGAATTCGTGTGTGTTTGGGGTGCTTAACAGAAGCGCTTCGCTGGTGCTTACTGGAAGCGCTTCGATTGTGCTTACTGAAAACGCTTAGCTCGTGCTTACAAGAAGCGCTTCGCTAGTGATTTAGTGATGTAAATTAACACTTAATAATTACTATTTGTATTTGCAAGTTTATTTAATTAATGTTTAAATATATTACGCATTTATTATTTCCACTTTTCACTTAAAAACTCATTTTTTAAAATTGCATCAACTTTTTTAATTGCAACATCGTAAACAATCGGCAAATTCTCGTGAAAGTTTGTGTTTTTCGTGTATAAAATTAATACATTACCTAGTGCTTCGGCGTAAGGGACAAACATAAGTTCAAATATTTTATCCCTTACAAAGAGCAGGTTGTAAGGTCATTTTTAAAGACCTTACTTACTGTTTCGACGTAAGGGATAAACAAAAACTTTCAATTTTACCACTTACATAGAAGCAGGTTGTATTGCGTATTTCTTTAAATTCTTTTACTTACTTTACTGCTTCGTGGTAAACCTTACCTCGAAGCACTTACGCAAATGCTTTCGTCCTGACCTGCTTCCAAACCACTAAAAATTTTCTGCTGGGTTGTGGCTCACCGAGTAAGGAAGGTACAAGATGCAACAATCAACAGCCAACAGTCAGTGGCGACATGTAAAAGCACAAGATAATCCTGCAGCTCTAATTTCGAGAGAAGTAAGTCCCGACAAGATAACCGTTTGTTGCATGGGTACTAGTACATGTGGCGAGGCCAATATAAAAAGAACGCTATAAATTTGGAGTTTAAGCTGAAAGTTCCAAACGTGACTGCAACAGAAACTCCTTCACCGCACTGTGGGTCAGGAAGGAAATTAACCAAACCGGTAGTTGTATTACTGCAATGCAACTGGACAATGTTCTTCATGTCATAGACCGAGCGATGCAACAATCTGATTTCCCTGAAGAATTTAAAATACTTCAATGGTCTCAGATAGTCGAAGGATCAAGCCCCCTTAAAAGCCCGTGTCCCTTCTTAGACTCGGTGGGACTGATGAGAGTGGGTGGGTGTTTAGAAGCACCAGAACTACCATACGATGCCAAACATCCCATCGTGTTGCCATATAACGATCCGATTACAAAGCTGCTCTTGGTGAAACTACATAATGAGAACAATCACCGCTGCAGTTGCTAGCTACAGCATGACATAGGTTTTGGATTCTGAAAGGCAAAACAATGGCAAGAACTGTAGTCCATCAGTGTATACGTTGCACAGGGGCCAAACCACAAATATTTAATCACATAATGGGAATTAGTGGTCGTCGGTGGTGTAACGGATAGTAGCCGTCGGTGGTGCAATGGATAGTGTGCGCGGCTCTTGTGCATGCGAACGTGGGTTCGATCCCTGCTCTGACCACCTTAAAATTTCCTTCGACGACGGCCACCTCGCATAGTGATGGCGACACTATCAAGTATTTAGCCATTAAAAAGCTTCTCAAAATACAGTTCGGAACCGGTGTAAAACTGTAGGTCCGAATCAGTGAATGAAAAATTAGAAAGCGCACAGCACACTGGTTGTGAGAAGCTCTCCCTAATCCCTTCATGGGATGTAATGGGAAACCTGGTTGTTTTTAATGGGAAATCTACCAGAGTGCAGGATAAACCCAAATGGATCCCTCAATACTGTGGTCCTTTCGCCATCATAAGGTGTATATTGTGGTATTCTGCTGCTTTACCACTAAGGCAATACATTTAGGGGTAGTTACAGATTTGACCACTGATGCATTCATCGGGGCATAGAAAAGGTTCATTTCCCGCCGTGGGCGCTGCCAAACTATGTTTTCCGACAATTCGACAAACTTCGTCGGGACCAAAAGCCAAATTGAAGAACTCAGTACAGCCATATTCAGACCCAACTCGCATGAACAAATAGGAAAGGCTTGTGCTAAATAAGGAATAGAATTTAAATTTATTCCCCCCAGAGCCTCCATTTCGGTGGGCCCTGGGAGGCTGCCGTGAAATCAGTCAAACATCTACTTCTCCATAAAGCTTCTCTGACCCTTGAGAAATTGGAAACGATTGTAATAGAAGTGGAAGCCATTGATAATATTCAGTCCCAACTCGCTAGAAAAAATAGGAAAGGCTTGTGCTAAAAAAGGAATATTATTTAAATTTAAATGCCGTGAAATCAGTCAAACATCTACTTCTCCATAAAGCTTCTCTGGCCCATGAGGAATTGGAAACGGTTGTAACAGAAGTGGAAGCCATTGATAACTCAAGATCTCTGCCACCAATATCATCAGATCCTAATGATCTAACAGCATTAACACCAGGCCACTTATTAATTGGAGAAACATTGACAGATCAAATCGATTCACAAGCAAAACAAACAACATCGTGACTCACTACAGGATGGAAGCTGGCAGCTGAATTGAAACATGTTTTCTGGAAACGATGGTCAAAGGAATACCTTTCGGAATTTCAACAACGACACAAGTGGAGAGCAGCCTTATCAAATGTTAAAGCAGATCAACTTGTAATTATCAAAGAGAATAATATGTCAGTCATGAAATGGACGGATAATAAAGACTTACAAGGGCCCTGATGACGTCGTACGGGTGGTTGATGTCAAAACATCATCAGGTGATATCAAACGGCCTATTCATTGCTTGGCACCCTTAGTGGATGAGGAGCCAAAAAAACACGCCTAGTCAAAACTGGAAGAGACCGAAATCTGTAAGCTGCAGCCTGTTATGCACATCTCACCCTTATTTTACTCGCAGGTGTTCTCGGAAATATAATAAACGCAGAAGTCTGCAGCAAAGATCCGGGATTGCATTTCGACGGAATCGGAACAGCAAGAACAATCACTGTAGAATGGAAAATAATGGTAAATTATAGTCCCGTTCCATTTATGTCGGAAATTAAGGTGCATATTTTCAACCGCTTTGGAAACCTTTTCCAATATCTGCAAAATATGGTCACAACCAAGTATGTGTAATGACTTCGTAACCAACCTGAATCAGCTTCAGGCCGACCTGGTACACAACGAGAATGTGATTGTCTGGTCGAACCCGTAGAGGTGCCTTCAATATCATCGGCTGCGTAGCAAGAAGCCTGTTTGGTGTTTAAGACTCTGACTACGACACAGAAATGGAACACATAATACACCAGGCAGAAACTGGTAGAGAGAATCTTTCCACATTACTACGAAATCACACGTCCATAATTGATTATACTATCAACATAATCAAGGATACAGAGATTTCGTTACATCAAGACGATCGCACTTGTCGTCATTTGGCAAAATTGGTGACAAGTGGCAATGCAATTACCCCAGCTACGGAACTAATGACGTTAAATATTGACGCCAGTGAGTAGACTGCTCGTCGAAGTCTCAACAGATTGGGTGCCAAGTCTGTAGAGAAGAAAAAGGCAAAATTTTTATCACCAAAGAATATAAATCTTCGTATAGAATTCGTCCAGGTCTACGAAAATCCAAATCCAAAGATCCAAATACTTTTACTCCGATTGCAGTAAAACACTCCATGAAACATGGTGGTGGATCCATAATGGTAGGGGGTGTATTACGAAGAATGGAGTAGGTACTCTGGTTAAAATTGAAGGTATTGTGGAAAAAGAACAATATCTTTCAATTCTGCAAAACAATTTACCAGCTGCTATAGAGAAAACGGGTCTTGGTACTGAAAGAGTGCATTTTTAAGATGACAACGATCCAAAACATTCGGATAAAATCGTTAAAAACTGGTTAAACAGTTAACAACATACAACTATCACTACGCTACTGAACTTTTGGAGTTACATAAAATCTCAGCTCGCTAAGTAGCCAAATGCCCCAAAAGGTGTAAGCGGGCTGTGGGACAGAGTAAAATACACTTTGTGTGCGATTCCAGCGGAAATGACGCTAGCATTTTCCAACAGCATGACTCGTCGTATACAAGCTCTGAAAAAAGCCAAGGGCTACAGGTCAAAATATTGAATCAGAACACATATAAATTAACATACAACCAGAGTGCAAAATTGTAAAATTTTTTGTATAACTTTACCATAGTTACTATTCCGTTTGTATACATCAACTTAGAAGTATTTTGTTTATTCACGAAATAACAAAAAATTGATTTAGTTAATTATATTTTTGTTTTGGTTTTAATCAACTGGTTAAAATATACAAATTTATATCCAAACTGTCAACCCCGTCACAATTTTGCTCGTCACTGTATATTGGGTTGGCAAGCACAACGCACATCCTAAAGCTGGTTCAAGAAATTTCGTTATGGAAATTTCACGATCATAAATGGGCACAGGAGCGGTAGGCCAAATGAGATTGATGAGGTCGAAATCAAAGCTGTTATCGAACCTGACCGCCACTTTTCTGGTCAAGAAGTTGCAGACCAGCTGAAGGTGTCACAAACGATTATTGCAAACCGTTTTGAAATGGCTTAGACTTGTCAAAACTTGATATTTGTTTTCCTCAAGAGCTTAAGGAAATCCATTTAACAAAGCAGATAAATAAACACATGTTAAATCGCTCAAACACAACAAAAAATTTAATTTTTGAAACGCATTCGCATTCGAACCGATTCTTTCCAACATTTTCACCCCAAAGAGATCCTGGTCTAAGCACAATGAACTGCACCAAAGGCTGAACTGCACAAAAAAGATGATGTTTTCCATTTGGTCAGATTTTAAGGGAATAATTGGTTTTGAACTGCTTGCAAGCCATAAAATCTAACGTCCATTGTCAGCAATTGACGAAACTTGATGTGGCACTGAGAGAAAATTCGTGGTTTTCTATCACCACAACGCTAGGCCTCACACATCTTTGCAGACAAGAAAATAAATAAGAAGAAAGAAATTGCAAGAAATATTGGACTTTGGATGGGTAGTGATGCCACATCCACATGCCATATAGTCCTGATCTGGCACCTAATTTTCGGAGTCTGCATAGGATATCCGTCAATACAGGACTACATACAAACCGAGTTGTTCGAATCATTCTATGAATCTGGGATCAAAAAGTTGCCTGAACGACGGCAGAAGGTCATTGTACAGAATGGCACCTTCATTATAGATTACAATTAATTAGTTGAATAAAATAATTGAAAATTACTTTGGAGAAAATCACCGAAATTACTTTCATGCCAACCCAATAAGTAGTACAGCTTGTTTTTTAACAATAAATAAAGCCGAACTTAAAATTTCAATATTTCCAAATGTCGCCGAATGTAATCGGTAAACTAAAAATTCTTTTGAAAATTATTAGGAAATCCAAATATGTTCCGCACTATAATGATAGGTTCGCAAAATGATTGCGAAAGTGAATATGACTTATCAGTATTAAAGTCAATTCCCAAAAATTTACCCTGCAAAAAAAGTTGATATCGAACTACGTTTTAATACATTTTCGTTTATGATCCCTGTTTGGGTGTACATAGTACCATTGGCCCACACCATTTGTATTAACTTGGCATAATGGATGATGTGACAACATGTGAATGTCTCCAATGTGCAAACAGTGCAAAAGGTGGGGATAGAGAAAGGGACAAGTTGTGGATCTAATTTGTCACACTTTCATGTAATTAATTAGAAATAAGTTTTGCATGATTGAAATGTGACTGTTTTAGGAAGGATAGGGCCAACTTGTGCAATTGATAAATAATAATTTGTGTCTTATTTTGGAAACTCAGAAAGGCTCAATGGATTTGATCTCCATTATGTTGAAACTGAAAGTACTTATTCGATAAGAATTGTTCATGTGCATATATGTATAAGAATATATCGTCACCTTAAATGCAAGTCAGCGTAACATACAAAATTTAAATACTAAGCTTTTGACGGGAAACGGTGTAAATATTTAAATTACACGTGCCTATGAAGTTTTCATAGTTATATAACAAAAACAAATGGTTTTACTAACAAAATACAAAACAACAACAAAGCAAAACGACGTAACATCACTTGGTAGGGTAATGCGCATACAGATGGTGTACAGCGACTTCAAATTTCAGCAAACGGATGGTGGTAATCAGTTACAATGTCCAGGGACATTATTCAAAAATGTTGATTTTACCACTCCCCTTCCGTTGACCATGACCAACAAGTATTGAAATCTTTCAATATTTTCAATTTGTCTTCTCTTCATATACTTCTTCCGTTATATTCTATATATCGTTAGCTAAAATGCAAAAAGGAGTAACTAACCAAAATTCAAAATCGAGTTTTTAATTGATTGTTATTAATGCCATTAAACTACATGTCTTGAAAAAATGTTACATTTCTGCGATCAAAAATCTGTCTGTGTGCTAAAAATGAAATTATAAAAACTTCGTTAAAAATATTTATAGTTTTCATTTTACAAAGTTTTTTGCTTCTCCTGTAAAATTATATTGTTGTTAGTTACGCCTATTTGCATTTTAGCTAACAATATATTATATTTTGAGTCATCATATTATTTATATATTTTTAATCATGTTTTCGAGAAGTCGCGTCAGTTGCCTTTTCTTCTGTGCGTGGTAGAGTGAGAGTCACATAACTAAAGGATTAGGGACAGCAAACGACGCCATATTTTTTTCTTTTGACATTTCTCTTCAGTAAGGTTTGCCATTTCATCATGGAAAGATATACGAGCCAACAACGAGTCGAAATTATTAAAATTTACTACCGAAATTTGGAGTCACTGGCCGCAACTTTAAGAGTCCAATTTATGGTCGTCATAATCGTCCTACCAGATCAACAATTGAGCGTCTAGTGGAAGAATCCACACGCACAGAACAAAATGTTCCCGTGTCAGTGAGACAAAGAAGTGCCCGTAGTGTCGAGAATATTGCTGCCGCTGGGGCTTCAGTTCAAGAAACACGTAATCCATGAGTCATCATTGCATCCCGAAAAAATTACGGTTTGGTGCGGTTTATGGGCCAGCGGCGTCGTTGGGCCGTACTTCTTGCGTGATGATCAAGACCGGCACATTACTGTGAATGCGAATCGCTACCGTTCAATGATAACCGAATATTTTTGGCCCCAATTGAATAATATTGACTTGGAGGACATGTGGCTCCAACAGGACGGCACCACAAGCCACACAGCGAATGCCACAATCAATTTATTGGAAAGCAAGTTTGGTGAACGTGTTATCTCACGAAATGGCCCAGTTGATTGGCCGCCTCGGTCGTGCGATTTGACGCCGTTAGATTATTTTCTGTGGGGCTACGTCAAGTCTATGGTATGTGACAACAAGCCAGCGACGATTGATGAACTTCGTACGACTATCGAACGTGAAATTGCAGCAGTATCGTCCGATTTATGCTTGAAAACCGTCGAAAATTGAGTTCAGCGTCTGGACTTCTGCAAGCGTGCCCGTGGTGGCCATGCAAAAGAAATCGAGTTCCATACATAATGGCATCGAACGTACTTTCACAGCAATAAAGAATTTCATTTGTATCTAAAACCGGTTTTGTAGCGCTCTTATTGAAAAACCCGTTAGTAGTACGATATTGCATTTGTTGAAGATACAATTTAAAATTAAATAACTATCATACATATAAATAACACGGTGCGACAAATCGAGACTTTTTGCAAAGCTCCAGGTAGTCACTATGCAGATCCGATAGCGGTACTAGAGCTGAGTAAAACCCTAGTTTAGTTTGGCTAGATTAATAGCCGTTTTTTTTTTGGCCTCTCAAAGTTTTTGAAATTGGGTGTGACCACCAAAAAAAGGTGTCATTAGTTTTCGGCAAAGAGCTCCTTCAGTTTTGGTGATAGTCGTAAACTGTCTTCAGCAAAGTTGTAGCTGACAGTCTGCCGAAGAAATTTTTTTTACGAAGGTTTTCAAAAAAATCATGTTTTCCGGGAGTTTTTCTAAAAACGTATTTTTTTACTTTTTCGAGTATAACTGTTAAACTACCGGATTTTTTTTCATATTCTCTTTGACAAAAATGAAGCTTTTGAAATAGCAAACAACTCTTCTAAACAAGGTTTTACAATCTGAACACTTCTACGACCTCTAAAATGGCCCCAAAAGTGCATATTTCCCAAAAAAAAAATCACTTTTTTGGGTTTTTGTTCGCTTAATAAAGCAAATATTTAAAACAATATACGTTTTTTTTTATTTTAACCTTTTTTTTAATTTTTTTATGATTTTCCAATTATTTAATTCCAATAATTTAACAAAAATTGAATTATCATCATAAAAATCATGGTAATCATTGTCAAGCTCAACATCATCGTTATCGGAATCTTGGAAGTCTGCAAAAATTTCCATTACTTCTTCGCCTTGCTTAACTACTTTTTCATTTTCTATTTCCATAGGCTCAGAACTCCTTTCAAATTCATCTTCAAATAAATTTTTTGCACGCCAGCAAATTTCTGCCATAATCGCATCTGGACGACCCTTTCCTTTATACCTTAAGAAAAAACGCTAGTTAGAAAATAATATATAAATACGGATAGATTTTGTTACCTTAATTCAAATGGTAAAGCTGTTTGGTGAAACCGCTCTCCTTGTTCGTCAGATTCAATCGAGAGCTGTCGGCAAAAGTGACCTAAATGATGGTAGAAAGTGTATCTTCAAAGACATTCTCACATGAATCGCATCAAACGCATTCAACATGCAGCTGACCAATGTCTCATAGTCTTGTGAGCGATATTTCCCAAGAAAGTTTTCGATCACTTTTTTTAATAGACTCCAGGCATTCTTTTCTGCGTCAAGCAAAATGTTGTCAAATCGTTCATTTTTCATAAGTTTGCGAATATCTGGATCACTTACCTTCTTTTAATTTCTCAACGCTAATTTTCTCTTTACAAACCTGAAATTTTAAGTAATTCAGAACTTCGAGAGCATGATCTCTTCTGCTTTTCTAAACCTACTTATAACGGCCTTTATAAAATTTTTGACCACACCAAGTTTTAGGTGCAGAAGTGGTACTAAAATGTTTTCCCGTGGCACAAGTGCTTTTTTAGTTATATTCTCTTTGCCCAGTGTATTATTTGTTCTATTTTCCCATGAATGATTTTTGTGCTGATTTCCTTTGAACCGCGAATCCCAGTTACACAGAAAACACATATGCTTCGTGTAGCCACCTTGAAGACCGCAAAGCATTGCCACTACCTTAAGATCGCTACATATCCGCCACTTATGGACATTATATTGGACTGATTTTAAAATAAGCTCCATTTTTTCGTAAGATTCTTTTGTATCCATGCTGTAGGCTATCGGGATAGATGGTGTTTTATTAGTTTTGTGCAGCAAAACAGCTTTTAAACTTTGCTTCGAGCTGTCTATGAATAACCGCCATTCAGCAGAATTATATAATATGTGCATTTGTTCCATTAGTTTCTTTGTATCCTGACAGTATGCCATTTTTTTTGGCTCATCAACAGTGAAATTTTTTAAAGGTTGGCTTGGCGTTTTCTAAACCACGTTACCTTGACATCAGGCATCAAAAGGTTTTGTTCGTATAACATTTTAGCAAGTTCTTCCGATTTGCGTTGTGATAGTTCCAACTTTGAAACCATAAAATCGAGCCGTGCTTGCGATATAAAGATTGGACACCTCCGCGAATAGGATGGCCCCGGACTATACTGAGATAAATTCTCTGATCTGACGCTTTCACCGCTCATAAGTTCAAGTTGAGTTTCAAGTTGCAATGAAGCTTCCATCGAACCAACTTTGGGCAACTGAACACTTGGTACGGCCTGATATTGAAATTTTTTTGTTTTTTTTCCGTTCATGCCCCGTGTCGTATTTTTGCCTGCATAGCAATTCTCGGGAACGTGTTTCCTTCCTGGATTCGTCCAAATCATTGGAGCTTCATAACGCAGGAACTTCTGGTTTCCTTCTGCAAATCCTTTTACGTTTCTGAAGCATATCATACAAACAGAATTGGGTACCCATTTCTTTTGCATAACCATTTTATTGTAGCAGTTTTTATAAGCATTTTTAAAATCTATACTAAGACCAAGCGAAGCTTTCTTGTATCGTTTATGCACGTTAATTTTTACAAATTTGTCACAGACATAGCAAAAATTGTTTATATTTCCTCGGCATTTATTCATTTTTGCACTTCTTTAAATTTAAAAACAGTCCACTTAGGATTTGATTTTTCACTTTAATTAAACTTTCACTTTTAATTAAACTTCTGTAAGGGGATTACTTTCTTTCTATATATTTTTTATGGATTAGCCGATCTTAAGTATACAAAGTGTGTTTATTTTTCTTTCGCGTGTTAACTTCGAAAAGATAAGAGATAGTGAAGAGAGAATTGATCAAAACAAAGCTTTGCCAAGGTTGCCAGTTAAAAAAGTAGATAAGCAAGGCGAAGAAGTAATTTAAATTTTTGCAGACTTCTAAGATTCCGATAACGATGATGTTGAGCTTGACAATGATTAATTAAATGATGATATGATGATAATTAAATTTTTGTTAAATTATTGGAATTAAATAATTGTAAAATCATAAAAAAATTAAAAAAAAGGTTAAAATAAAAAAAAAAGTATATTGTTTTGAATATTTGCTTTATTAAGCGAACAAAAACCCAAAAAAGTGATTTTTTTTGGGAAATATGCACTTTTGGGGCCATTTTAGAGGTCGTAGAAGTGTTCAGATTGTAAAACCTTGTTTAGAAGAGTTGTTTGCTATTTCATTTTTGTCGAAGAGAATATGAAAAAAAACAGTTATACTCGAAAAAGTAAAAAAATACGTTTTTAAACAAAGTTTTTTTTAGAAAAACTCCCGGAAAACCTGATTTTTTTGAAAACATTTGTAAAAAAAATTTCTTCGGCAGACTGTCAGCTACAACTTTGCTGAAGACAGTTTACGACTATCACCAAAACTGAAGGAGCTGTTTGCCGACAACTAATGACACCTTTTTTTGGTGGTCACACCCAATTTCAAAAACTTTGAGGGGCCAAAAAAAAAAACGGCTATTAATCTAGCCAAACTAAACTAGGGTTTTACTCAGCTCTAGTACCGCATCTGCATAGTGAGTACCTGGAGCTTTTTTCACTGTTGCACTGTGTAATAGAGAAATGAGCGAGAAAAGGGATCATATTATTACAAACTTCAAATTTAAAATAGAACGAAACGCATGAATGGAAAGAAATACGAAGGCATTTAAAAGGAAAGATCACCTAAAAGAAACCAAGAAAAACGAGCGATGCGATTATACAGGGTATACACACACATCAAGCGGTTTGACCAACATTGAGAGTGTGTGTGTGAAAAACGACACACGTATACATAGAGTAATCTCAGACTACAGAGAATATTTGGCTCATCTGACGTTTCCTTTCACACTCTTCGTGATGCGGTCGGTGTGATAGAGAGATGTTTGACGAAAAGTGATATACACCAGGTGGAATTACAATAACTTCTTACTTTAATTTTTCATACCATTTTGGTGAAAAACTGTGAAATTTAATTGTGTTTTAAACTTTTTTATTGACTGTTACTGTTAGCATACATTTGTGTTGTATTTAACACAATAATTTTAACACACAAAACGAAATGCCGTTGTTGTTATTTTGTTCGTTGTTTTAAACCATTGCCTCTATCTGGTATTAGTAAAGCAATTCTTTTCAACATCAAACGTAAATATCACTCCAGGCCAAATGTCATAAATTTGGTGGGAGAACTAGTAGATCTACTATAAGTATTAATCTATGCACGTATATGTCTGTATGACGTTTGAAGCAACATTTAAAATTGTTGATTTTAGTTCAAGCGGGTCGTCAAATTTGATGTGTGTATGTATATCACAATTTGACCGTTTGATCAAACAACATTTTTGTGTGGAAAGCAACGAGTAAACATCTTAAGTGTAGAGCGGAAAATAGAAGAAAAAACTTTATTTTGGAATTGATCGAAGTTTATCGTATAACAAATATAAAAGAAAAAGAGTATGCAAATCGGAATTTTTCGGAATATTTTTTTTAACTGATTTCAAAATACATAAACGAAAATAACAAGCAGCCGACAAGAAACCGTACGTGCTTTCACTTCAACATTCCCATAAAAATTAGTGTTTGAAGTACCACGTTTGACGTGTGTATATTCAATGTCAAACATATTTTACTAATACGTTCACATTGTTATTCAAACCCTATATTACTGAAAAAAGTGTTGAAGGTGACGTTTATTTTCAGAAATTGTACGAAAGGAAATTTTTGATTAGTTTGGGCAAATGTCGTGGGACCAAAAGATAATATAACTATGTGACGAGTCTCATTGAATACTCAATACATATTTATGTTGAGAATTTTCGAAAAATTTCGAAGTCGTACTTTTTAATAAAGAATTCGACCAAACTCAAAGCGTGGGAAAAAATGTTTTTTATCAAAAAATGTGCCACCGCGGGCACGTCGGCAGCGGTCGAATCTTTGGACCCAATTTTCGATGACTTTGGTCACATATTCGGCAGTAACGGCCGCTATTTCGCGTTCAATGTTGGCTCTGAGTTCTTCCAACGGCGTCGGCTTGTTGGCATTAGACCAATGATTTGACGTAGCCCCAAAGAAAAAAGTCTAGAGCGTTAAATCGCACGAGCGAGGCGGCCAATTGACTGATCCATTTCTTGAGATAACACACTCACCAAACTTACTCTTCAATAAATCGATTGTAACGTGTGCTGTGTGGCACCGCCCTGTTGAAACCACATGTCGTCCAAGTCCATATTTTCCAATTCGGGCCAAAAATAATCGGTCGTCGTCCATCGGCTTCAATTCTTGAGTCAGCATGATCTTGTATGGGTGTAAACCAAGATCTTTAAGCAAAAATTCGCCATAAAGTGGTCTTGGCGATGCCCAGTTCTTGATAACGCCGCGGAATCAACTGATTTGGATCGTTTGCTACAGACGCACAGTGGACCAAATGCTGAACCTAGCCGGAAGAAAGTCAACTCGCTTTTTAAAAGCTGCATTGACATGAAACTTTGCACGTTCAATAAAAACACTCACCAAAAAAAAATGGGCGCAAGATTTTTTTGTTAAATAAATAAAAACAAATAATATACCTGTATTTATATAAAACATTATTTATTTATTTATCTAAAATTTCGAATTTTTATCACAAATTTTAATTTATATTAATAGGAGAAAGAAATAATATTTTCAATTTAATGAATGTATATTTAATGCGAATATTAAAAATGTTGAAGGCAAGTGAAAATGTAAAGCCAAATCAAAGGCAACTGAAAATTATTCAAAAAACAACGGCTTGTGGCGAACAAATACATCAAATCGAAAATCTGATGTTTTAATCTGATTCACATTCTGAATCGAGGAACGACTCTGGTATAGCATCTGAAAGCAGGGTTCGTATTTCGTGGGTAATTAGTTACCGTGGGGAATGAGTAGCGATCGTTTACCCATTACCCGCAGGGTATGGGTAAAATAATGGGTAGCTACCCACGACAATGGGGAATTACTCATCACGATTTCCCATCACCCTCAGGGAAATGGGGAAATTAATGGGTAGCTACCCACGACGATGGGCAATGGGTTACCCATGGTAACTCATCCCCATTTTTGATCGATAATAAGAAAAAAATAGAAAAAATGTTGATATCTCGAAAACGGAGCGTCCAATTGAAAAAATAACAAATTTTTGTGGGTTTCTAAGGGATTTTCATAAAGTGGTCTAATTCGTATGGAAGAATTTTTTTTCGAAAAATCGCCAAAATAAAAAAAATTGCTAAAGCCCAATCGAAAAAATAATAAAAAATTTACCAAAGGAGGCTTTAACCAATGGGTGTCTCCAATATGGCATCACTTTTTTTTTTTTTTAAAAAATCGCTAAAAATAAAATTTTTCATACAAAAAATCGCTAAAACGCCCTTATGTTTATATCTCGAAAACGGATCGTCCAATCGAAAAAATAACAAATTTTTGAGGGTTTTTTAAGGGGTTGTCAGAAAGTGGTCCAATTCGTGTGGAAGAACTTTTTTTTTTCGAAACATCGCCAAAATGAGAAAATCGCTAAAATAAGAGAGTGGCTATAACTCGAAAACGGTGCGTCCAATCGAAAAAAATAATACAAATTTTAATTTAAATTGGACGCTCCGTTTCCGAGATATAGACATTTTTTCTAATTTTTTCATATTATCGATCAAAAATGGGGATGAGTTACCCTGGGTAACCCATTGCCCATCGTCGTGGGTAGCTACCCATTATTTTCCCCATTGCCCTGAGGGTAATGGGTAATCGTGATGGGTAATTCCCCATTTCGTGGGCAGCTACCCATTATTTTCCCCATTGCCCTGAAGGTAATGGGTAATCATGATGGATAATTCCTCATTTTCGTGGGTAGCTTCCCATTATTTTCCACATACCCTGCGGGTAATGGGTAAATGTTCATTACACATTCCCCACGACGATGTATATGAGTTACTCAGGGGGGGGGTAAATACGAACTCTGTCTGAAAGTAACGCAATAACTTCTTCGCCCAAAAGCTCCTGTACTGCGAGAATGAATAGAAGCATTTGTTGAAGAAATAAGTGGATCTGAAGACAAGAGGAGATAGTGAAAAAGATCATGAATTGTTTTTTCGCGGGACATTTTCCGGGTGTGACGTATATTTCGGAAGTCTTTGTTTCCTATAGGAAGTGCTGCATATTGGATAATATCTGCACTATGAATGAGGACTTTTGTGAACACTCAATGGCAGGTAATACCATGAATACAATTGTATATATAGTTTTGCTGTATCCACGCCATACGTACGAAAATTCACGTAATTTACACCAAAACTCTGTATTAAATCCTCATCAACATTAGTTTTTGAAGAAGCGAGAGTTGGTTGCTGGAAGAATCTTCCTAGCCGTATTCCCATCATTTGTTGTTCCACATCATGGTTTGGAAATATCAACTAACAAACCCATCTCTTTTCTTAGGCGATCAGTAATTTTTTTCTTGGTTTCCTTCTGCACAGCATTATCAAAATCCCCTCGAGCCTTGCCATTTTTAATATCAAGTTTGTAAGCTATATGAAGGATGCATTCAAAGAACCGTGTCCATGCTTGCAACGTCGATAGGCCATACTCAAAAAGGCTTTCATTTGGTTGTAATTTTTCATATATTATAATATTTGTAATTATCTATATATTTTCTTATATTATATATGTATATAATTTTCATATAGAGATTTGTTCTAGCAGCAAATGTTAGTTCTTCTGGGGACCAAGTCTCCAATAAAGGTGCAACTTTCTTTCGCTTTGCTCTCTCACTTTTATCTAAGAATTCTTTAGAAAGTCTGCCATAGTTTGATGTCGACGGCCGATCCAGTAATCCGTCATCCTGAGATGCTGAAGAAGGCTTAAATTGGAATTACAAAATTCCCATCTAGCCAATATTTATTTGCTGCCTCGAAAACTAGCTTTGTTCGATTGGCTTGAGCCCACTTCTTAGCCAGAGACCATAGAAACATTCGAGCAGATTGTTTCATTTGTTTGCAATAGCTATCCGTTTCATTATTCTGAAGCCCGATCTTAGCAAAAACATATGTATGATACTACAGCATTAAGTTTCTTATTTTTTTGCTTTTCCCTATACCAAGCATCATATGGTAATGAACTTTGGTAATGAACTTTTTAAACTGTAAACCTAATAAAAAGCATTTAGGCAAAAACTGGCAGCTAATTTTGAAAACATTGACAAACTACAATCGTACAGATTGCAAAAAGACAAATAATAGAATTAAAGTTTAATAAATAGTAAAAATTGTTCCTACCTTTGTTAAATTAATTTCAGCAAAAAAATATTTTAAAAACTTTGTTCTTATTTTTTCACAACAACTGTAATTGCAGGTGTGCGAAGTTAGCCCCCCATTTTTGGAAATAAATATTTTTGAAGATTGTTCTGAATTGTTCTAGGATTGTTCTACATTGTTCCAAAACAATGATTTTCTAAAATATAATTTGTACCGGTAAATCGAAAAAAACCAATATTAAACTTTGCACCCCATTTTTGGAAAATCGAAATTTTTGCGGTTGTTCTGGGTTGTTCTAGTTGTTCTAAACATTGTTCCAAAACGATGATTTTCTAAAATATAATTTGTACTGGTAAATCGAAAAAAACCAATTATAAAGTTGCACCCCATTTTTGAAAAAAAAATTTTTTTGCGGTTGTTCTAGGTTGTTCTAGTTGTTCTAAACATTGTTCCAAAACAATGATTTTCTAAAATATAATTTGTACCGGTAAATCGAAAAAAACCAATTTTAAAGTTGCACCCCACTTTTGTAAAAAAAAATTTTTTTGCAGTTGTTCTAAGTTGTTCTAGGTTGTTCTAGTTGTTCTAAACATTGTTCCAAAACAATGATTTTCTAAAATATAAATGTACCGGTAAATCGAAAAAAACCAATTTTAAAGTTGCACCCCACTTTTGTAAAAAAAAATTTTTTTGCAGTTGTTCTAAGTTGTTCTAGGTTGTTCTAGTTGTTCTAAACATTGTTCCAAAACAATGATTTTCTAAAATATAATTTGTACCGGTAAATCGAAAAAAACCAATTTTAAATTTTAGAACATAATTTGATATCGCTCGAATAAAAACTTCCAGCCGAGTTTATTCTTCATTCAATGTTTTTTCAACTTTCAACGTATTCGTGACCAACCGATGCTAATACAAATCTAGTACAATCGTCAATAAACCAAGAACAACCAACGACGTCCATTTTTGTTTCCAGCAAAAGTTCGAAAAGAGTTGAATGGAAGACAAATTTGATCGAAATTTTCTGTTCCGGCCATATAAAGCTTGGTTTCGGGTTGTTCTAGTTCAGTGATGGTGAACTTTTGCCATAAGTGTGTCAAAAAATCTTTTGAAAATTTTTAAACAAAGTTCGCTTGTCACCCACCTATAAATTATAAAAAGTTGAAAATAAAATTCCTTTCGTACTAAACATATACATTTTTTATTATAATTAGTAAATATAAGTTTTTATTAAATAATTTTTAATTTATTGTGAAATTTGTTGTTGTTGCTCCGATGCGAATGTAGTAATTCTTGGTGAATATTTTGTAACTTTTAATGCCACACAAGCGGCAGATATATCATTTCCAAGACGATTTCTTGTAATGGACTTAATAAAATTCATTGCGGAAAATAACTGCTCACTATTATAAGTTGATCCAAACAGAGCGCTGTAGCAATTTTCATTGATGTGAATGAACTGGGAATTGAGTTCCATACTGTTAAAATTAAATTTTCTATTCTTTCTTCTGGTAATGATGATGATTTATCGGTATTCTCATAACTTTCCTCTAATTTACAATTTAATTCCACGAATTTGTTTCTCCATATTACACTATTCCTGAACTCAACTAGTTCCATTTCTAAATTTTCGATATTAGTGTGAGTGTGAAGTCACTTATATAGCTGGCTATTACAAATGTGTGAAAGCCAAGGTTTATAAATATGTGAGTACGTACGAATGTGTAAAAGTAACAAAAAAAGTAAAAATATTCAAAAAAATCAACAAATTTCAAAAATTATATGTCCTGAAAACCCGAAAAGTGCGTGTCACGTAAATTCTGTCATTCTGTCAACTAGAACAACCGCAAAAAAATTTTTTTTCCAAAAGTGGGGTGCAACTTTAAAATTGGTTTTTTTCGATTTACCGGTACAAATTATATTTTAGAAAATCATTGTTTTGGAACAATGTTTAGAACAACTAGAACAACTTAGAACAACTGGAAAAAATTTTTTTTTTACAAAAGTGGGGTCCAACTTTAAAATTGGTTTTTTTCGATTTACCGGTACAAATTATATTTTAGAAAATCATTGTTTTGGAACAATGTTTAGAACAACTAGAACAACCTAGAACAACTTAGAACAACTGCAAAAAAATTTTTTTTTACAAAAGTGGGGTCCAACTTTAAAATTGGTTTTTTTCGATTTACCGGTACAAATTATATTTTAGAAAATCATTGTTTTGGAACAATGTTTAGAACAACTAGAACAACCTAGAACAACTTAGAACAACTGGAAAAAAATTTTTTTTTACAAAAGTGGGGTCCAACTTTAAAATTGGTTTTTTTCGATTTACCGGTACAAATTATATTTTAGAAAATCATTGTTTTGGAACAATGTTTAGAACAACTAGAACAACCTAGAACAACTTAGAACAACTGCAAAAAAATTTTTTTTTACAAAAGTGGGGTCCAACTTTAAAATTGGTTTTTTTCGATTTACCGGTACAAATTATATTTTAGAAAATCATTGTTTTGGAACAATGTTTAGAACAACTAGAACAACCTAGAACAACCGCAAAAAAATTTTTTTTTCAAAAATGGGGTGCAACTTTAAAATTGGTTTTTTTCGATTTACCGGTACAAATTATATTTTAGAAAATCATTGTTTTGGAACAATGTTTAGAACAACTAGAACAACCGCAAAAAATTTTTTTTTTCAAAAATGGGGTGCAACTTTAAAATTGGTTTTTTTCGATTTACCGGTACAAATTATATTTTAGAAAATCATCGTTTTGGAACAATGTTTAGAACAACTAGAACAACCCAGAACAACCGCAAAAATTTCGATTTTCCAAAAATGGGGTGCAAAGTTTAATATTGGTTTTTTTCGATTTACCGGTACAAATTATATTTTAGAAAATCATTGTTTTGGAACAATGTAGAACAATCCTAGAACAATTCAGAACAATCTTCAAAAATATTTATTTCCAAAAATGGGGGGCTAACTTCGCACACCTTGTAATTGCGGTAATAAATATCAACTGAACTATTAATAGAAAAACAAAATAGCAGTCACTTGTGTTTAAAACAAGAATGCAAACGTGAAACAGAAGTTAAATAAATAAAAAATGTACCATTATGTACTGTGGGCACTTGCCAATTTATTATCAAACAAAATATTTAGTTTCGAAATAATAAAAAAATTACTTTCTTCCGTCTAGGTTGAGCATTTGGACCACTGTCGGACGTTGTCTCACTGGCACGGCAGCATCACACAATGAATATGTAGACTCAAATGTTTCCACTAAACTTGTTATTGCTTGTCTACTAGGGTGAGAATAACGACCGAAAATTGGAGTTAACGCTCTTAACGTTGCGGTCACCGACTCCGAATTGCGGTAGTATATTTTTATAATTTACATACATATGTACGTTGTTCGTTCGTGTACTTTACCATGATGAAAATGTTGAGTTTACTGAAAAAAGGAAAGTAACAGTTAGATGATACAGTGAAATAGTGCGTTCACAAATTTAATTCAAAGTTGGCAAGTACTTATTGGAAAACCCATTATATTCAGATGTCAGTTACTATCAAAATAGCAATACAGTCCATTCAAAAGCCTTACTTATTTCTGTGTGGAAAAAAATATTACAATAGCGCAGACATATGTAGGACACACACAAATGGAGTGTGAATCCACCCACAGTTTAATACAAAGGAGGACAAACAATAAACTCATTTTTTACCATCCAAACTTGTTGAATTACTGAAAGAAGCTTGAGGTAACGCGTTTCCTCTCAAAGTCCATCACTTAAACCAGTCGTAATTCGTAGATTATGAATCGTATCCTAAAATATTCGAGCTCTGAGGTAGGATCCATCTGGACTACTATATTTCAAAACCAGTATAAATAGTAATTATGAAATCCTTCCTCAAAGGTCATCCAAACAAATTGAGTTCTCCGATCAACCCGAATTTCATTGGAAAAGATTAAAATCTAAAAAGATCATCTCCAGCACCTAAAAAAATTGCTTTCGGAAGACTGTCATCACATTTATTATTACCTACCGATTGATATATAAGAATTATTATTTAGGTACTCATGTTAATAAATATTTTTTTTATTTTGATAAATGTTTTCATTTATTCCTGTTGGGTGAGATCGCCCTACATCGATCATCAAGTTATACAGTAGTATCTCGATATAACGTTCTATATATTGTCAGCCCTTATCGTTAAATCGAAAATATCGTTATATCGAATGAATTTTTAGATTGTTGAAACTGCAGAGTAAAGCTATTTTTTTAGTTTTATTATATGTATGTATTTATATACAGATACAGAAATCGAAAATACAACAACTGGAATAATAACGGTATTTTTTTTTTGCTTGTTTGCGTTTTTTTACAGTTGTTTCTTCTAACAATGCATCGCAAAGAAAAAAAATAATTTGCAGGAGAGCCCGACCTACATTATAGAACCACTAACAAAGACACTCTCTGTTGCTAAGTACGGCGAGTAAGAAAGAGAGCCGTAGTTGAATACAAAAACAATAATAATTTTTCCTTTTTAGTGTGTAATCGTTATATTGAGTACAACATTTTTGGCACCCATCGTAATATAAGGTACACAATGGTAATGAATTGTGCCATCGTTAAATCGCAAAATCGTTAAATCGCATAATCGTTAAACCGGAATACTACTGTATTTGCATATGTGATTCTTGTCAAATTTGTGTAATAATGAAATTGCGGGCCACCCTAATATTAATTTCTAATATTTGGCGGCAACAACAACATACATATTGGATTTGCTCATTATTTTTTATCCGTATGTATATATGTATGCAGTTGTTCCTTGTTTACATGATCGATGCAAAAGAATATCGTATTCCAACAACAACAACAGCGCTGACGAAGTCGTTTACTTCAGTTGGTCACTCAGCCGGTGCCCGGACATAATCCCCATTGCAATTATGGGGATTATGTCCGGGTTTTTTCGGTCATAACCCCCATAATAAAGTGGAGATTATGTCCGCTTCCAAAACGGACATAATCCCCATGGGGAGTATGACCGTTTGCTGTGGGGATTATGTCCGAAAAATTTTCCCGTGATTACATTGTTTAAATATTGTATTTTTTTTTGTTTTTGTAACAAACTTCACAAAGCAGGCCATCTACAACCGGGGTAGCAATTTCTTCTTCGCTTCCGGATTCAACTTCCTCATTTAAGTTTAAAGTTTCCTCACTTGGCAGTATATTATTTTTTCGGTTTGTAATGCTCTGAAGAAATATCGGCAAACTTATACTTTTGTTATCAAGTTTTACTGTCAGTTCCCTTATGATGTCCGCTTGATTTTTAAATTTTTTCTTGGGTCTTTCAAATACATCGTAAACTCCATCTAGCGCCAGTGACAATTCATTGTGCTTCTGGAATTCTTCCTGCTTTATAACTTTTAGGAAGTCCCAGAAGCTGCCATGAGTTGGAATTAACGAAGAAAGATAGCTGTTGTATCCTTCCAATGCACTCGTAGTTCTAACATTTTCGTTGTGTAGCGATAACTGCTGTGGAGTTTCCTATGTAAAACGATAAAAAAGTATTTCCCTTTATTTACAAAATGTTCTTTTAATACTTACTTTTTCAATCCACTGCCTCTCGAAATAGGTCAAAAACTGTTCGAAGGCATCTCTATAGCTCGGGATGCTATAAGCTTCATGCTGAATAATATTGAAACCCTGTATAATATCTTTCGGCTCAAGTAACGGAATTGCCATCAGTTTTTGGAAGATTCGCTTAGCGTGAGTATCTCTCTTTATTAGGCTCCCAAAATCTTTCATCATTAAGGCTCTTCTCCTCAAAGCTTGACAGAAATGAAACCAACATCCTTTCAATCGACATTCTGGAAATATCGTTTTGATGGCATTCCTCATTCCATTTTCAAAATCAGTCGTAAAAGATTTTGGTTACATTTCGAGTAAGTTTGAATTAATAAACTGCAAGACGTGCTGATATGCTTTTGCTTCTTATTTGACATAAGAACAAAAGCAAATGGAAATACCTGCAATTTTAAAGAATATTTAAATTACATATTACTAGGTAAAACTGCGACAATTTCTTACAAAAATCGAAAAAATTAAAAAATTTTGAACTACTTTTTATTTACTAAAATTACGAAAAATTTTCATAATTTGCGCTCAACATTTATATTTCAGAATACTCTAACGAATGAAATAAAATGATACCTTTTACAAATTTAGATAAAATAAAAATAACGCATAATTTTTAAACTGGAGGTTTGTTATTGATTACTGATGTATACACTTCGTATTACTTACGTGATTGTCATGAATAAAATGTATAATAAGAAGCTGTTTATAACCACATGAGGGAACTACGGAAAATATAGCATCCATCATGTAATGCCTCTCGTCTGCTAGCTCTGCAATCGCTGGCTCTGCAATCACTAGCTCTGCAATCGGCGGCGAAAAAAATAATGTGTAGGTTATGGCATCACTTTCGATCACTGTACAAGTGTAAAATTTCTGATCCACATTGCTTTCGCGCATTCCAAAATTAGTCATGTGGTCATTACTTGCAAAATATTTCTATGAATTCATGAGGTGTTTGTGGCGATTTTGGCATACACTCTGTTTTAATTCGACGTAATTGGCGCTGCATTTTTTTATAAACAGCTGACGTTGAAACATCCTTTCGCTTTTGACATTCATTGTTAAAAACTGTACGAACTTTATTCACCTGGAGATTCGGTTTTGCGACCTCTTCTTTAATGGCGTTACGTAGCTTAAATTCTTTCATTCTGGATTCCTGGTCCCCATGGTTAGAATGTACTTCATTCTTGAGGCGCCTTAAACATGTTTCAGTTGATTCTATTACATCAACTCTAACATTACAATTTTTTTCACAACATTCATAACTTTTTATTGAACTTCCAGTTCTTTTATTGAGTCTTGTCGATTTAAATGCATATACATATTTGCTTTTCAGACGGAATGTACACTAGCACACTATTTTTTCGCACACCCGCGATGTATTCAAAATTAGCTTCTTCGCACATTGTGTTAACTACTTCACTTCAAAGGCACAACTGGCAAAAAACTGGCATCGGAAGTGGTCATAATGGGGTTTATGTCCGCAATTGTTTTGGACATAATCCCCATTATTATGGGTATTACGTCCGCTACTTTCTGGGGATTATGACCGATTTTTTTTTGGACATAATCCCCATTCCATTATGGGGGTTATGACCTGAAAGAAACGGTCATAATCCCCATAATTGTAATGGGGATTATGTCCGTGGGGATTATGACACGGCACCACTCAGCCGTTGAATTGTTGTTGCTATTTCTTTTACATTCTATTAGAGATGGGCACGAATCACGTGATTGGCGTGATTCACGTGTAAACCTGAGCGGGCCAAATTTTGCTCACGTGAGCGTGCGTGAACGTGAGTAGTGAAAAAATCTGCGTGCGTGAGTCCAATCTTTGCGTGAGTGAGTGTGCGTGAGCACTATTTTCGCGTGAGTCACGCATATCTCCTAATCATTTAAATTCGATTTTCTTACTACTTTCATACACAAAGTATTTTTGGAAGGCTTCTAATAACATTTCCCTCTAATAAAGCGTCGTTAATCATCTTCTGTATTTCAAGGAACTCTGCTACGAGCAAAGGAGTTTTTATAAATTTATCAGTGGGATCGTTTGCAAAATAGTGGTAATAATATCAGAACTTCTAAACTATAGGTCCGATTGTTTGAGAATGCACTAAGGAGTTGTAGGGGAGAAGCGAGGATTTCAGAATCTGGTATTTAGAGGCACCTTGTTTCAACGTACGTTTCGCTACAGGCAGACAAAACTTTCATGGCATGTAAGTTCCTAACTTGTGGTCTGATTTAAAAGATCTCTGTTTTTGAGATTCTACTGAGCCGCACAAACCAAAAACATTTAGAGCAGTGCGTCGTCTCTCTACCCGTTACAAAGATATTTGGAATTATAAGTTTAAAATGTAAACATTCGCACTTGACTTTCTTCAGTTTTTTGGTAATAACTGGGTAATTTTGTGCCAAAATTTAGTTTTAAAAACCAGCTTCTTTGGCAAGACCGCAACCAAACGTAAATTAAAAAACTTTTTAAATTATTTAAAACCGGTTGGTAACGACAACTTTAAAATGTTTTCAAACTGCAAAAAAAAAATTAAATTTGTTAGGAAAGGTACCATCATTCCTTCAATAGTTTCTCAAATTTTTTGTAAGAAAGACACAAAATGTTGTATTTTTTTAAGCAAGGGCCTTGTCAACGGTGTTAAATGTAATTAATTTTTTTTTGGGCATTCACCCTGATTTTTGAACAAAATTTAAAATTTTTGAGTTTGGGAAAAGTGTCGCTTGTTGAGTTTCATAATTTTGTACAACAAATTCTAGACTGAAACTAGGTTAACTACAATCTTAAAAAAATTTTTGATTTGCAAAGCTAAATTTTAAAAAAAAAATTTAAAATTTCATAACAGACTTTTTTAGGAGTAAAAATCCCAGAGTTTTGTCCCTATTTCTCAAGATATATTAATTTCAATATAATAAACATACACTCGGCTATAATACAAAATTGCGGTATTACGTTGTTATATAAGTACTTCAAATCGAATTTGCACAGAATTAAAAAAAATATATATTTTTTCATAATTTTTCCATGCAGCGCTGTGGAGTGCTCGGAGTCGGGGATATGTGCCTGGAGTGAGAATTTTTGTCGTAAAAATTTGCACGGCTCTGACTCCAAGTTTAGAATTTCCACCCCTTAAAATTTATTCGGGCAGAAACTATTTATTTTATTTACTTCGGTTTCCAAATAAAACACAAACTTATTTAGGTTTAATATTTCATCTATGGTGTTGGTACCCTTTCTAACAAAAAAATAAATGGTTTCCCATTCCATCCCATGAAGGGACTGGGGAGAACTTCTCACAATCACTGAGCTGTGCGCTTTACAGTTTTCACTCACTGATTGGGACCTACAGTTTTACACCGATTCCGAACGGTAATTTGAGAAGCTTTTTCATGGCTAGATACTCGATAGTGTCGCCGCCACTATGCGAGGTGACCGCCGCCGAAAGAAAATTTGAAGGTGGTCAGAGCCGGGTTCGAACCCAGGATCTCATGTACAAGAGCCGCGCACACTAACCATTCCACCACCGACGGCCACACCCTTTCTAACACATTCCTTTTTTTCAGGTTTAAAAAATTTTAACTTTGAGAGATTGTCGTTACCGATCGATTTGAAAGACTTTAACAATTTGTTCAACCTACTGCTGTTTGAAGTTTAGTCAATATTGCATTTTGACTCAAAATTACCAAGTTCTTGTCAAACGACGAAACAATGTCAGTGCAAAAACGGATATGTTAAACTTTTGATTTCAACTATCATTGTAACGGTCAGACTCAGAGTGTTTTTTGTTTGCGCTGCTTAGTAGATTCTCAAAAACAAATAATCTGGTTACAAGTTTCACACTCTGTAGCAAACCGTGCGTTGAAACAGGGTGCCTTTAGGTACAATATTCTGAAGGCCTGGCTTCTCACCTATAAATACCTAGTACATTCTAAAATAATCTGACCAATAATTTAGAATTTCTGACATTATTACCACTTTATTTTGCAATTGGTCTCATTGTCCGTCTGGAAGAATACTAATAAAGGGTTTTTCAACAGAGACGCTACAAAAGTAAGTCCATAGGGACAGCCAACGACGCCATATTTTTTCCCGCTCTTTTGACATTTCTCTTCAATAAGGTTTGCCATTTCATCATGGAAAGATAGACGAGCCAACAACGAGTCGAAATTATTAAAATTTACTACCGAAATTTGGAGTCAGTGGCCTTAACTTAAAGAGCGCTACGTCCAATTTATGGTCGTCATAATCGTCCTACCAGATCAACAATTGAGCGTCTAGTGGAAAAATTGAAAAACAAAATGTTTCCGTGCCAGTGAGACAAAGAAGTGCCCGTAGTGTCGAGAATATTGCTGCCGCTGAGGCTTCAGTTCAAGAAAGCCCAAATGTGTCTCTCACACGTCGTTCTCAAGCGTTGGGCATCGTTGTGGCGAATTTTGCGAAAAGATCTTGGCCTACATCCTTACAAGATCAAACTGACGCATGAACTGAAGCTGGTTGACCACCATAAGCGTCGTATGTTCGTAAATTGGGCTGAGCAACAACTTGAAAATGATTCGGATTTACATCGGAAAATCATCCTCAGCGATGAGGCTCATTTCTGACTGAATGGCTTCGTCAATAAGCAAAATATGCGTTATTGGTCAGACAGCAATCCACACGTGATCCAGAAGTCATCATTGCATCCCGAAAAAATTACGGTTTGGTGCGGTTTATGGGCCGGCGGCGTCATTGCGCCGTACTTCTTCCGTGATGATCAAGACCGGCACATTACTGTGAATGCGAATCGCTACCGCTCAATGATAACCAAATATTTTTGGCCCCAATTGGATAATATGGACTTGGAGGACATGTGGTTCCAACAGGACGGCGCCACAAGCCACACAGCGAATGCCACAATCAATTTATTGGAAACCAAGTTTGGTGAACGTGTTATCTCACGAAATGGCCTAGTCGATTGGCCGCCTCGGTCGTGCGATTTGACGCCTGTGGGGCTACGTCAAGTCTATGGTCTATGCCAACAAGCCAGCGACGATTGATGAACTTCGTACGAATATCGAACGTGAAACTGCAGCAGTATCGGCCGATTTATGCTTGAACACCGTCGAAAATTGGGTTCAGCGTCTGGACTTCTGCAAGCATGCCAGTGGTGGCCATGCAAAAGAAATCGAGTTCGATACATAATGGCATCGAAAGTACTTTCACAGGAATAAAGAATTTCATTGGTATCTAAAACCGGTTTTGTTTTATTTAAAAAAACTTTTGTAGCGCTCTTATTGAAAAACCCGTAATAACCATAATTTTTACTTTTTTTGGTGGCAAAATGTTCTACAAAAATGATCGGCATAAAATTTCGCTATATGTGTACGAACAATCCAAAACACTTATCTTAGCCCAAGTGCTAGATATAAGATGAAATCTGACAAAATTCTTTATATTATGTGGACTATTTTTAATGGAAACAGCAAAATGACAAAATTCATTATTAGCCCTTAGAAGGCAGTTAGTTTTTGCTTGGGCTAAGATTTGTATTTTGGAGTGTTCGGAAACATATAGTGAAATTTTATGGCGATCAGTTTTGTAGAATACTTTGACCACGCCCCCGTCATTTGGGAGCAGTTTTTTGCGAGTTTTCAAAAAAAAAGTAAATATTATGGTTATACGTGACAGTTAGAGGGCTAATTTGTTCCACAAAAATGTTTATCTGAATCTTTTCTATAAAACTTCTGAACATATTTTGTACCTCAGAAGTAAGGAACACACAATTTTGCATGCCGATATGTTGCAGGAAAGTTCCGAGGGGCGGAAACTTTGACCCGCCCTAAAAAAAATTCTGATCAGATCTGGCAAAACGCCGATACACGTATATTTTTTTAGACCTTTCTACCAGACTCCGTTGACAGAATCCCATAATTTTTTTTGGTGTCGCACAGTGTTATCGAAATACCAAAATTCCGGTCCCAACCAATTATCAAGCAATTGTTTTCGTACGAAATGATTTTGGCATAACAACCCTGTAATTGATTATGTCCACAAAATTTTCGCGAAGAGCTGAGTACCAAGCAAAAGAAAAGTGAGCGAAATTTTCGGAATAACGAAAATTTCAAGAAATCTAAATACCGGGCTTAAGCTGTTCTATATGGTCCGTTAAGTAATTTAATTTTGTTATGGAGCAATTTTGTTATCAGCAATGAACATTTACCAGAATCAGAATCCGTTGACATAACTACTTTTTTTTATATTTTTCTCCCTTTTGGTCGAATCGTGTCATTCGGACTACATTCAAAAAAAGAAGAAATGGCATTCTGCTGCACACGACACTCTCCGCTGATTGTGGGCCGCAAATGTTAACGAACAGTCGTCCGTATTTTGGGGTTCAAACTCGTCGTCCGTATTTTAGGGTTCAAAGTCTGTTATGTTAATATCTCGTGATGTGCTTTTATACTTATTTCTGTTAGTGTAATACCAACTGGTGAAGAATTTCTGTAGTTGGTTGAAACGTGTGAACTTCTGATCCTTGCTCTCCCGTTATAGACCGGTCTATAATGTGTACGCTGTCCTCACGTTATGGGGACGTGGCCCTCTCGGTCGGTAGGGGCGGGTAAGAGTGGCGGCGATGGGTTCGCTCGATAAAAAAAAGAAAAGATAAGAATAGCCGATTTTTGGAGCCCGACTTCGATTCCATGTTTAGAAAATTACTAACAATTTAAGAAATATCCAAAATGTCAATTGTTTCTCGTGTTTAACGAAAGCACTGTCGTAGACATTGACTGGTGTAAACATCCCACGCTGCTCAATTAGAATGGAAAATAGGCTGACTTAGTTTTCGAGTTGACGTGTTCCGAAATATTTTTTTTAAATAAGTCTATTCATTAAAACATAACATGGTTTCCTATTACATCCCATGAAGGAAATGGGGAGAGCTTCTCACAACCAGTTGGCTGTGCGTTTTTTAGTTTATTCTCACTTATTGGGACCTACAGATTTACACCGGTTCCGAACGGTATGTTGAGAAGCTTTTCCATGGCTAAATACCTCTGATCTGCCGTAAACAAAAACAACAACGTCAGCCTTGAGATCAAGCGGAGAATTGTGCTTGCGCATAGATGTTATTTTGGGCTAAGCAAGCACTTTACAGATAAAGCCCTCTCTCGAGTAACAAAAGTCCAGCTGTACCAGCCTGTCATTCAACCTGTCTTGCTTTATGGCGCAGAATCCTCTGTCCTATCGCAAGCAGACGAAACATCTGTAGGAGTCTTCGAGAGAAAAATACACCGCAAAAGTTATGGCCCTACAGTGCACAACGGCGAGTATTGACGACGCATAAATCATGAGCTGTATGAGATTTACCTTGACATTGACATAGTTAAGCGGATCAAAATATCCCGATTGCGCTGGCTAGGCCATGCCACTAGAATGGATGGAGACGAACCAGCACGAAGGGTTTTCGAAACCGAACTCGAAGGAAGACGAAAAATAGGAAGACCACCAAGACTCCGCTGGAGGGATCAGGTTGACGAATCCCTGCGTAAACTTGGTATTGCCAACTGAAGAAATAAAGCAAAAGATCGAACTGGTTGGCGAAATATGTTATCTTCGTTTTGTAAGGTACCTGACCCCCCGGGGTTGTCCGAGACTGGATACGTAAGTAAGTAAATACTCGATAATGTCGCCGCCACTATTCGAGGTGAACTCCGCCGAAACAAATTGAAGGTGGTCATAGCAGGGATCGAACCCAGGATCTCATGTACAAGAGGCGCGCACACTGCCATTGCACCAACGACGGTCACCAAGTCTATCCATTATCCCTATTATTATATTGGTACGAATTTCCTTATTCGTCCTTTTGCGCTATTTTATTCCCAATAATAAAACAAGGTTCGTTTTAAATTACGATAATTACAACAGTTTAACTTCCTTTTATTTTACTTAAACAGTACAACAGTACCTTATTTACACCACTTTACAGTAAGTCTTATTATGTTTTACTATCAAATCTCGTTGCTTACTTTCCGGCGGTTAATCAAAAACTGAACTCTCCGTTCTAAAGATCTCAGGTATTTAAAGAACTTACCATACTCAAATGTAGCTATCTCTAGCAAATTCAAGAACCTTCTAGTCGTTGTTGTTAGTTACCATTCTAATAATTTTTGAATCCATCTCTGGAATAATGTAGAACCAAAGACGATGTAGAATTAGACGACCAGAAAATGTGGGCAACTTGGCAACCCTGGTAAAAGAGAACCAAAAAGTGCTAGGAGTTCACTCAAACGCATTTCTCTCTCGCGTCATTTCTTGCTTATTTCATACTTTTTGCATAGTTTATGTAATTTTACTTCGAATAGTGCAGAATTATCTTAACTGAGGCGAATTCATGCTACTGGTTTAGCTTGCTGGCATGTTGTCACAAAGCATACTTTTAGGCATACAGTAGTCGTACTGTTATTTACATAATGTTTTTTGGTAATTAAGAGTGATCAATATTATCCCGTTTTATATGCGTCATAACCTTTATTATAATGTTTCTGGAAAGCAACAAAGTGGTAATTTTGAGCCATTTTAATTTTGAATATAAGCTTTCCACTACATTCTTCTAGTTCTAGAGATGTCCTGGAAATCCTTTTCAGAAATTGTACTAATGGGTATTCTTTTTAATTAAAAAATAAAACAAATGGTTTCCCATTACATCCCATGATGGGATTGGGAGCAACTTCTCATAACCATTGAGGAGCGCGTCTTCAAGTTTTACACTTACTTATTGGGTCCTACAGTTCTACAGCGGTTCCGAGCGGTATTTGGAGAAGATTGTTCATGGCGAAATACTCGATAGTGTCGCCGTCACTATGCGAGGTGACCGCTGTCGAAAGAATGTGGGCAGTACAGGGATGTAATGTGGTCAGTGCAGGGATCGAACCTACAATCTCATGTGCTTTACAAGAGCCGCGCACAATACCATTGTACTGTCGACGGCCACTTATTTAGTTAGTACAAGTTAGATTGCACTTTTTAAATTTAGTGTATTTAGTTTTTTACGAAAGAACAACGCGTTATATTTGCGTAAACTTATTACAAAACTTTGGAAAGTTATGCTGAGACCGCTCGCAAACTTCGAAGAATTTTCAGTCGAGAAAGTGCACCTAAAGTGTCAACCATTCGAAGAGTGGCCAAGAAATTTATAGAACCTGGGTCGCTTATGGACAGTAAGACTCCTATGCGTCAACGTACCAGTCGGTCTCTTGAAAACATTGCTGCTGTAAACGAGAGTGTAGCCAAAAACTCGAAAATATCAATTCTGCATCGTTCTCAACAACTTTTTTCATGAAGCACTACGCAGGGAATTTTGACAAAACACCTTCATGCGCACAAAATTCCGCTTACCCAGGAGCTCAAACCAGCAGACCATGGAAAGCACCGGCAATTCGTTCAATGGGTATGAAGCGCATTTCCGTCTGAATGGCTTCGTAAATACACAAAATTGTCGAATTTGCGGATCAGAAAATTCTCATGCAGTCCATGAGAAACAGATTTAAACAAAACAACTGTCTGGTGTGGATTTTGGGAAAGCAGCGTGAAGTGGCGTGAAAATGAATTGACTGTGAACGGCATTCGATACAGGAACATGATGACGAGTTCTTGTGGTCTCAACTGGACGGCATGGATTCTGGACGACATGCGGTTTCGGCAATACGACACCACCTGCCACACCGCCCACGAAACAAACGATTTATTGCAGCAACGATTTCCAGAACAAATTATCTCAAGAAATTCTGATGCCAACTGGCTACCAAGATCATGAGATTTATCGCCGTGCGATTTCTTTCCTTGGGATTTTATGAAATCTCGGGTTTATGCGAATAAACCAGATACAATTCCTGAGCTCAGCTTTCTGACTCATGAACAATTTCACAAAAAGAGTAATGGTCTGTCGTCAGAGCCGTGGGGTCATTTGACTGACATTTTATTCCATACCTAATCGGAACATGTCTTCTTTACAATCTAGTAAAAAATCACAATTACCTCAAAAACTAAGTGGTTTTATTTTAAAACGAGAAAGTGCATTCTTACTGAGACACCCTTTGCAAGAGCCGCCCACAATACCGATTAGTACCACATTTCGGATTACTACTAGTTAAGAAAAAACATATACTTTCCCAGAATGATCTGACTATATGCATCTTTTATTACGTAGAATCTTTTGGACCCATCTTTGGGGCGTATTGACTTTAAAATTTTCAGAAAATTTGAATTTCGGATTTTTTTCCCTTCAATTACCTGAATATTAAGAACCCTACGGTACTGTGGAAAAGATCAGGCTTCGTTTAATCTTAGAAGAAAGAGCTGGTTAGAAAAAATAATGTATTAATGTATGAAAAAGAATAATTTCTGACCACACCCCTGCTTGACAGTATTGGCTTCGATAAACGTTGGCTCCCGAATTGGCTATCTTTAGGCAAACCTTAGTAAATTAATTACTGATTTGAATAGGATTTGGAATTGATACCTGCATTAAACACTCAATAGTTCACAGTGAATAAGTGTGTCAAATTACATTTACATCAAAAGGCGTCAGGTGGTGGTGTTATGTAAATTTTTTTTGAGTTACCCTAATATTTTAGCATGAATGGACGCTGAATCTATACAATAAATATTTCCTCAAAAACAAAAAAAACTGTAACATGAAACATCTGTTAAAGTATCCAAAGTCGCCTATATTGCTTTTAACATTTTCCCATGTTCAAGGATCCATAAATTGTTATTAAAGAGACAATTCCATTTGAATATTCTAATTGAAATTCAGCGCAAGTCTCATTTATTATATTTATTAAATACGACGACGTGCAACGTATTTAATTAAACGAAAACAAAAAATTGTTTGCTCTCTTACGTCACAGTGCGATTTAACGCTGTAAGAAAATATTGAAAATAAGGCGAGAGCCAGACGTCAAGTATTGAATATTCCTATGGAAAAAAAAGGAAATGTCCTCCCAAAGTTTTGTTTGTTATTCGGCCTTCGGAAGTGGTCGATGTGTGAATGGAAATCATTACGAATGTTGTTATTGGTATCTCATGGCCGAAGAAATACATGACCAGTTGTGCCTTAAGCATCGACTCTGGTTCCCATTTCCAACGTCCAAATGTGTATCTGGGTATACTGTTTCTGTTCAGTTAAACATACGTATTACAACGTCATTATAAACCAAGAACTTTATGTGAATTTGTTTTTATCATAACAACCGGATCCGGTTACCACAGTGGACAAATATGTTAAATTACTTAAATTATTTAAAAATTTGTTTGGATACTCGTATAATCAGGTATTGTTAGAAAACTATTGGAGTTCTGAAATGAAAGACAGCAAAGTTCGTGTCCGCAATTTCGAGATCCGCGATTTCGTCCCATAGCGGATTATGGTATAGTACACTATGAAGACAAAAGTTTTTATAAAGTATGTGGACGACTTTTGTGTTGTGATAAAGAGGAATGAAGCGGAGAACACATTTAAGGCAAACAAATCTAAAATTGAAAGGAGGAGGAACACAATCTACCATGGTTAGGTGAGGTTAGGCTTCCACGGAAGCTCCCCTAGTAGCAGTGATGACGTTTTGAACAGCCACGTTACCCTGAAAAGAAAATAGAGTAAAAACAGAATGTGCCAGTAATATACTGAGGTTATCTGGATATACCCACTTAGTACTGTGAATGTATTTTAGAAACATACAGAGTTCGATACTCAACAGTTCCGGCATTCCATCAAAAAAGGTCTTCATATGTCTACCAAAGGTGGGCACTGTAGGAGATCCTCCATTTGCTCGTCGCCATAGCTAGGACAGTAACACCCTTACTTTATTCAAATGTTGGCAGCATGTGACCGATTATAACAGCTGCCATTTTGACTATAGAATTCCTATTCAGTGTCATCCGGAACTCCAATCTTTTACCATCACATTTAGGACAAATACCTCGTGATATACTACAGGTAGAGAGTTCTCTCCAGATTTTGTCGGGCTCGTGGAAAAGTGGCGATCAATCGCCGTATACACCAGCCTTAAGGGCTTTCAATAACGCTTTCTCTATTCGCATTTCTACTAGAAGCTTTCCATCAGCCGATTCGTTTCCGACAAATTCCGTAAGACCCGGAACCAACACTCGAGAAGCCTTGTCGTTCCACCAGTCTAATCTTGCAGACTCCTGAATTTAAGCATCGGTATATTCTCCAGTGGTTGCCGTCGATGGTGCAATGTGTAGTGTGCGCGCCTCTTGTACTTGAGATCCTCGGTTCGATCAATGCTCTGACCACCTTAAAATTTTTTTCGACGGCGGTCATCTCGCATGGTAACAGCGACACTATCGAGTATTTAGCCATGAAAATGCTTCTCAAAAATACCATTCGGAACCGGTGTAAAACTGTAGGTCCCAATCAGTGAGTATAAAACTAGAAAGCGCACAGCTCACTGGCTGTGAGAAGCTCTCCCCGATTCCTTCATGGGATGTAATGGGAAACCATTTATTTTTTGCTATTCTCTAGTGACGACAGAACCTTTTGGCTATTCGAAAAGGTTTTCACACTCTTCCCTACCATAGGGTGAGTACTCAACTGACGAAACGCCTCCAATATTGGCAGAACTTCCGCATGGAAGATATTGCCAAAATAAGGAAGACCGATTCATAGTATTATATCAAGTGCAGCTCCCGCTCCACTATCCATCTTAGATCCATCTCTCAAAATGTATATGTAAACATCGTACAACCGTGAGTGGTTATTCCAATCTTCCCTATGCGGTATGATTGTTCTCAAGTTTTTCCGGAAGTTCAGCTTTGGACTATTTCAGGTATGACTCCGCTAGGAAAAATGCGCAGAATAATTCTTTCCCTGTAGCTTCGTTGGGTCCAACATTGCAACCCTCTAAACCGTAGATCACTTTTGGCCACACTCTTGCCAAATTTTTCAAACTGAAGTATATTCAGGATCGAATTGAGAGCAGCGTTCGAATTGCCCCTGTCACGCCAATGGACGCTGTTCTCTGTACAGTAGATAGTTTCTATATTTTTTCCAAATTCGGTCAGCATAATACCGATAGTCCACAGGTCAGAATTGGTCTAATCGCAGGAGTGGACATCCGTAATGCCATGCTAGAGTTTAGGCCCCAAGTCCTCCCAAATGTTTTCTGGCAAGTCACCTTGCGCCTTCTTAAGTCTGAGGCCAATGGTATGTTTCCAGCTGAGTTTCGAATCCAGAATTACACCTAGAAACTTCACCCTGTCCGACAACTCTAGTTGTTTACAATTGAGTGTGGGTAGGCGATATTGTGGAATAGTACGCCTGAATTCACTAATCACGGATAAAAATGGACCTATTACCATCACTACAACATCATCCCCATATTCGGCTAGCGTTACCCTTCAATTATACATGTTCACCAATAGAAGGTTTATAACCACTAGCCACCTCCGGTGATAACACCCCAACCCGACCTAGTCGACGATACTTCATGCCACTGAGCGCATTTCTCTCTAGCCCTCAGCATTGAGTCTCTCCAACGCACAATTCTTCTGTTGATATTCAGAACTCTTAGGGCTTCTGTGATACTTTCAGTTTCGACATTGTTAAAAGCGCCCTCTACACTCACAAAAAAATTCGGTTGAGACAACCGAATTATCCTTAACCGAAATTAGGGGTTGCCGCATCCACCATAAATGTCATCACAGCCAAATCAGAGGTTGCCTGGACCGAAGCAGAGGTTTACACAACGTCATTAGAGTTTGACACAACCTCATTAGAGGTTCTCGCAACGTCAGTAGAAGTTGTCACAACGTGATTAGAGGTTGACACAACCTCATTGGACGTTGACTCAACCATGCCGTGACAGCAACAATTGTAAATTTTTTAGCTTATTTCAATATATTTCTATTTATAATTTTAAACGTCAGATTTGAAACATATAGAACTACCTTGTGGTAACTGAATTGAACATTAATTAGGTTGTAGCTATAGAATTCATGAGAAATTCGGTTACAGCGACCGAAGTGTCGCCAAATTCGGTCGTTGCAACCGACACTTAAGGCTAAATTCGTTTATTACAATTGAATGATATGAAATTCGATAGTTACAACTGATTTTATACCAAATCTGGTTGTGACAACTGAACTTAGCCACATTCGGCTACTCCAACCAAATTTGGTACCAATTTCGGTTGTTGCATCCGAATTAATTGGTTGTTCCAACCGATATTATTAGTTGATAGAGCGAATGTAATTCACGATTCGGTAGCCACAACCGAATCAATTATGAAACGAGATTGTTTCATCCGGATTTCAGTTGTGTAGACTAAGTCCGGTCGTGACAACCTCAATTCGGTTGTAGCAACCGCAATTCGGTGGTAACAGCCGAATTACGGTTGCTACGATCTCATTTCAAACAAGTAGTACTCTGGGTTCTAGTGATACTTTCAGTTTCGACATTGTTAAAAGCGCCCTCTACACTCACAGAAAAATTCGGTTGAGACAACCGAAATTAGAGGTTGCCGCAACCACCATAAATGTCATCACAGCCAAATCAGAGGTTGCCTGGACCGAAGCAGAGGTTGTCACAACGTCATTAGAGTTTGACACAACCTCATTAGAGATTCTCACAACGTCAGTAGAAGTTGTCACAACGTGATTAGAGGTTGACACAACCTCAGTGTCAGTGTTTGCCAGAAGCCGTCAAAAAAATTATGCTAAATGACCAACAAAATTGTGCAAAATGGAAAGAAATTATGCTAAAAAAAAAAATAATTTTTTTATATATTTGCCTCTGTGTGTATTATATAGCGTTTTTAAGCATGATTTTTAATCACAAACTCGTATAATTTTTATTTTTGGTTGAAAAAAATTCCATAAAAACATTGAAATAATGTTTTGTTTCAAAAATTTAGTTTTTTATAAAACAAAAGCTCCGATGATTTATCAGAAGTTTCCTGGGTGTAATTTTAAGATGATTTCCATTTTCGGATTTTATTTGTAGCTACACTTATTAGTAGGAAGTAGAGGGCTGCATCGAATAACTATTCGCTGCATGTATGAAATTCGTCGTCGATTCTAGTACATACTTCCACTCACTCTCAGAGCGCAAGTAGTGAAGCGAAGAGAACAGTTGTTTGTCAAATACCAACAAGTAATTAGTCGCAGCAAAATGTGTTCCGAAAAAAGAGAACATATAAAAATGTAAATACTAGATCACCAGTACTGTATGAATTTTGTTCACTTCACGTGGTACCTCGAGTATTTCTCTGTTACATACATACATACATCTGTGTGTGCGAAGCAAAGCTGAATGTATTATAATGAGTCATCATTAAAGACTTTTTTAGTCGAGTTAGAATTTTACTGGTATTAAAATGTGTATTTGTATGTACATATATGTACATATGTTATTTATGGATTAAGATTTTCAGCTCTTTCGATTTTCAATAAGCAATATTGGAATTTGCTGTTATATTCATAAAAAAAATATATGTATGTACGTATATATTTTTTTTTAAATATGTAGGTACATACTTTGTATGGTAATGTAAAGTTATTTCACATGTTAATTTTTTACCAAAAAAAAACCTTTTTAAAAATGAAACGATAACGATTTTTTTAATACTTTTTTCCTTAGCTTCGCTAACTGAAGGTAAATTGGAAGTAGATGCCTTTATAATTAAGAATAAAATTATTTGCTATTATGTAGTTATTACATATTATCTGTTGTTATAAAATTGCTTCATGCGTAGCCATTGTGCACACCGAAAGCCGATAAAAAGAAATAGAATGCAGAGCAACTGTTGTTACTATTTTTAAAACTGAACGTTGTACATGTAGTACATAGTGCAGTTTCGCTATCGCAACATACTCGACATGATCGCTCTGAGTAAGCTTGAATGAGAGCCAGAGAGGAATGTGTACTCGCTGGCAGCAGCCACAGCAGAGTAACAACAAGAAGTTATTCGCAGAATTTGTTGTTCCTAAAAATGTGTAACTTTTTTGTGGCGACACTACGAATAAATGTTCTTACGTCGTCAGTGCACGTGTACTCTGCATATACAAATGGAATTGTGCAGACATTTAGTAGGAAGTACTTCAAATTTTAATCTGGGATCCATAACTTTTTGAGAATCAATGCAAACATACCTTGCCTTTGTGCCTTTCATATCGACACGTTCCCGGCAGAATGTATTAAGCGACAAAATGGAAATTGTTCAGGAAACGAAAAAAACTTTCTGTCAAATAGCTGATTTGTATTATTTTTTCGGTTATTACCATTTCATTTGCTTAATAACTCTTGACGTGGTTATGCAAGGGACATTCTCTGTATATCGAAATGTGGAGCTTGGCATACATTTTGAGAATATGTAAAAAAGTCATTGTCGCTAAATATGTCGCTTAATACATTCTTCCGGGAACGTGTTGATATTATCGTAAATGCTTGAAAAAAAATACTCTGATAAGGATTTTTGAAATATTTTCTATTTTCTGTATATTCACGTTTATGGTATTAATGAATAGAAAAATGAAATTTTTTGATAATGTACCTTAAGCTACATTTTCCATTGATTATTCTGAAACATCGCGTTATTTTTCTTTTCTTTAAAAGTACAACTTGTTGATATCTAAAAACTGTCAGAAATTCTCAACGAAACCGTAATGGTAACATTACCATTTTCATACTTTAGTATTACATGTCCGCCCATATTAAATTGGAAGTGCTTACATGTACGCTTTACACTGTTTTCAAAAAAAACTTTGGTACATGAAACCAGAACTCAAGGGAAAGTTCTTTCAACTTTTGAGAAAGTATTTACACTGGTTTTCATAGTTTTTTTTTTAATTCGCGGAATATATTGTTGTATTTACAAGCTATTAAAAAACTTCATCTTCGTGGAATTGGAATACATTAATACATTTATTTTTTCCAAATAATTAGATTATTAGTGTTTAATTTTTGTTTTGCCAAAAAGATTCCGGAATCATTACATCCAAGAGGAGCATAGAAATGAATGCTTCTTAGTCTTAAAGTTGTATTAATGGTGTGGGAGAAATCCGCCTCTAAGGCTGAAAACACACAGAATCAGCCAAATCATTTTAAACCCATGAGACAAGAAAATGTATTGAACAGATGTTTCGTTTCCCATCCTTTGGTGTATGTTGGCTCATAAGAAAGAATGTATTGTTCCATGAATCAAGATATAAAAGTCTGGTGTCTTTTCAGCCTAAAGATTCGATATTTATTCAGAAATATACCTGTTGCATGTTATTAAAAAGTAAAATACAAAATATGTTTATGCAAAATTGTGCAATATCTAAAAAATTATGCTAAACATTTCATGAAAAACATACAGTTTTGGAAAAATTTGGTGAAAATTATGCAAAAAGTATTTCGCATCATCTTTCAAAAAAAATTATACTGACGCCATAAAATTGTGCTAAAAAGCATTAATTATGCTAAACTGGCAACACTGGTTCTAGTTACCTCTCTTATATTGTCTATAGAAAATTCGTGTTCGTGTAGAGCTGCCTCCATCGACTTTACCTGCATAGGCGCATGCTGACTGTTTGATAGACCACTATTAGTCACTACCGCTGTGATATGTTCATCCAATATAATTTTTATAGCCTAAACTATGAGAGGCTTATGTTCTGAAATTCTTCACATATTCATGACCGTTCTTCCTAGCATTGGGGATGAATATCACTGGCACCTTTTTCCAACTTTCTGGGATGTGATTTTAATCGGTCGTGTTTAATGCCCTGAGTCAGGGGGATCAAACCTTAGTACACTGAACGGAAAAGCATCGTCACATGGATGAAAATGTTCATCACCCCAACAACTTTTGTCATCGAAAGTGAGCTAACGTAACGTTTCATTCCTGCTATGAACATGTGTTCATCAACTGCAAATTGTTCATTAATGTGGTGAAAGTATGGTTATTGCTGCAATTAATTTGCTTCATTATTACAACGAATTTGTTTCGTTGCTGCACTGAATTTGTTTCATTCTTGCAATGAATAGGTGTTGTCCTTGCAAAGAATTTGCTTCATTCCTGCAATGAATTTGTCCATTACTGCTATGAATTTGTTTCATTAGTGCAATGAATTTGAGTCATTGTTGTAATGAATATTTTTCATTACTACAATGATTTTGTTTCATTGCTGCAATAAATGTTTTGAAGTGTGTTTGAAATTATTTATTGACAAGTGTACATAAATATACTGTTTGTATTACATTGTAGGTGTTTTGATATCAATTTTTCAATTTTGGTTTTCGAATATCTATTTGCTAAATAGATTACACAGTGCAACACGAAAAAAAATAACCATATACGGACACCACTACGTGATAAAAGACTAAAAAAAAAAAGACCCGTGTCTCCCAATTTTTCCCAAAGTCATGCACTTTTTTTTTTATGGGCCGCCAAAGATTTGGGGCCTCGGTATCATTTTCGTAAAATGTGATCATTTTCTTAGGCTCATATCTTGCAAACCGTTCAGAACTTCGATTTACTCTCTGAGGCAAAGTTGTAGCCTTAACAAATTTTCGGCAAATTTTTCACTTTTGCGTGCTACCTAAACAGTGTTAAGAATCATCTCTAGGAAGTTTATATGTTCTAGAAATTTGTTTATTGAGATCTTAGGTAAATTTTTGTAGTTGATTGTTTCCTTGAATTTTGAACGGTTTGTTACCTATGGACCTGAACACGGGGAAAAAGGTAAAAAAAAATCGAATTTTTTTAAGTTTTATGCGATTTTGATCTGGAAGGTGAAGTTTTTTTGATTTTATATGTTCACAATTTTTGTTCTTTATGACAATAGCTACAACTTTGCCTCAGAGGGTAAATCGAAATTGTGAACGGTTTGCAAGATATGAGCCTGAGAAAATGATCACATTTTTACGAAAATGATACCGAGGCCCCAAATCTTTGGCGGCCCATAAAAAAAAAGTGCATGACTTTGGGAAAAATTGGGAAACACGGGTCTTTTTTTTTAGTCTTTTATCACGTAGTGGTGTCCGTATATGGTTATTTTGCCATGAATTAAAAAATTACACAGTGTTATATTCATTTCATGTTGAAATACTCATCTGGTGAAGATTGTGGTAGTCGAAGGGTTGAGTGTTGTAGTGGCCGTCATATTCAGGTCCTGCAATTAAAAACATATACGAGGAATTTATTGTTAACTTTTCTATTTAAGATACGTATGCACATATCTATGTCTGTATTTACCATGAACATAAGCTCTACTCCCCTATTCTCTACTCCTTTAACATAGAACCACATCATTGTTTTGTTAACTCATGCAATTGTTGTTGTGTTGAGGGTTTTGATATTCAATTGTAGCGCAAAATATCGCCGTCATTAAGCCATTGATCGCTCTGTAAGCATTTTTTCAACTGCTCCGTTATTTATTTTAACCAAATTTGTTAAAATTTCGATTGGATTCATTTGACTGTACGTTGAATTGTTATTGTTTATGTTCGTCGTACTTGAAACACGTTGCTTCTTTGACTTCTTCGTTTTCATTGACTTCGACTGCCCGTACAAATGTATGTATGGCTTTCGTTTTTTTCTGAATCCAAATACCAACACGACAAAACAGGGGCGACAGAATTATGATTAAACACAAAAACACGAACATTTTGTTGCGACTTGTACCGTCACGCGCATACACACACACACACAGACACAAAAGATCAGTTACATATTTCGGGGTAGTTTTTCTGCTATCGATGCGTCACTCTCTTTGCCTCGTGTTGCTCCTTGCATTCTGTTTATTACACAAACGATCACAGCAAACACATAAAATTAAATACATATGTTTCACAATAAAAGATTATTACTAAGTATAACTAATTAGTCTTTTTTAACAAATTTATTTAAATTATTCCGGCGGAGAAATATGTCTACCACTTTCGATTGTTGCAATGGAACTGATTTAAAATGCGTACGTGACCCACCACTCACGCTCATCAGTTTCTTTTGCTGGCCTCTTTTTTACGCTCGCGCATTTTGTCGACTGCGTCTCTCTCTATACCGTCATAAGAATTAGTTTCGTTACAATAACGAAATTATTTCGTTAACTAAAAATTTTGACAAACCTCCAAAATAAATAAATAATAAATATAAACTATAAAAAGTAAGAGATAAATTAAATATCAGTAGTTGAAAACACATGCCTTTTTTTTTTTAATTTTCAACCCATTTTTCTACAAAACTCAAATTAAATAAAATTGTTGCAGGAACAACAAGTAAGTTGTTGCAGCAATGAAATGAAAAATTGTCAAAGAAGTCAAGTATGAGATTTTTCGTTGCAGCGACTACCAAATTGTCGGATATACGACACTTTTCACTATAACAACGTAAAAACATTAACGAAAATGATTCATCCATGCGACGAAGCGTTTTTCTTTCAGTGTAGCTACTGTAACACTACCGTAAGTATTTCACCAGGGCCTGGTGATTTGTATGACGAAACACTTTTCATGACCCACACAATTTTGTTAATATTAAAGAGCGTAAGTATATGCAGTATCATCATCGCCCACCTCCACTGTCGATGAGTTGCATCTATTCCCTGCATCGCTATAGGGGAAGTGTGTACCCAGAACTGTCATTAGGGGTTGTTGTGATGACTCAGTCTATGAGCCATCTATGCTCAATGTAAAACCTGAGTGATGCTTGGATAGAATTTTGGTCAATCTGCAGAATTTCTTGAGGCTGTGTACCGACTCACAATATGATAGCCACGGGGTCCTCTTGGCCGTTTTTATAGCCCTCTTATACCCTCTCTGCATATTCTTGAAGGGCTTCCAGACGTTGCTGGGGTTACACTCCAGCGGCAGAAGTCGCAAAGCCCTCAACAAATAAGGCATGCATATGGTTCTTTTGTAATGCCTTCCTAAAATAAGGTATGCGGAATGCATGAATTTTGCATAAGATATAACCAAAAAGACGATTTATACAATCTTCAGGAATTTCTTTTCCGATTCTTTTTAACCGGTATTTAATTGGAAAATTTCATACACATTTTAAAACAAAATTTTTTATTTAATATTTTTCAGGGTATTTTTAAAATTTTCAATTTGAAGTTGGGCGTGCTACAAATTTCTAAGATAGATACATACATACCTATAAATAAATATGTAGAAGTGGATAATGATTTTGTGATATAATAAATTATTTTAATTTTAATTTTGTTAAATTACAGTAAATACCTTCTAAGGCCTTCCTCTTTGCATGCCTTCTAATGCCTTCTTTAGGCAATGGGCAAGAAAGGCCTTGCCTCCCAATCTCACGGAATTTTAAAAAGAAAGGAGGAGGTAATGTGTAGGCAAGGCCTTCCATATTTTAAAGAAGGCCTGTTTGGTCATGATTTCCGCCGCTGGGACTGATTAAGAGACCTTCTAGCCTTTTCCTCAGTTCCTTAGAAGCTACAGTTCATGAAAGTTTGAACATTACGACTCTGATTAAAATGTACTGCCTCTAAATTCAATATTCTGAAACTCAAACTCCTTCCCTACAAATGCGTAGTATATTCGAAAACAATCTAGCCAATGATTAAAAATTCAGATATTATTACCACTTGTTTGCAATGGGCTACACTCTGCGTCGTCGAAGTTGGGGATATGGCCCGTCATGGCACAGTGGTCTGCCAATACGGGTTTTTGGTCCAAATATTTATACGTGGCCCCCACATCCAATTTGTGGGACGATAGTCGAGTCAGCTTTAGTACATTTTTTAACAATCAAACCAATTGTTTAGAGTTTTGATATTATTAGAACTTTCTTTTTGGTCCGCGCCTATATCTACCGCACCAACATCGGGATTTAAACTGCTCATCCCAGCTGCAGTCTGTTAAAACTTTTACAAGTCTAGCTTCCAAAATTTGGACTGACCTCTCATTAAGCCGGGTGAACGCCAAAACAAATATTACTTATAGTGTCATAAGTTAAACATTTTACAAACGGGGAACAAGTTAAACAAACGGGAATAAACACTTTAAATCAGTGGTCACCAAAAAGAAAACACTAATCAAATGTGAATGTATTGGTGTATTTGTACTGAATCCAGAACAAAGCGGCATGACCATTCTTCGTTGAAAGCTAATGTGCTACTGAATGAAATTTTCTTCTCTCATACGCTCTTTGATATGCTTTTTGTTGACGTTCGTGTTGTGTACGTGTAAAAAGCCGATCGTGTTCGGCCCCTGGGGGCTATGGACGGTGACCACTGCTTTAAATGTTATAAGTCTCAAATCCTGTGTCTGGTCAGAACTCTGCCGTCCTAATGCAAAATTTTAAAAAACTCTTTTCTGTTTCTTTCTTCTTCCTAGACGATTATAAGATGGCGCTCCTGGTCATAACGATAATTACTGTGATTCAGTACGGCGTCTAATTTTACCGCCTCTAATCGAATTTGAAAATATCCTTTCTCAGCTGATATGTAATATAATGGGTTTTCCAATAGGTACTTGACAACTTTGAATTTAATTTGTGAACGCACTGTTTCACTGATCATCTACATAACTGTTACTTTCCTTTTCTTCAGTAAACTCAACATTTTCATCATGGTAAAGTACACGAACGAACAACGTACATATGTATGTAAATTATAAAAATATACTACCGAAATTCGGAGTCTGTGACCGCAACTTTAAGAGCGTTAACTCCAATTTTCCGTCGTTATTCTCGCCCTAGTAGACAAGCAATAACAAGTTTAGTGGAAACATTTGAGTCTACATATTCATTGTGTGATGCTGCCGTGACAGTGAGACAACGGGTTGGTCGAAGTGACGAAAATATCGCTGCCGTAGCAAACGTTCCAAATTAGTCGATCCCACGGCGTTCTCAAGATCTGGGCATCGCCAATACCACTTTATGGCGAATTTTGCGTAAAGACTTTGGTTTACACCCATAGAAGATCAAGCTGACTCAAGAATTGAAGCCGATGGACCATTTGACGTGACGTACGTTCTCCGATTGGGCTCTGGATAAGATGCGCCAAGATGATGAAATTAATCGCAAACTCATTTTCAGTGACGAAGCTCATTTTTGTTTCAATGGGTTCGGCAATATGCAAAATATGCGTTATTGGTTTGGTGAAAGTCCTCGTGTGCTTCATGAGTCACCACTTCATCCACAAAAAATATTTGTTTGGTGCGGTTTGAATGCCGGCGGCGTCATTGGGCCATATTTTTCGTCGACAGTAACGATTGTGACGTTACTGTGAATGGCGGTCGTTATCGCGCACTATAACCGATTATTTTTCCACAACTGTGCCACATGCCACACAGCACACGTTACAATCAATTTATTGAAGAGTAAGTTTGGTGAGCGTGTTATCTCAAGAAATGGACCAGTCAAATGGCCGCCTCGTTCGGGAAATTTAACGCCTCTAGACTTTCTTCTTTGGGACTACGTCAAATAATTGGTCTATGCCAACAAGCCGGCGACGTTGGAAGAACTAAGAGCCAACATTGATCGCGAAATAGAGGCCGTTACGGCGAAATGTTTGACCGAGTCATCGAAAATTGTGTCCAACGAATCGACCGCTACCGACGTGCCCGCGGAAGTCGAGTTCCATTTATAAATGTTTTGATTGTGTTTCAAGTCGATCATAAAGTTTTGGAAATATCTCAAACGGTTTGCGTTTTATTAAAAAAAAAAGTTGTCAAGTCCTTATTTGAAAACTCTACATACGGGGGAACATTCATTCCGCATTTCATAAGAATGCACATGAGACCAGGTGGAGAAAATACACTCTAACTGTTTTTTGAAAATGATGTTAATAATTTGTGATGATTCATTGCCAGATTCCAGAACAATTGTGGATTCGTGGTTTGTGCAGGAAGGACCAAAGAGAATAAAATCCTCAATAATTTTTTTGTTCTGACGATAATTTTCACCCTCCATATAGCGGATGTACAAAATTTGCATCAAGAGTGTTTTAAATATATGACTAAGTTCTCACCGATCGCTTGTGATTTCACATATTTCTAATGCTGCGTCAACAAGAAGATCAATTCATGCTTCAGTTGCATCAGCAATTGAAAATATTGACGTCTGACAATTTTTGATGAGAACTGCTACATGATTGAGTAAGTTCGAAAGCTTTTTGACAGTCTGAGTAAAGTCCTCTTGAAAAAGCAACGATTTCGGAGTTGAAGACAGCATATCCATCGTTGTCTGGTGCTGCAGAAATTTGCTTCATCTTGGATAATTCCATCACGTTCACTACGCCATCGATTACTACATGGACGTTTCGGTTTAGTTCCACAAAGCATAATTATTTTCTTATCCAGATATAATTTTTTAAATTGAATGAGTACCAGGGTTCGTATTTCGTGGGTAATGAGTTACCCTGGGTTACGCAGGTTATAGCCACTTTTTTATTTTAGCAATTTTTTTATTTTGGCGATTTTTCGAAAAAAAATTCTTCCATACGAATTGGACCAGTTTATTAAAACCCCTTAGAAACCCACAAAAATTGATTATTTTTTCAATTGGACGCTCCGTTTCCGAGATATCGACATTTTTCTATTTTTTTTTTATATTATCGATCAAAAATGGGGATGAGTCACGCTGGGTAACCCATTACCCATCGTGGGTAGCTACGCATAATGGGTAGCTACCCACGACGATGGGTAATGGGTTACCCAGCGTAACTCATCCCCATTTTTGATCGATAATATAAAAAAAAAATAGAAAAATGTCGATATCTCGGAAACGGAGCGTCCAATTGAAAAAATAACCAATTTTTGTGGGTTTCTAAGGGGTTTTAATAAACTGGTCCAATTCGTATGGAAGAATTTTTTTTCGAAAAATCGCCAAAATAAAAAAATTGCTAAAATAAAAAGTGGCTATAACTCGAAAACGGTGCGTCCAATCGAAAAAATAATGAGAAATTTACCTCCAAAGGAGGCTTTAACCAATGGGTGTCTCCAATATGGCATTTGTCTCCAATATGTACATTTTTTTAAAAAATCGCTAAAAATAAAATTTTTCGTACAAAAAATCGCTAAAACGCCCTCATGTTTATATCTCGGAAACGGAGCGTCCAATCGAAAAAATAAGCAATTTTTGGGGGTTTCTAAACGGGTTTTCATAAACTGGTCCAATTCGTATGGAAGAATTTTTTTTCGAAAAATCGCCAAAATGAAAAAATTTGCTAAAATAAAAAAGTGGCTATAACTCGCCAGTAATATCCGCAACAATTTGTGGGTTTGAAAAAAAGGCTTGACGTGTTCCCGTTGTTAGAAGTTCCTGTACCTTGTTGAACAAAATCAACTCGCAACCGCATTTTATCTTTAAAGGCCGCTTGTATTTTTAATTTATTTTGTCTTTTAATTTCTTTGTTTTGGAAGGTTGCAGCCCATTTCTGAAATGGTAAATTATATGCTATATGGAGAACGAATTCCATAAATTTGATTCTAGCATGTAAGGATGCAATTCCCAATTCACATGCCTCGGGTTTAATTGTTTTCATTGAAACTAACTCTAAGTTCTTCATTTGAATAGGTTTCGCTCCACAAATGTAACATACTGCTGCTGCAGTAGTATATGTCACTATCTGAGCGGTTTTACCAGCCAGCATTGTAAAAAGGAGCTTGTGTAATACATTAATTTCCTTGCCCGCTACAACAACTTTTGTACTATTCAATGCAGCAATATCTGACTTCATATTTTCGTTAACTTCCATTACTTTCTCTTTTGTTTCCCTTGCAAATTCAAATGAAATTGGTCGACAATATCTAGTTGAAGAAGGTCTGCAATTACGCCAATACTCAAAATTGTTATCTGATTGCAGCATTAATGGGACCATAGATAGTAAATACATACTGCCATCATTCACATCTTTGGGTAAATTTTTTTGTATTCTGCATGACCAGATGACCCATCGCAGCGCCACTTACTTGTAAGAGTGTAGTTGCACGGCGACAACGACTCCAATGTTTCTGTTGAAAAAGTTTCAAAAATTCGGTTTGTTGTGTGGTCCAGCAAACTTTGTTTCCGTTACATTAATGTTTTCTGGATAACATTTTCTTTTCCAGTCGATAGCTTGTTATAAGGTTGAAGAATATTAGACCCTTCAGATTGCAAAACGTTTCTTATGGTATTGTATTGCATCTTTGTTAAATCAGCATCCATTATTAATGCTAATACAATTGAAGAATCAATATAGGTTTTTTTCTTTTTCAATCATTTCACTTGCCAGTGAAAGTTGTTGTTGTGGGAACTGTGACACCAAGGCTGCAGCTTTATACCGTTTCGCGCGATCACTACATTCCTCAACTCTTGTAACTCACTTGTAAGCCAAACTGAATTGCTTGCAAAAAAAACGAGCAATGTTTTGAGTTGCGGCAAACCACCTTTTATTAAATAAAGGAAAAAAACCACTGCGATACATTTCTTTTCACATAAGCAACATCTCCATCAGTTACACCTGAATTTCTCGATTTTATCTATTCAGTCAATGAATCAACATTGCGAGCACTGTTAATAAGCTCCTCGCTTAATTCTTTGTATAAAAACGAAAAAAGTAATCATATTAATATGAACTATATAAGTATATCAATGAAATTTAATATATTTTAAGCCGTGAAAACTATATGTTTTTATTTCGATTGAAATGTCATTCAATTTCGTTACGCCTACATATTCGTAAACAATAATAATGTTTCACTTATAAATCGTTTCAAGCTTTAATTCCCGAAAGCCTGAAAGTATACCCAATTTTTTGTCTTATTGATCATTTGTCTGAAATACTGGAAGTGACTTTTGAAATTAAAATTGAGGGGCGGTATTTGGCGGTTATTTTTTTTTCTTAATTGAAAGTACAGACTCGGACCTTTCATTTTTTATAGTTAGAGGGCTAAGCAAGGCAAAGCACATCAAGTTTTTTTCGATCAAAATGTGAAAAGTTGATATTTTTTTAGTATAATTTTTGATAAATTATAATAATTAGTTTACTTCTCCAATTACAATAATTTTTTTTTTATAAAAAAGTAAGTGCTATATTTTCACTAAAAAATAAAACAAAAGCCATAGCTATAAACTTACACACAAAAAAAGTTCTTTATTTGAACAATAATTTTAATCTAATTTCATTGAATAAATTTCCGTTGACTTCTGTTAGTTTTTTTAACTACAAAATTTCACTTTTCATAAAAAACCTTGTTGAATTTTTCTTATCCAAATATTTCTTTACAAAACCAAATCATAAAAAATTTGAAATTGGAAAGTTAAAAAACCCTATTTTTTCCGCCGAAATGCCACTGTGCGCCGTAAGAAATTCGACGCCGAAAAATTTGAAACAGATTGAACGGCGTTGCTCAGACAAAAACATACTGCTGGAGTTAATGTCGACGTCGTCGACGGCGTCAAATGTCAAACAAAAAGTTGAATCGTATGAAATTGTATGAGAGCAGTTAATCTCAACGCCGTAAGAATGCAGTAGTACCCAGCTGTGTTAACGTCGTCGACGGCGTTGACATTAACAGCAAAATGAGATTTTACGCCGAACATCACAATTTCGGCGTTGAGACGCCGTCAACGACGTCGACATTAACTCCAGCATTACAGTCAGAAAAAATTTTGTGTAGGAATAGTTTCCTTAATTTACAGCCAGTAAAATAATTTGGTTGATAAAAATATGTACATAATGGTAAATTCAACAAGTTATATCCGGATATTTTAAAAATGTTACCTACTGACAAATTCAATGATACATCAAACAATTTTCGGTGAAATGTTCTACATTTTACTAATTAAATGTCAATAATTCTGTGCTTCATTATCCGTAAGTTTATTCTCGTCGCTATTGAAGTCCTAATTACCTGTAACATTTCTAACATAAAACGACCTTTATAATTATTTTCCCTATTCAAAACTGACGTATCTTGAAAGTTTGGAAAATGACAATTTAATTTTTGAATACAATACGAAAGGTCGGATAAATCATCACTTATTCGAAAGCTTTATGTACAGCGTCGACAAGATTTTCAGATGTTACCCTATGCAATCATATGATTTTAGGAAAATTCTTTGATCGCAATTATGTAACAAAGTTGCTACATTTTCAGTGTTCGCAGCAGAATTTGAAAATATGGCAAAGTTTGTACATTCAAGTGCAATATTTCCAAATCAGTATTAACATGTAATTGCGTACAACTTCATTCATTATTTTCGATTGGATCCAAATTACCTACAAATTACCAAAAATTAAAAATATATTTCACAAAATAAATTTAATTTACCGACGGAGCTTCCATTAGTGCAACTGCTGTATGACATATGAACTGGTTGCATTTAATAACATTGTTCTACATTTATTCCTCTTTTCGATTTTTTCGTGAAACCATAACAATGTGAATCATTTGGTCAATCATTAGCTTGTTGTAACGTAGTTACAAAGTTTTCAATTCGGGCTTGCGCTGCCAGAAAAACACTAGTTGAGTCTTCACAGATTCCAAAGTACAGGAACTTCCAATTTTTTTGTTGGCCTGCACTCAGGGAATTCCCTATACACTCCGGTTCACTTATATAAAGGCACTAAAAATTCCATATTCAGCAGCCTGTATCTTTTGCAACTTGTAACCGATTGCAGAACTTTAAAATGGAAATGGAAGCTAGACATCTTGAGATATAAAAAAATCATGACAATATTTGATTCTTAACTAAAGAACTTTTTTGAGCAATTTATAAAAAGAAGTCCAACAATGTGCTATTTTTTTTGGTTCACTTGAATAAAGCTACTTTAAATAATTTTAATGAAAAACAGTTTTTCTTGCTTTTTTAATTTATTTTATTTTATTTAAGAACTATTAGTAATGGATACAACTCCCTTTGTTTTTAATAACTTCAAATATACGGGTTTTCATTGAGAGATATAGAGAATTTATCTAATAAAGAGAATAAAGAGAAGCATTCTTAAATGCCTGATTTAGTGACTGCTTGTCATCAAATTGTCTGCCTCCTTCGAGACCTTACGAGATAACCAACCCCAGATATTTTCGATAATGTTTAGATCTGGCGAATAGGGTGGCCAGTCAAGAATATTAACAATTTGGCTTGCAATGAACTCCTTTACTACTCTGGCGTTGTGTATATGGACATTATCCTTTTGCAATTTCCAAGACATGGGACCGAATCCAATAACATTTTATAGCTTGCACCAGTCATTTTTGCACTTTGAGATTCAAGATCGATGGTGCCATAGTACGTAATAGCACCCCACACCAAAACGCTGCCCTCTCGGTTCTAAAAACGCTTTTCTTTGCCCAGATCATGGAAATAATAAATGTAGCCAACAGGCTCATCCAAACTAAACTTTTTCTCATCCGTAAATGCAACGGGTTTCCAATCATTTTCATGACCTCTTGGCTGCACATCCCATACCATGTAGTCTCGTACGATTTGAAGCCTCTTTTCCTTACGAGGAGGATTAAGTGGCGGCTTTTTTTTGTAATTTCTGGTATTTAATTAAGATACTCATAGCTCTTAATTACTCTGCGTACTGATGACTTGCTTGCTTCCACTCCAGCGTGAGCTCTGATTTTTGACAAGGATAAGGCAGAATTGGAAGCAATTCTGATGATTTTCTTTTCTCATACGTAGACAAAGACAATGAAATCCTTCCTTTAAAATTTTTTCCATATCCCTCGGGGTCCTTGGTGTAATTGTCGACAACTGTTGGGCTTCGTCCAATTTTTTTTAGCTATTTCGCGGTTAGAATATCATTCAGAACATCATTCAGAACATCGATTTTAGTTTTTTCCGTTAGATTTAAAATATTTTGTTTTGCCATTTTGACTCGTAAAATGATTAAGATGTAAGAAATTGTAATAAACAAACGCTCCCTACAAAAAATCATCGCTTACTTTAAAAATAATAAAGTGCCTTTATTCAAGTGATAACAAAATAGCACATTTTTGAACTTTTTTTTTTATAAATTGCTCAAAAAAGTTCTTTAGTTAAGAAACAAATATTGTTATAATTTTTTTTATATCTCAAGATGTCTAGCTTTCATTTCCATTTTAAAATTCTGCAATCGGTTATAAATTGCAATAGATACAGGCTGCTGAATATGGAATTTTTAGTGCCTTTAAATAAGTGAACCGGAGTGCATATTAGACCGTCTCACTTTTCATTTTTTTCAAAATTCCTTCATGAACATCGATTTTCTTAATCTACTCTAAAAAAAAAAGAATTTTGGTGTATAACACTTAAATACTGATGAACGGGAAGTGGTATCTCAAATCGTTTTTTCGTTTTTTTAGGCAAAATGACTTTTTCCCAAAAAATGAAAAGATCTTGCTTCAGTAATTTGCCTCTAACTCAAGCAGTTATTAACGGATTTGAACCTAATTAAATTTCCTAAACATTTCTTAAAGCAATATTGCCATTTAGTTCGGTGGTTGTTTGTTCATATCATTACAAATTCAGATTTTCATATACGAACTTATAATTTTATTTCAGTTTTGCTTACCTTTTTTTATATAAAAATTGAGAGAGGCAAAATTTGTATTTTCTGTAAATGCAGTATGGTAGGAAATTTTAAAATAAAGATTTTGGTGTAAATAACAGTAGCATTGTGTTAAGAAAAACTACAGTTTTAGTCGAAATGATGAAATCACTAAAGTTGTTTATTTGTAAATTTGCTTCAATTTCATAAATACATTAATATAAAGTAAGAAGAGATTGATGTTGGTTTTTTATATTTTCAAATTTGCTAAAATTGCACTTTTGTTGGAGTTTGGATGCGTTTTGTGAAAATGCTCGTTGACTTGAATCAAATCATTTTGCTCACTGTTTTCCATCACTAGCGTGTTGATGACGGTTTTTAGAAGGCCAATTGCGCGCTCAGCAGGGTCGTTAACTACTGTTAAGTTTATTGCAAACTGTTCAATTTTTTTGGAAATTTTCATTTTCGCGCCAAAAGGAAGATGGACTTGGAATAAAGTCATAATTGATTCCAATAATATCGAAAAACATTTTTGTGCTCTCTGACACCAGGTCAACGATTTTGAGGTTAGCTTCTTTGAAAAAACACTTATAACGAAACAAATTTTGCTGATCCCTTGGAATATTTAAAGCGGATGCCATTTCGTCCAACGTATTTAGTGAATGTCTCGGATCAAAAAAAGGTAAGCCAATCACTATTTCACTTAACTACCATAAGTGGCGTGACATTATTTTCAAGGCAGCCTCCGCCGCGGAAAAATTTATTTTTCTATATTGCTGGATTTGAAAATGTCGTTTGATGCAGCATGTGTTGCTAACGTGCACTTAAGCCAATGCTCAACGTAAATTTTGACCAGAAAAATATTGAACTCAGTCAGGCCACGCAACTCATCATCTAAATTAAAAAAATAAAAACTTTAATTTTATTTTCGATGTTTTGTAAAATATTTTCAATTTACCCGATAGTTTAATTTGGTTTCGAAATGCAAAAATTTTTGAGGCTGTAAATACCGCGGGACATAAATCTAGCACGGTGCAATGCTCCAGGAAGGCGAACTTTGATTGGTTTATTTTTGAAAGTTGTTTCACCGAAAAATATTAGACTCAGCTCCAAAAGCTCTTTACGGTTAAATAAAGCAGTCTACCAAGCGCATCCCTTCCTGTGGGAATTTGACGTCCTGACAAAAAACTGTTTGGAACTAAGAGACAAATTTTCGGGAATAAAATAACTCACCACATTGAATTGAAAATACAAACCCACTATCCAAGGCTGAAATTTATTGTCTTTGATTGTAGACATCTTTTAAATCGAAATGCAATTTATAATAAAAATGTGTAAACAAACAGTTGAAAGCTTTATGATTATTCACAAATATTTTTCTATGCAGTGAAGTTAGCTGCGACTAACTTTCCTTCTTAGACTAGTTCATGGTAAAATAAGTAAGGTAAACGCACTAGGAATTGTTACAACAAACACAGGCATTTTGTTTTTGTTTGGTTTCCATAATCTGTCAAATTTTCTTCATGGGTGTATCTACTGTAAAAGTAAACAAAAAAGTACAACAACAAAATGCATGAGAATTTGACATAAGAGTGACACCTAAGCAAGAAATATGTTGAAATCAGCTGTTCTAACGAGTTTACCTTACTCATTTTACCATGGACTAGTTTGACAAGAACACACTAGTGATGGAAAAAATAAGTACAATTTTAGCAAATTTGAAAAAAATTAAAAATATATTAATGTATTTATGAAGCAAATTTACAAATAAACAACATTAGTCATTTCATCATTTCGACTAAAACTGTAGTTTTTTTTTTTAACAGAATGCTACTCTTATTTACAACAAAATCTTTATTTTAAAATTTCCTACCATACTGCATTTACAGAATATAAAAATTTAGCTTCGTTCAATTTTTATATAACAAAAGGTAAGCAAAAATGAAAAATAATAATAAGTTCGTATTTGAAAATCTGAATTTGTAATGCTACGAATAAAAACCATCGAAAAAAATGGCAAATGTTGTTTTAAGAAGCATTTAGGAAATTGAAGAAGTGAAGCAGTTCACAATTATATCTACTATTAAACATATACATATATGTTCCTGTTTTATTTGAACACAGTATGAAATTATATAAATAACCACATGTTGATATTTACTACATATAAACAATACATAATTTCTAACCATATGTTGATATTTACTACTTATAAATAATACACAAATTCTAACTAATAAAAAATCCAAACATATTGGAAACCTTTCAAAAGCAAAAGTGTTTTCATTTATGAGGAAGTACAACCTGCGAAATAAGGTTGTTACATTGGCGCCCAACTTAGTGGTCACGGACAATTCTGGGGAAGAGTTCAAAACCGACCGAATCAACCTACCAGCATTGGATGAATCCAACGAAATTTATTCTAAAGACAACGAAATTCATTCGTAAGCCAACGAATTAATATCGGAAACTGAGGTCGAAATGGCGATATATTCAGAGGAACAATTTCGTCAAATTCTCACAGCAAAGGGTGGTAGCCACAGAGGTGGCTCATTTACACGATGCACTGCTCGTTATAAAGGTCAAAGGGATCCCGGATATAGAGAACATTTCTGATGCCGACGCACTGCGAGGTATGCCTCTATTACTAGAAGACTATGCCGCTACATGGTGGATTGGGGTAAAAGACACGGTGTCAACATTTGAAGATGCGAAAACTCTCATATGTGCCACTTTTTCTCCAACTGTACCTGATTGGCGTAATTTTGCTACCATATACGAAGGGAAGCAACAGAAGAAAGAACCAACGGATAGCTTTATATGCAAAAAAAAGACTTCTTTTTTCACAATTAAAACTACCGATAAACGAAGAAGTTCAAATAAATATGATTTATGGACTTTTGCATGTGAACATTCGTGAGCGCCTTATTCGTGACAAGTTGACAACATTTGGGGAACTCATTATCGCAAGCAGAGAAGTCGAAATGTGTTTAACAGAACGGGCACCCGCAACAATGAACGTCCATGTATTAAAAGATGAAACCACAAGTTCTATCCGCTGCTGTTTCTGTCGCATCAAGGGACACACCATCGACAAATGTCTTAAGTGCCCCCTAGACGATCAATATTCTTCTCAATATATTGAACAATATATTGTACAATATAATTACTTGTTCACCCCACACGGTTCAACATTATTGCGAAATGTATCAGTTCGCGGCTGATATTGTGCAGTAAACATGTTTAATAATAAGAAGACGGCAAGTTGTGTAGCTATAGCACTAGTCATGGCTTCAAAAGAGATGGAAAAAAAGAAGCGAAGGTGGATGAGGGAGTGGTTCAAACAACGAAATAAATCCACTCATGAAAATTTATTTAATAAACTGCGAATGAATCAACATGGTGATTTTAAAAATTTTGTGCGATTAGATAGTACATTATTTGATGAACTATTGAAAATGGTTACACCTGAAATTGAAAAAACGATACCGTAATGCGAGATGCTATCCCTCCAATTCAGCGTTTATCAATAACACTACGTTATCTAGCAACAGGAAATACTTTCGAAGATTTAAAATTTACAAGTGCTATATCTCCACAATCCATAGGCACAATTGTAATGGAAACTTGCAGAGCTATAATAAACTGCCTGAAGGACTATTTTATATCTAGGAATTATTTACATTTTATTGAAAATTTGCAAAGAATTGAGTAACAGGGGGTTGCGTCGCAGAATTAGACTTAGAGGATCCTGATCCTGTGTGTATGTATACACACGCTGTTTAGATGTTAACACTCAACTGAAGCAATTTTGTGAAATATTGTGCAATATCGCCCACAGACGATCAATATTTACAATATTGCACAATAAATATCAAAATCATTTTGATTTACACAATATATTGCGCAATATATTGCACAACCTTCAATATGATCTACAGACGGGCAATAATATTGCACAATATCGAATATTGCGCAATATATTGCGAAGAATATTGACCGTCTAGGGGGCACTTTAAGAAGAAGAAGCGCGATGAACAACTTCAACAAAACAATCAACAACGTGAAAATTCAAATTTAAACCGAAACGAACATGCTAGTCAACCAATAGCACTACAGCAAAATGTGATTAAAAGGCCTACGTTTTCTTGTTATGGTTGTGGTACTCCGGAGGTATACCGAGCAAATTGTTCAACGTGTAGTGCCCATTCGAAAGAGAGTCCGCTATACCTTTCATTTAATACTCTTTCTTCGGTAATTGGCCATTCTCTACCGACGACTACTATTGGAATATGTGGACTATCAGGAGAAGCTGTATTTGACTCTGGTGCGAAAACAAGTATTGCCAGCAGAAATCTTAAAACAATTCTGACTAGAAACGGATGTGTGTTTCAAGACGTTACGGCGGACGTCGTACTTGCTGATGGTTCGATTACAACTGGAACCGTTATGCCGACCATTTGTGAAATACGTATTGGCAATATAATTCGGAAAATCCGATTCATTTATCTGCCAAAATCCAAAAACAATCGCAAGCTACTAGGAATGGAATTTCTCGAGCAGGCTGGAATCGTACTTAACATACCTCAACGGTATTGGCACTTTGATGATGAACCAAAAACCAGGTTTAATTTTACGAATCCGTTAGAGATGGCATTACACACTCTGGATATAAGTGGACACGTAGATTCTCCATGCACAAAAATGGTTAACAAAGTGTCAAGCTTTGTAAAGTTCATGGAAGGTGACCACATCGTCTCACCAATACCACCAACTTCGGAAATGCGCACATTACGTCACAATGGAGATGTTTATTCACCGCACTCAATCCAAGAAGTTTTTGCAGGATTGGAAGTAAAACTCCGGAACAACGTTCAACACTGTTTGCTTCGCCTTTGCCAGTGGGAAAGCCATCAGAAGATGTAGCCTTTATGAAGCCCTCAACATCAAAACAAACCATCGATCGATTTTCAAGGATGCATTGCCGTCTGGTCAAATGACACCGCGTGAAACTTCCACTCTATTTGCACCGCCAGCAAAATGCCGTCGAACAGAACAGGACGAGTATTTCGATTCTATATGTTTGCCAATCTTTTCATTAGATATCAAAGTATTGAAAGATTCGGATGGAGTTGGCCTTAATGATCTTCAGCGAAGAGAGTTGGATGAATTACTGATGGGTAATGATGATATCTTCACTGAACCTTTGGATGCTGCCCCATATGCCGTTCATCGCATTCACACCCAAGACCATGATCCAATAGCTGTTCCCCCATATCGTTTATCTACTTCCAGAAAAGAAACTCTAAAGGTTGAAATCAACCGAATGCTAAAATTAGGTGTGATTGTTGAAAGCCAATCAGCTTGGGCAGCTCCTGTGGTTCTAATACCCTAGAAAACTGGTGGTGTAAGAGTCTGAATTGACTATCGGGAACTTAATGCCATAACAATTCCGGACCGTTACCCCTTACCTAGGGTGGATGACATTCTCCATGAGGCGAAGGCGACTAACTACATGTCAACACTCGAACTGCAAAGTGGATACTGGCAAATTGGCGTACATCCTGATGACCAAGAGAAGACGGCATTTGTCACTCCATTCGGCATGTACCAATTCAAAAGAATGCCTTTTGGTCTAAGAAATGCGCCAGCAACGTTTTAGCGCCTTATTGATCGTATGAAGACTTCTCTCAGGGACACTGTATTGCTAGCGTATCTGGCTGACATTATATCTTGTTCATCAGGTTTTGCACAACATTTAGACGATTTACGATTAATTTTTCAACGACCATCATACCATCTTTCGCTAATGTGTCAAAACCATTATCAGCCTTGTCTAAGAAGAATGCTGTGTGGTCATGGACTGCAAGTCAACAACAAGCTTTCGATCAACTGAAATAATTGCTTACCTCGGCACCTATATTGAGACAAGCTGCAGACAACGAGCCCTTTATTATTAAAACAGATGCTAGTGGATACGCTCTTGGGGCAGTTTTACTCCAGGGGGAGGGTTCCAACGAACACCCTATCGAGTATGGAAGCAGACTCCTTTCTAACGCAGAACGCAATTATTCCGCCATCGAGAGAGAAGCCCTCACAATTGTGAGGGCTGTTCAGAAGTTTCGAGGCTACATTGAAGGAGCCCCTGTAAAGCTAGTCACCGATCATCAGCCGCTGAAATGGTTAATGGGTATAAGGTCACCAACTGGTCGATTATCTCGGTAAAACCAGCATCATCGCGGATACATTATCCAGACCACCTTGTGAAAATATTCATGATGCCACAAACTCATGTGAAATTTGTGCCTTTGCAATTGAAATAACTCCATATCTACATACACTAGTCGACGTTTTCAAGAATGTAAAAGAAAACGTTTATAAGCAACAAGACCATAATAAGCATAATAGTAACGTTCGTCGGAGTGTACAACCAGCAATGGAAATCGGATCCAAAGTTTTGGTAACGACTCATGTATTAAGCAAAGGTGTTACTTCCAAATTTATTCCGAAGCCAGATGGTCCCTATGTTATAATAGCAGAAGTTGGCACAACATCATACGTAATTGCTCATGAAGATGACATCACTTTGCCGTTGGGAACATATCACGCTTCAGCACTAACGCCAATGGTGGGCGCTTTAGATGAATCAGTGCAACCAATGCGAACGCTACGAAGAAGAGGACGCCCTAGAAAGTAAATTCTTGCTGCTGCCTCATCGGGACGCTATCAGCATCAGAGGGGGAGAATGAAGCAGTTCACAATTATATATACTATTATACATATACATATACATATGTTCCTGTTTTATTTGAACACAGTATGAAATTATATAAATAACCACATGTTGATATTTACTACATATAAACAATACATAATTTCTAACCACATGTTGATATTTACTACTTATAAACAATACACAAATTCTAACTACCTGTTGATATTTATTCACTTGTTTAATTCTAATGTTACTTGATTTGTCTAATATAATTTGTGTATAAAAGAGAGAACCCTTGTGCTATCGGATCAGTTAGCTTTCTGCCTTTCGCCAGCAAGTTACATTGTCTACACTTTTATAAAGTACAAGACGTTAACTTCTGACGATTTCGGAAAGAAATAATAAAAAATCCAAACATATTGGAAACCTTTCAAAAGCAAAAGTGTTTTCATTTATGAGGAAGTACAACCTGCGAAATAAGGTTGTTACAGAAGCTTTTTAATGCATGTAATTGGATTCAAATCCGTTAAGAACTGCTTGAGTTAGAGGCAAATTACTAAAGCAAGATTTTTTCATATTTTGGGAAAAAGCCAGTTTGCCTAAAAAACGAAAAAACGATTTGAGAGACCACTTCCCGTTCATCAATATTTAAGTGTTATACAACAAAATTCTTGGTTTTTGGAGTAGATTAAGAAAATCGATGTTCATGAAGGAATTTCGGAAAAAGTATAAAAACTGGGACGGTCTAGTGGATATCTCCCACCATTTCATATAATTCTCTGATTTCAAATCTTTTATTTTTTACCTCTAACTATATTCTCAAAATAATCACAACGAGCCGACAGCCCACCGTGGCCAGTGGAAGCTGTTTAAACATATGTTACAGAGTTGATATCTTGTTAGTATAACCATCCAAAATGAATACCATTCATTCAACATAATAAGAGTAGCTAATTCGCACTGGAAAATTGCTTCTTGATCCAATTCAGTTCTCGCAGAGTAAAGACGTATTTTTTTCGCTACCGCTATGAAGAATTTTTGTGGCAAGTGCAAGGCTGAAATTACGGCTCAAACTGATTGTTTTAATTTAAAAACGTTTGAAGGTGTCAAATGTGCATCAGTATGTGGTCGAGTTTTCAATTCTGAATGCACAGATTTATCAACAGACTGCCTAAAACTTCTAATTAATTCCCCAAATTTGCTTTGGCAGTGCAATTCTTGCGCTGTTAGTACCAGTGAGGCTTCAAACAAAATCAAGTTGCTCTCACAGCAAATGAGAGAAGTCCAATCGAAGTGTCTGCAATTGGAGCGTATGATGAGAGATATGAATGCATCAAAGCCTATTGTCTTCAACGAAAGTGAGATCGAAAAGAGCACTCAAACTTCAATTCAGCAACAGCAAAATCTTCTTCTCGCTCCCACATTACCAACACCTACACCCACAACTACACTTCCATTATCTGCTAGTGATGAGGATGTGTGTGAACAATTTGTGGACGCCGTCGATCATCACAATGTGGCGATTGAGAACAGAGAGCAAAAGTGGATTACTGTTCGGCGTAAGGAGAAGGGAAAAAAGCAAAAGAATATCAGCGGCAGACGGAATAAAAACAAAAACAAAAGTGTTATTGGTGTCGCTCAGACTAATACTGATTTGGAGGTTGTGCATACAATGAAGTATTTGCACATCTCTAAATTCAACATAAACACTGAACCAGAGGCGGTTATTAAATTTGTATCGGAGGGGTTGGGAGTTCAAGCCAATATTTTGAAATGCACAAAATTAGTAAAGCGTGATGCTGACCTGTCAAAGCTTCGTTTCGTTAATTTTAAATTGGGGGTACCATCCCCTCTTTACCAGAAGGTGTACAATAAGACAATGTGGCCAATGTCTATAAAAATAACTCCTTTCATCATGAAATCAAAAAACCTGGAAGATGGAATAATAACGATACCCCATCCGCAAGTACTAACCCCGTCCCTGTCCACTTCAGCGTCTACAGACACTGCAGAGACGGTTTTAAATACAACGGCATCGACTTCGACAACAACAATGGACATAGTACTGAGACCTTAACCATTGAGTCAAACGCCACACCATCATTAATAGATGTTTGTAATACCGTTGACAATACTTCGCTACCTATAGCTCATTTAGATGACTCATCGATTTCTCTTTATTTTCACAATGTTGGTGGCTTAAGAACAAAGACAAGGGAATTGTTCTCTCGCGCTGGTCTGCATGAATTCAACATAATTGCTCTTGTGGAGACTTGGCTAACATCTCACTTTCTTAACACAGAACTGTTTGACTCTTACTACAATGTTTATCGGAATGATCGTTCTCTTAACCCCAGCGTAACCAGAGGCGGAGGAGTTCTAATTGCGGTTGCTGGTAATTTGGCGAGTAGAGAGATAAGGTTGCCCTCAGACGATTCATTAGTAGAACAAATTTGTGTTGCTGTAAGTTTTGGTGGTAAATTAAGCAACGAAATAAATAATGAATTGGTATTAATATTAAGTTATATTCCACCCAAAAGTGATATTAGTATTTATTCTAATCATATCTATAATATTAAGTATATAGTAAATTCTCTTAAGCCGCATCAGACTCCTTGTGTTTTAGGAGATTTTAATCTAGGGAATATTGAATGGCATTTTAGCAATGCTGACCAATATTTAATTCCACTAAATGCTAATAAGGACGTAGAAACTGTAGTATGTGATAATATGCATTCATTAGAACTTCATCAAGTAAATAATGTCAGGAATGATATTCACAGAATATTGGATTTAGTCTTTATAAGAAATGATTTTAAATACAAACTTAGTAAATGTGATTTTCCACTTATGTCTGACTCTATACATCATAAAGCTATTCTCATAGATATATCATTTTATTCCTACCCAAATAATTTTGTTATGCATGAAATTCAATTTGATTTTAAAAGCGCCAATTTCACGGCTATAAATTTATTTTTGGATTCCATGGATTGGAAGACGATTTTTGGAGTAGGTGATTTGAATGACATTTATTGCGTTTTTAAACAAATAGTTAACAAGGCTGTTTATATGTATGTTCCGATGAAGAAACAAAGACATCGTTTTAAGTTGCCTTGGCACAATAAAAGGCTAATGCATCTAAAGAACCTAAGAACGAAAGCACATAAGAAATTTAAATCAAGTAATTTTTCTTGTGACAAGGCTCTATTTGCTTTAAGATGCAAAGAATTTGATGTTCTCTCAAACTTCTTATATAAAAATTATATATATAACATTGAAGCTGATATTAAAATTAAGCCTAAATCTTTTTGGAGATTTTATAATTTGAAGCGAAAGTCAAATGGGTATCCAACTAGTATGGAGCATGACGGTGTGACTATTACTGGCACTCAACACATTTGTAACGCTTTTGCAAATTTCTTCTCTTTATGTTATAATATAAGTCCTATAGAAAATATAAATACTTGTTCTCACTTACGAGAACTTTTTGACATTGGTCAGTTAGAGTTAGATGTGAGTGACGTGTTACAAGCCTTGTTGACACTAGATGCAAGTAAAAGTGCTGGCTATGATAATCTTCCTCCAGTATTCTTAAAGGAGTGTGCGACGGCTCTTTCAATACCTCTTACTCAAATATTTAATAAATCATTATCTAGTGGAGTTTTCTTATCTGAATGGAAATTGTCATACATATCACCTATATTCAAATCTGGTCAAAAAGGATTTATTAAAAATTATAGACCGATTGTTAAATTGTCAGCTATTCCTAAATTATTAGACAAGTTAGTAAATAATAAATTATTCTGTATTGTGAAAAATAGCATAAGTACGCGTCAGCATGGCTTTTACAGTGGCAGGTCAACAACAACAAATTTAGCGATTTTTAGTAATTACTGTATAAATGCAACAGAGAACGGTTATCAGACAGACGTATTATACACGGACTTTGTAAAAGCTTTTGATAAAGTTAATCATAATGTGCTAATTTATAAATTAGAAGCCTTAGGTGTTCACTCCAATATGCTAGTTTGGTTAAACTCTTATTTGTCTAATAGAACTCTATTTGTAAAAATTGATAATTGTATTTCGGAAGCTATTAATGTAAATTCTGGCGTACCGCAAGGGAGCCACCTCGGACCACTTTTATATCTGCTTTTCGTTAATGATATTCCTTTATTATTTAAATTTTGCAATGTCTTATTGTACGCGGATGATTTGAAAATTTACTCTATTATTAAGAATCTAAATGACTGCATAGCCTTTCAAAGAGACATTGACACTTTTCTGCAATGGTGCGTTTATAATGGTATGGAATTAAATTTTTCCAAGTGTAAAATTTTAACTATCACCCATAAGAAATTTCCGTTCATAAACACTTACACTTTTTATACTCAAGTTTTTGACAGGGAAAATTTAATCAAAGACCTTGGGGTATATATAGACTCAAAACTTTCATTTACATATCATTTAGAATATGTAATTAGTAAAGCCAATTCTCAGTTAGGTTTTTTGAAGCGGAATTCTACAGATTTCAATGATCCATTTACATTAAGAATCTTATATTTTGCATTTGTTCGTTCTCACCTAGAGTATTGCAATATAATATGGGACCCGATTTATAATACCTATAAAAACAGGATTGAGAGAGTTCAAAAAAGATTCTCAAAATTTGCTTTAAGAAATTTATATACGTCTTATAACATGCCTTCTTACGAAACTCGCTGTCGATTACTAAATTTAGAAACTCTTACGCAACGCAGAGTATCTCAAAACATTATGTTCATTAAAGATATTATTGATAGTTATATTGACTCACCGGAGCTTTTGCAACTTATACCTTTCAATATTCCCAGAAGAAATTTAAGAATTAGTAATTTTTTCTTTGAATATTTTCATCGATATAATTATAGCTTGAATGAGGTTATTGCAGGGTGCTTAATTCTATGTAACAACGCATGCAGTCATTTAGATTTTCTATCGCATCGCTGCACTTTTAGAAATGCGCTTTTCCAATATATAGCTTTAGAACTAGATTTAAGCACATAGTTGTAAGAAATGATCTGTAAGAGCTCAGCCCAATAGATTGAATAAATGAAATGAAATGAAATGAAAAGCCCTACCAAAATCTGATGTGTTCGCATTGGTCTTTTTCTGGATTCGATTGTATTGACAAGGCGCATTGACGAGGTGGTGTACCACATCAATGCGGCATGATTGAAATTGTTGTAAACAAGCGTACTATTCATGTGTAGTGTGAGAAAAAAACAGCGTTGCGTAAAGCAAATCAATCAATTTTTTTCCAGATTCTCAGACAAATTAAACAAAATGCCCGATTTGTCCTTTGTCAAATCGTATGGGCAGGGCAATCAACCAAATTTCTTTGATTTCTGCTTAAAATCAACAAGAGTGGCAAAATCAAGAAAATCGATGCCAGTGCGAATGCTCTAGACGTTTCGTAATATTTTTATTCCAAACTTAAATCAAGAATGTAATCATGGAATTCAATCAAAAATTACCGTTTTAAAGCGGTTACCTGGATGCGGATTTCAACCTTAGCCACTCGGTGGCTTCCGCACTCCAGTTGGATGTGTTACCGCCATGCACTAAACTTTTTTCGTTTCTCAAAAAAAAAAAAATTACATGAGGTATCAGGGGACACCCGGTTGGAACGAAGTTCCTTACGCTATATATTATATAAAAGGGTTTTCAACGGAGACGCTTCAAAAGTAAATCGATAGGGACAGCAAACGACGCCATATTTTTTCCCGCTCTTTTGACATTTCTCTTCAGTAAGGTTTGTCATTTCATAATGGAAAGATAAACTAGCGAAAAACGAGTCGAAATTATTAAAATTTACTACCGAAATTTGGAGTCAATGGCCTCAACTTTAAGAGCGCTACGTCCAATTTATGGTCGTCATAATCGTCCTGCCAGATCAACAATTGAGCGTCTAGTGGAAAAATTTGAATCCACAGGCACAGTACAAAATGTTCCCGTGCCAGTGAGACGAAGAAGTGCCCGTAGTGTCGAAAATATTGCTGCCGCTGAGGCTTAAGTTCAAGAAAGCCCAAATGCGTCTCTCACACCTCGTTCTCAAGCGTTGGGCATCTCTGTGACGTCATTGTGGCAAATGTTGCGAAAAGATCTTGGCCTACATCCTTACAAGATCAAATTGACGCAAGAACTGAAGCCGCTGAACCACCATAAGCGTCGAATGTTCGTGAATTGGGCTGAGCAACAACTTGAAAATTATTCGGATTTTCATCGGAAAATCATCCTCAGCGATGAGGCTCATTTCTGGCTGAATGGCTTCGTCAATAAGCAAAATATGCGTTATTGGTCAGACAGCAATCCACACGTAATCCATGAGTCATCATTGCATCACGATAAAATTACGGTTTGGTGCGGTTTATGGGCTGGCGGCGTCATTGGGCCGTACTTCTTCCGTGATGATCAAGACTGGCACATTACGATGAATGCGAATCGCTACCGTTCAATGATAACCGAACATTTTTGGCCCCAATTGGATAATATGGACTTGGAGGACATGTGGCTCCAACAGGACGGCACCACAAGCCACACAGCGAATGCCACAATCAATTTTTTGCAAACCAAGTATTGTGAACGTGTTATCTCGCGAAATGGCCCAGTCGATTGGCCGCCTCGGTCGTGCGATTTGACGCCGTTAGGTTATTTCCTGTTGGGCTACGTCAAGTCTATGGTCTATGCCAACAAGCCAGCGACGATTGATGAACTTCGTACGAATATCGAACGTGAAATTGCAGCAGTATCGGCCGATTTATGCTTGAAACCGTCGAAAATTGGGTTCAGCGTCTGGACTTCTGCAAGCGTGCCCGTGGTGGCCATGCAAAAGAAATCGAGTTCCATACATAATGGCGTTGAACGTACTTTCACAGGAATAAAGAATTTGATTGGTATCTAAAGCTATGTATCTACGTAGCGCTCTTATTGAAAAACCCTTTACTAGTTAGTTCCAACACACCTAAGGCGCCAGTTGAAAAATATTGTAATTTAAATGGATCTTGTAATGGATCTTTTGTTAAGAAATTTTTTATTTATTGAATGTATTTTTTTTAAAAAAAATATATTTTTTGGCCCGTTTTGTAAAAATAGTATTATATTTTCCCGAAAAGTTCCTTTCTTTGATGAGAGGTACTTCTTTTATTAAAATAAAAAAAAATGGTTTCCCGTTACACCCCATGAAAGGATTAGGGAGAGCTTCTCACAAACCAGCGAGCTGCGCACGTTCTAGTTTTATACGCACTGAATGGGTCCTACAGATTTACACCGTTTCCGAACGGTATTTTGAGAAGCTTTTTCATGGCTGAATACTCGATAGTGTGGCTGTCACTAAACTAAGAAAAAGCCTAAGAGTATGAATTTTTTTTCCAAAAAATACTTTTTTAGGATCAGGTACTTTTTAAAGAAGTGGTACTCTTTTTGGATAAGGTTATTTTTTTAAGAAAATTTACTTATTTTCAGGAAGGCTACTTATCTCAAGAAAACAAAAGAAAAGGTGGTACTTTATTTTTAAGAAATGGTACTTTTAAGCAAAAATAATTTTTGTAAGAAAATATATTTTTTGTAAGAGAAGGTTTTTTTTTGAAGGAAGGCTTTTTTTACGAAAGAACAGATACAATTTTAAGAGTAGGTACTTATCTCAAGAAAAGTTATTTTGTTTTACAAAAAAGGTATTCTTTAAAGAAAACGTAGTTTTTTAAGAAAAGGCAATTTGTTGTAAGATAATGTACTTTTTTAAGAGACGGTACTTATTTAAAAAATTACTTGTTTTAAGAAAAGGTACTTTTTGTAAGAAAATTTACTGTTTTAAGCAAGGGTACTTCTTTAAGATGTTATTTTTTTAAACTTCTTTCACTTTGGCTTTTCTAAATTTACTTTTTATTCGGTTCAAACTACATATGTAATAAACAGGCTCCACCTAGAAAATTTCCCATTAAACAAGAAATATGTTAGTCTGGACACAAACCAAAAGTACGAGTGTAAGAGTGCTGCCAAATGTAATTCCATGCTGAGGGTTGTGTTTCATGGATTTGCCAGTCTTGCACTTTGGCTTTTCTAAGCTTACTTGTTATTGGGTTCAAAACCACAATATGTAATACACAGGCTCCACCTAGAAAACTTCCCTTTAAACCAAACCAAACCAAAAGTACCCAATATAGTTGATAATAATGGGTTGTAATAAAGTAGTTAAAAAGAAGTTGTTTAAAAATTTTTCATTTAGTCCCCATCCCGCAACGTGCGATAAGGAACTTCGTTCCCAAAAATATATGTCCGTTTGCCGCAAATGAATTCTTCAAATTATGTTTAGTTGTCTGAAATGTCGATTTTACGAAACAAAAGTTTTCTTTTCTAAAACAGAATTAAATTTCTTAAAGGAATATAATAAAATGTCAGCAACAATCCATAAACCATAAAATTTGGTGAATTGCAGGAATTTTTCCTTTAGTTTAAATTTTTGATCCAAATGTGGTTTATGCAACTAATAACTATTATTAGTTGTAATGTCTTTTACATCCGTTATTTCATTTTTATTTTGCGATTTTTCGGTTGCACATTGCGAATGAGGTTGCTGTGGGGAGTCTCATACAATATGGTTGCCGAGCTACAGCTTGTTAAAGTTTGTTTAAGTATCAGACCAAACGACGACCATATCTAGCTACTACATACCCGTCGTCTGTCCAATGGATGCAACGGTGGTGTTCCCTTAATAGATTTAAAGCAGATTCTGTTCATGTTCATATACAGAATATGGAACTAATACTCACAGCAACATTTTGAATTTCCCCCAAGCGGAATGCAATATTTTTTCATCATTAATGTAGAATTCATATGGTTTGTTCAGTTTTGATGTACAAATGCGAGTACGTAAATATTTTAAAAATACTCGACTAGGAATATTTGTACGCTTGAACAACCATCGAACATTTGCACATACAATTTCAATGTAAGTTACACTGTTTCCTAAGGGTTATTATCATTTTGTCTGTTATACTTATAGACTTACAATAAAGTACAAACCGAGGTCAATAATTGAAATAGTTTTGAAATGGAATAATAATTGAAATTGATTAATTTTGTCCAAGGATGCTAAGGGTCTTTGTTTTATTAAACTAGCTGATGTGTTTTGGCGCAAGTCCGGTGCTGAGACCCTTGAAATTCTTATAGAAACACACTTACCGACCTGCATGCACATCGGTAGCGGTAGAAATATAGGTTCTACCACTGGGTCTGTCCCGGACATTTCCAGTCCTGATAACACACAGCTGGGAATGATTGCTAATGTGGCCGATGATTCAAGGTTGTTTTGGGTTATTCACAGCTTTAGGCCCCTTAAATCTTAAGCTCCGCTTGAATATTACCGATTACGTTGCAGAATTGGACCAGTTGTATCACTTCATATCTTCTGGTTGTCGCGAGTTGACTTTGGATTCGAATAAATGAAGCAAGTTCTTGTTTTATTTGTACCCCAATCGGTTAAGACTAGTCCTGTTTCTCATAAGCCTCTCACATTTCTGTTGTCCGTTTTGGGGAGAATGATTGATCCTCTTTATATGTGAGTACTAGAAATAGTATTAACCCGCGGTAGTTAATAAACCTTGCTGAAGGGGAAATACGTGGAGGGTGTAGGTAAAATGCAAAAACTCGGTGGACTAGGGTTGCCACCCGCCACCGTTCATAATGGCAGTGAATATACAACAGCGAAATAGAAAACATAAACAACCCCTATTTGTTGACGACCCCCGCAAACGCTATAAGGACTACGATTTAAGGATATGCACTTGGAATGTAAGAACTCTATATAAATCCGGTGCAAGTATCCAACTGGCAGATGTCCTCGAAAGTCATAAGGCTGACATTACCGCTATCCAGTAAATGCGATGGACAGTACATGGCTGCCAAAAAAAAAAAAACTGCGGCATATACTACAGTTGCCATTGGAAAAAACATGAATTTGTTTGCGGATTTTTAGTTGGCAAAAGACTGCGACACCTAGTCTGTAGGTTCAATCCCACAATCCGCATAAAAGCGAAATATTTTTATATTTCCCTAATTTGTGTGCATGCGCCGACAGAAGAGAAACATGATGATGCGACTAGAGGAAACGTATGACCGCTGCCCTAGCCATGCCATTCATATTGAACTAGGAGGTTCTAATGCCAAAGTAGGAGGAAAATGTGTTACATCCAACTACTGGCAATTTCAGTCTACATGCTGACAATTCCGACAACGGTATGAGACTGATTGACTTTCAAAAAATATGGTCGTTAGTGGTACAAGATTCCAGCATAAAGACATCCACAAGGCTACTTGGGTATCCCCTGATTAAAGAATGAAGAACAAAATTGATCACGTGGTAACTGACGGAAGGCACTCATCCAGTGTAATGGGCGTACCAGTGATCAGAGCAGCTAACATCGATTCTGATCACTACCTAGTAGCGGCAAAGGTTCGTACAAGATTAAGTAGAGCGAAAATCGTACGAAACCAGACGCAGAGGAAGCTGGACATCGGAAAGCTGAAATTACTAGAGGTAGCCACAGCCTACTCAAGGAAGCTCTCGCAACATTTGGCACAGAACCCACCCCGTCCCGACGACGATCCTGAAGTGCAGTGGAAACCCATTTCAGACTCTATAAAAACTGCTACAACAACCGTACTTGGGTTTGATAAACCGCTTCGCAGCAAACTATGGTACGATGAAGAGTGTCGCATTGCAAATGATGAAAAGAACGCTGCACGCAGGCAATGCTTCAGTCAATTGCAGCACGAGCTGTGTCTGAGCGGTATAGGGAATAAAGGTAGGAGGTAAACCATCACTTTAGGTGTAAGAAACGGCAGTGGAGAAAGCGCGAGAGTCAGAAAATTGAGACATACAGAAGGAAGAACGAAGCCCGAAAATTTTAGCGAAAAGTCAAAAACCGGACTAATGGACTTGGTTCAGGGCCCCCCTTCTGTAAAGACAAGGACGGAAATCTCATCGCAGATGTGCAGTGTATGTTGGGAATATGGAGAGATTATTTCTCTGCGCTTTTGGTACCTGAGATATCCAATGCGGAGACAATCGATCAAAATTTTTACGACGGTGTCGATTGCCCCCCCTTCAACCAAGGCGAGGCCAGAACAGCTATTGCTCGGCTTAAGAACAACACAGCCACAGCAGCCGATGGATTACCGGTAGAGATGTTTAAGGCTGGCGGCGATGAGCTGATAAGGTGCATGCAACAGCTCATTATCAAAATTTTGTTAGATGAATGCATGCCCGACGATTGGAGTATCAGTGTACTATGTCCCATATTTAAAAAAGGTGACCCGAGTCTGTGTGCCAACTACCGTGGAATAAGCCTATTATCCATATCATATAAGGTTCTATCAACTATAATGTGCCGCTGATGCTGTATTTTTGTTCCCTGAGAAATCGTTGTCTACCTTTGAAATCTAATGCAAACTGCGTTGGGTAGACTATCGGCTGTGTGTTATACGTTGTGGTTTTGGGATACAACCCTTGGAGACAGAGTTAGTTCTTTTCTTGCGTTAACGAAATATAGCGGAGTTTAGGAGGCCGCTACGTTGCGATGTCGAGCAATATTTGTCTTCGGAGGCTAAATTTCTTGGTGCCATCCTTGATCAGAAATCGAACTGGAAGCGGAATTCTGGTATACTCATACTCTATAGCTGCCCGAATTCAATATACAAGGTGGCGCAAAAGTAATCCTCCTATCAGAAAATGCTATAAATTTTGCGATTGGCCCCTAATGTCAGTTCTGTTTTGACATTTGTGTAGTAAACACATGCGAAATACACGTTAATAAACAATGTTACGCTACACTGCTCCAGATCGCGGAATATTGCTGACTATTTATTTGACCAATAATCGGTCGGTGACTTTGAATTTGTCGCAGATTTCCTGGCCGTCCAACGCCTACTGGTGAAACACTGCGACGTTTAGCCGCTCGCCTCGAAGAGACTGGCACAACACGAGATGCTGCCAGGCGTGGCAGAACCCGGAGTAGCCGTTCTGCAGAGAATATTGCTGGTGTAGCCGAGGATGTCATGGAAGCGCCGTCGACATCGACCAGACGACGTGCCACGCAAATGGGTATCAGTCGACGGTCTTTACAGCGAATTTTGGTACAAGATTTGAAGATGTTTCCGTACAAAGTCCAGACGGTGCATCATCTGTTAGCTGCTGACCGCCAATCGAGTCTATCATACGCTCAAGCCATCCTTAATCACCACCAAGAGGAAGATGATTTTTGATCAAAAATAATCATGAGTGATGAGGCCCATTTCCATCTTAGCGGGTACGTAAATAAGCAAAATTTACGCTTCTGGGGCACTGAAAATCCGCGTGTAACCCACGAAGAGCCATTACACCCGCCGAAAGTCACTGTATGGTGTGCTGTTTTCGCTGGAGGAGTCATCGGACCTTGTTTCTTCGAAGACGTCGCGGGCCAAACGGTTACTGTGAATGGTGAGCGATACAGAGCAATGATCAACGAGTTCTTTTTGCCGCAACTTGATGAATTGGGATTGGAAAACATGTGGTTCCAACAGGACGGTGCAACGGCACACACTGCACGTGCCACAACCGATATGCTGAAGGATGCATTTCCCGGGCGCCTAATCTCCCGTTTTGGCGATTTGCACTGGCCAGCATGATCGCCTGATTTGACCTCTCCAGACTTCCTTTTGTGGGTCTTTTTGAAGTCGCGGGTTTATGTCAACAAGCCTCAGACTCTTGCAGCTCTTAAAGACAATATCCGTCAAGAATGTGAGGACGTATCGCCGGAAGTTTTGGCCAAAGTGATGGAAAATGCCATAAAAAGGGCTCAAATGACAATCAACTGTGGCGGCGGCCATTTACATGACATCATATTCTCGACTTGATGTAAAAAAATTAAAAGACCAAATAAAAATAATCCACAAGAAGAATCAAAGTTTTTAATTTTTTTTAAATTACAGCCAAAAAACATCGGAAGTTTACTTTTGCGCCACCTTGTATAATAGATGGGGACTCTAACCAAAAACCGTATTCTGGTTGTATACGACAATTGTTCGCCCAATTATTATTTATGGTCGTGTGGTGTGAAGGATCACCCTAGGGATGGATTGCCGCCATGTGCATCTATGGCGCATGGAAGAGTACTTCTCAGGCGGGCTTGGATATTTTACTTGGTTTCGCTACTCTGGATATTTATGCAACACGATGGAGGTCAGCATGCTCAAATGTGGCATGCAATTATTCCCCTTCAAATGAGCTGATTATATGCTGGTGCTTAATCGAGTCGGATCTCTAACTCTACTTTACCGACTGTGGATCTAGAAAGATGTCATGTGATATTTATACTAAAAAAACCGTTTCCCATGAAGGGATTGGGGAGAGCTTCTCACAACCAGTGAGTTGTGCGCTTTCTAATTTTTCACTCACTGATTGGGACCTACAGTTTTTACACCGATTCCGAACGGTATTTTGAGAAGCCTTTTTAATGGCTAAATACTCGAAAGTGTCGCCGTCACTATGCGAGGTGACCGCCGCCGAATGAAATTTTTTTTAAGGTGGTCAGAGCAGGGATCTTATGTACAAGAGGCGCGCACACTACCCATTGCACCACCGATATTTATACTGGACTGCAGTAATTGGATGGATGGACGGCCCTCTTTACCGGCGGGTTAATACCTCTTTACCGACTGCTTGAAAAAATATTTTATTATGGGAGTGGGGATCTTCAGCAAGTACCTCCAACTTAACTTGTCCTTGAGACTGGATGATACCTAGAAGCTGAAATTCTGGTCATTATGGGGCTGCAGAGACGCTGGTTAACTTAATTTCAATTGTTCCCAGTGACGCTGTTTAACTCAATTTCAATTGTTCCCAGAGAGTATATCATCTGCCTTGACAGTAAAACGACAATCTGGTCGAAAATTGTCCTCACAAGCTGTTGCTCTGCTGTATCCGCGGCCATGATAATGTTGCAGGTAACGAATCAGCAGACTTTATTTAGTAGGAAAGGCCAGAATAGGTATGCTCCAAAACTTAAAGGAAACTGTGGCCGATGCTGATCTTGATCACTACGTTGATAGTAATGCGGCTCTCAATGCATTCAGAACCTACTCGTGCAACTCGAAACTGGTTAAGGAATGGAGACGAGTTCTGAAATGAATAGCACCACACACGGTAAAACACTGCTGTATCTTCGGCCATAGTACGATTGCAGTGGCCGAATTGACAGTCTTTCTTGCTAGCAAATATTGCTCTATGAATAGCCAAAACTCGTATGCCTCTGCAAGTCCACCGATTTGCTACCTGTCTGAACTGATTACCTATCTGAACTCTTGGGGCAGCCGTGCGTTCAACCCCACATTGTTGACGATGAATGACTGTAATAATCCAATTCTAATGTTGCCGATGTTGGACTCGAACAGGACACGGACGCTAACTCCAGTGAGAAAACCTGATGTGCGTCTTCTCATTGGGGTTATCATGGGCAAAGGATATGTTACAGACCTTACCAGTGGGTCGGATTGAGTCTCTTTTGTGGTGCATGACAGATGAGTAAAATCCACAGAAGAGTAAAATATAAAGATTTTCAAAGAATCTGTTACACTCCCTCGTTCTCCACCCCAAAACTATGCAATAATTCCCAGAGTGGTTGAACCATAGAGCTATAGATATCAGTCTCCTCCACCCTCTCTTAGCGTTCTCTTGCGATCGTCGAGGTAGTACGACGAAGTGAAATAAACGGGAATGTGAATTTTCGTTCGATGCAACCTACAAAAAAATATAATTTAGTTGTCATTAGTATCAATCAAATTCTATTTAAACTTAGTTTGCTGCATGGTTTGCTTCTGGTTGCTTATCGGTCTTTCATCTTGTCAACTATTTGCTATCAATTACCAAGTTCATACCCCCTGGGTTGAACCTATATTTTGAAGTGGATAAACGATTGCAAAATTCTGAGGGTCTAATTTATCGAATGTCATACTATCCACCGATTTGTGAAGAGAAGAGTGAAATCAAATTCTCTTTAACTTGGGCGAATTAGTACCTTCATTTAGTTTTTAATTTATGCTACCAGATAAGGATAAAATTTTCATTTTCATTATTGCTGTTCAATTCCATATGCAGCCCTGAAAATTTGCGACACTAGGTGAAAGATTTGTAGAAAAAGCCTATAGATCTGTACGAAGCCGTGTGCATATCGCTCTGCTAATGTTTACGCCATACGATTCACTCTCCGCAAATGCAAGTTTTGAGATATCCAATGATTTCTCGAATGGTGTAATATTCTCTTTAATTACTTTATATTCGAAGTTTAACAACTTTAATGTTATTTAATTCAAATGGAAATGGTTTAACTTGACATTCTGTCTAGTAAATATTTTAAAGTAAATAGTAATCCATTCATGTTTGCATTACATTGCATTTTACTCGTGTTGCATGTAACATTAAAGGATGTGGACATTAGGGTTATATCTATTTTTTTTGGTCCAAATTTTCAACCGATACCACAATTGTGTATTATAACAAAAATATTAATTATTTTTTTTCTGGGACCAAATTTCTAACATGCCGTCAAAATTTGACACTTTCGACAAGGTCTGTTATTTTTCTAGATTTTTGGATTATTGCAAAAATGTTCAGTGTGAAGACTACTAGAATTTGGTGAACCAATTCCATTAAAAGCCCTTTAAGACAATATTCTATAAGCAGAAGTTTTATAAGAGACCTACCTTTTTATTGTTTATTGAACGTTCATAATACGCATTGCCTGTAGGCTTTACACTACAACAAAGATAATCAAGTGTTACGAGAAATCAGGGTTCGTATTGCGTATTTAATGGGTTACCATGGGTTACCCTGGGAATTTCTCATCACGATTACCCATTACCCTCAGAGTAATGGGGAAACAATGGGTAGTTACCTACGCCTATGGGTAATGGGTTAGAGTTGCCCATCCCTATACTTGATCGAAAATATGAAAAAATTAGAAAAAATTTCTATATCTCGGAAACGGATCGTCCAATGGAGAAATAACCAATTTTTGAGAGTTTGTAATCGGGTTTTACAAAGTAGTCGAATTCGTATGGAAGATTTTTTTTTTAAAAAATCGGCAAATTAAGAAAATCGTCAATTCGTTGAAAGACTTTTTTTTTCAAAAAATAACCAATATAAGAAAAATCGCTGAAATACAAAAATGGCTATAACGCGGAAACGGTGCTTCCAATCGTAGAATTAATGAATTTTGTACATCCATGCACTGAACAGGAAAGCATCGTCACGGGGATGAAAATGTCCATCATCCCAACAACGTTTGTCATTGAAAGTGAGCTGACTTACAGTTCCATTCCCGCTGTGAAAATGTGTTCATTAACTGCAAATTGTTCGTTACTGTGGTGAAAGTAAGGTTGTTGCTGCAATGAATTTGCTTCGTTATTGTAACGAATTAGTTTCCTTACTGCAATGAATTTGTTTCATTGTTGCAACGAATAAGTATCGTTCTTACAATGAATTTATTTATGTTTGCTTCATTGCTGCAATGAATTTGTTTCATTGCTGCAATGAATATTTTCAAGTGTGATTGAAATTATTTATTGAAAATATACTGAATATACTGCTAGTATTACATTGCAAATGTTTTGATAAAAAATTTTGAATTTTTGTTTCGAAAATGGTCCCAATTATATAAATATATTAAATCCATTCCATGTTGAAAAACTCATCTGGAGAAGATTGTGGTACTCGAGGGGTTGAGTGTTATTGTGGCTTTTGAATTCAGGTTCTGCAATTAAAAACAAATATGAGGAATTTATTATTAAGATTTCTATTTCAGATATGTAGATATCTATGCCTGTACTTACCATAAACGTAAGCTATACTCTTTTAATATAGAACCGCATCATTGTTTTCTTAAATTTTGCAATTGTTATTGTGTTAACGGTACTGCCATTCAATTGTAGCGCCAAATCTCCCCGTCATTAAGCCAGTGGTCACTCTGCAAACATTTTCTTCAATTGCTTTTTTATTTATTTTAAAAAAATTTGTTAACATTTCGATTGGATTCTATAGCGGCGTATAGTGACTAAATCTATCAAAGTCAGATTCTATGCTGCTGCTAAAACCAGATTTCAAGCTGCTGCTAAAACCAGATTTTCTGCGAAAGAGAATAATGACGTGTTAAACAAAAATGAGCGAGCAAGAGAGCAATGAAAGAGTGGTGTGGCAGGGGTGAGGCAAACGAAATTGTGTCTATAGCGTATGTATTAACATAATAATGTATGTATTTACATGTGTCTGTTGCTGTTGTTGAACGGAGATATAAAGCATAGCCACGCAAAATTTCATTTGCAAGCTTGCGCAGTCGACGTAATGGTGACACAATAATACGTCAGCTACTTCGGACAAAGTATGTGTGATGTTGTGTGTTTGGTTGTTTCGTTGTTGTTGATACGGCCAAACAAAGCGAGTCATTTCATGTTCAGCATTGCCCGGTGTATACAAAAAAACTATTATTTTTTATTTTCCAACGTAACATTTACTAATGTATTCGTAGAAATCGAACAGGTACCGTGTAGCAAAAAGGTGTTAACACATCATCCGTGAGTTCGAACACTCATTGATTTTTTTTTGTTTTGTTCCGTCACGCGCATACACACACACACACACACAAATGTTCAGTTACATATTTCGAGGTAGTTTTCTGTTATCGAAGCGTTACCTTTTTTATTGTTGTGTTGCTCCTTGCATTCTGTTGATTTATAAATACTCAGTTTACACAAACGATCACAGCAAACACATAAATTCACAAAATTGATTTTTCCCAATAAAAGATAATTACTAAGTATAACTAATTAGTCTTTTTAACAAATTTAAATTATTCCGGCGGAGAAAGATGTCTACCACTATCGGTTGTTGCAAAGAAACTGATTTAAGATGTGTATGTGACCCACCACTCACGCTCACCATTTTCTCTTGCTGGCCTCTTTTTTACGCTATCTCATTTTTTCGATTGGTCTTCTCTCTTTACCTTCATAAAAATTAGTTTCGTCACAATAACGAAATTGTTTCGTCAACTAACAATTTTGGCAAACCTCAAAAATAAATAAATAATAAATATTAAACTATGACAAGTAACGGTGCGTTTACACGTGACAGTTTGCGACAAGACAGTTGCGAATATGTATTAACTGTCAAAAACAGAAAAATTGTTTGTGTGACGTACGCGTCCAGCCAGTTATAAAGACAGTACAGTTTTAAGCAACCGCCGACAGTGTAGTTTCGTTAAATTTCGTGCTCTGATTTTTTGTTTTTACAATGGAACTGATGTACTCTGCAAAATTAGACATGTATTCATATTTATATGTTTGTATTGTCAAACAATATGTCAATAAAAATTAGAAAAATTTTCAAATACAAATATATTTCCCAATTTGTAAAGTCGTTTGCGATGTTTTGCTTTTTTCTCAAATTACTACGAAACGTCACCGATAGCGAAGATGGCTGAACTAGTAGAGGTTGACGCAGTAGGATTTGTTGTAATTGTGTGAACCAACAACAAGCATTTAGTTTTTGTTTCATGACTGTAACCGTCAAATTCAACACAGATCCATATGAACAAACACAGTAAACAAAAAAGAACAACAACAAAATACACTGAATTTAACAGATGGAGTCATAAGAAAGCAAAATCAGTTGTTCTATTGCGCCAACCTTTACTAGTTCAGCCATGATCTGGCCGCTTATGTCAAATCTCTTGCCGAAGTTACTGTCCATAGAGTAAATATGGGTAGAGAAAATCTTTCACTCACCAAATTTCTGACATTTGTCCTCGTGTGATGTATACGTTTGATGTTGGAAAGAATTGCTTTACTAATACCAGATAGAGGCAATGGTTCAAAACGACGAACAAAATAACAACAACGGCATTTCGTTTTGTGCGTTAAAATTAATGTGTTAAATACAACACAAATGTATGCTAACAATAACAGTCAATAAAAAAGTTTAAAACACATTTAAATTTCACAGTTTTTCACCAAAATGGCATGAAAAATTAAAGCAAGAAGTTATTGTAATTCCACCTGGTGTATATCACTTTTCGTCAAACATCTCTCTATCACACCGACCGCATCACGAAGAGTGTGAAATGAAACGTCAGATGAGAGAATAAGTTTATCTAGGTATGTATTAGTCTATGTTACTGTCATTGAAAAATCAGAGACAGTGGCGAGGCAAATGAGCGAAGTGTAAGTGTGGTAGTAAAAATGTGTGAATGTATTTCTACTGTCGGAGCAAAACTGACCCGTGTAAACGCCAGGTAAGAGATAAACCAAATATCAGTAATTTAAATATCACTACTTTACTGTTTTTGTTATTTTTAACCCATTTTTCTACAAAATTCAAATTAAATAAAATTGTTGCAGGAACGAAAAGTAAGTTGTTGCAGCAACAAAATGAAAAATTGTCAAAGAAATCATGTATGACATTTTTCGTTGCACCGGCTATCAAATTGTCGGATATATGACACTTTTCATTATAGCAACGTAAAAACATTAACGAAAATGTTTCATCCATGCAACGAAGCGTTGTTCTTTCAGCGTGGAAGGCGTTAACCAATAAATGTCTTCAATATGCCATCATTTAAAAAAAAATCGGTAACACATCGTCGTTCGCAAGTTATTGTGTTCTATACCGCAAAATAGAAAAAAATTGAGATAAGACTGATTTTTGGGTTAATTTTTCGAGATCTTTCGATCTGTGTAATCAGTTTGCTTTAATTCTTTATAGTTTCCAAAATATTATACATCGACTTTGTGCTATACAACACTTTACTGACAAGCATCGTAATCTATTGTGTTCTATATGCAAAAAGTCGTGCATATAGAACAAAAACTGAGCAAAAAAACTAAATAAAAATTTATTTTTTTATATAGTTCCATATGCAAGTCCAGTTAAAGCTAGTAGTAATTGGGAGGTCTTTGCATATTCTTATTTGTTTTAATTATTTCTTTTCTGTGACAATACACATAGACTAATACCAATAGGTATGATAGTATTTTTGGGCAATTTGCTTTACCTCAACCGAAAATCAGCTGACGATTGTAGCACAGTAGAAAATCTTCAAATAGGAATGCCAAATGAGCAAATAAAAGAATCTATATTGGTATTAGTATATGCTTCACTTGGCAAGTGAAATAAAACAAAAAAAAAAGAAAGAGTATGCAAAGCCCGATAGATTTTACTGAGGTACACGTGTTTTTTATTGTTACTTAAGAGAATAATTGAAGATTAACCTTCGGTAAGCAAGTATTGAGTTAACATTTTCTTTGTTCGATTTTGCCGAAAGTGACTGTGCTAGGATAAAATATAAAATTTCTTGCGAAAAAATTTGTTTCGGTCTGATGGGTAAGGCCAAGAAATATTTCTATGAGAATATCTTACGCAAAATTTTAGTTATTTACAGCTGACTTTGACTCCGACGATTTACTTAGTGATCCGGATTTCGCCGTTCCAAATAGTTCAGACGACTTGTCAAAGCAAAACAATGCAACGCAAAACACCAGCAGTAGCTGTAGAAGTTCAGCAGACGAATCCGACGTTGAATCGCTGCCCCGTAAAAGACAAAATATGGTTAACTCACCGAAGCAGTATGTGCGTAAAATACGTAGACAGCATGGCGAACAGTAGTGGTCTTCATGAAAGCTCGAAAGAATCTCGTAAACTCGAAAACGTCGTAAACTTGCACAGCAAACGTCAAAGCAAACGAATTTCCCATACAAAGCAAAGCGACTTGCTCAAAAGTGGGAAGTTTTCGAGGCAAATTTGCTGCGCAAACGTGGGATGGAGAAACGTGTAAACTTTTGACATTTCCTTGTCATCTGACTAGGATGGATAAATAAGGTGATAGCACTAGAACAGTAGAAAAAGTACACATACATGATACATGCAATTGCTACTGCTACCACCTTATGTATACATCTTGGTCAGCTGATATGGTTTTGAGCACACCTACGCTGAGCAACTTTACCTGGTGCCTCATGCAACGGTGCGTGGGAAACTTGCGCTGAGCAAAAGTTCTCGGCTTTCACGTTTGCATGAATGCCGCTATTATGTTTCAACAAAAGGAAAAAAAATGAGACCACCATGCACATCTGAATGTTATTTTTCATGTAGTGAATTATTTTCTGAAAATGACCGACAAACAATTTTTGAAAATTTCTGGTCGCTCACAGACAGCCAAAAGAATAGTTTTTATAGCAAATTTGTGTCAGTGCAAAACGTCAAAAGAAGAGTTGCGAAACATTCGTTAAAAAAACCAAAAAGCTTTAGGTACGACCTTAAAACCTTCAAAGAAAATGTAATGCAATGGAAAAATAGAATATATTATCATTTCAAGCACCTTTGCGATCCATCAACGGGTGTTGTCAAAGAATTACGAAAGGGAAAGCATGTTAAGAATGTTATTTCAAACGAAACGAAGGAAAAAATAAGGGATCATATTAAAAGTTTCCCAGTCGTTGATTCACATTATTGCAGAGCAAGTACATCGCGTCAGTATTTGGAGCAAGGATTAACAGTAAGTAAAATGTTTCGGTTACAAGTATTTTTAAAAAAGAATTTAATCTCGGATTTTTCGTGCCAAAAACGATCAGTGCGATCGTTGTGTGTTGTTTCAAAAGCACAAACAATCAAATTATTTAGATGAAAAGTTCAAAAAAATGTATGAAGAACATTGCAGTGAAAAAATTAATTGCAAAGTTGAGCGTGAAAAAGACAAAGCCATTAAATCCGATGACACCTTAGTTGTTTGTTTCGACTTACAAAGTGTTTTTACATTACCAAAAGGGCTTCCGTCTATTTATTATTATAAGAGAAAACTTTCCGTTTTCAATATGACGGCAACAGTATGTTTGAAAAACAAAACAGAATCAAACATAACTTACTGCGCTATTTGGAACGAGGTACAAGGAGGCGCAAAAGTAATCCTCCTATCAGAAAATGCTATAAATTTTGCGATTGGCCCCTAATGTCAGTTCTGTTTTGACATTTGTGTAGTAAACACATGCGAAATACACGTTAATAAACAATGTTACGCTACACTGCTCCAGAACGCGGAATATTGCTGACTATTTCTTTGACCAATAATCGGTCGGTGACTTTGGCACAACGTGAATTTCGTCGCAGATTTCCTGGCCGTCCAACGCCTACTGGTGAAACACTGCGACGTTTAGCCGCTCGCCTCGAAGAGACTGGCACAATTGCTGGTGTAGCCGAGGATGTCATGGAAGCGCCGTCGACATCGACCAGACGACGTGCCACGCAAATGGGTATCAGTCGACGGTCTTTACAGCGAATTTTGGTACAAGATTTGAAGATGTTTCCGTACAAAGTCCAGACGGTGCATCATCTGTTAGCTGCTGACCGCCAATCGAGTCTATCATACGCTCAAGCCATCCTTAATCACCACCAAGAGGAAGATGATTTTTGATCAAAAATAATCATGAGTGATGAGGCCCATTTCCATCTTAGCGGGTACGTAAATAAGCAAAATTTACGCTTCTGGGGCACTGAAAATCCGCGTGTAACACACGAAGAGCCATTACACCCGCCGAAAGTCACTGTATGGTGTGCTGTTTTCGCTGGAGGAGTCATCGGACCTTGTTTCTTCGAAGACGTCGCGGGCCAAACGGTTACTGTGAATGGTGAGCGATACAGAGCAATGATCAACGAGTTCTTTTTGCCGCAACTTGATGAATTGGGATTGGAAAACATGTGGTTCCAACAGGACGGTGCAACGGCACACACTGCACGTGCCACAACCGATATGCTGAAGGATGCATTTCCCGGGCGCCTAATCTCCCGTTTTGGCGATTTGCACTGGCCAGCATGATCGCCTGATTTGACCTCTCCAGACTTCCTTTTGTGGGGCTTTTTGAAGTCGCGGATTTATGTCAACAAGCCTCAGACACTTGCAGCTCTTAAAGACAATATCCGTCAAGAATGTGAGGACGTATCGCCGGAAGCTTTGGCCAAAGTGATGGAAATAAAAAGGGCTCAAATGACAATTAACTGTGGCGGCGGCCATTTACATGACATCATATTCTCGACTTGATGTAAAAAAAATTAAAAGACCAAATAAAAATAATCCACAAGAAGAATCAAAGTTTTTCTTTTTTTTTAAATTACAGCCAAAAAACATCGGAAGTTTACTTTTGCGCCACCTTGTACATAGTGGTTGTTCAGGCAATGACATAGCCAGTGCTGTTATAAAAATTTTACAGAACATAGTTAAGGATTTTAATAATGTTAAGCATTTCATATTGTGGAGCGACTCCTGTGTGCCTCAAAATAAAAATCAGATGTTTTCAACAGCTCTTCTGCAATTCATGCACAACCATAAAAACATTCAAACAATTACCCAAAAATTTTCTGAACCGGGTCATTCGCAAATTCAAAAAGTGAATGCCGTACATAGTGCCATTGACCGACATTTAAAATTAAGAGAAATTCACGGCCCTTTAGAGTTAGTTGAATTATTAAAAACTTATAAATCACCAAAAGTTAACCTTTTTGTACTTCAAATGACAACTGATGACGTTCATTTGTATTCAGTGAAATCAAAATAACTTGATTTTAAAAATGTCCCTTTTGCATCTATTAAATCTTTGCAATATGAAAAAAATAACCTATTTTCAATATCCTATAAATCATCATTATTGCAAAAAGAATATAGGAAAATTAATATTAAAAAAAAGTCGAAAAGGGGTTTTTTCAACTTCAAAGTATTTATTTGAAGAACATCTTCAGAAGTCAGCTCTTAAAAAAATATCATTAGAGAAAATTAATGATGTAAAAAGTTGATATAACTTTTCATCGATAGATGCAGTGACATTCTATAATAATTTGTTTAATTCATCTTAAATTAAAGGTATAATCTTTTGTCTTTGTGTTTTTTTCAATATCAACTGAATTTGTTTAATTTTTTTCTTATTTTGTAGTAGAAACTTACCTTGTCTTAAGATGTTTAAAAATATTACCTTAAGTGGACTTATAAGAACATAATTTTATGATAACAATTTAAATGAAGTCAAGTTGATATGAAATAAAGTTGTTGTTGAATGAAAATACATTGATTTTTATTTCTTACAATACTTTTTTACATTTTGTTCTATATGCTACAAAACAAGATGAGTTTCGTAAAAAAGTACATATAGAACAAAGCATTTTTTTAAACGCTTCTTACTCTTACAAGCTTTTGCAAAGAAGGAAATTTTTTTTGACACAAAAAACCACAAACACTAGTACTTTCTTTGGTAAGAAGCTGACATAAAGCTTAAAGACATTTTTGATATTAAATGACATTTAAATGACAAGTGTCGGGCATTTAAACTACATTTAAATGGAGAATTTTCAACTGTTAAACTGCCCATTAGATCCTCGTTATGTTTAAAGTTGTAATTTCCTTTAAGGCTATAAGAGATCATGTTTTCTCCGGTTAGTGGAAAAATGTAAATGCCGCGGGTGGGATTCGAACTCACATTCCCTGGACGATCGTTTCGATGTTTGTGAAGCATCATCTTCAGCAGCGTCTAGCCCGTTAAGCCAATGCGGTGTGTATTTACACAAGTCACTAACCGAAGACATTTATTGATTGTGTGCAGAGTGATTGGCTGTCGCTACTTTCCTACTTTACGCATTGATGCAGAAGTTTTGAAAGTTCTTTTTATAGAACGAACTATTCTAATTGTAGTTGTCTCGTTCTGTTTTGGTTTGGCCCTACCCAATGTTTTAAATTGAGTTGTCTTAGATCCTCATAATGTTTAAAGTTGTAATTTCCTTTAAGGCTATAAGAGATCATGTTTTCTCCGGTTAGTGAAAAATTGTAAATGCCGCGGGTGGGATTCGAACTCACATTCGCTGGACGTTTTAGTTTTATCGACTTTTTTAAAAAATTATGCCATATTGAAGACATCCATTGGTTAAAGCCTCCTAAGGAGAAAACAATTTATTATATTTGCGATTGGACGCACCGTTTCCTAGTTGTAGCCACTCATTTATTTTAGCGATTTACTTCTTTTGGCGATTTTTTGAAAACAAATTCTTCCATACGAATTAGACCACTTTATGAAAAACCCTTAGAATCCCTGAAAAATTGGTTATTTTTTCGATTGGACGCTCCCGTATCCGAGTTATAGAATATTTGTCTTTTATGCGCTTAATGTGAATAAAAATACAGAGCGTTTTATACAGACTTAATGTAAATGGTATTTTGAGTAGGCTGCTTGTTGATTCCTAACAGAAATAATATTTATGCGCTTCTAATTACTTTCTGTGCCGACACACATTCTTTTGATCACTCTGACACATTTAAACAGATTTCAAAGAAATTTGGTACATAGAGTTTGCTTGGGTCAGTGACGAACGCTATTGACAATGGATGATATCAGTACATGTGTTCATGCAGCTTCCATACAATAGAATTTTTAGCTTGGTGCTATGGACTCTGGATATTAAGAATTTTTTATTTAAGATTTTTCTGTTTTAAAACTTTTCTCAATTTGGCTTTTCTATATTTAGTTTTTATTGGATTGGTTGGTTACAGGCTCCACCTAGAAAACTTCCCATTAATCAGGAAATTTTCCATCATATGTTAGTCTAGACGCAAACCAAAGCAAAAGTACACAATATAGTTGATAATACTGGGATGTGGCATAATAGTTTTAAAAAACAGTTGTTTAATTTTTTCATTTAGCCCCCATCCCGCAACTTGCGATAATGAACTTCGTTCCAATTATGCTTTTTAAATACCCGGCACATGGTGTATGTGGATGACAGATGACATATGTCTTATGGCCCACAAAATTGATGGCATCGAGACCAAGCGTAGTATTCTAAAAGTCCCGAAAGTGAACGTAAACGCACAAGCCAACGCGAACACCAAAGTCAGAAAGTGGTAGTTTATATATCACTTCGCGTTAGCGTTTGTTTACGAAAGCTGTCACTGACATATGCGGTTTATAGTGTTGCCCAACTAAAATAAACAATTATAGATTAGAAAAAGTTATCTTGAGTGAAATGCTCAGAATGAAAGAGATTAAAATATTTAGCTCTATTTCAGTAGATTGACAGATTTGAAGATTGCTATTATTTACAATATGTACTGCAAATACCAACAATATTCACAAAAAATGTGTAAAAACCTATGATATTTTGCGGTTCAATCTGTATAAATTTCCCCATATATGGGCGAATCCAGCTAAAAAAAGTCACTTTTGGAAGTGACATGTCTCTGATTTCGATGAAATTTGGTGAAAAGGGTGAGTATCATAAGAGAAAATTTTCCACAAAATTTTAAGTTTTTTGGAATTTTTTTGTGGCCAAAAATCACGTTTTTCACATATACAGTAAAAGCTCTCTTAAGCGGACACAGACGGTCGCAGCGATTCTGTCCGCCTAAGGGAGATGTCCGCCTAATAGAGCGTTTTCAGGACAAATAAAAAGAACACTCCCACTACTAAGGAAATAAATATGTAACTACATTTCTAACCAATTTGTTATAAGTTTGTATATTTAAATACGTACTAATATCCACGTTCTATAAATGACATATTAATAAATACATAGTATTGTCATGCCGGTATTGTGGCCGTCGGTGGTTCAATGGTAGTGCGCGCGGCTCTTGTCCATGAGAACGTGACGGCGAAACTATCGAGTATTTAGCCACGAAAAAGCATCTCGAAATACCGTTCGGAACCGGTGTAAAAGTGTAGGTCCCAATCAGTGAGTGTAAAACTAGATCCCTTCATAGGAGATGTAACGGGAAACCATTGTTTAAATTATTCACGTATACAAATTTAGATTCATAAATCATGAACTTGAATGCCACATACTGAATAAAAAACTTCAACATTATTTTTGTTGCTGGAAAAATTGACACATTTTTTTTTGTCTATGGTCAAAACAGGGGAATCACAGATCAAAGCACATAGTTACATATTTGTCTGATGCATGAACGCGTTGTTAGTTGATTTATCGTTTATACTTTGTTTTAAAGGGTTTTTCAATAAGAGCGCTACAAAAGTTTTTTTAAATAAAACAAAACCGGTTTTAGATACCAATGAAATTCTTTATTCCTGTGAAAGTACGTTCGATGCCATTATGTATGGACTCGATTTCTTTTGCATGGCCACCACGGGCACGCTTGCAGAAGTCCAGACGCTGAACCCAATTTTCGACGGTTTTCAAGCTTAAATCGGCCGATACTGCTGCAATTTCACGTTCGATATTCGTACGAAGTTCATCAATCGTCGCTGGCTTGTTGGCATAGACCATGGACTTGACGTAGCCCCACAGGAAATAATCTAACGGCGTCAAATCGCACAACCGAGGCGGCCAATCGACTGGGCCATTTCGTGAGATAACACGTTCACCAAACTTGGTTTCCAATAAATTGATTGTGGCATTAGCTGTGTGGCTTGTGGCGCCGTCCTGTTGGAACCACATGTCCTCCAACTCCATATTATCCAATTGGAGCCAAAAATAGCATTCACAGTAATGTGCCGGTCTTGATCAGCACGGAAGAAGTACGGCCCAATGACGCCGCCGGCCCATAAACCGCACCAAACCGTAATTTTTTCGGTTTGCAATGATGACTCATGGATTACGTGTGGATTGCTGTCTGACCAGTAACGCATATTTTGCATGTCTGACCAATAACGCATATTATTGGTAGGACGATTATGACAACCATAAATTGGACGTAGCGCACTTAAAGTTGAGGCCACTGACTCCAAATTTCGGTAGTAAATTTTAATAATTTCGACTCGCTGTTGGCTCGTATATCTTTCCATGATGAAATGGCAAACCTTACTGAACAGAAATGTCAAAAGAGCGGGGAAAAATATGGCGTCGTTTGCTGTCGATTTACTTTTGTAGCGTCTCTGTTGAAAAACCCTTCAGTTCGACAATAAAAATTGTTTGAAATCATGTTTTCACAATTTTGTTGTCCGCTAATGGGAGATGTTTGATACCAAAAAAGTGTCCGCGTCCGTCCAAGGGAGCGTCCGCTTACAAGAGCATAATTTCTTCCTGAAACAAGGCGCCAATTTTGGGACCAAGATATTTGTCCGCTTAAGAGAGCTGTCCGGCTATAAGAGCTGTCCGCGAAGAGAGCTTTCACTGTATTTCTTTTGATAATAATTCGAAAACGACTTAACTTAATATTTTGAAATTTCTCAGGCATATTCCGAACAGAATTGGTATTAGAAAAAAAGTGAAAAGCAAAAATAGATTTTGCAAATTCTTTAAAAAATTACGTTTTTTCTCAAAAAACTCTGTGTAGCAAAAAAGACCCATCTTCGAAAAATCCGAACAAAATATATGTGAAGGCTACGTCTTTTATGAACATTTTCCCGTTTTCCGCATGTCTATAGAGCAAAAACTGAGAAAGTTATAGGCCTTTCTGTAGGACAACCTCAGTAATATCTATATGAAAAAATTTCTAAAAATTCTAAACAAGTTAATATTTCTGACTCAAATTAATGAATATAGTTGTTTCCATCTATTACCAGCTTTATACGAAGTAATTTTTTATGAAATTCGTGTGAAATTAGTGTATAATGTGTAAACCAATATCACAATAGAATGCTAACTTCTTAATGTCAATATTATTGAACATCGGGGATATACATCATAGATTGTTCTGTATAACCGTTCAGATTGCACAATTCATGTATCGTCTATAGGCCGCATTCAAATTTGATCAAAAATTTCATAAAAAATGCCCTCGTGTAAAGCTGGTATATGTCTCTATGAATGTATGTATGTACTTCCATATTCTTTGACACGTATTGCAAAAACGGGGAATCCCCAAATAAACAAATAAAGAAAGAATAGAAAAAAATATAACATTTACGAAATGAGGACGTTCAATTTTGTTGTTTAAATACTGTGTTTTACATCGCGTAAGCATAATGATCTCTTTAAAAAAAGAAGTTTTCTGGAATCCATTTGGAACATGCACTTCAAGTGTTAATCAATTGAGAAAAATATCCGAAAAAAATAAAAAGAAATTTGAGTCTGTTCCCGAAAATGCTGTTGTGTGCTTAAAGTGTAGGCTTCTGATTGGGAAAATGGATTCTGTCGAATCTGAAGATGCAATTGATTGCTGCTTCGAACCAGCAAGCCCACATGGACATAAATTAAAGTTAAATACCGCTCTTGTTTCCCTTGACGAACCTGAAATTGATGACAAAAGGTAAATAAATTTTGCATATTATTGGATATTTATGTTTAATAGACTTTACAAGTCACCAAGAGGAAGTTTGAAGAGCTTTCAAAATTAAAAATATCCACCAAGCAGGACGTTAAATTTAAGGCTTATGACGAACTTATGACCACGCTCGAAAAAAAGTTTAAGGCTGAAGACACTTCGCGGTAATATTATAAAATGACAATTTTGAAAAGTTTATAGTAAATCATTGTTGAGGTTATATTCCATTAAATTGACGATAAGTACCGTATTTGAACAATATTACCTTCATCAATTAAAAGTTGTGAAATTCAAAAAAAATTTGGCTGCTCGATTTTCGGTTCGATTTTTGAAAATACCAAATATTTACAATCAAATAAAATGCAAAAAATTATTCATTTATCTTTATTTGTTTGTTTGGAAATCCCTAATTTTTGCAGTACGTGTCAAAGAACGTTGAAGTTTATACATACATATGTACATAGATGGAAACAAAAATGTCCATTAATTTGAGTCAGAAATATTAACTTCTTTAGAATTTTTAGAAATTTTTTCATATAGATATTACTGAGGTTGTCCTACAGAAAGGCCTATAACTTTCTCAGTTTTTGCTCTATAGACATGCGGAAAACGGGAAAATGTTCATAAAAGACGTAGCTTTCACGTATATTTTTTTTCGGATTTTTCGAAGATGGGTCTTTCTTGCTACACAGAGTTTTTTTTAGAAAATACGTAATTTTTTAAAGAATTTGCAAAATCTATTTTTGCTTTTCACTTTTTTTCGAATACCAATTCTGTTCTCAATATGCCTGAGAAATTTGAAAATTTTAAGTTGAGTCGTTTTCGAGTTATTATCAAAAGAAAAATATGTGAAAAACGTGGTTTTTGGTCAATAAACGCCAAAAAAAAAATTCCAAAAAACTTAAAATTTTGTGAAAAATTTTCTCTTATGATACTCTCCCTTTCCACCAAATTTCATCGAAATCAGAGACATGTCACTTCCAAAAGTGATTTTTTTTAGCTGGATTCCCCCCTATATTAAATTAGTTGTCTTTTCAAAAACACGTGCCATTTGGCGGTATGTATTGGTTCTTTTGTTTATTATTGTCAACATGAACTGATGTCTATAATTTTTAAATATAATTATAATAGTTTTGCAACACATTATTTATTTAAACGTTGCATTTCTAATTTTATTATTGTAAATAAGAATTTCAGTGCGTAAATAGCAAAATTTTGAATTATTTAAAAAAAAAATTCAGCTCTATCCGTCGAATGCATTTCATCCGAAATGGGCAACTACTTATAAGCAATGAAATGCAAAATACTTCCATCTGCCTATCCTCGATCGACATTTTTCTTTAAATTTGTAATTTCTTCAACTAGCGCGAATAACTGTGGCGTGTTCAATTTGACAGCTGCAGTGATCAAAAACGTTGCGCTGCGTTTTATAAACTGCCCATTAAATAACGTAACTCAACGCAGGTAGTGAGCGAACAGCTATAACGTTTTATAAACTACCAAACCGACAATAGTAACGCGAAGGGACTGATTCACGACATATAGAATACCACCCCAAGTTAAACAAACTCTCCAAAAATTCGAAAAAATTATTCTTGAGAATGAATATAGAGAAACAAACTTACAATTTTCTAAATTTATTCAAGGTCAAGACCTTTTTAATATAAAACTTATTTATTAGCTTGATATTATTTTCAAAAAGTTCGGCCCTTTTAAAACAGTTTAAAAACAGACTACTAAAAAACTCCCGCAAGGGAAATGATGAAATAAAGAAACAAATTTAGAGCGTATTCGAACAGAACGCAATACTGCACTAACAGTTGGTGGTTCGTTAGTTGAAGATGTGGATTCAGTCAATTTTTTAGGATGCAAGATTACCAGGGATAAGTGACCAATAAGGCCCATGTTGCATTCCCAAATCTGCACAAAATCTGGCACATTAACAAGATATGTGAATGGACGAAATTGAGAATATTCGACTGGAGTATGAGGTCTGTATTGTTGTACGTTTATATTACTTAGAGCTTGACGAAGCTGACAATGAAGAAGGTTCCAGCGTTTGCCAATCGTTGTCTGAGACATATTCTCTGTATTTACTGGCCCAAGACAATTTCTAAGGAAGTACTCTGGCAACGTACATGTTACAGTCCTATTAAATTGGATATACGTCGAAAAAATTGCCTTAAATCAGCCATGTACTTAGGCGCCCAAGATCATATATTGCTAGAGCGGCGCTTGAATGGAACCCGCAGGGTAGTCGAAGGCTACCAAGACCAGCAACCACATGGAAGTAGTGCCTGGAGAAGAAATACAAACAAACTCGTCTATCATGGAACCAAATTAAATCACTTGCCAGAGAAATAAATCGATGGGGAGAATTAGTTGATGCCCTATGTTCTTCGTGAACCTTTTACTTAAATTTTGTCTTGTATTGTTGTTTTATATTTTTATATTATAAATAAAAATAAATGGTTTCCCATTACATCCCATGAAGGAATCGGGGAGAGCTTCTCACAACTACTGAACTGTGCGCTTTCTAGTTTTACTTTCACTGATTGGCACCTACAGTTTTACACCGGTTCCGAACGGTATTTTTGAGAAGCATTTTCATGGCTAAATACTCGATAGTGTCGCCGTCACTATGCGAGGTGACCGTCGTCGAAAGAAATGTTAAGGTGGTCAGAGTAGGGATCGAATCCAGGATCTCAAGTACAAGAGCCGCGCACACTACCCCTTTACATTCCGTTTAAATAACTATAGAACATATAACGGGTTTTTCAATAAGAGCGCTACAAAAGTTTTTTAAATAAAACAAAACCGGTTTTAGATACCAATGAAACTCTTTATTCCTGTGAAAGTACGTTCGATGCCACTATGTATGGAACTCGATTTCTTTTGCATGGCCACCACGGGCACGCTTGCAGAAGTCCAAACGCCGGAACCAATTTTCGACGGTTTTCAAGCATAAACCGGCCAATACTGTTGCAATTTCACGTTCGATATTCGTACGAAGTTCATCAATCGTCGCTGGCTTGTTGGAATAGACCATAGACTTGACGTAGCCCCACAGGAAATAATCTAACGGCATCAAATCGCTGTGTGGCTTGTGGCGCCGTCCTGTTGGAACCACATGTCCTCCAAATCCATATTATCCAATTGGGGCCAAAAATATTCGGTTATCATTGAACGGTAGCGATTCGCATTCACAATAATGTGCCGGTCTTGATCATCACGGAAGAAGTACGGCCCAATGAGGCCGCCGTCCCTTCAACCGCACCAAACCGTAATTTTTTTGGGATGCAATGATGACTCATGGATTACGTGGGGATTGCTAACGCATATTTTGCTTATTGACGAAGCCATTCAGCCAGAAATGAGCCTCATCGCTGAAGATGATTTTCCGATGAGAATCCAAATCAAATTCAAGTTGTTGCTCAGCCCAATTCACGAACATACGACGCTTATGGTGGTCCAGCGGCTTCAGTTCTTGCGTCAATTTGATCTTGTAAGGATGTAGGCCAAGATCTTTTCGCAAAATTCGCCACAACGACGTCACAGAGATGCCCAACGCTTGAGAACGACGTGTGAGAGACACATTTGGGCTTTCTTGAACTGAAGCCTCAGCGGCAGCAATATTCTCGACACTACGGGCACTTCTTCGTCTCACTGGCACGGGAACATTTTGTACTGTGCCTGTGGATTCAATTTTTTCCACTAGATGCTCAATTGTTGATCTGGTAGGACGATTAAGACGACCATAAATTGGACGTAGCGCTCTTAAAGTTGAGGCCACTGACTCCAAATTTCGGTAGTAAATTTTAATAATTTCGACTCGTTGTTGGCTCGAATGTCTTTCCATGATGAAATGGCAAACCTTACTGAAGAGAAATGTCAAAAGAGCGGGAAAAAATATGGCGTCGTTTGCTGTCCCTATCGATTTACTTTTGTAGCGTCTCTGTTGAAAAACCCTTTATATACACTCCGGTTCAATTATTTAAGGGCACTAAAAATTCCATATTCAGCAGCCTGTATCTTTTGCAATTTGTAACCGATGGCAGAATTTTAATATGGAAATGGAAGCTAGACATCTTGAGATATAATTATGTATAATTATTTATATTTTTGAGCAATTTTTAAAAAAGGTCCAAAAATGTGCTATTTGTTTGGTTCACTTGAATGAAGGCACTTTATTTTTTTTAACTATTTTTAAAGTAAGCGTTGATTTTTAGTAGGGAGTGTTTGTTTATTACATCTTAACCATGTTACGAGTCCAAGTGGCAAAACAAAAAATTTGAAATCTATCTGAAAAAACTAAAATCGATATTTACCGTTCTGAAGGATATTCTAACCGCGCAATAGCTAAAAAAATAATTGAACCTGAGTGTATATAGGGATATAACAATGTTGCATTTAAATAAAGCATAGAATAATCGCAATTGAAATCTCAGTTGAAATTTGCAGGTATTGCGAACCTACTAAATTTCATTATGGAATTCTATTTCGATCATATGACCAGCGTGAGCACGTTTCCAGCGATTGATTCCTTAGAGCCAATTTTGCATCACTCCTCCACACATACCGGCGGGAACGTTGGCATTTTCGCGTTCGATGTTGTTCCTGAGCTCCTTTAACTTTTTGTGGATGAATTGTAGTCTCTTGCAACACATGTGGGTTTGTTCCTAACCAAAAACGCATATTTTGCTTGTTGACAAAGCCATTTAGCCAGAAATGAATTTCATCGCTGAAGATGATGAAGAAGATTTCTTCAAACCTTAAGGTGAAACCACCGACTGAGAAGTTTGGTAGTATTTATTAATAATTTCCAAACGTTGTTCGTTCGTCAACTTCACCATGATAAAAATGTAAACATTTACCAATGTTTTGACATTGCCAGATCATAAAAAATTAAGAGTGCCTTCGTATTAAAATACAACTTTGTTATGTCCATATTGAAAACCCCTTTACATGGTTAATAGCCAAGAACCCGATTAACCGGTTCCCGTTTAGGACACTCAAGTGCTAGATCATTAATAATTCAACATATGAGTGACAACAGCGATCTATTTCAAGACCCGGTTGTAAAGACCGGTTCCAAATACCGACAATTAGAAGCGGTTTCGATCAGCCAACCAGGTTAAAATAACTAGAACCGCTTGTAAAACTATTTAATTGAACATGTTTTGTTTGGTTTTTTCATGTAATTTGTAGACGATGGTTTTAAAACAAAAATTAAATTTTCCTTAATCAGCATCAATACGCAATGTTAAGTTGAAAGTAGAGTATTAAACAAACTGGCCAAGAAATCTGATTTCCGGTTGCTTCGAAGAATTACATTTTTGTAAAAGCGGTTCTACTGGGTTTTTGGGTAAACACCTGTTTTTATTTTTATAATCCTGTTTATATTTCTATAGAAAATAATTCAACCTGTTTTCCCAACTTCTTTTCTTTTTTCCAAACTTTTCCAAAACTTTTAAAATGTTCGTTTGCAAGTTTAATGAATGATTAATTTATTTCTTTGAATGATACGCTTCTGCAACAAAATATGTTAACAACATAATCAGCTGGAACCAGGTTGTTACTGCCAGTTGTTCGAAAATTCTGGTTTTCGGTTTCGGTTTTTGAATACTCTGGTCGTAAGCCACGAAATATCTTTTGGAAAAAAAATTACATGTTGTGTTAGCGGCCACCCGGTTGGCACGAAGTCCCTTTCGCTATATATATTATGTACTAGTTTGTTCTAACAAGCCTAAGGCGCCCGTTGAAAAACACTATAGTTTAAACAGATCTTGAAGAAAATATACTTTTTGTAAAATTGATAAACTTTTTTTTAAGAAACAATTTTTTTTATAGAATGTATTTTTTTTAAAGTTTATTTTTAGGTCCTTTGTGTAAGAATATGTATTATATTTTCTCGAAAAGGTAATTTTTTAAAGAGAAGTACTACTTTTATTAAAAGCTAATGTTTTTTTTTAAAGAAATGGTACTATTTTTAAGATGAAGTACTTTTTGTAAGAAAAAGCCATAAGAGTATGAATTTTTTTTTTTTAGAAAGAAGTACTTTTTTTAACAACACACACTTTTTAAAGAAGTGGTACTCGGCTTAGAAAAAGGTTATTTTTTTAAGAAAATGTACATATTTTCAGAAAGGCTGTACATATTTCGAGCAAAGAAAAGGTATTATTTTATTTTTAAGAATAGGTACTTTTAAGGAAAGGAATTCTTGTAAGAAAATTTTGTTTTTAAGAGATGGTATCTTTTTGAAGATTTTTTTTAAAGTAATGTTTTTTTTTTAAGAAATGGGAATTTGTTTGGAATTGGTTCTTTTTACAAGAATAGGTACATTTTTAAGAGTAGTTAGTTATCTCAAGAAACGACATTTTGTTTCACAAAAAAGGTACTCTTTAACGAAAGGGTAGTTTTAAAGAAAAGGCAATTTGTTGTAAGAAAATGTACTTGTTTAAGAAAAGGTACTTATTTGAAAAAGTTACTTTTTTTAAGAAAATGTTCTTTTTGTAAGAAAATTTCAACGTTTTTGTAATGCCAAAGGGTGAACAAAAATACAATGGGCAAATAAATCTGTAGCTGACTGGAATATTATGCAGAAGAATGTAAAATAATAGACGTATTTGTTTAGATTTCGATCGTGTGCTGATTTGCCTAAAAAGCTTCTTATTATAAATACTGTATAAGTAATAGCTGTACTCGTTGCGCTTCGCTACTACTGAATTGTAATTTTAATGAAACACAATTTTGTTATTTTTTTCTATTTATTCAAGTGCTCTAGGATATACAATATTTATAGTTTTGTCATCTGGTGCAAATATATATAAGTCTGAAGGTTTACCCACCCGTGAACATGCAACATATATTGTCCGTGGGAAAAACACGGATTTGTCAAATTGAAGCCACAGACTTGAAGCGACTGCCCTTGCGCTTTATTAATGGTCATCGCAAATGGCAACCGAATTGAAACCCCAATCTTTTGAAATCGATGGGCAGACTGTACACAGAAAGAAATAAAAATCAATTTCAATTAAAAAATTTGTTTATTTGATTAATTTTTTTGATTGATTTTGGTGTAATCACGAAAATTTGTAAATTTGTCAAAAAAAAACTTCAATTAAAAATTTGTAAATTTTATTAAAACATTTATTGAATTTTTTCAAAAAATATTGATTAAGTATGTAATCAAGTTAATTAAAAATATTATTAATTTTTTCGCGATTTTTGATTAAATTTTGAATTGAATCAATTAAAACCGTTATTGCTTTTTCAGCGTGAAATGTTCTATATTTAAAGCGATTTTATTCAAGATTTCGCAGATACACATACATATACTTATATCTATAAAATATTAAATATTTTAGAATTTGGATTCATAACGGAATTAATGTCCGGGTTTATTTATTTATTTGCTTATCCTATACAACAAGATTTAAAGCTTATAATTATAGTATAGGAATTTAATTAAATAAGTAAAAAATTTAATAATAACCAAGAACATGTTAAATAGAAAAGATAAATATACATATCATATAAGTGGTAGGAAGTACAATCGCATCAAAAAAATAAATATCAAGGATATTGAAAAGAAATAGATAAAAATTTAAATATCAAAACAAAGTAACAGGTAATTTAGCATAAAGGTTAATATTTTAAAATGTAAAATCTACAAGATAAAGATTAACATTAAAAATAGCATCGACAAATTTTATATATTTTGTGAAAAATGATGGAACAAAAGCGTTTTAAATTTAATAATGTTGCTGGTTTTTTGAATTGAGTGTGGTAAAGTGTTCCAGAGAGGCATGACATTTATGAAAAATTGCCACTCGGATGTCAATGTTTTATATAGGAAGGGAATAAGTTTGTTTCCTCTATTTGATCTTGTAAAAGTTAAGCGTTGGAAAAGATAAGGAGGTAATTTACTATACATGATTTTATGAAGGAGCAGTAGCGTTCGAACTTTAAATAGATTATCTAGAGAGATACTGTATAGTTTAATAGAATGTTGGGAAATATTATCGTATTTTCCAATACCGTATACATATCGGCAAATGTTATTGAAAACTGTGTTAAGTTTTTTTCTGCTGACCGAATCACAATTCGCAAATACTTCACAACCATAGAGAAGAGACGGCATAAGAGAGGCCCTAGCAATCAGTATTCGAATCTTGGGAGATGTAAAATAGTGAGTTTGCCATAAAGTTCGCAATTTACCATAAATGACACCAGCTACGCTATTAACATGATTACTCCATGTTAACTTATTGTTTATTATAATACCTAGGTTTTTAACGGTCGAGACTACTTCAGTTCTATGTCCGTTTAACGCTATATTGACGTCCATGGTATAGTTCGATGACTTTCTTTGGATCAAGAGACACTTTGATTTAGCCGGATTCAATGAAAGTCCGTTTGCGTTTGCCCAATTCCATATTGACTGAAGATCTGCATTTACCCTGTTGACGGCCTCACCCAATAATTCAATGGGTGTACTAGTATACAGTTGTACATCATCTGCATACATCTGGGTCTTACAATTATGTACGTGCTGCGGGAGATCATCTATATACAACGAGAATAAAAGGACCCCAATATCGATCCCTGGGGAACACCTCTAGACAAAAATAGTGGAAGAGAAACAGATACCCCCGTACAAACAGATTGGCTCCTATTATACAGATAAGACTTTATCAAGCTGACTGATGTCCTAGAAAAATTAAAAAAAATTCTCAAGTTTAAGTCCTAACATATCATGGTCTATAGTGTCGAACGCTTTGGAGTGATCAAGCAAAACAAGAACGCTTACTCGCTTGTCATCAATACTACATCTTAGGTCCTCCACAACATCCGTTAAAGTGGTAACGCAACTGTGTTTTGCCCGGAAGCCAGACTGATTTTCCAAAAGCAATGCAGATGTTTCAATGTACGAATTCAAGTGAGAGTGTATCACCTTTTCAAAGACTTTTGATAAGTATGGAAGAATTGCTATTGGTCTATATACCGTCTTGGATTTAGGAATAGGAACTATTTTCGAATGTCTCCACTTTTCGGGGAAATTGCTTGACATAGACTACAGACTCCAATCTTCCTTATATATTCCATGTTGCTCTAGAACCAATGGATTTACTAAAGGAATTAGCATAGAACTCGAACTTAGCCCGCCTAATTGCACAATTAACAGCCTTCATTGCGGTTTTAAACTCTAGCTGCAAGTCGGTTGACTTAAAACGCTTCCAGCGATTGTACGCCAAATCTTTTATATTTGAATTAAACCATGGTCTAGATAGTGGGTTAAGTATCCTTGTCCTTAAAGGTACAGTAATATCATAAAGTTTAATAATATTCCTTTCCACAAAGTATTACAGCCAAAGTCACGATCTCGAAAGAAAACCTAAGCGAACGAAAGCCAATCACTCACTTTCTTTCTTATCCCAGGCTTTAAATGTTATTGTGTGATTGTGTATTTGAAAAATCGGAAGCCACTAACTATTTTCGCTGTCATCTATGCGAACGAAAATGTCAAAACCAGTCACTTGTCTTTTGGTTGTCGCATAGCTGGAAATGAAATAAAAGCTTGAAACAAAAACAATTCAATGGAAGAAACACAATGGACAGAAAATAATGTCACTATAATAAATTTGTTATTAAAATATATTTCAATTTCAGCACAAAAACGCCAACTTTGTGGCACCTGTAGATACTAGTTCTTCGTACTCTCCTCTCCCGCTCCGAAATTAAATGGCGAACGTCTAGTTTATGTTATTGCTTTGAACAACAACCACACAAACACACGTAAAACCATGCGAACGGCAAGTCGAAAGATAGTGACTCGCATTCTGAAACGAAAGTGAGTGCCTGGCTTCGTTCGCTTGGATTTTGAGGGAGAGGGTGTAAGTGGGGTCCGATTTTGTACTGAATTGTATATGTTTTCGTTCGCTTGTTAGTGACTGCCAAATCAGCTGTTTGTCGGATAGAAAGAAAGCGAACATTAACGTTCGACATCGTGACTTTGGCTGTTAGTGTGTACTAAACATTCATAAAAAGTTGTGAGAGGTTTGAGAGGTAGTTTATCATACAACAAACGTATCTCAAACCTCCTACAACTTTTTATGAATAAAGCGGTTAATGTTTAAACGATTTTTATTAAATACACAAAAAATAGGTACATCTCACACTGGGACAGATTTAAAAAATGACCGGACAAAATTCCATAAATCGAAGCAGTAATCCCAATAAAATAAGTGACTTAAACAGTGGCCAAGTAACCACTGAGATCAAAAATTAACTGTTTTGAAGTTTCCATGAACGTTGCTAATCAGGCAAGGGGACCAAAGTTGAGTATTGTTTCAATACATGCATGCAGGCTAATTTTGGGCTATTTTTAGTAGATGTGTGTTATATGAAGGTTATGTTTCTGGTTTTTTAAACTTTTTTTTATTTATATTGTGTTATGAGAGCTACGGAATTGTATATTAAGTTAATTTAATTTACTTAAGGTTTCTAGTTCAATTGCAATGAAAGTAATTGACTAAAAATATTAAATTTTTTAATCTTTTGTGGACCGACAAAAATTATGATCAACTGGGATCAGCGCGCGATTTTCACTTCTGAACACTTCAGACCCTAACCGAAGTCAGTGATTTTATTTCGTTGCACTTTACTACCATTTGCTGAAGAAATTTTTTTTTTTAACTTTGGTCCAGTTTTTGATTTCATATTTAAATATAAAATACTTGTGTAAAAATTAATTTTTTTCAGTGTACAGTTAAATACATTACTCTGTCGGAATTTAGGTCTGGCAATACCATAAAATGTCGAAATAAAATTTCGAAATTTCAAACTAAAAAAAAACGATGACGAAAATGTCGAACGTAATGGTATAGATTTTTTTAAACGATGTTTTTTTTTTGTGGTCCCAAATAAATCTTGTATGGTTACGAAACAAATTTCTCAACCTTTTTGTTTATTTTATAATTCCTAATAAATTTGGTAGAAAAGTTTAAAACGTTAAACCTTGTTAAGAAACGAAATTTTATGTGAAAAGGTAAAATTACACTTGCTCTTCCCTCCGTTAGGTTAGTTATCGAAATCCTGATCGAAAAATGTTTGCCAAAAATTAAATCGGGCCATCCAAAAACTTATAAAACTATACCCATAACGGTTTTTGTTTAAATTTAACCCCTCCCCGCTATAACACCACCACCCTCCAACCAATGGAAAAAGCAATGCCAGAAATCAGCTCAGCACCCTCAAAAAATTGTGTCCTTTCAAGTGCATAAAAAATGTTTGGGGACTGCCACAATTTTCATTGCAAACAAAACACTCAACGCAATTACTCATATCTAATAAAATTTTCAAAAACACTTGACAATTAAACACAATTACAAAAAACGCAGTTCTAATCACGAAACAAGGCAATCTAATACTATTGTTCTTTAAGTTCACAAAAGAAAATCTTTCAATCAACAATAAACGAATTACAAATAACAACAGTGTTGTATATCAAAGACTAGAGCCGTACGAAAAGTGACGACGACGGCTGGTGACTCAGCTGCCACACATATCACCTCCCAACGGCGCTGTAAAATGCAACTTTCTGTAAAATACTTTATCACAACAATTTTTGTTTACAAAACTCCAACTCCAACTTCTGTTGTAAAATCAAAAAATAAGTTGTAAATATACTTAAAACTTTAATTGATTCAATTAATTTTTAATAGAGTTTTTTGAAAAAATTCAATTATATTTTTAGTTCACATTTACAGTCTAATATTTTTTTCTGTGTAGGTGTCTTGGGAATGGGTGGAATCAGTACATCGGTTCCTTTATAATTTTGTGCATTTTTTTTTAAAAATTCATTATTTGGATAAGGATATTTAGGATGCTCTCGAAACGGACCTCAATGATATTCATATTCATTCGCACCTGTGGTCATTTTCTTAGCTTCATAGTCTTTTTAATAGTCGTATTTACATTGGTTTTTCCAAAACGTAATTTGCATCATATCAGTAGTATTCCTCATATTCCCACACTGTATCAAACAATTGTCCGTACACCAGGAAGCTGTGAACGTATTTCAATATATCTCAAATATGTATTTTAAAGTTAGAAGCATTGAACTTTAAAAATTTTTTTTAAAACGAATCGTCCAAACATTTTTTGATATACATTGAAATATGTCCTAAAGTGCTTGGTGTACGGACAATTGTCTGATATTGTACATGTAATAGTCAAATATTGACGTGTGTGGGTGGCGTCTCGGCCCATTTTACCAACTTGCTCCCAAATAGCCTGTTCGTATCTGTAGGCCAACTGTAACATACTGTGGAATTTTCAGGACGATCAAACTATTATTATGACTGCTATAACGGGTTCTTGTAAAAGGTGCCTGGCTATAATTCATACTGCACCAACAGTATATATACCAAATCTTATCTTCTTGCCTCTAATAGTTCATGAGATACAGCCATTTAAGTTTCAAGTTGTATGGATGGCGTCGCGCCTCTTTATCCAATCACTTCCAAGTATAGCCAAGGACTATCAGCAGGTCATGTGTACGTCGTTGTAAAATTTTCATAACAATCGGTCTATCAGAATACCCGTCAGAGCGATTTTTGAAAAGTGGGCATGGCACCGCCCACTTACTCCATGGCTGTAATTCGAACTGTACGAGCAACTTATATACCAAATCTCATCTTCAAACCTGTGATAGTTCATAATATATAACCTTTTTGTATGGACGATACCACACTCTTTTATAAAATGATTTCCAAGTATAGCCAAGGACTATCAGCAGGTCATCCGTAACTCATTGTGAAATTTTCACCAGAGAGAGGAAATAAGTTGCACACTTCTTTGCGTAACCTTTATTTTCTCAACTGTGCTATGCGTGTCTTTTCTCTCTCAGCGCTCGGAGAAAAGACAGCGAGCTGCTTACGGCTTTGCCATACTAGCTCCCTCTGTATTGGTTCTATGTATCTAATCTTTTTCAATTCGTAGACCGCTGTATTCGTGTGTGCGCACGTCGTTATTGTTATTACTAAAGTATTAACAATGAATTGTGAACCTGATTCGGTACAAATTAAGGGTAGCAGAGTTCATATTTACCCCTCCATGTTTAACCCATTCACATCGCCATGTGGAATGGGTAATGAACGTTTGACTATTACCTACAGACTATGGGGAATTTAATGGGTAGTTACCCACAACAATGGGTAATACACATTACGACTACCCATTACCCACAGGGTAATGGAGAAAGTGACGATTTCACGATTACCCATTACACATGGGGAACGGGTAAGAGACCTTTACCGATTATCCACGGCAATGGATAATGGGTTACCTTTCCCATACTCATTTTTGATCGAAAATATGAACAAACTAGAGAAAATATGTATATCTCGGAAACGGAGCATCCAATAGAAAAAATAACTCATTTGTATGGGTTTGTTAGAGCTTTTCATAAGTGATCCAATTCGTTTGATAGATTTTTTTTAAATCGCCAAAATGAGAAAATCGCTAAAATATCAAAACGGTGCGTCCAATCGCAATAATAATAAAGTTTTTAGCTTCAGCTTTAACCAACGGAAATCTTCCTTCTTTAAGGAAATCGCTGAAACAAAGAAAAAATCGCTAAAACTCCCACAGGGTAATAGAGAAAATAATGGGTAGTTACCCACGATGATGGGGTAACCCATTACACATGGGGAATGGGTAAGCGGGCTTTACTCATAACCCACGGCGATTGTTAATGCGTTTCCCAGGGTAACCTAGCCCCATTTTTGAATGAACATATGAAAAAATTAGAAAACTGTCTATATCTCCGAAACGGAGGGTCCAATCGGAAAAATCAAATTTTCAGGGTTTCTAAGGGTTTTGCATTAAGTGGTCCAATTCGTATGGAACAACGTTTTTGCTTAAAAATCTCCAAACTGAGAAAAATCGTTAAAATAGAGAAATGGTCATAACTTAGAAACGGTAGGTCCAATCGCAACAAAAATAAATGTTTTACCTCGACAGGGGACTTTAAGCAAAGGATGTCTCTAAAACGGCATCACTTATTTATTTTATAAGTGTTGTATTGTGTTTGTCACTTAGCAGACAATGTTTTTGTATTCTCCAAATCGGAAGCAGAATAATCGTTCGATGCCTTTCACTGAAAGAGTTCCATTTTATTTCTCTATCAGCGAATCATTGCACTTATAAACGTTGCGTTTATATTTTGACGAAAAATTAATTCAGTTGATTTATGATGCAGTTGCAAGTTAATCGAAATCGTTTGATTAGATGAATTAAGTTTTGTCGATTTATCCCAAATTCATACATCAGTACTTCTATTTTTTAAATGATTAAAAGATGATTATAAATTGTTTCATTTGGAACACGTAACATATTCCGGTATGTGATGGAAATCGATCGATTTAAATCGCATGAGATTTGACATAATAATGATGTTTTTTTTTGTGCAAATATTGGATAGCAATTAATGTATGTATTTGTCTTTTTGTGTTCCCAAATAATGTCTATATATAAAATACTTGTTCCCCAATATAAGGAGTTATACCAATAAAATTATTTTGAATATCCAAATCGTATTCGATTGGACTCGATCGATTTTCCTCACATGCCGGATTGTAAAGGAAATTTTAATTTTTACTGAATTTGAATCGTGTACAGTAATACAGCAATGCTTGCATGGCGACCTAAAGACATCGGTCGAAATACTGGGTCCAGTCAAGATACACAAAGGACCCGAGAAAATTTAATACCAAACAACGAGCGCAGATACAAGAAAAAACATGCACACACGGCAAAGATTAGTTGGAAATCAATTCAGGCATTGGAAATGCCATGATAAAGTCTATATTTTGATCACAATTCGTAATTGTCAAAAGTTAGAATTATTACATTCTGTTAAACAGAATTATTTGTCGATGTTATTGATAGATTGAAAATCGGTCTTACTAAATACAAGTTGCTACTACCGAATTTTATTTGTATTAACCAATTTGAGTATTTCAAACCGCTCATTCATCTAAAATGGAAGGTACAACTAATATAAAGAACAATATTAGAATTCGTGTTCAAATATTCGTTACTGTAATCATAATTTAGTATCTGTTACAAAAACACTTGTTACAAAAGTATGTATTCGAAATAATTTTTTATCAAAAAATCGCCAAAATAAGAAATCGCTAAAATCAAAAAATCGCTATATCTCGGAAACGGTAGGAACCTTTCACCTATGGATGTTTTTAATACGGCATCACTTTTTTTTAAAAAAATCGATAAAACTAAAATTTCTGGCATCAAAAATCGCTAAAACGCCCCTATGCCAATATCTCGGAAACGGAGCGTCCAATTGAAAACGAAACTATTTGTTACGAGTTTCTAAGGATTTTTCATAAAGTGGTCCATCGTATGGAAGATATTTTGTTCAAAAAATCATCAAAATATGAAAAACGCTGTAATCAGAAATCGCTATAACTCGGACATACATATGTGAGTTTTGGTGATTTTATATTTGAATTTTAAGTAATGCCGTGGTAAAGACATCCATTGGTTACAGCCTCTTCTGGAGGTAAAGAGTTTATTGTTTGTGCGATTGGACGCAGCGTTTCCGAGTTACAGCCATTTTTTTATTTTAGAGATTTTCTTATTTTTATTGAAAAAAAATTATTTCAGGCGAATTACGAGTTTCTAAGAAACCATTAGAAACTCGTAAAAATTTGTTATTTCTTCGATTGGACGCTCCGTTTTCGAGATATAGAAATTTTTTAATATTTTTGATCAATATGGGCACGAAATACGAACCCTGGTAATAAATAATAATAATTTTGTTTATATGTATTTAAATATAAAATACACAATTTTAATTAATAATATTTTATTTTACTTTTTTTCTATAAAATTCATAATGGGTTAAAACATCACCAAATGGTTGTGACAGCCATCAAATTCAAGTAATTACTTTAGTTGAGCATACCAATATATTATTTGGTATCACAGAATTAGCTTTTACATTTTTCGTTCATCCAACTAATAGAATATTCACCACTACAAGATAATTTGATTGCTAGAACTAAAACTTGATTGACAGATCACATTTGTTTCGTGTTGCTGTGGCTTCAACTAAATATTTCAGTTCTTGCAACCAAAACTGAATTACAAATCAATTGATATGCCCAACCTTTGGTGATAGGCAGAGGCGGATTTAGGTTGGATGTGGCCCAGGGCGCAGAATAAATATTGGGCCCATTAAAAATAATCAAAAAATAACCACATTTTTGTTGAAATAATCCAAAATTTTATAAACCTTAAAAACGTACTTTAATTACTTTAAGTACTAATTAAAATACAGAAAATTTATTCTATCTTTTTGGCTTGCAAACTTGTAAATTATATCATTAATATCAATAATTTTAAGTAAATAGTATTGAGTCTTTCTTTCTGTCATTGAATTTCTTAAATAATTCTTTACTCTTTTAAGACAAGAAATGATCCTTCTCCAGAATCGTTTGAGATTTGCATGGTATAAAATATTTTTAAAACAATTTCCACATTTGGAAAAGTTTCTTTCATATCTATGGCTTTTTTATCTAAACTCCTAGCTGAGCCGGCAGACTTCGCCCTGCCGACAAAATTAGTCAATGATGTCATAGCCACTAATGAATTCACACATTTTATATTTGGGAAAACCAAACCATCACAAAAGTGTGCGTAGATTTGGTTGGTAGGCATTTTTCGATGTTTTGTAGTTCTACCTTATCAATATATCTTGGATGGACAATTGACGCGTTGCAGTTTGCTGAGCTTTTAGTTTTTATTTGAATGCAAGGCGAGACAGACGTGTAAGTAAACAGTGATAAAATAAACAAAAATTGCAACTTTTTTTAGAACAAATTTTATGGGTAAGACCAAAATCATAAAGTTGGAAATTTAAACAAATAAGACCCTATGGAAGCTATAACTACAAGTCTTAATGTAAAAGTAATGATTCGCGCAACTGTATTCGTGAAAGTATGACTTTAAAAAACCATCATACTGGAAGATCTTTAACGCTCGTTATGTCCTGTACATTCAATTTCAAGGAATTTTATTGTGGATACAAATCTTCGTAAAATGTTTCTCCAAAACCTTTCGTTTTGCATTACAATTTTCGCATTTTGTGCATTGGCGCAATTTGAAACCATGGAGCGCTTGCAGCGTGTCCACATTGAGGCGACATGTTGCTTTGATTTTTTATGGTCGGACAAAGTAGCCCCAATATGTTTCCAATTTTGAAACCCAGTTGTCAACTTGGATTTTGAGCCCAAAAATAATTTTCATGGATAGCAATATATAGATTTGGATGTTTCGGAAAAAATTATCCACGTTATTTCTTCACATTCTCCACTCAACGTTTTCCTATAAAAATGCAATCACCGTGTTTATATATCGATTTAATTTGACTAATATGGCCAATATTTATTAGTTTATTACAAATGAGAAATTCAACCATTTCTATTCTTAGTAAATTAGGCCAGAGAAAATGTATTTTAATTTTATTTGGTTGGTTGGTTGGTTGGCAAGGCTACAAGACAGCACGCTGTCTAGCACACTTAGGCTATATAAGCCCATTGTGATACCTGCAGTTTCCTCCATAGCAACTATCGACTAGTCGTCCAGCCAATTTGCCCTTTCAATAAATTTGTCTATAAGACCTACAGGAATATCCTGTAGGGCTACGGTGCTAACTAGATGTGTTCCGAATATCCTACTTCTGCTTCAGAGCAGGGCAATCCAAGAGAAGGTGTTTCGTCGTTACCTCGTCCTCTTCCATGCAGCATCTACAGAGAGTGGAGTTTCTATGTCTAAATCTGAGGGCGTGTTTTCCTACAAGACAATGTCCCTTAAGTGTTCCTGTCATTGTGGATAACCTGGCTCTCGGCAAGTTAAGTAGTTGCCTAGTCCTCTTCGTGTCCATCTGTGGCCAGAGGACCTGGCTTGTTTGTAAGTTGAAGTAAGTCTCCACGTGTCCATGAACAAATTATTGGCCCAGTGCCTGATCTGCAAGCGGCAGGTAGAGATTGGGATACTTACACCTTCTTTTGCCGGAAGAACCTGTGCCGTAGTGCCCTGTCTAGCTAACGCATCCGCTACGCAATTGCCTGGAATGTCGCTGGGTCACGGTACTCAGATGAGCCTGATGTCAAAATACTGTGCCATCACCCTAAGTGATGAGTGGCTTTCTTTCGCCGTGAGGGACGTAGCAAACATGGTGCTGTTCCTGTTAAATTATATAATTCAACTTGTTTAACTTTGTTTAGTCAACATAGAAATATTGTTTCTTATTTTGTTTGAATCAACTTTTCAATGCTTTGTATTTTTGGATAATTGTCTAAAATTTTCATTGTGATTTGTACTATTGAAATAAGTAGGGCTAACAAATGTAAGTACCGTTAAACCTATCTTGTAATTTAAATGAATATTAATGTTTTAAATGCTTTAGTGAATAAACTATTGGTTTTGTAATACGTTTATCAAAAGCCCGATTTTATTGGTGAATTTCAACACATGGCTTCCAGGGATTTTATGTCAGCCTGGCTGTCTGTGACACTACTTTTCGGTAGTTCAGCAACCTCCAGTATGGCGGTAAATACTGAAATACACTACAGTGATCAGGCAGCTTGAAGGAGATATTTATATTTAGGTCCGGTGAATGGACCCCATAGCCCACTTGCTCGGCCAACTTTGATCCATCCGTGAAAAATCTGATACTACTGGTATCCCCTTTCAGTGACTTTTCCCAGGTATTCCTGTTCGGAATAGAAGTCCTTAGATTTGTCGCTGGTAGAAGGTAGAGGATACAGAAGTCCGTGTTTACGGGAATAGACTTGATCCGGTGTAGTAATTCAGTGTGTCCGTAATGTCCCGATGTCTAAACGCCACAATTTCTGATTCTCACCAGGGATGTAACGGCTGCCGATTCGGCCATGATATCTGGAGATGTTCAGTATAGCGCTAAGTGCAGTACCTGACGTCGTGCCCATTGCCCCATTAACGCTAATCAGTGCTGATCTTTGAATTTTCATCAAGGAATTCAGAATATATTTCTTTTGGAGGGACCTCCACCAAACTACGATACCATACAGAAGTATTGTTTTGACTATTGCCGTATAAATCCACATTAATTTTATTTCCAATGAAATATTTTGCGACTTACTATCGATATTTTCCATCGGCATATCGTGCCTGCCTTTGTCTACTCTACAGATATTTCACTTATGCCTTCTTCTAAACCAAGAGTGTCAGCAAACTCATTTTGTCGGCTGGTGGAAGCTGTAAGTGCATCTGTTTTTTTGTGTCCACGGAATTACCTAGAGTGATCATAAATTTATCTAATGCTCCCTTCAATTGGTTGATAACTTCTTCATATTGTTTTTTAACTTTTCTTCTTTCAGCGTCTGATAAATGGCGTATCATTGTTCATATTATGTTTCAAAAACAAAGATTGCAGATAAATAAATAAGTTTTTAAACATTGCCTTCTGAAACATGTTATTTAAAATTCACGAGAATGATTTGTAACAATATTTTTATCATGCAGTTTTAATTGTTAAACTCGTGGTACAGTTTGTAAATAATTCACCGTGAGGAAAGTTGCACTACAATTGGGAGGACAATTTTTAATTGATTTAAAGTCTTAAAAACAAATTTATTTCGAATGCCACTTGATACTAATTATTTGTAATGACATAAATATAAGTATTTAATTTTATAATTCAAAATTAATAAAGATAAACATCGTTACAACAGGTGGACTATAGATTGGCTTCACAAAAATAGTGGGCGTTGAAAGTTCATGAAAATGAAATTTTCAATAAATAAGTTCCATTTTAGTTTTCTGGACCATTATAGGTAATTTTTTTTGCAGCATTTGATAAAGATTGGTCCTTGTTTTAATATTTAATGGATAGTTTGGTAGAAAAATAAACACTTTAATTTTTATATGTAGAAGAAAAACTTGATTTCTGGACCCTTTTTGTATGACTTAGCTTATTATAGGAAGATTGATAAAGTCACGGGGCCCCCAAAACTGAGGGGCCCCGGGCGCGCGCCCGATGCGCCCCCCCTTATATCCGCCTCTGGTGATAGGGAACACTATTATTGCTAATCACAACCGAATAATGTGATAGTCCAAGAAACCGCCAAATTTTAGTTGGCTGTAAATATAGTTGTGACAGCGAATCTCTTCACTATGTGTGGGTACGAAAGAACTGTCTAAAAGGCAGTTGTGAGAAAATAAACCAAATCCATTCCAATATGAGGATATTAAAAGATGCAGATGTCCTAGATGAAGTACTTTTTAATTCTAAACTGACTGAAAAGCTTATTCATGAATGAAAATGTTGTGCCTATACTGAATCATGATCTCTTGATTTCATTGCCACGCACTACTTTATCAGGTGAAATTTCAAGTCGATGGTGTACGCGAACAAGCCCTGCACCACCTTAGAGGACTTAAATGACAACATTCGAGCCGATATTGACTACGTGCCACCACAAATGCTACCCCACGGCGGCCATTTGTCGGACATAAGTAATTTTGTACAATTATTTGAAACCATTAATAAGTGTGAATAAACATAACCAGTTAAAATCAAATGAGTTTCCATTTCAAACAAAAATTATAACGAAAGAAAATCAAGTGGTGGTTTTTACCCCACCCTGTACAAACCATTCTGCTGGTTCTTTGAGTATCAGCGTAGTCGTGAAGTACTTGCTATAAACTGTAAACTTAATCAAGAACATGTATAAATTTGAAATTGATGTCGGCCGAGAGAACAGGACACGCATACCCCGACGTCCGCCTATACGTTGGTATTCCGGTGTCTGGTCATTACAGCTTAGTCTTGGCCTTTCTATTCAATGGGTTTATTTTAAATGGATTTAAATACTTTCTGTTGACGTGTACACGTTTGTCCGTTATACTGACATCTTCTGATACATTTTCCAGTCTGCGGAAATTCGTGCGAAAACCGAATTTGGTTGTTAAAAACCACCCTAAGATAAATCATGTCATGATGAACAGTAACGTATTGACGAAAAGGACGCTGTGCATTTGACAATGTTGTAGTAGTAATGTATGATGCGATGAATCGGTATACAGAGAAGAGGAGAAAAATATGCAGTTGAAATGTACATATATGTCTGCATTATATTTGGCTTGTATGTCTACGCGATAACTGTTGTAAATTCGTACCAACCTCCCATCCCGAACATTGTAGCACTACACGTAATCTGCATGTGAATGTGTGCATTCTGGATTACATCCTTACACTGCACATACAATTTTTCCCATTTGCATGCTACACACTGCTACAAATATGTATGCACATATATGCGAAAATCTCTCAAACTGTCTATATTGTAATGAGAAAGTGGCCGGATTTCAATGTAAGGATAATACCTGCACTGAAAGAAAATGCTTCGTGGCCCAGATGATATTAATATTTCTAATTTTAATTTAATAATATTAATAATAATAAGAATTTATAATTTGGTTTGATAATTGTTTGGGTAGTTCCTGCAACAATACATTTTTCGTTCCTACCACAGTTATATTTATTGTGAGTTTTGAAGAAAAATGGCTACAATTTGTAGAAAGCAGGTACATAAGATTTAAACTGTAGTTATTTAGTTTTCTTGCGAACATTTACAACTGTTGAATCAAATTCGTCGCTGCAATGAATCAGTTGTTAATGCAACGAAATTAATTTGTGCTCAAAAGAAATTAAAATTTATGTTATTACGGGCTCATAGCGATTTCGAAACGGTTCCGTCAAATCGCGATTTCACTTATTCACTTTTCAGTTTTACGGACTCGTAACGTGGTCAAAACAGATCCCCATCCGTTTTTCTACACGTTGTTAAGGCACAGCCATCTGCAATGGAACATTTCTGCGTGTGTGTACGCGACAGTGTAAATCTCCTCAACAAAATGTCGTGTGGGCATGATTCCTTGTTTTAGTTGCAGTGGGTAGACGACTAAGGACAAGTAATAGGGCAGCCAAAGCAAACGACATAGAATATATCAAAGGAACTGACTGTTTCAAGCAACGACATAGAATATATCAAAGGAACTGACTGTTTCAAGCAAGAGAAACATCCGAAAATAACAATTAACCGTGAAACTTTTTATTGTTTTTGCTTGAATCCAATAGACATTTTTACAAATCACAATATAAAATTCATCTAGATAGATTCTCTCTATATCTCTATTTAGAGAGATATAATTTTTATAAAATTTGTAAAATTCATCCTCACGAGTACTGGCAAACCGCATAGCTACTTATATTTCAGATCTAGCAACAGACTTTCATCAGTTGTGACGTACTGGTCTGTGAGACCGGCTGTGTTAAAAAATTCGTATAACTTTATTCTCCGTTATTGTTTTTTGTTGCGATTTCGAGTAGCTGCAGCATTGCACATCCCCCACCATCAGTTAATGACGAAGCTGCTTAGTGAGCACAACTTCTGTATTTTTTGATGTGTTAACATCTATACGCGCGCCTCTAGGGCAGTAAACTATAAATTTAATACATACACAAGTGTTAGGTTTGTAAGAGTAAATCATCGTTTGTTTGTTCGTTGCTTGGCAGTCGGTATAGAAAGTGATTATTGGGCGATTTTCATATAATTTTCCCACGCGATTTTCTCCGGAAATTCATATCCGATTTTATTAATTTTTGGATTAAAAAGCTAGTGCGGGGTTCGACGAAGAGTTTAGGCCAAAAATTAAGGCGATCCGATATCGGCGAGCCGAGATTTAAGGGTTTTAATTTGGAGTGTTAATTTGGAGTAATATTAAAAAAGTGTTTTATGTTGATCTTCGGTTTTGTCTTATCATCGTTTGTTTGTTCGTTGCTTGGCAGTCGGTATTGAAAGTGATTATTGGGCGATTTTCATATAATTTTCCCAGGCGATTTTCTCCGAAAATTCATAGCCGATTTTATTAATTTTTGGATTAAAAAGCCAGTGCGGGTTTCGACGAAGAGTTTAGGCCAAAAATTAAGGCGATCCGATATCGGCGAGCCGAGATTGAAGTGTTTTAATTTGGAGTAATATTAAAAAAGTATTTTATGTTGATCTTCGGTTATATCGTACGAATATAACAATGTATGTATGTATGTACAAGTGTCTGTTGCTTTGCATTCTTTGACTTTTGTGGGAATAAAACAAAAAGTATTGAGCAAGAAAATAATGACACATGTGCTTGGACTGGGTCTTTAAATAATTTTAAGTATTAATATTATTTAACTGTAACGTCATCATATGATTGAACGCTGTTTTTTATTTTCCAATGTAACATTTCCGAATGTGTTCATAGAAATCGAACAGGTACCGTGTAGCAAAAAGGTGTTAACACATCGCCCGTGAGTTCGAACACTCATTGGATTTTTTTTTCTAACCTGGTGTGTGAGACCGTGCGTCACCGTGTATGTAAATAAAATAATCGCAACACTTTTGTATTATATTTTGGAAGGATACCAATTTTTGTTCATTTTATAAAAGTTCCTATTGTCGAAAGACTAATAAACATTATTTTCCTTAATGAATATGTGATTTTTTTATTTTTTCTTAATTTTAAAAAATGTATTGCTAAATCATTTGTGAATTTTAATATTGAAATAAAAGAACTTAAAATGATTATATATCTTTATTTTATTGTCAAAGTGCATAAATAAAAAAAAAAACCTTAACTATTAGCAACACGTTTCGAAAAATCTTCAGTTGAAAACCCCGGTGCATAAGACCGGCGCACAGTGGCCAATTTGGCTTCGCTAGCGGCATTTTATTCATAGCTTCCAAAGTAAAGAAGATATCCTCAAAATTCAATTGTTGGAAAAAAAAATAATTTTTTTTTTTTTTTAATTTTTAATTTTTTTTTTAATTTTTAATTTTTTATTTTTAATTTTTTTTTAATTTTTTATTTTGTTTTTAATTCAATAAACATTTTCCACCATATATTCATATATGAAATAAGAAAAAAATTGTCAACTCAAAGAGAAACCATATTATAAAAGAAATATTAATCAGATTCTTCAGTATCAGATTCAGAGAAATCATCTTCAAAATGATGCATTATAAGCAAGCAAAAAGTACAATAAATTGAAGGCTCGCAGGTACTCGCAGTTCATTTTGGACATTTTGGACACACAATGGTTTACACATATAGGAAAATTTAAAATTACACTGAATGCAGGTTAATTTTGTAAGTTCTACTCCACGAAAGACAGGTGTACGTTACAATGGGCGAGTTGCTAATACACTTAAACACGATTACGTTTTATAAATAACATAAGTATACACAGATCACAACCACAGTTTTATATAATACATACGTTGGCGTTAGTATATAACAAAACTTTTAATGAAAATAATAAAATTTGCAAGTTTAACACGAATAGCAAAACGATGATCAAAAAGGCGGAAATATTTTGCACAACACTTGCAGAAACATATGCTGACTTTGACAGGTCACAGCTGTTCATCAGCTGTAACCTGAGATTTTAAAAATCGATACAAATCTAGTGAATGTATTTGTTATCGATTGTTAAAACAAAATTAACGGTTTTTCAAATTTGAATTAAATGCCGCTAGCGAAGCCAAATTGGCCACTGTGCGGCGTCACCATTGATCAAAGTCAAATTTGCGTCACCACTGGCGGGTTAAAAACATTTTTCGTGGCTAAATACTCGATTCTGTCACCGTCAGTAAGTCGAAAGAAATGTTATCTGGTCTGCGCAGGCATCGAACTCACGTGCTCATGTACAAGAGCCCCATACACTAGCATTGCACCAGTGACGGCGCGAATTGGAAGATATCCTGTGTATAGAAGGACCCTGAACACGGAAAAATGATTAAGTTTGTACAACTTAACCTAAACCACAGTCAGGCGGCACAGGCCCTGCTTTCGCAGAGAATCTGCGAGACAGGTGTTGATGTCGCCATTAAATATGATCACTATACACTGAAAGAATAATGCTTCGTCGTATGGATGAAACATTTTTGTTAATGTTTTTACGTTGCTACAATGAAAAGTTGCGTATATCAGACAATTTGGTAGCCGAAATTTCATACATGATTTTTTTGAAAATTTTTCATTTCGTTGCTGCAAGAACTTACTTTTCTTTCCTGCAACAATTTTATTTTATTTGAATTGTGTAGAAAAATGGGTTAAAAATTAAAAAAAAAAAGGAAGTGCATGAGATTTGAACTATTGATATTTATCTCTTACTTTTTATTGATTATTTTTATTACTTATTTATTTTGGAGTTTTGCCAACATTTATAGTTGACGAAACAATTACGTTATTGCAATGAAACTAAGTTTTGTGAAGATAAAGAGAGAAAAGCAGTCAAATAAATGAGTGAGCGTAAAAACGAGGCCAGCAAGAGGAGTAGGCGAGCGTGAGTGCTGAGTCACGTACACATCTTAAATCAGTTCATTTCCAACAACCGAAAGTGGTAGACATATTTCTCCGGCCGAATAATTTAAATACATTTTTTTAGAAGAGACTCAATTAGTTCAACTTAGTAAAGTAATAATATTTTATTCAGAAAAATAAATTGTGTGAATTTGTGTTTTTGATGTGATCATTTGTGTACAATGAGTATCTGTAAATGAAATAGATAAACAAACAGAATGCAAGGAGCAGCACGAAAGCAAATAAAGTGACGCATCGATAGCAGAAAAACTACCCCGAAATATGTAACTGAACATTTGTGTGTGGGTATGAGCGTGACGGTACAAATCTTAACAAAATGTTCGTATTTTGACGGGAGGAAACCTACAAAAGACAATCTTCAAAAGTAAAAGAGAAAGCTTCAAGTAAATCTGCCAAGACACCGAATTGAATCCATGGGGGATTGCAAAAAAGTTGTAACATAACGACTGAAATGCAAAAAGTCGCCGCTACTAAAATGACCGGTACTTCTAGTCAAAATTGTGTCCACACTGTTACGTAGACATACTGTGCGTGAAAACGATTTTTCAACGACTTCAGACGAACTTATGAGATTTGTACGTAAAATTGGAAATGGCAATGCGCCAAGTGCAGATGCGGTGTCAAATAATCCCGAAGGTAGAAACATGGGTCAAAAGGAGTCACCGGGAATTGGAGTACTACCTAACCCAGTTTTTAACACACCATGCAGGATATAGGAAGTACCTATTTAAGTATGGGCACGATGCGCCCAAGATGCATTGACTTGGAAAATGCGGAAGCGCTTCCACTCTCCTATTTGCCTTTCGCCTCTCGTACTTCTTTTAGGCGCAAATTCTTCATAACGGAGATTATATAGCTGTGGAGCAATTTCTACTTCTCCTCTGCGCTCAACGTTATTTCTACAACAGTCTCCGAGGTAATGTTATGTTACGTTGTGATGTTCCGATTTCCTTCAAATCTTGGGCAACTAAAGATAACATGCTTTGCACCTTCTTCCAGGAAGTAGCTTCAATGGCTTACCAGCCCCACCAAGTAATACCCTTAGAGGCAGCTCCCGCGGAGACTGGTGATGACTTGCGAAGGCGATTTTCTGAGTAAGGACCACAAATGTGCTGTATCTCACATAATGAACTTGTTCATATCTTTTGAAAGATTTTCGCATCCCAAGGAAAAAGTACAAGGAGTTAACGGAGTTAAATGTTTAGCATCAGGTAAAGTCAACCAAAAATCCAAAAACCCAATATGAAAAATAAATAAAATAAATGGTTTCCCATTACATCCCATGAAGGGACTGGGGAGAACTTCTCACAATCATTGAACTGTGCGCTTTCCAGTTTTCACTCACTGATTGGGACCTACAGTTTTACACCGATTCCGAACGGTAATTTGAGAAGCTTTTTCATGGTAAATACTCGATAGTGTCGCCGTCACTATGCGAGGTGACCGCCGCCGAAAGAAAATTTGTAGGTGGTCAGAGCCGGGTTCGAACCCAGGATCTCATGTACAAGAGCCGCGCACACTAACCCTTGCACCACCGACGGCCACAACCCAATATGAGTAGATTATAATTACCGCGAACAAGAGACGAAATTTTAGATATTGCACCTAAGTGCTTTTCGTAAATGCTAAATTCAGATTCTGGTGCAATATAAGGACATGAGATAGATAGTTTCGCCGCCCCAACTTTGACTGAAACTGAAATCAATGAAAATCAATGTCATCAATGCCAGTCGGCACAACCCCTTAACGAAATATGGGCGGTAATCAAAACACCACTAGTTTTGCCCACGCCATTCCATCGAATATCTACCACCAAAAACCACAAAATTACGAATATTAACATCGTAACGAACACTATGACATTGTAGTCGAATCCACAACCACCAACATAAGGTCTTGATAGTTTTGTATTTAACCCGCGAACCATTTTGATAAAAATCATTAAGAGAATTATTCAAAAAATTCCATTACAGGTTTCTGCATACGATATCGGTATTGTTTCCATGGGAATTGTTTCCCTATAGGGTTCACACATATTTTACGAGTGTACAACTTCGTCACATGCATACATATCTAGAGATGAATACAAAAACATATACGCATTTATATGTACCGACATATCTACGTCTTTAAAATTGAAATTTAATAGCCTTATGATTATCATCATGTTCAAATATTAGGGATATTACAAAACCCGGTTTTAAGTACTGACATGCATTCAAAACTTAGTTAACGAAAGTGCTTGAAATTACACATGGATGAGGCCCATATTCATACAACTTGCGATTTGTTTAATATGTTAAAACTTAATACGATATTATAACCAGTCGAAAATCTAAATGTCGTGCATTTTCTAACAAAGTTTCCACTGTTCATATTTGAAATTGTTCAAAGGACATTAGATAAATATTTAACCTACAAACATTTGGTTAAAATCTTAAAAACGCTTTCTAACTATGATTTTCCTGAAAAATAGTTTTCGGACAATTACACAAATATCTCATCAAATGTTGGAGTAAGTTGCCACTACCAACCGTTTTCGTAAACTTAAAACTAACACAACATCCGGTTGACCAGTTTTCCGTATATAAGATTCCTAAATTTGTAAATCAAATTTATTTACCATATGTACGTACGAAAGTTGGCGTATTCTTATATAGGAAAATATATTTGTACGTATATAAGAATAAATGCCAAAAATGTTTCATTCTTTTACTTCTATTTGCCCAAAGTGGGGAATACATTAAGTGAATACATGTTTGTGCATACAATCCTGCTTTTAATTTTGATGATTTCATATTTTTAATATCCGGATATTCGAAGCTCGAGTTACATTAATGCACATTTTTATAGCAAAAAAAGTCTAGAATCTATAGAAGTTGGCAGCAAATCACTACCTAAACAAGTAGAAGGTACAAAAAATGTGGTTACGAAATTTAAGAGAATTTAAAATCTTTTGGGGATATGAAATTGTGGCAAATGAATATTTGCTGAATCAAACTAATGAATTCGTTGCGATAAATCAATAAATTCATTTACGAGAACTGAACTACATTTACAGCAAAAAAAAAACACAAAAAAATATTCCATATCTTGGATAGTTAACTATAGTATGAAGAAATTCTCGTACATTAACAGAGAAACTATCATGATCTATATACCGTTACCATAATTCATAACTGACATATTAACAACTTTACATGAGGGGGAAAACTTTAATAAAAGTCAAAACTATACACATTTTCAAAATGTTTGAATAATATCTTTACTTTTACTTTCATTGACCATTTTCCAACCTCATGAGGTCAAGCGTCCTATACATATTGATAAAACGAACAGATTAAACAAATTTCAACATATTCTTCCAACTGGCTCTATCCTTGGCCTTTTCTCGCCAGTTGGTAACACCAAGGATACGGAGGGATTCTTCTGCCTGGTCTTTCCAGCGGAGTCTTAGTCGTCCTCTTTTCCTGCTTCCATCGGGTACGTTATCAAAACCCTTTCGCGCTGGCTCATCTTCATCCATTCTGATAACATGGCCAATCCAACGCAATTGGAGTAATTTGATTCGGCTAGCTATGTCCACATCAGAATATAGATTATTTAGCTCTGGGTTCCAGCGACTGCGGTACTCGCCGTTTGCTCTAACAGGACCATATATTTTACGGAGAATTTTTCTCTCGAAAACTCCCAGGTGTTTTTTATACGCTTGCGATATGACCCAAGTCTCGGACCCATATGTCAAGACAGGTAAAATGAGAGTCTGATATAGCTGGACTTTTGTCCGTCGAGAGATGGATTTGATCCTAAACTGCTTGCTGAGCCCAAAATGACATCTATTTGCAAGCAAAATTCCCCTATCTATCTCCAGGCTGACGTTGTTGTCCTTGTTCACGGCGGATCCAAGGTAGACAAATTCATCTACCACTTCAAAATTAAATCGGTTGTCAACGTTCAAGTGCGGACCAAGTCGAGAGGTTTCTCTAGTAGTTGACACCATCAATTTTGTCTTGCCCTCAGTAACAGCAAGACCCACCTTCGCTCATTCCTTTTCGATTCTTGAAAATACTGCAGTAGCCTCTTTCAAATTTCGCTCAATGATGTCGATGTCGTCAGCGTACGCCAGCAACATATGGCTTTTTGTGTTAATGGTCTTGTTCGTATTTACTGCAGCTTTTCCCATTATTATCTCCATTAAGATGTTGAAGAGATTGCACGAGAGTGTGTCGCCTTGTCTCAGTCCTCGCTTGGTGCAGAATTGTTCGGTGAGGTCTTTCTCCACCTTCACTGCTGATTTGGTGTTGGTCAGCGTCATTCTACTGAGGCGGATCAGTTTTGCTTGAATCCCAAGTTCAGGAATCCCATAGTCAGAGACATAGGCGGATCAGTTTTGCTGGAATCCCAAGTTAAGACATAGCTTGGTACAGTTTTCCCCGTATGGGGCTATCGAAAGCAGCTTTGAAATCGACAAAAAGGTGGTATGTATCGATTTTCTTTACGTGGGTCTTTTCCAGGATTTGGCGTAGCGTGAATCTTTGATCAGTTGTGAACTTGCCTGGTCTAAAACCACACTGATACCCAGCAAAGGAAATATTCGGTTTGGAGGCCTATTTGGAGGCCTTCTTTTGGAGGTATCAGTCCTCCCAGCCGCATACTATCACCATTTATAAATAACCAAGGGTGACATTACCGAGCTAGGTCTTCATCCTCGTTGCTTTTGGAAAGCCTCATAGAAGCCCTTCAAACGAAATCCTTCGTTAGACTTTAATTGTTAAGACTTTTTTTAAGGCCTCTAAGAGTAGACCTTCAGTAAAACTTTAGTAAGAGGTCTTCTGAAGATCTTCAACAGAATACATAACGAAGGTTTTTAATATAACATTCGAAGAAGGTTACCAACAGAAGACCTGCAAAAGGTCTTCCATACCAAGTCATTAGAAGGCCTTTAGGATAAAACCTACTGAAGGCCTTCAAATCAGAATCATCACAAGGTCTTTCACAAAAGGACTATAGAAGACCATCAGAAGTATAAACCAAAAAAATTATGGAAAAAATATGCAAAATTTTCAGCTTTTTAATAAAATCGTTTTATTTAAACAAAATTAATTCACATTTTTATAAAATTTTATTATTTTTCAGCAATCAAAAAAGTAATTTTTAAATAAATATTCTTCACTTATTTTAAAGCATAAAGTAAGTTATTCATTAAATTAAATGTATGTAAAAATTCAGTTCTAATTAATGGTTAGAGCAATTTTCTTTTTTCTCCTTTAAATATTTTTCTTTATATATTTTTTGTTGTTCAATTTTAAAAACCTTTTTCATTGTTATTTTATAATTATCATAAGTATTGAGATCTGAATCTGCAGCTTTAAAAAATGGATTATCAATATGATAAAATTGCTTAAATGATTCTTTTAAACTTTTTTATAAAATTCACATTTTTATAGAATTTAATTATTTTTCAACAATCAAGTCATTTTTAAATTAATATTCTTCACTTATTTTAAAGCATAAAGTAAATTAATTATTCATTAAATTAAATTAAATGCATGTTAAAATGCAATTGTAATTAATGGTTAGAACAATTTTCTTTTTTCTCCTTTAAATATTTTTCTTTATATATTTTTTGTTTTTCAATTTTAAAAGCCTTTTTCATTGTTATTTTATAATTATCATAAGTATTGAGATCTGACTCAGCAGCTTTAAAAAATAGATTATCAATGTGATAAAATTGCTTAAAGGACTCTTTGTTTTGCAAACCATCATAATTATAATTTTTAATTATATCTTCAGAAATTAAATTGTGTAGATTTTTCAAAAGTCCACCGCGTCGTATTAACCTAGTTACAATCTTTATCATACCGTGATCGTCCATGTCCTTTAATTTTTCCTGTAGTTTAGAAAGTTCTTCGGAATTTTTAAGTGGAAACACGTTATCCAATTCTTCAGATTGCCGGGAAGATTTTGTTATTTGCTCCAGATTAACTTTTATTTGTGAGAGCTCAGTGCCAAGAAGCTCGTGCAATTTTTCAAAATCTTCCTTGATATCCTTAAGCTGATTCTCGACATCTGTAACATATACAAATTAAATTTATTACAAAATTTTAAAAATATATTATTTCCTTTGAAGAATATACATACCATGCATTTTAGCAGTTAGATTTTTTATAGCTTTCTCAGACATTTTTATTTCGGATAAGATTTCGATTCTGCGAAGTTAACGGCATTACATTATGTGGAATAATTAAGGTCATCAATGGCAGGTGTGAAGGAGAGGAATTAGCAACAATGATGTGTCTTTGGGAAAAGCAACAACTTTGGCATATAATTTTTTAATTTCAAACCATTCTTCTTCATTAGTTAATAAGTCTCCTATACATATTCCAAGGCTAATGGAATCTACTGGATCATTAAAAAAACTTCTCAAATTTTCTATTTTTCTCCCCCTAATCGATCCTTCATTTTCATCGGAAAATCCGGTTATCAATATAGGAACAAAAGGCTCAATTAAGCAAAAGTTGTTTGGTCGAAATTTGCTTACGAAAAAATGTTCGTTTTGGTAGCTGTGTATTTTTCCAGTTCGAGATTTTATGAATTTTGTCGGTTTGTCGTCTTTTTCGATTGAAGAATTACTGAATTTATTTTTTATCTGCTGCAAAATTTGTGTAGGTTTCCGAATCCTATTTTTCAACTTTTGTAAGAAATTTTCAAAACAATAAGCAGAAAAAACTGGTGCAGTACCAAATTCTTGTACACATTGGGCCAAATGTAGTAGGCTGTGGACATTAAAGGTGACACTACTTTCCCCAAAAACCTTGCTGAAATTTCCAACAAATATCTTTAAAAGTTCATTTGCTGTGTCAATATTTGTATTAAAATGTTTCGGCGTTGATAGTATTCGGTAGGCAGAATGTAGTAATAGTATTTCATAATAAAAATCTTTATCAACAATGTTTAGAAGAACAAGTGGTGCCAAGTAAAGAATAAATAGCCTATATTCAGTTGCTTTCCATCTCGAAAGTTCCTCTATTTCCCGAGGTTTCCTCTGGAACTCTTTCGGTATGTACGGTGATAGCTCTATTAATCGTTGGGAAAGAATTGATATATTTGATGCTTTTATTGGAGGAATTGTTTTCTTATTTACTAAATAAACAAGCATTTTTTTAGTTACCCCTAAGTCAACCAAATGCATTGGTTCCACTGGAAACTGCGTAATCATTTTCACACCTAATTTTTCCAATGCGCTATGATTGATAACATAAGGGTGCTTGTGGAAATCTTTTTGCTTTCGGTTTTTGAAGTCTTCATCTGTCCTCAAATTTGCCGCATAAGAGGAATAAGTCGTGACATTGTTGACACGCTTTCCGCTTTGGTAGCATTTCATGCATCCAGATAAGGCATTATGTCCAACTACGTTGCACAAAAAAGAGCGAGCTGGTGCATCACAAATGAAAGCCCTTATTTTAACCAAAATGTGTACTTCATGTATATATATACCCTCGTCTTTTAAACGCTTCATTTCATCAATGAAATCGTGAAGGTAGTTATCAACATCTCTTGGTTTTTGTTTTCCAACATACACACCAATTAAAAACACATCTGTATTTTTTAAATTCACTATATTGCCCAATATGGGCCAGACAGAAGTGTTTGAGCTTTTATATAGTGGTAGTCCATCAATGCCTATATTCACATATATCATTTTAATGTCATTCAGACAGCTTTGTGAAAGTTTTTCCAACTGAAACCTTAATCCAAAGTGGTAATATGAGCCTGGAGCTACAGTTCTTAGTAAAATTTGGCTTTTCTCTCGCTTTAAAAGGCCGTCTATGCTTTTTGGCACGGCTAGATTTTCGGAATTTAGGACTTTAAGCAGCCCATTGACACTGCTATGTTTTGGGTGAAATGTTTCATACCACTCAATCAATTTTATATGAAGATTTTTATTTTCACTATTAACACAATCATTGTTTTCACGCACAATCGATTCCATTGACATTTCTTCACAATTAATTTCTTCACAGTAACCACTATATTCTTGTTTTTTCCATCTCCTTTACAACCTTTTAATGCCTTAAGAATTCTTTCTTTCTCAATATAAGTTTTTCTTTTAAACGTGCTTCTGCTCATCATTTTTTTATTCACTTTAATTTCACTTACTTTACCAACAAAAAACTACCAGCTTCTTCGACGATTTCAAAACAACTGAATACCGCTTTGTCATATTTCCATTGAAAAAAAATTCTCCAACAATGTTAAAAAAATTATGGAATTCCATTTAACGGGACTATACTGACTATACTGAAACAAATATTGTTGTTGTAAATATCAAGAATGTATAACACATGCCATCTCTCATCGTTTGGGAGACCTCTAGTAGTATTCCTCATAAATGCGAATTGGTATGGAAGATAAAACATATTTCAAATGAAAAGGAACTTCTACAAGCCTCCTAAGGCAGGGAATGATAATACGTAACACATACCCTCTCGTTGCAATTGGAAGGCCTACCGGATTACCCATAAAACAACATAATAGAAGGTCTCCTAAAAGCAATGAAAGATAATGAATTACATATGCACTCTCGCTTCGTTTGGAGTCTTCCAAAAGCACAAACAAAGATAATTAGAATGAAACAGAAACATCTAGAACCCTCCCACAATAAGAATGTGTAATTCATACCTACCCGTTGCTATTGGAAAACCTTCAATAGTACTACTAATTTAAGGAAATGGAAGATTTCCTTAAAGCACGGAATGAGGATGTTGAACACATGCCGTCTCGATGCAATTGGAAGACTTATTCGATTACTCCTAAAATTTAGAAATAGGAAGGAATAAAAGCGCGTATCGGAAAGTAAACAGTAGGCCTCCTAAAATGCCTTATATTAGGAGGCCTTTTGGTACGTGTATAAAATCTCACAGAAGGCCTATAGAAGGAATTATTTTGGTATGTCCTACCCAATTCCGTTGCTGGGTAGGGTCCAATCAGGTTTTCAATAATTGGCTTTAGTCTTTCACATAATATGCTCGACAAGACCTTATGCGCGATGGATAAATAAAAAAATCCAATGAGTGTTCGAACTCACGGGCGATGTGTTAACACCTTTTTGCTACACGGTACCTGTTCGATTTCTATGAACACATTCGTAAATGTTACATTGGAAAATAGAAAACAGCGTTCAATCATATGATGACGTTACAGTTAAATAATATTAATACTTAAAATTATTTAAAGACCCAGTGCAAGCACATGTGTCATTATTTTCTTGCTCAATACTTTTTGTTTTATTCCGACAAAAGTCAAAGAATGCAAAGCAACAGACACTTGTACATACATACATACATTGTTATATTCGTACGATATAACCGAAGATCAACATAAAATACTTTTTTAATATTACTCCAAATTAAAACACTTAAATCTCGGCTCGCCGATATCGGATCGCCTTAATTTTTGGCCTAAACTCTTCGTCGAAACCCGCACTAGCTTTTTAATCCAAAAATTAATAAAATCGGCTATGAATTTCCGGAGAAAATCGCGTGGGAAAATTATATGAAGATCGCCCAATAATCACTTTCGATACCGACTGCCAAGCAACGAACAAACAAACGATGATTTACTCTGACAAACCTAACACTTGCGTATGGATTAGTTTGATAGTTCACTGCCCTAGAGGCGCGCGTATAGATGTTAACACATCAAAAACTGATACCGCGATAGTTGGAACAGACACACGGATCACTCTTTTTGAATACAGGACATAATACATTGAGACTCCAATCGTCGGGCATATAATTCCCCAGCCATGTACCGCACATAAGTCAATGCATGTATAACAAACCAGACACAATTTTTGTGTTTAGTCTCTTTATAATTTTTCGAATTTTGGAACGAAGTTCCTTATCGGACGTTTTGAATCGGGGCTAGGCCAAAAATTGCGACATAAATTTTCTCTTTGCTAATAGAAACATGTGCATTGTATTATTCTTCTCTTTCAACAGCATCTGTTTGCTTTACTTGTTAAGAGTGCAACATCTTTATAGACCTAATACTCTGTGAGGCAAGCACAAACAACAAACAACCAAATGAGCTCGGTCGCTCTGTTTCTATGTTTGAGCACATGCCCAGCGCGAAATTGTGTTAATACTCCGTTTAGTGTTCCATTTGTTTGGATATGTTGTGTTTTTTCATACTAAGTGATCGATTATTTCATATATTTCATATAACAATTTCCCGCTGGGTGTAGGTGTTAGAACTTAAATGCCTCGTAGTGGTTTTGTGGCATGATGATCTACTCACTAGAATCTAGTGTCTTTGCGTAAGTGTTTTGTTTTTGTTTTTTTGCTAACCTCAAGCAAAGTAACTGTAAACCATTTTTGGATTTATACTTTGCAATAATTGTAAGTCAGTTCTATTCAAATCATATTCATGAATGAACTGCTTTACTGCTTATACTTAGTAATATTTTTGTCAGCAGTTTTGTATAAAATAACATAAAATGATTTATGAAAGTGAAATAGTGCAAGTTGAGGATAGTGATGATGGAGTCAGGTAAGTACGAATGTTTATACTGCAGGCATTATAGGTACAAAGTTTTTCGAAATACAACATGTACAATAGGCTGTAGTGAAATGTGTTTGGAATTTCAAGTGTGGTTGGGTCTCGAACGACGCGTTTTGAGAACTGATTATGGAAACATAAAGTTTTTTTATACGAAGATAATTATAGTTATTAAGTACATGCTAGAAAAAAATATATTTTTGTCAAAAATTTTTTACAGCATTTTGATAACGACACAGGTTTTACAATTCTATCATAAAAATTTAATTTGAAATATGTATATTAGAGCGACTCATTTTGTATGGGGCCAAAAAAAGTGTTTGTTGTCCACCCCCTAAAATATACCTTGGCTTGTTTTCTGATGATTCTCAAAATATTGCGCGCCTAGGATTAAGATCCGGTGAGGTGGACCGTTTTTAAAAAAGGTATTTTTTGAGTTTTTAAAAGATTTATTATGTTTAACTAAAGACAATATGTACAATATTGGGGTCATATGAAAGGGTGTTTAAAGGCGCATCCAACGGTATGGAATACATGTCAAAACATGTCCTGGCAAGTCTTTTTCCCAGCAATATTCTGCAAAAATCAATGACAACAGTATTCAATTTTATCACTAAAATCTTAAAAAACTTCCTTTCTGTAAGACCTACATATATAATTATGGTATCGTTGGACGCTGAATCGATCAAGGTTTATTGCTCCTTTGCTATTTTGGCCCTAAAGGCTACAAAAGTAAAAATTTTTGAAAAAGACCTGCTTTTTAGAGGTTAATATTTTGCGTATATTCATAAAACATAACAAGCTTTAATTTTAGGGGCGGATAACATATACTTTTCTGCGCCCATACAATTCAAACCGCTTAAAAATATATGTATGTATTACATTTATAATTCGAAATTTTTCAATAACTGTTTCTATCTTTAAAATTTAAGATACTTATATGTGCGAAATACAGAACTTTCAAGCTCCATATCAGCAGCGTAGCAATTGTGCACAGCCACATGTTATTTTTTACCAGGACACGGAGATTCCTGCAGACGGAAATTGTTACTTTGTTTCTATTATAAAAATTTTGAGTCTCTCAATGTCGCCTTTACACATTCGCCAACATCTACTTGCTTCACCCTTTGTGAACTCGTGCATTAATCCAGACGGTGCAAGAACAATTCTCAGCAGTGAAACAGAGTATGCAGAAATGGATTGTATCTACATATTTACAAAATTATATAATCAGAATGTTTGTGTTCATAATCACTACGTTAACACTATAACCAAAAGAGAAGAAAGACAATTCCTTCATTTCAGAGTCAATGACTCCCAAAGTTTTATACATTTACATTTTCGTGCCGTGCATTTCACGCCTTTTATCGAAGTTGAAGATATGAACAACAATAACAGAACAGGTACTCCACAAATCGAAAATATGTCGAATGCTAAATCTACTAATGTTTTTTTTTTCAAACAGTTACCCCAAATGCATAAAAATTATTTTGGGTTTAATAAAGGTTTATTTGACGTTTTTCCATACAAAATTTGCCAAATAAACCTTTCATAAACCTAAAATAAGTTTTATGAATATGGCTCTCACTCTCTAACGCTTTTGATTTATGCAATTGTGCCTCTTATTTAATACATAATATATAGCCCAAGGAACTTCGTTCCAACCGGGTGTCCCACTGACACCTCTCTGCTTTTTTTTTATTCCGGCGTTTTCCCGCGGAATATGTCGAAAACCACGATACCGAAAAAATTCTCAGTTATGCCCTTTTGGAATTATTGGATATTTCGAAATTTAAAATAGGCGCGGCACTAAATCACAGAAACTAGCGTTATGGCCAAACGCGTTTTCCTAGAACTATGAAACTTGGTGAGAATGATCTTCTTAGAAACAACAAATAAATTCATAATTTTTTGGAATGTACTTTAGGGGTGGTAGAAATTGGCGTAGCACTAAGTCAGAGAATTGATTATTTTTACCAAATGCGTCATCCTACAATCATGACTTTTGGGGAGTATAATCCTCTTAATTAATAATTCAAATATAACTAAATGGACATCTCTTGTAGACCAGCCGAAAAGGCTTTCCGAGATTACTAATAAGATAAATAAATTGTAAATATTGCTAAGATGTTACACAATAAAAATGATGATGAAAATTGAAATAAATAATTTCGAGATTTCAATTTGGACAGTTAAATCCCAAGGGGTGGGGGTAGTAATTTGAATCAATCAGGTTCATAATCAAACAGCTGAAGTTTGTATTGCGAAATTTGGAGTGGATATTCTCCAAATATAGTTGAGCTCAGCGTAGAAAGAACTGTTACAATTTCGAAATTGGGGGCGAGTGCAATGGGTGTGACACTAACTCAGAGTAATATGGATCATGTGGAAATGAATAATCTTGGAATAATGAATTTACTGTGGTTGTTACGAATACAGATCAATCTTTAGCCATAAAGGCGTTTTCGATATTCGAGTTGGGGTACAAAAAGGTCGTAGCATTAAATAGAATCAAACTCGATGTTCTGACCCGACGCGAATAGCTAGACTTGCAAATTGAGAGAACGTTACCCGTATGGAGATCATTTGGAAATTCTAAAGGGGACGGAGATTAGAAGATACAGAAGATTTGTGCTTTAAAGTAATTTTGTCAACATTCAAAATTGGGGCGGCGGTAATTTGGCAGCGTGATTTTGTAGAATCTTATTCGTTAACTAAGTGGGTTTATTCCATATTAAAAATAGGCTTGACCATGCACGCACGCAGGGGGCGCGGGCCTCCCATGAAATTATTCCTATAATATGTGATTTTTGAATTTAGTGCTATTTTTCAACCTATGCACTATAGGAAATTTTACCCACTTTTTTGGCCAAAAGTCCAAATTAAAATTTTTGCAAAGTGTATTTTTTTTGCTTTAATAAAAAAAAAATAACAAAGTAGCCATGTCTGTTTACATTTTTCGAGAGAATTTATTTACTGTTACTTTACCACATGTTTTGCTTGCAATTTCTAAATTAGTTATCAAATAACGATTGAGTGCAGTGAATTGTGTGATAGATTCTAATAAAAGTTTTCATAATAAAAATTTATAGTTTTTAAAAACTAAAAAATGGAAAATAATGTCGAAGGTGAGTACTTTAATGATACACAGTGAAATGTTGGTGAAGTCATCTGTTAGATCGATTAAATTGGAATAATTGAAGTGACCTTAAGGTTAACTTATGGAATTATGAATTGGAAATTTAATTAGACTTACAAAAAAATGATAGCATATGATAGCCATAAAACTATAAAAGTTCTCTTGGGCAATCAATTACCTTCCGAATTTCATAAATTCTAGCTGCGGATATGTGCAAACTTTTTTAAAAAACGCATTTTTGCAGGTGACTACTGCGTGCCAAATTCAGAGTTATGCAATATATGGCGAGAGAAACACAACGAAGATGAGAAAAGAGCCGCTATTTGTGCCCATTTCTTTTCATACATTGCTGAGAGTGATTGTTCGGAAAACTTTAATCAATATATTAAGAAGCAGTCAAGAATATTTTGTTCAAATATGAATATGAAATGGCATAAAAGTTGTAGGAGTTTCAAAGTTTTTGAAAAACAGCATGCTGTTTGGCTTAAAGGCAATACTTCGATAAGAAAACCAGAAACGCAGTCTGCCTCCACTAAATCAAAGCCTGGACGGCCGCAATTAACTTTTTGCCAAAAATCTGAGAGAACAAAAAGACGAGTTGCAGCAGAAATCTGTAAAGATCAAAATAATGAAGTTGAACCCCTAGTTCTTGCTGCATCTATGGCTGCTCGTAAATGTAAACAGTTAGATTTAGCAGTGGTTGTAAAAGAGACTGTCAGTACTCCAACTAGAGCTGCGAAAATACGAAAACTAATTTCAAGAGCGACACCAGCTAAGCTATCTGGTGATGAAGGACTAGCCTTTCTTTTAGAAAACAACTTTTCAAAAGAGCAATATTGCAATATAAGAAATCAAAACAAAATGAGTAATTGCGATATATATCCTCTATACAAAGAACTTCCATGTAGTAAATATAAATGCAGACCAGACGGCGTAATAGTTACTGAGACATTAGCGAAAGTTCCATTGGAAATGTTACTGAAGCATACATGCAAAAGAATAATAAAAGTGCAAGAGGAAGTTATATGTACCTTAATGGAAACAAAAAAAAAGACATTTTATACGCCGAACTCATTGTCAGTTATGGATTTGACAGCAGTACTGGCTATACAAATTATAAGCAACAGTTTGAAAAGGCGGGTTCGTCTCAAAATTGTGATTCCTCTCTTTTGGCCACAACAATTATACCTTTGCGTTTAATAGAAGCGTCCGGAAGTATTTTATGGAACAATCGTACACCACAATCTATTAGATTTTGTCGACCATTAAAATTAGAATACACAAAGGAGACTAAAGAAATTATTTTAAAGGAAAAAGAAAATATACAAGAAGAAATAAATTCCTTAAGTGTTTTCGAAGTAAGGCTTGGTGGAAAAAAAGCTTTCTGCGTTAAATTTAAGTTGTATTTAACTTTAATTGACGGTAAAGTATTAAATATTTTGACTGGAACTAAATCTAGTCAGACGTGCTCTTTATGCGGTGCTACACCAAAGGATTTCATGAGCATAACAGATTTCCAAAACCAAAAATTTAAACCTAAAGAAGAGAACTTAAAGTATGGGATAAGTCCACTGCATTGCTGGATCCGTTTTTTTGAATTTGTTGTGAATGCAGGTTACAAAATTGACATTAAAAAGTGGCAAATAAGAAATGAAGCGGACAAAGCATTACTTGCAAAAGGAAAGGCTGACATCCAACAGTTATTTTGGGTTGAAATTGGTTTGCACGTTGATAAGCTTAAGACAGGTGGCTATGGAAGTACTAATGACGGCAACACGGCCCGGCGCGCGTTCGAAGAACATTTAAAATTTTCTGAAATTACAGGCATTGACAAAGAACTCATTTTTAATTTAAAAGTCATTTTAATATGCTTATCATGTCAGCTTCCTTTGGATTCGAGTAAATTTGAAGACTTTTGTTTTCAAACGGCCACAATGTTCATGCAGAAGTATCCATGGTTGCCAATGACAGCTACTGTACATAAGGTTCTTGTACATTCGCAGCAAATTATTGAGTCGACTGTGCTTCCAGTTGGATGCTTTGGTGAGGATGCCTCTGAATCGCGCCACAAAATATATAAATCTGATAGATTGCTACATGCACGAAAAAGTAGCCGTGAGAATAACTTGACAGACGTTTTTAATCGAGCATTGGACACATCAGATCCTTATATTTCCAGCCTTTCATTGAATAAACGCATCAAGCACCAGAAGAAATTAAACCTTCCACCAGAAGTGATAGAATTACTGAGATCAGAAGAGCTAAATTTTGTGGAGAATTGTCAAACAGACGAAGAAAATTCCGAAAGCGAAGATGAAGAAATAGAGAGTTGTGGCATTTTGAACCCATGTTTTTTAAATGTAGTTGACGATTTGGAACTCGACAATCAAATTTTTGAATAAAATCCTTTTTAAAATATAACTTTGTTTTGTTACTTCTTTAAATTGGTAAGATACATTTCTATTGTTATCTTTTGAAAGTTAGTGTAACCGCTTAAACTTTAACCACCGCTGTTGCTCCCTTCTTAAACAGATGTTATGTGTGTAAACCGCTTAAGCTTAGCGATCACAGCTGCTCCCTTTTGATACAACACAGAACACCTGCTTAAAACGTCAAACAAAGCAAAAACAAAACTTTTAATTGTAAGTTCTTTTCGCTAAAAACGCCAAACAGAATTAACGTGTCGTGGAATTGCCACAAAAGGTAAAAAAATAAAATAAAAATTCCCTTTAGGATATTTACTAAAATTGTTAATGTCTAAATTAGGAATTTTAATATACTTTCAACAATAAAGTTATTAAAATCGAAGCTGAACGCCACACCGTGTTTTATTTCTGGGCAACAAAATTTAAAATTCCTTTTTTTGGTTTGTGCGATCAACCCCTGCATTCTGCGAATTGTGAGGTTACATCTACCAAATTGGGTTACGGCTGCCGATCATCTTCAGTCTAAACGTGTTCAGAGTAAGTGCTTAAACAATGCCTTCTCCTTTACAGGGTCACAGCGACAATAATTTAGATCTCATGCATCAGTCTCCACAACACCCCAACGATGCACCTCCATTACAAACCAGTGCAGAACAACAGGAACCACCGCCAATAGCAGCAATCGTTAATGAGCCACACGACAGCGAAAGCGTGTGTAGTGAAAGCTCGTCGACTAGGCTGCAAATCACGCGAGATAAATTATTGCAATTACATGAATTAGACGAAGAACGCGAAATCCGTCTTCAATATGTAAAGCGTAAATACGAGATATTAAAAGGCGAACGTGTGGAAACAAATATAACTCCAGAACGTGCTGGACTGCCCCATTATTTTGGTGAGATGTTTAACTCTGTAATGCCATCAGCCATATCGGAGCTACAAAATGATTATATTCATCCACAACGTTCGACAGGTATGAATGGATTTGCCTTTACTACCGCACCGGTTGCTGCTACGTCCGCTCAAGTCACCGCTGCCAATCTAGGTACCACATACACCACCTCAACCATGCCTAACAGTGTCCCTTTCACATTTGCCGAACCTGCGGCTATAACGACAGGTATGAATGGATTTGCCTTTACTACGGCACCGGTTGCTGCTACGTCAGCTCTAGTCACCGCTGCCAATCTAGGTACCACATACACCACCTCAACCATGCCTAACAGCGTCCCTTTCACATTTGCCGTACCTGCGGCTACAACGACAGTGTTTTCTTCAACGGTCCAAAATGACATCCCGTATGCATCAATGCCAAATAACCATCGTCCCTCAATTCCTCCAAATATGAGAAATGCACATTTAAACTCTACTTATGTTTCAGGCCCGTCATTAATCAATGCTAACTTAAGTAGCGGTTCTTTAAATCAGCCATACAACCAACAATCAGCTTATACAACTCGCTACGCCGATTTTGCTGGGTCCGAAGGATTTTCGCTGCAAGGCAATTTAACAATTCAACAAGCAAATGCCCGTCAATCAGTTCCGCGTGAGCTACCTACATTCTCAGGCACGCCAGAAGAATGGCCAATATTCAGTGCCACCTATGACTGGTCCACGACGGTGTGCGGGCTTACAGATGCCGAAAATCTAGTAAGATTGCAAAGAGCACTTAAAGGCGAAGCTCTTTCTGCTGTACAACATGTGCTAGTGCACCCGTCCTGTGTTTCGACCGCGTTATCAACCCTAAAGATTTTATTTGGGCAACCTGAAAAAATTCTGTTTAGCATAAAAAATCGAATAACAACAACACCGTGCATCGATCCGAACAGATTAGAATCTATCACTTCATTCGCCGTCACTGTAAAGGGGCTGCAAGCTACGATTGAAGCTAGCGGATTGTCGCAGGAATTAGAAAACTCTTCGTTGCTACAAGAACTCGTGGCCAAGATGCCTGCATACATGCAACTGAATTGGGGTACACACAAGCTAACATTAGAGCAAAATCAGCGCCGAGCAAATTTGAGCGACTTTGCCAACTGGATATTCAAATATGGTTTATCCGCTAGCAGTATATGTCTTCCCAGTGCTTCAACATCGAGCGCCAGTAAGAGCAGGTCAGGTATTACCAAGGCAACTTTCAATTTGCATACAGAGCAAAAACACACAAAATGCGTTATTTGCAATGAGGCGTGTACCTGCGTAGAAATATGTAATAAATTTTTAGCGCTAAATCGTTCAGCGCGATGGATTGCAGTGCGTCAACATAATCTGTGCAAACAATGTCTAAAAGCTCGAACTGCTAAACATAAATGTACTAACGTTTGTAACATTGAAGGCTGCAATTTTCGACACCATACACTTTTGCATAAACATGAGTTAACGCCAAATAATGTTAAACACGAGGCTCGCGCCCCGAGTGCTCATGTTGAAACCTGCCATGCCCATGTGAATTATTCGGATAACTTGCTTTTTAAAATTGTGCCAATAACAGTTTACAAGGATGACAAAAATTTCGTAGAAACATTCGCCTTTATAGATGAGGGTTCGTCAATTAGTTTAATAGATAAAGAGATTATCGAGCAGCTCAATATGACCGGTAAGAAAAGTCCGCTGTGCCTAAAATGGACTGGCGAGCTACATCGAATAGAAAATGATTCTGAGGAACTTGAATTAACCATCGCTGGAGTTAATCGTAAACGAGCAACAGTCAAGGTTCGCACAGTGAGTAAACTAGGCCTTCCTATTCAAAATCTAGATTACGAAGAATTATCTAGTCGTTACGAACACCTTAAAAATTTACCGATCAAGAGCTATAAGAATGCTGAGCCAAAAATACTTATTGGTTTAAACAACTCCAACCTTTGTACACCACAGAGCATTCGTGAAAGCAGGCTTGGCGACCCTATAGCTGTTCGAACTCGATTAGGATGGACAATCTATGGAAATGCTGTTCATGGCAATGCTGCAGCCTACGTTAATGCCCATGTGTGTGCTTGTGAAAACCAACCTGTCTCTGAATTAAATGAATTAATAAAGAATTACTATTCGATAGAAAGCCTAGGCATTAAAAGTACGTCGAAAATGAGGCTGAGCAATGAGGATGAACGAGCAATGATTCTTTTAGAGCAGAATACTCACCAAGTCGATAGTGGCAAATATGAGTCATCGCTTTTGTGGCGGTACGACAATGTAAAATTGCCTAATAGCTATGACATGGCAGAAAAACGACTAATAAGCCTAGAGCGGAGATTGTCACGCGACCCACAACTGGCTGAAACCTTTGAACGTACTATCGCCAACTACTTAGCCAAAGGATATATTGCTAAACTCAGCCAAACTGAAGTCCAGCAAAAGGATCTGACTGTGCCTGTTTGGTACCTGCCAATTTTCGCCGTTTTCAACAAAAATAAACCCGGCAAGGCTAGAGTCGTCTGGGATGCTGCAGCTAAAACACAAAACATAAGCCTTAATACAATGTTGCTGAAAGGGCCCGATATGTTAACCCCGCTGCCGAGCGTGTTGTCCCGATTCCGACAACGAGCTATCGCTGTAAACGGTGACATAGAAGAAATGTTCTTGCAAATTCTGACTCGACCCAGCGATCAACAAGCACAACGATTCCTTTGGAGATCCTGTGACAACTCTAGAGCGCCTGACATATATAAAATGCAGGTAATGATGTTTGGTGCAGCTTGCTCGCCGTGCATAGCACAATTTGTAAAGAACTTAAATGCTAAGAGATTTCAAGGCGACTTTCCAGAAGCTTCTAAAGCGATAATCGAAAATCACTACGTTGACGACTATCTAGATTCCGTAGATTCAGTAAATGAAGCAATACAATTAGCCCAACAGGTACATTATATTCACAAATCTGGTGGGTTCAATATTCGCAACTGGTGCTCGAATAATAAAGATGTACTACAAGCAATGAAAGCTAATTCGCAACAAACTAATGTCAACATAAATGGTTCGTCTGATATTGCGGAAAAGGTGCTGGGTATTTATTGGGTGCCTAATAAAGATAATATCATTTTTAATATATCGCCTTCTTTAGCACAAAATGCCATACTGAATGCAATAAAAATACCAACAAAACGACAAATGCTTAGTGTGCTAATGTCAATCTACGATCCACTAGGGCTTATTAGCAACATCTTAATTTACGCAAAAATTTTGCTGCAAGAGGTATGGCGCAGTGCTATTACTTGGGATGAGGCGATACTTCCGGAACATATGACTAAATGGAAACAATGGGTTCATATTTTACCGAAATTGCAAGACCTGGAAATACGTAGATGTTACCTGTCTTATTTTCCTAATTACGACAACTGCGAAGTACAACTGCACACCTTTGTAGATGCGAGTGAAAATGCTTATTCGGCGGTATGCTACTTTCGTATAGCGAACAAGGAACAAATTGTGTGTACGCTTATTGGCTCCAAGGCAAGAGTGGCGCCGCTAAAGCCAACATCAATTCCGCGTTTGGAGCTTATGGCTGCTCTAATCGGAGCACGTTTTGCAAAACACATAGCTGAATCTCACACAATTCATATCCATAAAAAATATTTCTGGTCTGACTCAAAAACCGTTCTTAGTTGGTTGCGCTCGGACCATAGAAACTATCATCAATTTGTTGGTTTGCGAGTGAGCGAAATATTGGAGATTTCGGATCTCCAGGAATGGCACTGGGTCCCCACCAAGCAAAATGTGGCCGATGAGGCGACAAAGTGGACAAAATTGCCTAATCCTGCTGAGTGTTATAGATGGTTTAACGGGCCTGTGTTTTTGGGGCGTCCTGAATCACAATGGCCTAAGTCCGATACAATGTTAGACGTGACACAAGACGAAATAAGGAAACCATATCTGCTTCATACAACTAACGTGGAACCTCTCATCGACATATCCCGTTTCTCAAACTGGAACCGGTTGCTAAGAGCCGTTGCTTATGCTATACGTTTTTCTAACAATTTAGTAAGCAAAATTCATAAAAAAAATGTGCCTACTGGAATCCTTCAACAGCAGGAATTGCAACAAGCTGAACGCACGTTATACAAGCAATCTCAAGAATATTCTTTTAAAACAGAAATCAACGACTTAATACAAGGTAAAAGTGTTAGCAAATCAAGCCATATATATAAATTGTCTCCTTTTCTTGATGAGTACGGAGTTCTACGAATCGACAGTAGAATCGAGAATGCTTGTATTCCTGAAGAATTTAAAAGGCCTATAATTTTATCCCAACATGATCACATTACTAAATTGATCATACATCAATACCATAAAAAATACCATCATGCGAACCACGAAACGGTCATTAATGAACTTCGCCAGCTTTACCAGATACCACGATTACGAGCAGCATATAAAAAAGTTGCAAAACTTTGTCAAATGTGTAAAATAGGCAAGGTAATGCCGCGTACGCCTCAAATGGCCAAGTTACCTCGAGCACGACTTTCGTCCTATGTAGCTCCTTTTACATTTACTGGCCTCGATTTCTTTGGGCCCATATACGTCATAGTCAATAGACATAAAGAGAAAAGATATGGAGCATTATTCACATGTCTTACCATTCGAGCAATTCACGTTGAGATTGTTCATACGCTCAATACAAGTTCGTGCATAATGGCTATTAGAAATTTCATGGCCCGTCGTGGTACGCCTAGAGAAATCTTTAGTGATAACGGAACAAATTTCGTGGGCGCTGAACGAGAATTGTGCACCGCCGTAAAAGAAGTCGATTCAAACGAACTGGTAAAACATTTTACAACGTCGTTTACTAAATGGCACTTTAATCCACCGTACTCACCTCATATGGGAGGTGCATGGGAGCGCCTGGTGCGCTCAATTAAATCAGTACTATATAAAATCATGCCCACACGTTCGCCCCATGATGAGTTGCTGCGAAGTATGATGTCCGAAGTTGAAAACACTATCAACTCAAGACCATTAACATACATACCAATCGACAATGAAACAGCAGAGGCTCTGACCCCAAATCATTTTATCCTCGGTACGTCAAATGGAATGAAGCCACTAGCCGAATTCTCTGAAGACCCAGTTATTCTTCGATCAACATGGCTTACTTCACAACTGTACGCACAACACTTCTGGACTAAATGGGTAAAAGAATATTTACCAAATCTCACATGTCGTACCAAGTGGCATGAAAAGGTTAAGCCCCTAAGCGTCGGAGATCTTGTTGTCGTTGTTGACCCTGGGAGTCCACGTAATGTTTGGCTTCGGGGTAAAGTCATCGCTGTGAAACTAGCTAGCGACAGCCAAGTACGAAGTGCCAAAATACTCACAAAACAAGGCGTTTTAGAGAGACCTACTCTAAAGTTAGCGGTTCTCGACGTTGCTACGAATCAGGAGTAAGCCCTCGAACTTCTCGGCATACTGTGGGGGGGTGTAACCGCTTAAACTTTAACCACCGCTGTTGCTCCCTTCTTAAACAGATGTTATGTGTGTAAACCGCTTAAGCTTAGCGATCACAGCTGCTCCCTTTTGATACAACACAGAACACCTGCTTAAAACGTCAAACAAAGCAAAAACAAAACTTTTAATTGTAAGTTCTTTTCGCTAAAAACGCCAAACAGAATTAACGTGTCGTGGAATTGCCACAAAAGGTAAAAAAATAAAATAAAAATTCCCTTTAGGATATTTACTAAAATTGTTAATGTCTAAATTAGGAATTTTAATATACTTTCAACAATAAAGTTATTAAAATCGAAGCTGAACGCCACACCGTGTTTTATTTCTGGGCAACAGTTAGTGTACACTCGAAAAAAAATTTACAAAAATTTTAAATAATTTTTTTTTAGTGTATGAAAAACATTAAGGGTCCCTCCCTCCCTCTTAATAGTCTTCCAAAACTCATGCCAAAAAAATCATTTAAATTGGTCCAGCCGTTTGGCTGTAATTCATGTTGGCCAAAAAAGGGGTAAAATTTCCTATAGTGCTATGTATCAATCTGAGCCCCTCCCCCCCCCCCCCCCCCGCCGGAAATAAATTCCTGTGTAGAGTACTGGGCTTGACATTAAATCGGATTAATTAGCATTCTGGTCAATCCAGTGATCCTAGAATCATGAAATTTATAGAGAATATAGCTATAAGGGATTTTTCTTCACTCGGATTTGTCGCATTAGACACGAGGAGCGTGGCAATGTATATGATTTATCGATGGCCTAACCAGAAGCGAAAGCTAGTCAAGGTAATAAGAATTATTATCGAAAGCGTGATCTTAATCTTCATGTGCTCGGTAGTCTACATTTGTAGCACTTTTGCAGAAAAGGTTGAACAAAAATTAAATTGCCACAACAACTGGGTCCGAAATTTTCAGTAGCTTCCTAAAAATCAAATCACAGCGGTTTTGGCCACTAGCACGTTCGAAAAATAATTTACAGCACCACCAGACCCTACTTTTCAAAATGACCATGTCCTGGTCGGTAGTCTACAAATGTGGACACCATATAAAATGTATGGAAATTCACATCACTATTTTATTTAACTCGAATTTTTTTTGAATTCGACATATCGAACATGTCATTTAGTATTTTATTTTTTAAAGAAAGCAGACCGCAAACGAGCAGAAGAGTCTACAGTTTGTGGTTTTCTCGAATCAAAATTTTTCGTTGGTGTCCTACGATCCAAAAAAGGGAAAAGCAGTGGGGCTACTTTCCAGTTCGCATTATTCAAATATATAAAATCAGTTTCATCGCGTGACCTTTATTATCTCATAAAAGAATAGTTCTTTACATTTATTTTGGCGTAGAATACGTCTTACTTACGGTATAGGGAGTCATGTCAGATTGTTATTGTTGTAATCTTTATTTCATTGATTACACCGTGTTACACACATCCTGTCCTATGAACCAAATTCACTTTTTCGGAAAGGGGATAAAAAATAAAAATACACGTGTATCGGCGATTTTCATGTACACGTCAGAATATTTTTTTTTAAGTTTGAAGTATAAAGATCGTAGTGGCCTGTGTGAAAGCCTTTGGACCGATTTTTAACCCGTTTTCAGTGATCCAATCGAGATGATTTTTTGCAGGCAGACTCGTTGAAATGACTGTATCACGTCAAATTTTTTAGAAACAATTTTTATCAATTCTCAGATTTTCCCCAATTTTTATTATTTTTGAAAAAAAATATTTTTTTCACTTTTCTTAGCATAACTTGAAGGGACTCCAAACTTTAAACTACTTAAGCGTTACGAAAAAAAATGTTTTTTGACCCATCCTACTCGATATAGTTGTAGTTAATCAATAGTAACCTTCTAACACTAAACAGTTTTTGACTTTTACAACACTTACAACTGGTATGACAGATGAAATAAGGAATTGCAAAATTGTTTTCAGTTCTGTTGTTCGAAAACGTATTTGTATATATTTCATCTGAAAAAAATGCAGTGTCCGACGCGAAATAACCATGTAAAAATTTGAAATATATTACTAAAACAGTGGTGAATTCGTTTCAGAAAATATTTAAGACTGCTTATGTTCCTTACTTGTGGTATACTCCGGAAGTCGTGTGCGACTATTGCTATAGAAATTTGTGCAAGTTTACTGATGGAAGGTCAACAATAAAGGACGCTGTACCAACAATTTGGCTACCACACACGGAGCACTGCAATGAATTGTGCTACTTTTGTGTAACTTTTGCTCAAACAAAAGGGTACCAATACATTCACCGCAACAAAATTCGCTACGCTAATGTAGAATCGGTAATTCCAGCAGTTCTATACTCACCAGAAGAGCGTGTAGCGGCTTCAACAGTTGTACCAACACTGCTATCAACTTTTCTTGCATCGAGTGCGAGACTCCACAAGTATCGGAATTTGTGGCAACACCCAGTGGAATTGGGACTGCAATGCCGCATTTAATAACGCAAGCCGACTTCAATGACCTCGTACGAGACGGAAATTTGTCGAGGAGAACAGCAGAACTCTTTGCATCACGCTTTAAGCAGTGGAATATAGTAGCGGCTGATTTTAAAATAACAGCCGCTCTTGGTCGAGGTACCACTATTCCATATGACGAATTTTTTAAATTGCACGAAGATCGGGAGAAAAACCTAGCTTATTGTTATGATATTGATTTGATGTTTGCAAAAATTGGTTACCCTCATATTTCAGAGGAGTGGCGACTTTTCATCGATGCATCGGTCAACAGCCTTAAAGTCGTGCTGCTTCATATCGGTAACATACATCCATCTGTCCCGATCGCATATGCCACAAACCTCAAGGAAACATACGAAGTCATGGAATTAATATTACAGCTGATAAAGTACAAAGATCATAATTGGAAAATATGCTGCGATCTGAAAGTGGTCGGTTTACTCATGGGTGTTAAGCGTGGATTTCCAACCCACCAGTGCTTTCTATGTACATGGGAAGGTCGAAAAAGAGATGAGCATTACACTGAATTTAAGTGGAAGCCGCGAACATGCTACAAAGTAGGCGTAGAAAGTATAGAGAATCTACCATTGGTGCAGCCGTCTCAAATCATTTTGCCTCCACTACACATTAAGCTTGGTCTCGTATCAAATTTTGTTAAACAACTGGATCGTGATGGCGAGGCCATTGCAACTTTGCGCAACATTTTTCCGAAATTGAGCGCAGGTATTTTTTTAAGAAGTCATACAGTAACTTTATGTTTTTTAATGATTTTTTTGATTTAAGATGTTTTCAATGGTCCGCAGATAAAAAAAATAATTGCAAGTTCTGAATTTTCATCAAAATTAAATGCTATCGAACAACGTGCATGGAAAGGTACAGTTGCCGTTATTGAGCAGTTTCCTGGCAACAACCGAGCTGCCAATTATAGAAATATTGTAGCAGAAATGGTTTCGGCATATGGCAGAATGGGCATATTAATGTCGCTAAAGATCCATTTTCTTCACAATCATTTAGATTTTTTCCCTGATGATTTAGGAGCTTGTAGCGATGAGCATGGCGAAAGGTTCCATCAGGACATTGCGGCTATTGAAAATCGCTAAAATCGTTGGTATATTTGTCGCGATACTGAAGCAACTGATAACTTCACTCGATTTATATCGAGTTTTCTCAGAGATCGCACTATACGAGTTGTTGTAGATGGGGTTTCATCCGACGAGCATAAATTGACTGCAGGTGTACCACAGGGCTCTGTTCTTTCTCCTTCTCTTTTTCTTATCTTCATTGACGATCTCCTGGGTCAGACTGTGAATCCAATCTACTCTTTTGCCGATGACAGTAATCTCTGCCATTTTTATTCATTCGATCGTAGGCCAAGTCTTCAAGAGATTGAAGTCAAACGCCGGACAATGAATGAAACACTCGACCGCGATCTGGTGTCCATTGTTGAATGGGGTCGAAGGAATAGAGTCGATTTTAATGCGAGTAAGACCCAGTGTTGTTTGTTGTCGCATAAACGTATTGCTGACCCAGGTGTGTCGTCATTGTCTATGGACGGTGTGGATATTGATGAATCAGACGCTCTTGATGTTCTGGGCATGAAAATACAATGTGATGTCCGTTGGGCAAAACATGTATTTGAAGTGTCGAAAGATGCATTCAAGTGTCTAGGCTTTTTGAAGCGGTGTAAGAAATACTTCACTCCATCTGATCTTCTCAATATCTACACCTCCTACATCAGGCCAAAGATGGAGTATAACTCCCATATATGGGCAGGTGCTCCTAGGACTTTTTTGGAGCTTCTCGACCGTGTCCAGAGGAGAGCGACGGTGTTAATAGGGGACAGTAGGGTATCCAACTCTATTGCCTCCCTTGAGCATCGCCGAAATGTGGGTTGCGTGTCACTGTTCTATCGATATTTCCACGGTATGTGTTCCTCGGACATCCGTCAACTTATGCCGGACGTGAGGATATTTAGCCGAAGTACGCGGCTTTCCAGGAACTCTCATCCGTTTTTTATCGAGTGGCCGATTGACCGCACTACACACTATAGAGAAAATTCGTTCTTCAGCCGTACAGTCCGTATGTGGAATAAACTTCCGGCTAGTGTATTTCCCACCAATTGTGACATACAAACATTCAAGGCAAATATCAACAGACACTACTCCCTCTTTCCACCCTATACTACCTCAATTTTCCTTCGCCAACACAATGCACTGCATTTATAGGGGGCATCCCCTGACTGTTGGTTTGATAAAAAAAAAAAAAAAAAAAAAAAATGCTTGCAACCGCAAAAATAAAAGGCCTAAATTTCTTTAAAAACATTAAAATTCTTTATTTTTATAAAACAGAAGTAATAAAAAAAAATTGTTTTTTTTAACGAACTGAAACCTTAAAAAAAACGATAACCATTTAAAAAAAAAAAAATTAGGAAAATCTGAGAATTGATAAAAATCTATTTTTTAAAAAATTTGACGTGATACAGTCATTTCCACGAGTCTGCCTGCAAAAAATCAGCTCGATTGGATCACTGAAAAAGGGTTAAAAATCGGTCCAAAGGCTTTCACACAGGCCTCTACGTGCTTTATACTTCAAACTTAAAAAAAAAAAAATTCTGACGTGTACATGAAAATCGACGATACACGTGTATTTTTATTTTTTCCCCTCTTTCCGAATATGTGCATTTGGTTCATAGGACAGAAAAAATCTATTTTTTGTAACACCGTGTTATGAGGAAACGGCGAGATAACTTTTTTTAAAAATTTTTTTGTAGGTAAATGAAGATGTTATCTTTCGTTTGATATACATTTCATATTGGTTGATATCTTCCTAATATTTAAATTTCTCAAATGAAAATTGTTTAAACACATACACTCAAACATATGTTTGGTGTTTGGTTGAGTGTTTGAGTTTGTAGCGTGAACACAAACTATGCTGCTGTTTCAGTGTGGACACAAACCTTCGGCTGTTGTTTTGATTGATGAAATATTGAAACTTCGTATATTTACTTATGTATTTAGGTGAAACAAAATGTTAAATGTGAATCTGAACTTAACATGGATATATAATTATAAAAAATATAAATCAAATTGATTTGCGTCTGTTATTTATCATTTATCCTTACTCTTTTAATTTAAAAACATATTTATCCTATTTTTCCTACCATAAGCTTATGTATATTATCAAAAGTAACTGTCAGATAAATAAATTCATTTGCTTATGTTATTTATCATTTATTGTTATATATGTTTTCTGTCTTATTGGATGACGTATTCTACGTTAAACTTAATGGCCGTGTCTCTGCCACAGCCTGCAGGGAGAGTCCGTGGCCGAAGGCCTCGGACAACTGTCTGCTGTATTTTTTTAAGATTGTCGCTTTTCCAATTCTAACAGGCCAACATGGTCCATTATGAGGTTCCAATATTCAATGACGCGTTCGGGCATTGTAAATATTCCGTAACTATGGCGCATAACGGGCCCTATTACCAGTTGCGTCCCGGCCCGCCATATTTTTGAAGAAATATGAACTACCAGACCACAAACCCCAGCAAACTATGGTTTTGTCTGGCTGCCCAATTTTCCATATTGAGGTAGCCATATTTGGTCCTCACCGCTGAACAAAATTTTGGTCGAAATCTGTGGATTTATTTCAAGCCTTTTGAAAGTCTAGAGACTGAAACGGTGACGATTCGAACGATTCCATTATCAAATGAATTATAATACTGAACAAAAATACCATGATATTTTGTTCTGTCCCTTCTGCAATACGACCTCATAACGAATCAGCCGATATACATATTTGCTTATACAGTGGTGGTCCAGTAAAACGAATGATATAATGTCCAGGGTCGTTCGGTATATCGAAAATTCGTTATATCGAAATATATATTTCTTTTCATAAATATTAGCATAGTAGCAAGTTAACCTCTAGTCGTATTATATTAATTCATTTATTTAAAAAAAAGGAAAAAATTTACATACATGAGCAAAATTATTTATTTTTAGAAAAAAAATCTCCAATATGTGTTTGCTTTTTTTTTTTATTTGTTGTACTGAAGTCAATAGCTTGTTCTTGCAATCTCCTTAAAATAAATACTTTGGTGTGCTCAATTCCATTTTCGGCGTAAAGATCCCGTCTGTGTAGCTCGCACACTTTTTAGAATTTTTTTCTGATTTTTTATAATTGTGCAAACACTAGACTTTACTAGTCCATGCTTTGTGCAGATCTCATTTAATGTTCTTTTATCATTATAATCATAAATTATTTTTATTTTATCAGCCGGCGAAAGTCGCTTACGTGTCGTCATGTTCACTTACTACACAGATTGACTGATTTAACGTACATATGTATGTATGTATTCTTTAACGCAACTAGTGGTCAACAAATCTCACAGTAAATACACGGGGACTTCCCTTTTTAAAAATTAGGCAAATAAAATGTTTTCTATGTGTAAGTGCACAAAGCAAACAAACAAAAATAACTAAGAATAAAACAAAGCATGCGTTATATAGAATACTTAATTTTTCAACCGTTCGTTATTTAGAGCAGACATGTGCAAACTGACACAAACGCATTTCAAATCAGTTTTACGAATTTTGCGACTGTGTTAAGTTGAACGGAGCAAGCAGAACAAAAGCAGAGAAAACAAAAGTAGTACACTGAGTAAAAAATTAAAATTAAAAAAATTAAAACTAAATCTTAAAAAAAAAATCAAATATCAACATCTCCAATGATTATTTCCCCCTCGTAAAGTTTTATTCTTAATAAATCACATAGGTGTTCATCCGTTAATTTGTTGCGATATTTACTTTTAATTTATTTTTTAAGTGTAGTGTTTTTATTACAAATAATTTTGCTTGCAGAGCGATACGGTGTTGCTTGGTCAAATGCAGAACAGCAACTGACTTTGAATCGGTAAACAAGCAGCAAGCTTTCGGACATGTTGGTGTGAAAAAACGATCAAGCTACTATCGGTGTGAAAACACGATGACTCAAAAGAGTACTAGCTGCACATCTATGATTTAGAGTCATCAATGGACTAGAAAAACGCGTTCGTTATACTGGTCATTCGTTATATCGGCGTTCGTTATACTGGACCACCACTGTATTGCTATATTATTGAGCAAACATTTAAAGATTTCGTGCAATTTGTTTTTTTTTTTATATTCAAATAAATTTCAATGAAGTGATATGATTTATTAGATATATCCTGACAAATATTTAATACCATAAAAAACATATGTATATGTCTATACATTTTGTTTGCAGTACAACTGTAGTCTTTTGAAATGCTTTAAATTCAATTTAAAATTGTATCTGTATAGTGACAGAACAGTTCAATAAATATTTCATTCATTCCATGAGAAAACGCCACAAATCTGACCGAAGGTCTTCCGATTTTCTTAAAATTTTGCACGGAGAGACTCTATGGAGCCAAATATACATTTGCGTTTTTAGATTTTTAAAATTGTTAAAGATCGCGATTTTATTAGCGTTTTTCATTTTTCAAAAAGTTAAAAAAATGGAAAAAGTAGTGAACTTTGAAGAGCCACATTTCCATAAGTGGACCGAATTTTTCAAAGATTTAAAAAGTTTCTGAAAGCTGTTTTTGTCTATTTTATGATTTGCAGTTTAAAAGTTACCACTATAAAAAAAAAAATTGTATGCAAATGCAGTTTTAAAGTGCATTTTGCAGTGCGTTATCCCCCTTTCGATTTTCAAAAAAAAAAAACATTTTTGTAAAATTTGGAATAGTATTTATTAAATAAATGTTTTCTTTTTCTGGCACAAAGAATTTTTCTATTTTTAATGATTTTTTAAAAAAAAACATGTGAAATATTTCATATAAAAAGTTGTTCGATTCGTACTTTGCTACTTTTGCTTGTCACAGAATTGTACACACATATGTACAAATGTGTACATAGGTGTGTATACACGCTGAACACAATACATGATGAAATAGGGAAGAATCCAATTCTAGTAGCATGTAGTTTCCTAGGAATAAGTATTTGGCATCAAAAAGTAAGCCTACTTACAAAAAAATCAAAAGAAAAACTATTTTTTCCCTGTACATTAGAATTTTTTGCAAAGTGCATCCAAAAATAGCATTTATATTACAAGTAATTGCATTCGCATTATTCTCAATCAGCATTATTTTAGAAAAACACACTTTAAATGACAACAATACCTTACAGTAACTTTTTAAATAATAGTAATGCGACAAAAACCGTTTAAAATATAGCAATTCAAAGTTACATACCAAATAAATTTCTTTCATATTTTGTACAAACATTTTCAAAATCCTAAAAAAAAATAAATTTAATTTTTTTTATATGAAAAATCAAGTAAGTCTTTTTTTAAAAAATCATTACAAATAGTAAGCTGCCTTGGCCCAAAAAAAGATTACTTGTCTTTTTTATAAAAAATTCTGAATTTTGCAATGATGTTAAATTTTTTAAAATCATAGGGGGAAAAGAAGTGGAAAATGCATTCAAAAAGTGCAGTTGGTATAAAAATGCATTTCTGAAATCAAGCCCTCATTTTTAGAGTACGGAATCTACAAATAGACAACCGTATCATTCAGAAACTTTTTAAATTTTTGAAATAGTCCATCTACTTAAAAGAATATAGCTCTCCAAACTTCACAACTTTTTTCATTTTTTTAGGTTTTTCAAAAATGAAAAACGCGAATAAAATCGCGATTTTTTTAAATTTCAAATATCTGATAATGGGATTCTCTTAATGGCTCCATAGAGTCTCTCTGTTGTCAATATAAACAAAATCGGAGGATGTGAATTCAGAAAATCATTTATTTTCAACTTTCTTTCCTGGAACGAATGATTTATATAAAATTTAGTTTTAATGTTTTTCCGATATATGACAATGACAAGTGACAACCACAAATTGCCGTCGGTTGTGGAACGGTTAGCAAAGCGGGTTCAATTTTGGAGTTGACCAGTGACCATTTGTGCCACGGTCAGCTCGCTTTGTGTTGGCAAAACTATCGAGCAATTAACGATGAATAAGCAATTGAAGGCCATAAATCGAAGTGAATTGATACAAAAATGTAGGACCCTATCAGTGAGTCTGAGAACTCTGAAGGAAAAACTTTACATCTAATCGATGATTAATGTTCATCAATTGTTCTTCATAGAATTGGTGACAAATTTCACCAATTCAATGAGAAAGTTATTTAATTTGAAGATTGTGCGTTTCTTCACCTTTTTCAGCTTCATTGAATTGATGATATTTTTTACATCAATCTTCGTCCTTTGGAATAAATATGCACGCAGTACTGAACATATAAAGAGAAAAGGAAGAAGTAGTCGAAAATTGAAAATAGATACACAATAGAAAATAGTGCAATAGACAGAAAGCATTATCCACACTATTAGCATTTTTTATGTGGTTTTATACCGCTCTGGTGGATTATTTACGAATAAAGATAGGCGAGATTTTGGCTACTCATTAACAAACAATTTACAACGAAATTATCAGCAGATAACATCAAATTGATGACAGACTTACATCAAATTGGTGACAACCTTACATCTAATTGAATAACAATTTTCAGAAAATTCATGAAAAAATTGTGAAAAATTTTCTTCAACTTGACGACAAAGTTACATCAAATTAAAGTAACATTTTCGTTGAATAAACGTAAACTACTGATGAAATATGTATGAAGCTTTGATGAAATGTTCTTCATCAATTCAATGAAATTTGTCGTAGTTTGGAAATGAGGAAATTTTTCATGAAATTCATGAAGGAATTCATATATTTGATGGAGTTTTTCTTTTAGAGTAGAAAAATCATAGGGATCACTGATTGTGAGATGGTCTCCACTGTGTAAGTTTGTAAGATCATTTGCATTGTAGTTGGAAAATCTACGAAAATGTTGCTTAAATTTACAGTGGTTATACTTAGTTTACAGTGGTAACGCTATGAACTATTAATATGACATAATACGATGTATACCAAAGTTGCTGCAATGAATCTATCTATTTACATTGCTGCAATTAAAGATTGGTACAGCCAACAATTTTTTCGTTGAGTCAACAAACCGTGTTCTTTTCTTTTCAAACGCACACAATCGAATGGCGTTCTTCTCTTTATTCTACCAATTAACCAATTAACCATTTAAAATTTGGAATTTAACCTTCCGCTATGCCAAAGCCGATGACCAATTTGACATTTATAAAGTGACAGATTATTAGTTAATGGTTTGAATATTAAAAACTCGATAGAAATAGAGTGCCTTCAAGCGCAGTTTGTGGATCAAGATGTGAAGCGAGTTCATCAATCCGCTAAGGAGAAAATATTGCCGCTGTACTTGTGTAGTCGAACAGCCATCAATATCATCTCACCATCGTTCGCAGCTATTGAACATTTCCCGCAATTCATTGAGCAGAAGTTTGCATAAAGGCCTCGGCATGAAGGATTATAAAGTCCAATCACTCCAAACTCTGAAGGCTCTTAACCATCCGATGCCTTTTCGCTTTGATCAATGGGCTGAGGATCGCTTGGCTGAAAAATAGTATTTTTACAGAGAAAACATCCTTTCGAATGAAGTTCATTTTCACATCGGGGGCTATATTAACCATACATGTTTTTTTTTTTTCATTTGCATTGGAATTTAATTTGCATTACTTTATCTAATACAAATGCAAAAGAATTACCATTCTCCGCAATGGCAAATAAAAAGTATTGAATTCTCATTTGCTCAGACAATACAAATGCCGGTTGTGGAATCGGAGGCCAATTGAAATGAAATGCTGGAATGCTTTTAATTATTTTGAATTTGTTTGACTGCTGGCAATACTGTTTTTATAAAATTTTATATTTATAGGTGTGTGCATATGATTGGTGTTGCTTCGTAGTACTTTCAATGTCATTAACCTGGAGACAGAGAAGAGATTCGTTGTCACAACTATATTTACATTCAACTAAAATTTGGTGGTTCCTTGGACTATCACATTATTCAGTTGTTGAATAATTGTGTTCAGTATCACCTAATGTTGTGCATATCAATTGAATTTTAATTCAGTTTTGGTTGCAATAACTGAAATATTTAGTTGAAGCCACAGCAACAATAAATAAATGTGATCTGTCAATCGAGTTTTAGTTCTAGCAATCAAATTATCCTGTAGTGGTGAATATTCTGTTAGTTGGATCAACGAAAAATGTAAAAACTAATTCGGTTGGCCAATTAATATATTAGTATGCTCAACTAATTATGTACTTGAATTTAATGGCTGTCACAACCATTAAATAAATGTGGGTGATGCTTTAACCCATTATGAATTTTATGGAAAAAAGAAAAAACAATAATTTTTCATTAAAATTGTGTATTTTATATTTAAATATAAACAAAATTATTATTATTTATAACCCGGATTCGTATTTCGTGATCAAAAATATGAAAAATTTTATATATCTCGAAAACGGAGCATCCAATAGAAATAAATAAAAATTGTTTACGGGTTTCTCACAAAGTGTTCCCATTCGCATGAAATAATTTTTTTTTTCAAAAAATCGCCAAAACAAAAAAATGGCTAAAATTAAAAAATGACTATAACTCGGAAACGGTGCGTCCAACCGCAAAAATAATAATTTTATTTACCTCCATGGTAGGCTGTAACCAATGGATGCCTCTCATACGGCATCACTTAAAATCCGTTAATCTAACATTTTTCTAATAAAAAATCGCTAAAACTCACATACGTACATATGTTTTTATGTATGTCCGGCTTGTAGTCATTTTTTATTTCAGCGTTTTTCATATTTTGATTATTTTTTTGAACAAAATATCTTCCAAACGATGGACCACGTTATGAAAAATCCTTAGAAACTCGTAAAAAAATAGTTTTGTTTCTAGTTTTGTTTCGATTGGACGCTCTGTTTCCGAGATATTGACATAAGGACGTTTTAGCGATTTTTGATGCTAGAAATTTTTGTTTTAGCGATTTTTCAAAAAAAAAGTGGTGCCGTATTGAAGACATCCATAGGTGAAAATTTATTATTTTGCGATTGGACGCACCGTTTGCGAGATATAGCCATTTTGTTAGTTTAGTGATTTTCTTATTTTGGCAATTTTTTGAAACAAAATTATTTCTTGCGAATTGGAACACTTTGTGAGCAACCCTTAGAAACACGTAAAAAATTGTTATTTTGCGATGAACGCTTCGTTTTTCAGATACAGACAGTATTTCTGAATTTTTCATATTTTCGACCAAAAATGTGGATGTGTGAGAGCGGGCGGATGGACGTTGAGTGTTTTTGTTTTATTGTGTTTTGCTTTGAATTTCAATGAGTCTTCACATTTTAAAAGTTTTATTCAATTGTTGTTCCTTTTTGTTGTTATCATTCATCTGACACTCCCATATGTTGTGCACTCATCTGAGAGACTTTAGAGAAGCGGAAATGTGTGGAAAAATAACAGAAAACTAATAATTTTGACACTGTGGGGTTCGGTTTCGTAGACACGCTGGGCGAGTGAAAGTTCGCCCGCATCTATGGATGAGTGAGAACAAAGACACATTTTTGTTTTAATTTTTGTTTAAATAGCGGTTTCGTAATAAAAGTCATGAAATAAAAGAAAAATCCTGAAAATTCGAATATTGTAATGCCCCATAGAGCTGCCATCTTTCTCATCTGACGTTTCGATTTACACTCTTCGCTGTGCGGTTCGGTGCGATAGAGAGTTATTTGACGTAAATTGACTTACACCAGGTGGAATTACAAAAATTGTTGACTTATATACTTATTTCCTTTTGATGAGAAGCTATGAAATTTAAACGCAATTTGGACTTTTTGTCATATTTTATTGTTAGTACATATTTGAGTTGTTTTTAGTCAAAAATGTTAACGCACAAAACGAAATGCCGTTGTTGTTTTCTTGTTGGCTGGATTGAACCATTGCCTATATCTGGTATTACTAAAGCAATACTTTCCAACATGCAACATCCATATGCAACACGCCAAACTTCGTAAATGTACTGAGTTAAATCGCTTCTCTATATGTCATTTCTCTATGGTTCTTATCATGTAATTTTTGGAATTCTTATCGCTCATATTATGCCCTGGTTTTTAACCAAACGTATGTAGCTTTTTAAAAATAATGATTTTTTAAATACGTGTAATATTTTAATATTTAATCAACTAAAGGCGGTCTGACATCGAAACTGATATCCATGTGACTGATAATATTTGTTTTTATATTATCTTCAACAACGTTTCACTCCTATGTGTTCCTAGCACATATAAATATTTGTATTCCTTTGTTCGAACTTTCCGTTATCAATAAATAACACAGTGCAACACGAAAAAAAATAACCATATACGGACACCACTACACCGAGCGAAAAATAGCAATATCATATTGATATTTTGAAATATTGATTTGATATTGCACAAAATGATATTTTTTGACGCTGGCGTAACCACTTTTTTCATATGGTTGTTGTCAATTTTATTTTTGATGCGACGTAAGCGTCGTGTTTGATAATTATAATATCAATTTGATATTTATAATATCAATTTGATATTGATCAATATCAAAGCGCTCGGTCACCAAGTACAACAATTAAATGTTTGTTGTGATTGTAGCCAATTTTTTCGTATGGTGGTAGTAAAATTTCATTTTGAAAATTTATAATATCAATTTGATATTGATCAATATCAAAACGCTCGGTCACCCAAGTACAACAATTAAATGTTTGTTGTTATTTTTTTTATTTCTCTTAGCTTACGGTATCAATTTCATGTTAATGCATGAACCTGTAAAACACATACACATATATGTACATACACATATATGTATTGTTTTTGCGAAATTGTTTGGCTGTATATCACACGCATTTTCTGTGGTAAAAAAAATTTACAAAAACAAATATATATTTGATTTTTGCCTGATACATTTTTTCTGACGTCGCGGCAGCATTACCCATGATATTTCTTGCCTATGCTTATACATATGCAAAAATGATATTGCCTATCGGCTCAGTTGAAAAGTGACATTTAATCAGTGTGGTGTTAATTGCTTATTGTCGTATTAACAAAAGAATAAATAAAGAAAGTGAATAAAGTGAATAAATAAATAAGCAAAACATTTAAGTTCAAATAAAAGTTAATTATAAAAAGTTAATTGTAGAAAGTTTTTCAAATGGAGGATAAATTAATGCAGCTGCCTGCAGAATTTGAGCTGCCAGAAGTATATCCTTTATTAAAAAGTAAGCTATTAATTTTTTAGCGCACAAAAATTATTAGTTAATTAAATAAGAGTGAAAAGTGCAAAATATGTGCGGTGTTTATACATAAATACATACAGAAACAACTGTACAAATGCGTGTTTGCTAAACTCGGCTATTATTATTAATCTAGTCCAACATCAATTTGTTTTACTAATTTATTAAGTGATTTTAGCAAAAAAAACGAATTTTATTTACTAAATTATTATTATATTTACTATATTATATTGTTTTTTAAATATTTTCCAAAAATTAATTTTTTTCATAGTTCGCGATTGATTTTAATTACCTCTATCCTGGAAAAGGTAACTCGTTTAAGGAACAATGGGACTGCAGTAAGTCAAAAATTGTTGAATACATAGAAAAAACCTCCATAATTCAGCCTGCAAACGACAGCTCTTATCTTACAAAGCAGCAAAGAATCAAGGTAAAATTTGCATCGGTTAGTTAGTTTCTCATTAATAAATTAAAAATCTTTGCAGAGATACAAAACTATTTAATAATAATTTTGTTGGTTGGAGTACTGCAACCCACTGCCCGTTTTAAACTCGCTGATGGAAAGGGACACAAAAAGGTGACTATTTCGGATGCCCAGGACAGTCTAGTTCTAAGACTTCCATCATTAAATGATTTAGAAATTTGAAATTTTTTCCAAGTTTAATATCTTACCCTTTTTGAACTGAAATCAATTTTAATTTGTTTAAATATCTTATTATTTTTGAAAACTTTGAAAGTTTGTCTAAGTTATATGTACTAAATATAAACGTAAATAAAAAATTTAATAAAAATATATATTAAATTTGTTTTATTTTTAAAATCAAATTATAGATTTCGTATTCAAATTTATCAATTTTTGATTTAAAATTTTAGATATCAATTTGATTTTGATCAATATCAATTTGATGTTGGTTAATATCAATTCGATATTGATGAATATCAATTGGCATTTTTATTTTGACATTTTAGATGTCAATTTGATATTGATCAATATCAATTTGATGTTGGTTAATATCAATTCGATATTGATGAATATCAATTGGCATTTTTATTTTGACATTTTAGATGTCAATTTGAAATTGATCAATATCAATTTGATGTTGGTTAATATCAATTCGATATTGATGAATATCAATTGGCATTTTTATTTTGACATTTTAGATGTCAATTTGATATTGATCAATATCAAATGGCACGGTTGACTTTCAAGAAAAAAGTTTATTATAATTTATTATTTATTTATTCCAAGAGAAAATAGCGACCGAGACATTTGATATTGAACGATATCATATTGATATTTTTCGCACTTAGCCCCATTTTGTTAACGTTTAATATCAATTCGTTAACGAAAATATCAATTTGATATTGTTTTTTCGCTCGGTGTACGTGATAAAAGACTAAAAAAAAAAGACCCGTGTCTCCCAATTTTTCCCAAAGTCATGCACTTTTTTTTTATGGACCGCCAAAGATTTGGGGCCTCGGTATCATTTTCATAAAAATGTGATCATTTTCTCAGGCTCATATCTTGCAAACCGTTTAGAATTTCGATTTACTCTCTGAGGCAAAGTTGTAGCTCTTGTCATAAAGAATATATAAAATCAAAAAAACTTCACCTTCCAGATCAAAATCGCAAAAAACTTAAAAAAATTCGATTTTTTTTTACCTTTTTTCCCGTGTTCAGGTCCATAGGTAGCAAACCGTTCAAAATTCAAGGAAACAATCAACTACAAAAATTTACCTAAGATCTCAATAAACAAATTTCTAGAACATATAAACTTCCTAGAGATGATTCTTAACACTGTTTAGGTAGCACGCAAAAGTGAAAAATTTGCCGAAAATTTTTTAATTTAATTTTTTTTACCTTTTCTCCTGTTCAGGTCCATAGGTAGCAAAAAATGAAATATGCCTGGCCAGAACCATGTGTTTGTCCCAGGGTTAACACCGTTTAGGTAGCGCTTAGGTATCACGCGATCATGCACCGACAGCAGCAGCACAGGCAATGCAGTAAGCTCAGCACACGCAACAAGGGACGCAGCACACAATATAAAAGCGACACGACGCTCACATCGAGGCATTACACAGCGCGACGTCAACGAGAGCTCAGCGGTGAAAGTTATAAAGTGAAAGTGAAAGTAAAAAAAGTGAAAGTGCTACAGTATAATTCGCACACAACATTGGCAACTGACAATTTCAATATGCAGTGTGAAAATATTGATTTATTTTTCTACGTTTGCGGTCATCAAACCAGAAAAAAAACATCTACAAGATTTCAGAAGGAAAAGAATCTTTTAACTAGTGAATTCAAAAGAGCATATACACTGATTTTCGACGAAGTGGACTTGACCGGTAAAAATTACACACCTAATACAGTGCGTCGCCAATGTTATAACAAGCTCATGGCATGGTTTAGTGGAGGCAGAGGTACTATGAAGTATTGTAAGCCGGTAAACTGGATTAATCGCCCAGGTGATCATGATGCAACCAGTTGCTATGCATGCGTAAATTACACATGTCGTCTAAATCGACATTCTGAGAAGAACAAAATTTATAAAGCAACTGCAACAGCCACACTACCAGTGCTTGCACCTGAAAATTTTGTATCACCAAGGCCGCCAACTCCAGATCGTACTACAGAATTTACAGCAATGAGTACAGCAAGTGGTGTTACTTATGAAGATCCATTTGATACCGATTATGAGCCCCAACAGGGAAGAGATGGACCACAACTAATAACACAAATGGAAATGGATTTCATTGTGGCCATATTGGGATTATCGCAGCGACTTGCAATATTTTTGACAGCTTTTTTAAAGCAAAGAAAACTCACACATGCTAATGTTAACTCTACGGCGTACCGCAAACGACAAGCTGAATTTCAGATGCTCTACACTCTAAATGATGACAATTCGTTCGCTTACTGCAACGATATAAAAGCTTTGGTGGTAAAAATGGGAATGAACTACATCGCTAGTGAGTGGAGATTATTTATTGATGGTTCTGTTTCAAGCTTGAAAGCAGTGTTGTTGCATGTGTCGAACCGAAAACCTTCCATTCCGCTAGCAATGGGTATCAACATGAAAGAAAGCTATGAAACATTGAAAGATATAATGGAAAAAATCAAATATTACGAAAATAAATGGAAGATTTGCTGTGGTTTGAAGGTCATCAACATTTTGCAAGGGATCATCGATAAGGGCGGCTTCCCAAAATTCTTTTGTTGTCTTTGTAATTGGGATTCACGCTCACCTCTGAATCAATTCCAATGTAACTCGTGGAGGCCAAGAGGAAGTGTGGATGAACAAATACAACAACATAGACTGAAGAATGCACCTTTAGTTGACAATACTCAAGACATCTTGCTGCCACCGCTCCACATAAAATTGGGAATTGTTAAAAAATTCATCGAAGTGGCCGTTGTAAATTGTCCAAACGCATTCGACTATTTGAAAAGCGTTTTCCCAAAGCGTAGCGATGACAAAATTAAAAAAGGTATTGTAGTAAATTTAAAACAAAATTTTTGTTCACCTAATTGTACTATTTACACTATGTTAATGTTTTCTTTTCTGTCTTTATTTTTTGTTTTCATTTAACAGGCGTACTTAATGGCCCTGACATTAGAAAGCTATTCAAGAGCAACTTTGATTCATCGCTTGATGAAAATCATTCAATGGCATGGATTTACCTTCAGCGTGTATGCACCAGAGTCTTGGGAGGGGATCGAGACGCGGAACCGGAAGCAAGAGAATGGGTGAAAGGAATGCTGCATTATTTTGAGATAATCGGCGCATCGATGACATTAAAGCTGCATTTTCTTCATTTTCATTTTGACGATTTTATCAAACAACTCCCTACCGAATCCGATGAGCAAGGAGAACGGTTTCACCAAACCATAATGCCCATGGAAAAACGGTACAAAGTCAAAAACCTCGACGCATTGCTTGCAGAGGTATGTTGGTGGAGTCACAAGATCACCCTGTATGATGTTAATGAAGTATTTGAAGAAGAAAGAGCTGATGATGGAGGGCAGTCTGGAAGCAACGTGCCAGTGGACACCATAATTGCTGAATCAGATTCGGACGACGATTTGGATCCACAACTTAAGAGAGCGCCATTTGCAAGTCCAGAGCCATCAACATTATAAACATAATACGAATACTTTTTTTTAATATTTTTGTAATAGATAGCATAGTATCTCAATGTTGAAGTAAATAAAAAACAAATGAAATTAAAAAACGGTGTTAAGAATAATTCCCAGGAAGTTTATATGTTCTAGAAATTTGTTTAGAGATCTTAAGTAAATTTTTGTAGTTGATTGTTTCCTTGAATTTTGAACGGTTTGCTACATATGGACCTGAACACGGGAAAAAAGGTAAAAAAATCGAATTTTTTTAAGTTTTTTGCGATTTTGATCTTTAAGGTGAAGTTTATTTGATTTTATATGTTCGCAATTTTTGTTCTTTATGACAAGAGCTACAACTTTGCCTCAGAGTTTGCAAGATATGAGGCTCGGTTTGCAAGATATGAGCCTGAGAAAATGATCACATTTTTACGAAAATGATACCGAGGCCCCAAATCTTTGGCGGCCCATAAAAAAAAAGTGCATGACTTTGGGAAAAATTGGGAGACACGGTTCTTTTTTTTTTTAGTCTTTTATCACGTAGTGGTGCCCGTATATGGTTATTTTTTTTCGTGTTGCACTGTGTTAAAGTATAAAAACAATGTAATTTTAAAATTATTATTTATAGTTCCTTTCAACTAAATCTTTAAATAATAAATTTAATGCAGGTACACAAGCAACAGGTTATTTTAAAATTAATAAAGTTTAAAGTTTAATTAAAAACTGACTATCAGTACATTCGAAATTAATGCAGTCTTTTCCACTGTCTTGCAGAAATGATGTTACGGTGCGTTTACACGGGACAGTTTGAGACAAGATAGTTGAGAGTATGTATTAGTTGTCACAAAGAGAAAAATTGTTTGTGTGACGTACGCGTCCAGCCAGTTATAAAGACAGTACAGTTTTAAGCAACCGCCGACAGTGTCGTTTCGTTAAATTTCGTGCTCTGATTTTTTGTTTCTTCGCTCTTTTGCCATTGTATTTTGTCTTACTTCTCCAAACTGATGTACTCTGCAAAATTAGACATGTATTCATGTTTATAAGTTTGTATTGTCAAACAATATTTCAATAAAAATTAGCAAAATTTTCAAATACAAATATATTTCCCAATTTGTAAATTCGTTTGCGATGTTTTGCTTTTTTCACAAATTACTACGAAACGTCACCGATATGGCCGGTGGCTGAACTAGTAGAGGTTGACGCAGTAGGATTTGTTGTAATTGTGTAAACCAAAAACAGGCATTTAGTTTTTGTTTCATGACTCTAACAAAAAAGTACAACAACAAAATACACTGAGTTTAACAGATGGAGTCATAAGAAAGAAAAATCAGTGGTTCTATTGCGCCAACCTTTACTAGTTCAGCCATGATCTGGCCGCTTATGTCAAATCTCTTGCCGAAGTTACTGTCATTGAAAAATCAGAGACAGTGTCGAGGCAACAGAGAGAAGTGTAAGTGTGGTAGTAAAAATGTGTGAATGAATTTCTACTGTCGGAGCAAAACTGTCCCGTGTAAACGCCAGGTTAGTATACAAATTGAACTTAACTAACAATAAATATAAAAAATCTTATTTCACATATGTAAAAAACATCAAAAATTATGATGTTTTGCATTGTAAATTTTGTCGTAAGTCCTTTAATTATCCTGGGATATATTGTCCCACTCGGATTTTTAGGGCTATTGTCCTGGGATATATTGACCCACTCGGATTTTTAGGGCTATTGTCCCAGCTGGAGTTTTGATACCAATGGGACAATATGTCCCATTAGTATCAAAACTACGCATAAAGCCGTCAAAATTATTTACATAAAAAAATAATAAAAGTAAGGATCGGTATTAAATTCATTTTATTTTCATATTATTGAATCTTAATTTGAATAAAAAAGTTATACGTATAAAAACTAAAATTATAATTCATTTTATTTTTAATCATTTTAAAAATACATAGATCATATATGATAATTTTTTTAGAAAAAAAGCTTTTACTTATGATAAGGAGTAAAACATTCAATGCAGAGTGCAACGATACAATTTGAACATATTGTTTTTGTTCTTTTTTCATTGCGCTGCAGCTTACACAGCACGACCTTTTTTGTGATGTATCGCCTATGTTAATCAAATTGCGTTTACGTTTTGGTGGACGTCTCTATGATACCTTACGTTTAGTTTGGCTTAGGGTCCTGCCAGTTTCGATCATGTCTTCAGGTAGTGGAACCAAAAAGCTGATTGATTCGGTTTTTTTTTGTGTTTTACTTCTTGGTGAACTATCCACGCGTTAACTACCGCCATCATTAATATTTTGAAAAAAACTTTTTTCCACCATTTGTTGGACTTTCCATCCAAATCATAAACACCAACTTTTTGATCCGCTATGTCAACTCCACCCATTATTGCTACATATTTTATAATAGCATCAGGGCACTCAACAACAGACAGAAGTAATACGTCTTTTGAATCCTGCCATCGACAAGCAATTGTTCTGAGGCAATTTACCATAAATTCACTCTCATTTCTGTTTAATTTTCCATTAAATTGCGGAACGATTTTTCGAGTTCGTATCACAGTTCCAACTGCCGGATAGTCAGTAAAATTTATTAAACGAGTACTAGTAAAAAATCTATCGAAACTTATCATAACGTCTGGGTTCCGTATAGTACTACAAAGTTTTTCCACAACTCTTTCTCCTAAGGTAGATTCGGATACCACAGCGCTTTCTTCTCTTCCGCTATAAATATTTAGATCATATATAAACCCAGTTTTGGCGTCACATCTTAACCAAATTTTTATGCCGCGCTTTATTGGTTTTAGAGGTTGATATTGTTTTAATGATGACCTTCCCTTAAATTTTGTCATTGATTCATCAATAGCTTGAAATGTTACTTCCGTTCTAACACTAGGAAAAGTTTGTTTTACACAAGATAACGGTTCTTCAACATAATACACTTTTGAACATCCATCTGGTTTTTTAGGATCATTGAAATACATTTTGGATATTATTAGCTGAAATCGTTCTCTTGACATTGCATTTTTGATGGCTAGGTTTCCAAGAGATGGATGTGTGCTCCAGTAATTTTGAATCCTTGGAACTTTTTTATGGCTCATGATTAGGCAACATCTTATTACCATTAGAATCTCATGCTCATCAGTTTTTGGAATTTTTTTTTGTCTGTTTCCAACATTTCTAGTCTTTTATTTGTACTATCAGCAATAAATATTAAAAGCGATTTCGGAAAAATATCTAATCGTGTGGAACTGCGGTTAACATCAGCCAAAATTATTGGTTGTTTTTCGATTGGGATCTGCATTCTTGGTCGAAAATTTGCGTCTAGTAGTGACCATAGCAATGGATTTACAAAGTTTTCGCTTGGATTATTTTCATCGATTAATTCATCATTGCCTTCCATCATTTTCTTCACTCGACTCTGATGATTCATTTTCCGGCTCAGAGTCACTTGATTCAGTATAATCGGAATTATCGGCTTCTAAAGGCTTTTGAAGCTCTGCACTTAGTTGCGACATTTTTGCCTAAATATAATACGAATGGGATATATAAGACCAACGAAAAACCCGAATGGGACAATATGTCCCAAACCTACAAAAATTTATACTTACAGAGAATAAACAAAGTTTTTCATACACAAGTAATAAATTCAGCTGATTCAAACAAATATACCAATTTTGGTTGCAACACGGATACAGCTTCCTTCTTTAATTTGCAAATGAAGTTGCCTCTACGAGAGCTTGTCATCAACTGACGCTAAAATCTTATTGCAAAATCACTCAAAACTAAGTCCCGTTATTTATTTCATTAACTAAAACTCAAAAGTACGACTGGGACATTTTCAAATATGATTTTTTTACTTAAGATAACAAATAGGACTATTCAACATTCTTTGGGACGTATTATCCCAATAGCACCGAAAGGGTTAAACTTGTGTGGCTCAATTTGTTTTGCTTTTTGGTACGAACATCTGTTATTATTGAAAAAATCCTTTCTCCATCGGCATTAGCATGGGGTAAAGCAAACAAAATCCGTACCAGTTTCGATAAATTTGGAAATATAATTTCGTCATTAAAGTTTTTCATTTTTATTGTTTTTATCCAAAATTGTGCCATATCTATTTTTAAAAACATATTAATTTCACTTGTAGAAAAATTAGAAACTCATGCATGAGATCATTGAGACTTACGTTAAATTTTTTAGACAATAGTTCAAATTTAAACTCATCTTTTTTTCTCCAAAAACATTTTCTGGGGTTAAAAATCCCATTTCTCTAAATATCGAATCATTATCTAGTGGGAATCTAATTTGAATTTCCTGTAGCACCGTTAAGTAAAACTCTAGACAATATGATTTAATTTCATTATATTTCTCTTCAGGGAGCTTTTTTTAACAGTTCCTCACATTCGTGGCCGACAAAAATGTCCTTAATTGGCAACAAAATATGTTGTGATCTAACACAACAATTTGCTTTTAGTTCCGACTTTTTAATAAAATTTTGAGCGAGCTTTAAAAAAATTTTAATTGATTCAGAATGAAACACATGAATTAATATTTTTTTTTGCCTAAAAAGAGCATTTATGTTAAAATAGTTTAAAACATATTTTAAGAATAATAAATAAGCCTTTGTGCAATCATTATTAAGTTTAGCATAAATCAGTTCGGCAGATTTCGGCTTATCGCGATCACATACATATTTAAAATATTCCTGTAAAACGTTCCAATTAGATAATATTCTGTCAATGCATTTTTGTCGTGAAAGCCATCTAGTAACAGAAATCGTCAATATTTTACGTTTTCTTCATTAAAAAGTTGTTGAAAATCTTCTAGTTCGGCACACCTCTTTGAGCTACCCAGAATATAAGTCGCAATTTGTCTTATCAATTCTTCCGGTGCTTTTGGTAAATTAAGGCAAGCTTTATTGGCAATAATCGCTGAAGTATGGCATATTCACTTTATAGTAATAGCTTCGTTATTGTCATTGAGCAGCCGCGGTGAGAAGGAGTTATATTTTCCTGCCATGACGTTGGCTCCATCGCAGCAAAGACCACCACGTATGTTAGAAAATGGAATTGAATATTTTAACATGCATACTTTGAACATTTTATGGAGCTCATCCGCCGTACAATCTATTCCGACAGGAAGCAAATCTAACAGTTGCACAACTGTTAGCTCCTTTTCTTCATCAAAAAATTTAACAAGAACACACATTGTTTTGGAAGACGAAATATCAGTGCTCTCTGCTACGAGGACAGAAAATTCATATTTTTGTAGTTTTAATATAAGTTTAGATTTTTCTTCCTCTGCTAACACGTTTTGTATTTTTTTAGTGCACTTAGTTCTTCCCAATTTGCTGTTTTTTATAATAGAGGAGTCTGGGACTATTTCTTTTGAAAGCGGAAATAAGTGATCTACTACATGTAGCGCAACATTGTGCTCTGCAAAAAATATGCTTATGCGCATTTCGAAATTTGACACAGGATCTTTTTCTATTACTCGCTTTTCCAAAAAAATTACAGCAGACAGTTGTCCGAGGCCTTCGGCCACGGACTGTCCCTGCAGGCTGCGTCAGAGACACGGCCATTAAGTTTAACGTAGAATACGCCATCCGATACTGTTTGTTTCACTTTTTTCTAGATACATGTTGCCAAGCATCATTAGGTTGCTGTTCGTTTCACTTTTTACTAGATACATGTTCCTAAGCAATGTTGAGCAACCAAAAACACTCAACCAAACACCACAAATATGTTTGAGTGTATGTGTTTAAACAATTTTCATTTGAGAAATTTAAATGTTAGGAAGATATCAACCAATATGAAATGTATATCAAACGAAAGATAACATCTTCATTTACCTACAAAAAAAATTTTAAAAAAATTCATCTAGCCGTTTCCTCAAATTCAATGAAATAAAGATTACAACAATAAAAACCTGACATGACTCCTCATACCGTAAGGTAAGACGTATTCTACGTCAAAAGACTCCAAAGGCTTTAAATTATTAATACCTGGAACATTTTTTTTGTGCAATTTTGTTAAAGAGTGCTTTCTTAGTTCGGATTTCCCACAGTTTAAAATCTTACCACATTCCCTGCATTTCCATTTAAATTGGTCATCCTGTAAATTCAGTTATTTGCAACCACTCCGGCCGCAACTTTTGCTTCCTATATTTGCTTTGGTTGCCTTCGTTGTCCGAAGAATCTGATGACATCCTAAAAAACAAAGCACTACATTACGATTCTGTGCACTATTAAAATATTTATATTTGTATTACCTTTTTCTTAAGAAAACGTTATTTCATAGACTCAAATGCAAATTTTCACAATTTCCAACTTCCAAGGAAGTTTGATTTGGAAATTTTCATTGCAATAAAGTACTAGGCACATTTTGTTGCTGCAGGCTTGACACCACCTGGCATATGAATTCGCTTTGGCATATATATACATACACGTACATATTAATGTCGCCAACATTTTAAACCACAAACAACTCTGGAAATATATTTTTAAGTGATTTTAACGAAATGAACATTTTTGAACCGTTTTGAAAAAAAATATTACTAAAGAAACGTTATGTTTGCATTTATTTCAAAAATAATGCGACATGACGAAAATATCCCTACATTTTGGAGAATATGAAAAATCTGTCCGATTTTCCCTACGCTTCTATTTTAGTATCAAAAATACCTACATGTTGGGATTTTCCCCTACTCCTGGCAACACTGGCTAAATCTTAAAGCTTTCAATAACTGATGAATTATTTTAGAGCTAATTTATTGTTGTTTTTTATGCATAAGGCTGATACATTGTGAATATCAACATGATGGTCAGTAGTCGCACAGTGGGCAAATAGAGCCGTTTTTTGGCTAATATTGTTGTGTCGTAATTTAATAACGATCAATGAAAATCGCTTCTTTCAGAGATTTATTACAAATTATTTTCAAAAGGCAAGCAGTTTGCCAGAGAAATTTTTTTCAAGACAAAAGCTGAAACTATCGATATCAAGATTTTGAGAATTTGTTATTCCAATGATGCCGTGAAGAATGTCATCATTATCCAACACTGTGTACCCAAAGTCAACACAAGGCGGCACAAGTCCCAAAAAATCATCATAAACTAAAATTTAAAGCAAAAAGGTCGACTAAATATGATTTTAAGAACCCTGAAATATCACCAAAATGCATAACCGAAGGTAAATTTCTGCAAGATGTTTTTGATCGCACAAAATGAATAAAAGAACTTTGGATCATTTTTAGTTCTATCCTGTAAACTAAGTAAATATTGTCTATATAAAATTTAAATTCACTCAAATAATTATTTGTACTCTAATATCAAAAAATTCTTCATCTTTAAAATCCTTGTTAAGCCATGTTTCGATAAAAAATAAAGACATCATAGTCACATTGACACGTTTGAAAGTAAAATTTTTGGATCTTCGTACGCATACCCGACATATTTTCATGATAAAATGACAGGCCATCTTGGTCGGTTTTACTGCTCAAGCTCTCTCGGGTACAATTTGATCCCTTTGAAAAAACTTAAAAAGGACGCACCGTTACATAAGCTGGCAACAACATTGATTTAAACAGCTCGTTATATCAATCGGCAGAAATCGGTAATGTTCCCAGCTGACGTCAATCTGCTTGGCCACATATTTCATAATTTGTTGTTCAATAACCGAGGGCTTAAACGACGAAATATGATACGCATACACATTACAAACGAAAGAGCATAAAACAGCTCGTAGCACTGGTGAGAGACATCATTCTGGGCAATCTCTCACCACGAAAACGAACGCTCGCGAACGCTCTTTTTGTTTTGTTTGAGGGTAGAGCGTGGATGCAGCAAATAATTGTGTTCAGTTTATGTGTTACGAGTGAAGGGGTGACACGCGGCGGGTTTTTAAAAATGGGAAAAGTATCAAATATTGACAAAACAAAGCTTGTTGAGTATAATGAAGATACAAATATTTTGAATTGTCTTTTGTGGGAAAAAGAACTTAGAGGGTACATATTAGGAACCATTAAAATACATTACAAGACTATACACAAGTTTGATTTAATCGGTCCATCTACAAGTGATACAAATATTACTAAACGCCAAAGTTCTAACCTAATTCTGTGCAAAATTAAATAAAAACAATTTTTTGAAGTGTTGTGTTGGGATGGTAACTGTTAAAAGCATTCCATTTCGAAAATATTTGCAAATAATATCAAAAATAATTTCAAACAAAATTTGGCAAAGAAAATGTTGAGCTTAAAAGTTGATGTTGCTACCAGAATGGGTAAGAGTATATTGGGAATAAATGTCCAATATATGCAAAATTGCAAAATAATAATGAACACAACTGGCATGATACAATTGAAGCACAGGCACACAACACATTTTTTAAAAGAGGAAATATTAAAATGCTTGCATGAGTTTGATATAGACCTAACACAATTTTATTCAACAACAACGGACAAAGGAGCAAACATGTTAAAAGCTTCAAAACTAACTCAGAAAGATGTGGAAGATTTTCAAAATGACGATTTCGAAACTACTTCAGAAAATGAGAATGATGACTACGAATTGGTCCACGACCGTGTAAAGTCTGTACTGGCAGTAGTAAGGTGTACTGCACACACCCTTCAACTGGTAACTCGTGATTGTTTAAAGGACATGTAAAGGAAACTGGAAGACTGCAGGAAAGTTGTGAAACTTTTTCAGCCTAGCTTAAGAAGCGGTCGAAACTCTGTAGATCTACGTTTGCCACCTATTGACAATGAAACTCGACATTTCAAATGATGGAATCACTTTTGAGTTTTAAAGACCAAATAAATGAAAATGAGGTGGAGTTTTCTATTGAACGTGAAATTGATTGGACCTTCAGTCAAAATTTTGTTAATGTGTTTACACCAATGGCGCTATGTACTAAGCAACTTCAAGCTGAACAGTATATTATCGACGATTTTTATAGAGATTGAGTTGTATGTGAAGCCAAGTTAAGAAAAATGGGTGAAACTGCGTTTGCAGTAAGATTATTCGAGTCTATGATAAAAAGGAAAGACAAATTACTTGACAATGCTGCGTTATTAATGGGGATCAAACGAAAAGTGCCCTGGTATGTTGTATGTAATCTATTCCCTAACTTTAAAATAAAAATTTATTTTCTATAGGCACATACGTATATTAAGAACATACGCAACGCTTACTTCCTTAAATGGGGAGAGAAATACAAGTACCGAAGGAATTAATACCCAAGATGATATGCCGATGCCGCCTAACGATCGTTATAATATTTTAGAAGAAGAGTTTAATAATTCTACAAGTAGCCGGTTTTCAAGGCAAAATAACGGGAATATTCGCCAAACACTGGATGCTTTAGCATACGGGCAAAAACTAACTTTCGCATCGAATATACATATGTACTTGACTACTGGAAAATTCTGTCTACTAAAGAAAAAGATCTGTTTAAGCTGGCTGAAGTCATTGTTACAGTTCCATCAAGACAAGTTTCCATAGATAGAGCATTTAGTGCGCTGTCCACAGTTGTAACCAAACAGCGCACAAAATTAAGCAGTGCCGCAATTAATAATTTATTGATAGTTAAGTTGAATAACAATATAATGGAAGAAGTTAGTATCTAAATCTTGGAAGGAATTTAAGAAATTTGAAATGTACTTATTTTTTTTTGATTTTTATTTATTTAATTGTTTCCCTTAGTTTTTACTTTGATTTAAATTTATTTTATTCCATATGTATGAAATGTGTTAATTTTTAGTTCATATCCACACATGCCTACCTTCTCTTGCTTATACGAATTTCTGATTGAGTTTTACAATGAACGCTCTCTAACAACGAACGATCGCCAAAGATCGTATTTTAATCGTTCTCTGCACCCTGCATCTAAGTCACTATTATTACTTCGTACAATAATAAATTTCCTTTTACTATTTTTCTTGTGCGATACACTAACCACGCAACAGTGTTCGCTGGGTAATTATGAGTTTCATCATCCACATTATTACTTGGGGGATGCAGAGCAACCAGAACTGAATCAATAGCGGCATTCATGCAAACGTGAAAGCCGAGAACTTTTGCTCAGCGCAAGTTTCCCTCGCACCGTTGCATGAGGCACTAGGTAAAGTTGCTCAGCGCAGTTGTGCTCAAAACCATATAAGCTGACCAAGATGGATACATAAGGTGGTAGCAGTAGCAATTGCATATATTATGTATGTGTACTTTTTCTACTGTTCTAGTGCTATTACCTTATTTATCCATCCTAGTCAGATGACAACGAAATGTCAAAAGTTTACACGTTTCTCCATCCCACGTTTGCGCAGCAAATTTGCTTCGAAAACGTTCCACTTTTGAGCAAGTAGCTTTGTATGGGAAATTTGTTTGTTTTGACGTTTGCTGTGCAAGTTTACGATGTTTTTGAGTTTACGAGGTTCTTTCGAGCTTTCATGAAGACCACTAATGTTTTGCTTTTACTTGTCAAAACACCTGCTGAGCCGCGAGAGCAGACAGTGTTGCCAATATGTTGATTTTTTCGTACTTGTTATGGTTTCAATTTCTTTGCCATATTGATTGAAATTTTGCTCCTCACAGATTTACACCAAAGTTTCACTATCGATAGAACTTTTGAAACGATTAAAAATGACCGACAAGTTTTTTGGCGGTCGGTCCAACTTTTTGATATATAGGCCTTCAGAGCTTGAGTATATAATTGGCTATATCTCAAGTATTTTTGGTCCGATCTGGGTCAAGTGAGTATCATTAGAAAGCTCATACAAAATTCTATAAATTACATTATGTAAATTTTTTCATTTTTATTAACCCGTCGGCGGAAAATTAACAAAAAAAATTTTTTAACCTCACTTTTTTGATAGAAACCTATTTTTCTCAAAAAATGGACGTCGCAAAGTTAGTTTGTTTCTTGATTTAATGAGCAGACAACACTTCAAGCTTTTTGTAAGGTATAGTACTCCTTATTAACCTTTCAAAGACCGTAGATATTCACGTTCAAAAAGCCTAAAATGCCCAGAGAGAAAGTTTGATAGTAAAATACGTCCCAGAGGGGGTTTTTCGGTTTGTTAACAAAGTAAATTAATAACAAGGGAGTCTCAAGTCGGGGATCCCCTATTTTCAATGTCCAATGTTATTATGTTACTGGTCACTGTGACATGCTACATTTTTTTCAGTTTTAGAACTTTGATATCTCTTGACCCAGATCTCTGGTGTTTAAAGGGTTACTGCAGAGTATTATATCTTAAAAAAAGCTTGAAGTGTTGTAACTTTACGACGTCAATTTTTTGAGAAAAATAGGTGTCTATCAAAAAAGTGAGGTTAAAAAATTATTTTTGTTAAATTTCCGCCAATGGGTTAATAAAAATGAAAAAATGTATACAGTGTAATTCATAGAATTTTGTATGAGCTTTCTAATGATACTCACTTGACCAAGATCGGACCATTCTTACCTGAGATATAGCCGATTATATACTCAAGCTTTGAAGGTCTATATATCAATAAGTTGGACCGACCGCCAAAAAATGTCGATCATTTTTAATCGTTTAAAAAATGCTATGAAATCGGTGATGAGCAACTAAAGTGTAGTTATGCCAAATTATTAATTAAAATGGCAAAGAAATTGAAACCATAACAAGTACGAAAAAATCAACATATTGGCAACACTTATACTTGTCAACAATATTTGTTTATTTGGCACTTGCATTTGTCTTCAAGTGGCAAATCAGAAATTTGGCCATTTTCATAAATTTGATTTGGCTTCTGTGGCAGCATTGCGTTCAAACGATGTGGCATTTATGGTTGTTTTTGATTTGTCACGAGAAGCCAAATATTTGGCATTTCTGATAAATGACAAATGCAATTTAGAGATCACACGATTTGTCTATGAATATGACAAATTTTTAGCCAAATGTACAAATCGTGCGATCCCAGCTTTAGGCTCATTTTATTTTCACAAATTGAAGTGTCAGAGTCTACAAATAGCATTAATTTTCCATACATTTATGGGTCTTTTTTTATGAACTTTTTGGGCATTCAGGAAACATTCATGAAAAGTGCAATTTTTGAATGTGTTTTGTGTGTATAACTATTTTTGAAAATTTCCCTCCTTTTTCTAATTCTTTGTTGACTCACTGATGAGTATTTCCTAACCCTGAAATAAGAGTCAGGAATAAGTATATTTTCAGAGCGTAAAATTTGAAAGGCTTGTAGAAAAGTTTTCCGAAAACTCTCTTTTATGGCTCCGAATTGTGAACCCTCAGAAATTGCTCATATTTTCTTTTATAACTCCGAAATAGCAGAAATTTTGTTTGCTAAAACAACTAACATGCTCTTGTTTGCTTTTCTCGTCGTCAGCAGGCAAAGACTGCTGTTTCAGCAGACTTTTTAGCTATTGTTACTAACTAATTTTTTTGAGTGTAAATAACAAAATACAGTCGACACAGCGTGACAGTTGCAACGCAATACCGACACATCTTATGTGATGATGATTATGCTGGTGTTTGGTTGCACTTTATATTATATCTTTCTCTTCCTTATTCCTACATTTTCATGATACAATATGCACGACAGTCGCAGCAGATTTATCCGAAACAGCAGATATCAATGCCAGTGTATGTACTTACATATATACATATGTATATATATAGTGAGTGACTTCTTACATACCCACTGATAACTCAGCCACCTTCACTTATTCATGGTATCCATAACAATTTCTCCTAAAGTCATATTATCCATGTTGGATGTTGGTAATTGTGGATGTTTGGTCGATTTCTCGGATGTTAAATTTGCCGGAAAATGGGAAACTATGTACTATGTACAATAGACCGACTCACAAAACAAAGTTGCTTTTGTCCACCAGCTCAAAATGTACCATGGTTTCTTTTATGATGATTCCCAAAATATTTCGTGTCTAGCATTAAGATCCCGTAACCTGGACCGTTTTTAAAAAGGTTTTTTTTTTAATTTGTAAACAAAAACCACTTTTTTTCCCACCATACAATGTGAGTCGGTCTAATGTGCAAGTATCTTCTCATACATTGTATACAATGTGAATCCAGCAGCGTAAATGGCAAGGCATTCTCATCTCTCAGGCAGCTGGCAAAGACATTCACATGTCGCTTCTTAAAGGAGGTCTGATAAGAATCATCTATGGGATCCAAATGATCTGGTAGAGTGGATGCACGTAGGTTTACACACTTCCCTATCTCAGGCAGGCCTGGTATCAGACCTAATAGTGGAAGGCAGAATGAATGCTCATAGCCATGCACACTTCCCTTCTGTACACTGAAAGAAAAACCTTCATACCATTAATGAATTCTTACATTGCATTAATGAAAAGTGTCATTGTTTTTGAGTCAATGTCGGGCTTCATTAATGCTATAAACAATGTTACATTAAACGAAAAATGTTTCATAGACCTGAAATTAATGTAAACTTTCTAACCGGAATGAAACATTATCATTTTATTAAAGAAATATGTTATATTGATATTATAAACCGTTTCATTGATGTAATGAAACATAATCATTGATGCAATGAACATGTTACATTGATTATATGAATATGTTTCATTGATGCTATGAGCATGTTTCATTAATGCAATGAATATGTTTCATTGATGGTTTGAACATGTTTCATTGAAGGTCTGAATATGTTTCATTGATTGTATGAACATATTTCTGTGATGGTGTAACACGTTTGATTGACGGTATGAACATGTGGTATGAACAAGTTTCATTGTTGGTATGAATAGATTTCATTGATAGTATGAACAGCTTTCATTGATGGTATGAACCGGGTTCATTGATGGTATGAATATGTTTCATTGATGGTATAACACGTTTCATTGACGGTATGAACATATTTCATTGATGGTTTGAACGGGTTTCATTGATGGTATGAGCCGACTTCATTGATACTATGAAGAAAATTCATCGATAGTATGAAGATATTTCATTGCTGGTATGGTCAGATTGTAGCGACAAAAACGGTGGGGGGGGGGGGGGGGGGGGGGTAGAACACACGAGTCTAAGCAAAAAATATAAAATGCAAAAGTTCGAGGGAATCCATATTTTAGGAGTTATGGGCCTCCAAAGTTCGGGCTTTTTGTGGCACGATTTATTTTCGACTATTAGGTTTTCTGGGACGGGGCCAGGGAGAGGAATGTCTCTGTTGCAAATTTTGGATTTCGGAATTTTTTGATTTTTGAGAAAATTTGCCCATACCAAAGTGTTCCTGCGTGGACTCGTTTTTGGGACCTTGGGGGTCCCCATAGGTACGGCCGGCAAAAAAATTTTGGTTTTTGAAATCCCCTTATTTTGCTCGATTTACGGGTTTTTTTAAATGGCGCGGGATTCTGCAAATCAGCCTTTTATTTATTTCTTATTTATTCCTTATCTCATACTGGCACTCATATATTGTGTCACAACTACTGTACATACATACACAATACATAAATACATACATTTATACAAAGCGTACCTACATACAGATTATCCTTTAACCAAATAAATGAATGGTTCAAAATTAATGAAATTGTACATTATATTAAATAAAGATGTCTCATTATTGGTTTTTTAGAAAAAGTTTTTTAAAATTCAATAAAATGTGTGTAATGTAAAGGATGGCCTATGTAATAGATTCTACTTTGCAATGTCTGCAATTTTTCTCAATAGTTTCCCATATTTACATGATAAACATACTTCATTCCATCAATGTAAAAGGTTTCTTAGCATTAATGACGGTCCACAAATTCAAAAACTACAGCAATGAAGGAGTTCATTAAAGTAATGTAACATTTCATAGCATCAAAGAAACTTTTCATTGCATCAATGTAAACCCATTAATGTAACCCATTCATTGATGCTATGAAGCGTTTTTCTTTCAGTGTAAGCAGGGCTGTGTGCAGGCCAGTTAAGGTAAGTCAAGTGATATTCTATTGTTCGTGGGAACTATCCAGCAGCAGCTGGGTAGCATGCCTTTTAGTCGCCATATGGAGGCAAGACTTGCTCATTTCCTTCCTTTTGTCTGGCCGGCTCGCTAGCCTGCAAATAAATGGCCTCGTAGAAGGTTTTCCCTTTGCCGTTTACTGGGTACTCTCTCCATTTGTACGCAATTCGACAGTACAAAGCCATAACAAGCGGTAACGAAGTAGATAAACCGTCCAACAATAAGCACTAGAGATGAGCGATATTTTAGGAGCGGTGATTTAATAACCGTGATTGGCAAATCACTGGTAACTACAGTGGCCGAATATGTAAAGTAGCCGTTCTTTGCAATGTCGTTCTTTTTTCGTTCAATCACTGTTTTCGTTTTTTCACTGTCTGAGTATTTTAAGCAGCGATGTCGTTCTTTCACTGTTTTCGTTCCGTCACTGTTTTCGTTTCGTTACTGTTGTCGTTCTTTAACATTCTCTTTCCTTCACTCTTGTTGTTTTTGCTTGCTGTTTATAAATTGTTATTTCTGTCGGGCTCTCTTGCATAGGATAGAGTGAGACAGGATGATGATTTGCTACTACCTTTTGTTCTCTTTCTTCAATGTTTACATTGATGTATTTTCCCCAACGTTCAAATATACAAAATAAATTTTGTGTCCTCCGCTTTTGAAAATGAATTCGGATTTAAAAAAGAAAAAAACAAGCGAAATGTGGCAGTTTTTTGAGCCGAACGCTAATTTTCTTGCAAAATGTAATATTTGCAAAACCAACATTTCCTATAGGACGACAATTTCTAATTTAAAGAAGCATATGAGCAGCAAACATCCTACGGTGGCTTTGCCAGCGAATCGTTATAAAGTTGTAAGTACGTTAGATGCATTACTATAAAGAAGAAATTCCATATTTTATTTTACAGATAGAGTCAAATAAGTTTGTGGATGTAGATGAGGACTTGGAAGTTGTTACTTCGCCATTGTCTCCTACTTTGCTGCCAACGGATGAAGTACAAAGCACATATGTAGGAAGTAGCGAAATATCATCTGCAACAATTGCAAAAACCTCTTCATCAGGAGCTCAAACACCAACTTCAAAACAAGGATTTTCAAATTTGTTGCGGCAATCCAAAGTTACCACATTATTTGGCAGTCAAAAGCTAACCAAAAAAACAGCAGATCAATTGAATAACAAATTGTTACTCCTATTTATTGCGGATATGCAGCCCTTCAGCATAGTTGAAGATTCAGGGTTTAAGGCGTTTGTTTCTGCTCTAAATCCAGCGTATCAGTTGCCCAGTAGACATGCTATTTCTAAAACCGCTATCCCGGCTTTGTATGAAGAATGCGTGTACAAAATAAAAGACGTTATAAAACAAGGAGTGAAATTTTGCATCACAACGGATTGCTGGACTTCTCGAAACGCGGTCAGTTATATGGCTGTAACAGCACATTTTTTAAATGCCAATTTCGATTTCTGCACAGTATTGTTAGAGTGCTGCTCAACTGATGGTCCGCACACTGCAGACAATTTGGCTCGGGAGCTGATGAGTGTAATGGAGTCCTGGGGCATTCAGAATAAAATTTTATTAGCGGTTTCAGACAATGCCGTTAATATTACAAATGCCATTACGATAAAATTAAAATTGAAACATTTTGGATGTTTTGCCCATACCCTTAACCTTATCGTTAAAGATTCTCTCAAAAGTGAAGCCATTATAAATATTATAAATAAAATTAAATATATTGCTGCACATTTTAAGAGAATCTGTAATTCCAATGAAAAGTTGATGGCCTATCAAAGAAATGCTGGCAGTGTACCTCTAAAACTACTTCAAGATGTTGAAACAAGGTGGAATTCAACTTTATATATGCTTCAACGGTTTGTGCATCTTGAGGATGCAGTTAAAACTACAATGGCATTAATTAATAAAGAGTTGCCTTCTATATCGCAAAATGATTGGATCATAATGAAAAAGTTGTGCATAATATTGAAACCTTTCGAAGATGCAACCAAAAATATTAGTGGGGAATCATACTGTTCCGCATCTTTAGTTATTCCCATGACAAATGGGTTAATTCATGTTTACTCGAATTTGAACAAAAGCGAATATCCAACAGAAATAATTTCAGTTATTTCAAAAATCGAGGCTGGTTTGAAATGTCGGCTGGGTAACGTAGAAAGAAGCAACACACTAGCAATATCTACCTTCTTGGACCCAAGATTTAAAAACTTAGCCTTTTGCGATTCTGCCAAAGCAGAACACATCAAACAGAGTGTTATATCATCTGTCTCTTCACTATATTGCTCTCAATTAGATCCAATAATACAAGAGGAGATTCCAGAAGAAGATACTCCAACAGAACTCTGTCTATGGAATTATTTTGATTCGAATGTTTACCAACATAAACCAATAGGAACCACCACATCACGAGCAATAATCGAAGTTCAGCGGTATTTGGAAGACGACATCATAATAAGAAAAGCCGACCCATTGCAATGGTGGCGGAATAATAAATTTAAATACCCAAAGCTTTGCATTATTGCTCAAGAAAAACTCTGTGCATTGGGATCTTCGGTACCCTGCGAAAGGGTATTTTCAAAAGCTGGGCAAGTACTGAATGAACGCCGAACGCGCCTGAATGACAAAAAAACAAAAATGTTGCTTTTTTTAAACGCAAACTATAAATATGTCAAATAAAAATATTTATATTACTTTATATGTAAATATTTAATATATATGTATATGTACATATCAATAAAAAATGTATAAATTATTAAATATGTTAACAGTTAATGTATAAAAATATAATATTAAATATACGGATTACATTTTATTTCTTAATTTTTTTTAGTGGTTTTTATAAGGTTTAAATAACAGAGATATTAGTATGTCGTTTTGCATCGAATTAAAAAACCGTGATCACGGTCACTGTTTAAAAGAACGGTGATTTACAAATCACGGTCACTAAGAACGGCGTTCCTCAAAAATCACTGGATCGCTCATCTCTAATAAGCACTGTGGAAATGGGTTCAAGTCCTGTGGGGGCTGGTTTTCAAAAGAAACACTTTGTAAGTATTAAAGTTGGGAAAAATATAAATACTTTAGTAATAGCACTGTGGAAATCGAAAACGAGACACGGCAGGAGTGGACGGTTTCACCCTAATTCGGGTACGACGAATCGAACTGCATTATTAGTTTTTTGAGTTACAATTACTGTTTCATACAAAATATACATATGTAGGCTTTCCAGCCTTACTGTTTTCAACAGAATGCGCACTTTTTTTGCTCGTTGTACAGTCTTCTGCATAACCTACACAAAAGTAGGCCCGAGTACTTTTTTTAAACCATTGTACTTTTTTATTATGTTTTTCTTTGGTTCAAAACCCAATTAAAGCGTTTTTATCCGAAAAATTTTTTCAGTGTAGAAAAAAGTAAAATCAAGTGAAATTTATAATTAAGAAGAATTTGATAATTGAAAATGATTATGAGGTAATAAATATAGTTATATAGTGAAAAGCTTTCTCTCATTTGGTGAAAGAATCTGATTCTGAAGAAAGTCGCAAAATTACTTTTCAGCCGATGTTCTGAATCAAAGACTCCCAAAAATCTAGTATTAGAGGTAAGCAATTTTCCATAAAGTTGAAGCCCAAACCGTTTGGAAGAAAGTTTACCGGTGCATTTAACCAAATAGAAGATAGTGGCTGTCAAAAGTGAGTCAAAATTGAAAAATCAGAAAAAAAAGACCACTCTGAAGTCACAATAAAAAAAAATTTGTATGAAACCGTAATTGTAACTCAAAAAACTAAAAATGCAGTTCGATTCTTCGTACCCGAACTAGGGTGAAACCGTCCTCTCCTGCCGTGTCTTAATTAAATCCTCTTAGAAGTTAGCCTATTAGTACTCCTACCAGAATACCTGGAAGGAAAGGCCTTCTGGGACCCCGTTTTATGTAGGCCAGCGAGAAGGCCTGACTAGAGGATGGAAATGTTCACGTCTCCTCTTCAAATGGCTTAATGGTTATTTTTAACTGACGATTGCATTTGTAAGATGGGCGACGTGACTACATTTGCAGGCCTGCCAGAAGGGAAGGAAATCCCCTCATTTTGCTGACTTTTGAAAGAATAAGAATCTATGAATTTACCGCTGTATTGCAAATAATTTCATGCCAACATCTTAGATTAAATACCAAAATTTTTGGGATATGAATGCACGATATGTAACTAAATAGATTCAAATTGCTTTGTTGGCACACAGAAAATGAAGAGTTGTGCCACAATTTATACAGTTCGGTGAGCATTAAGGGGACCGAATATTTGGTTTAATACTTATACTTTCGAATGGCAAAACTACAAGACCATACAAATAAATAATTAAATGGTTTCCTATTACATCCCGTGAAGGAATTGGGGAGAGCTGCTCACAACCAGTGACCTGTGCACTTTCTAGTTTCATACTCACTGATTGGAACACTGATAATGCATGGGACTGTCCGTGGAGGTGGAAAGTTTCTGATTCAAGGAAGCTCTCGCAACTTTTGGCACAGAACCCACCACCTCCCGATGACGATCCTGATGCGCAGTGGAAACCCATTTCCGACTCTATAAAAACTGCCGCAACAACCGTACTTGGTTTCGAAAAACCGCTTCGCAATAAACCGTGGTACGATGAAGAGTGTCGCATTGCAAATGACGAAAAGAACGCTGCACGTATGGTAATGCTTCAGTCAATTGCAACGCGAGCTGCAACTGAACTGTCGGTACTAATGGACATGGTTCAGGGCCCCCTTCTATAGAGACAAGGACGGAAATCTCGTCGCAGATAGCAGAGCATGTTGGGAATATGGAGAGAGCATTTTTCCGCGCTAGTAGTACCTGAGATATCCAATGACGATGGGACAATCGATCACAATATGGACGACGACGTCGATTGCCCCCTCCTAACCAAGACGAGGTCAGAACAGCTATTGCCCGGCTTAAGAACAACAAAGCCGCAGGAGCCGATGGATTACCGCCGAAGCTATTTAAGGCTGGCGGCGATGAGCTGATAAGGTGCATGCATCAGCTCATTAGCAAAATTTGGTTAGATGAATGCATGCCCGGCGATTGGAGTCTCAGTGTACTATGTCCCATATTTAAAAAAGGTGACCCGAGTATCTGTGCCAACTACCGTGGAATAAGCCTTTTATCCAGAGCATATATGGTTCAATCGAGTATTTTGTGCGAAAGACTAAAACCAATTATCGCTGACCTGATTGGACCATACCAGTGCGGCTTTAGGCCTGGAAAATCGACAACTGACCAGATTTTCACGCTACGCCAAATCCTGGAGAAGACTCACGAAAAACAAATCGACACCTATCATCTATTTATCGATTATAAAGCAGCCTTCGATAGTCCGATACGGGAGAAACTCTATGAAGCAATGTCTGAGCTTGGTATTCCTGCAAAACTCATACGCCTTTGCAGGCTGACCTTGACGAACACCAAATACGCAGTGAAAGTTGGTAAGGATCTTACCGAACCTTTTGAAACTAAGCGAGGCCTCATGCAAGGCAACACCCTATCGTGCGATCTCTTTAACATCTTAATGGAGATCATTATGAGAAAAGCTGCAGTCAACATGAATAAAACCATCAGCAGCAAAAGTCACATGCTGCTCGCGTATGCTGATGATATAGATATCATTGGGAGCACATTTAGAGAAGTTACTGCGGTTTTTTCGAGAATTGAGAAGGAGTCAACAAAAATGGGTCTGACAGTAAATGAGGACAAGACAAAATTAATGGTTTCAACGAACAGGGCCTCCACGCGATTAGACCAAATCGTGAACGTTGATAACCGTTATAACTTCGAGGTAGTGGACGAATTTATATACCTCGGATCTGCCGTGAACAAAAACAACAACGTCAGCCTTGAGATCAAGCGGAGAATTGTGCTTGCGAATAGATGTTATTTTGGGCTAAGCAAGCACTTTAGAGATAAAGCCCTCTCTCGAGTAACAAAAGTCCAGCTGCACCATACTCTCATTCAACCTGTCTTGCTTTATGGCGCAGAATCCTGGGTCCTATCGCAAGCAGACGAAACATTCGAGAAAAAAATAGTCTGAAAAATTGATGGCCCTATAGTGCACAACGGCGAGTATCGGCGACGCATGAATCATGAGCTGTATGAGCTTTATCCTGACATTGACGTAGTTAAGCGGATCAAGATAACGCGATTGCGCTGGCTAGGCCATGTCAGTAGAATGGATGAAGACGAACCAGCACGAAGGGTTTTCGAAACCGAACTCGAAGGAAGACGAAAAATAGGAAGACCAAGATTCCGCTGGAGGGATCAGGTTGACGAATCCCTGCGTACACTTGGTATTGCCAACTGGAGAAATAAAGCAAAAGATTGAACTAGTTGGCGAAATAAGTTATATTCGTTTTGTAAGGTCCCTGACCCCCCGGGGTTGTCCGAGACCGGATAAGTAAGTACGTAAGATTGGAACACACAGTTTTACACCGGTACCGAATCGACGGCCACACAACACATGGGACAATTTAATTATATGGAAATTATAATTTGTAGATTAATTTGACTTCCCTCTACCAATCCAAATTCAAAAAAAAATAAATACTACTGGTAATTATAATTAGTTTAAGAGCACGTATTTGGTATCTGGCAATTCTGATCATCAAGTGCAGATTTATGAATTTGAAAATGTTACGAGGCAAGAGCAATCGAAAAGCTGTACATATAAAGTACTTTAAAAACTGTATTGCCAGCTCAAATTCAAACTGTCAACAGCATTCTCAAATTTCATTACAACTGTCATCCGATTCCACAATCTGCATTTGCATTGTCTGAGCAAATGGAAAGGCAACATTTTTTAATTGTATTTGCGAACAATAATAATGCTTTTTGCATTTGTATTGGTAATGCAAATTAAAACAACCTAACACTGTATTTATTAGAAGTAGATTCTGAAAAGTCGCTCCTGATATTCTCTTCAGATATTAGGGAAACGTTGTTATTGTCCCTGCCCAATTGACACAGTGAGATGAGAAGAGCAGTTACACTGAACTCCTGGTATACATCTTGTCCGAAGCGATTTTGTATCGGGGTTAGAGTATTCGTGTTTTTAGCTGGTCAACACGATAACTCCGTAACTCGTTACCAGTTAGAATTAAATTTTGCCAATGATTGTTTTTGCGAATAGTAAATTTGGGATTAAAAATGGGCATTATTATGGCCACACCCACTCTGGTACCGGCCAAATCAATTGAAAAATTTGGCACAAAATCTTGTTTATTGTCAAACTTTTTTTTTACATGTGATTAACTTCACATCCAACGATGGTAATTATTTTGATAATATTGACTTTACTGCAAGAAATTGCGGAAACTTCTAGGCCCTGACAAAAGATGGGTGGCTAGCCGACTGTGTACAACACGATAACTCTTGTAAAACAAATCCTATCTTAATGAAATTTGGTATTTGTACGAACCTGATGATTTATTCCAAATAACAACTTGTATTTTACTTCGATAAATCACTTTATTATCAGCTCTCAGTCCTATGCACGTGTTCACAGTTCGGTGTTCTAAAAGCAACAACCTTATCTTCTTTTCTATCTTTGGTCGTCGTCCACTCGTGGTTGCCATATCGGTCTGTCGCCAGGCATGGGTTGCCACAGTATTAAACAATATTTCGCGTATCTCCTGAAATCGTATGATTTTCCTACTCCCATTTTGGCACGATCAATACAAAAGTTGTATGGCCAGCCGGCTCATAGATCGACACCACAACTTCCGTAGGCCACAACCGATGGTATAAGATAAAATATCGTCAGATCGGCGACCGGTCATAACGCCCAAATTTTTTTTGGGGCCTTCAGAGCGGTCATAAGGCCCAACAGATGGAAAGACACAAAGCCCAAAATTTTTGGGCGTTATGACCTCCCCTAGCGCGGTCATAATGCCCAAATATTATTTTAATATTTTTTCTCCACTTATGAGCAAATTTGAATGTTTTTGAAAAAAAGTGTTCTCCTCATCACCAGCTCCATAATTTCTTCCTTTTCCACATTGCATTCCCCATTCACTTTGGAAATTCTAATCATCACCAGCTTCATAATTTCTGCCATTTCCAAATTGAATTCCCCATTCACTTTGGAATAGTAATGAAAATTGTTTGTCCAATAAATCTCAAAAGGCATATGAACACATTGTGCAGTTTATTAATGTCAACATTTTTCAACTTAAGCCTACGACTTTTACTAGCGACTTCGAAAAAGCGCTTCGAAATGCTATTTTAAAAGTTTTTCCAAAGGTGCACCTGTAGGGATGCTGGTTTCATTACTGCCAAGCACTGAGACGGAAATTGGCAAAGATGAGTGAATTAGCGTGAGCCGTAAAATCAACCGCGGACGTTGAGGTGAATATTTAAAATATTAGATTTACTAATCCTTCCGGCGGACAAAATAATTAACGGGTTTGACATATCGTCGTACCGGAGTTATCTGCACGTACATCCAAGAATTTTTTTTTTTGGAAATTGAATTTAAAGTTTCAGAAAGGTATATCAAAAAAATGGTATGAAAAAAGTGGTCCAATATTTTTTTTTAGATGTAATGGTGGAGATTCTTCATTGTCATATGGAATAATATCAATAGTCATGGAGAAAATTTTTCGAGTTGTTTAGATTCATATTTATATTGTTGCTCTTTCATTTGTTTTCAGTAGGTATTTAGTATTACTGGCGTTACAGTGATTTGGGTAAGATGTTGAATCTTACTAAAAATTACTGAATTGATGATTATGGTTAAAAAGTTCAGACGCAGAATAATTCAGACCTTTTTAATAATATTATTTCAAAAATATGTACATATATAAAACAATTAATTAAAAGTCAATATACATCGCCTATTTGCTGAAAAATTACCAAACAATCTTTTTCAAATTAAGTTGGATAATTCAGTCCAAAATAAAATTTCATCAGAGAAAATAAAAAGACATTGAATGTCTGTATATGATCTTCCGGAAGAAGATATTAAATATTTTTCTAACTTAATGCCTGGTTAATAAGACAAAAAGTTAATTTTTTTTATTTTTTTTATTAGAGAGTTGAATTTTATGTTTGGGGATTTGGCAACCCTAGTGTTGCAATCTGGCAACTGACAGCTCTATCCTAAAGTTGGACATTTTTGAAGTTATGCGTACTCAAAACGTTTTGACATATGAGCGCTATTTGTGTTGTTTACAGTAACTTAAAAGATTCATCTCGGCCCAAAAATGGAATTAAATCGTGAACATTTTCGTTCGATTATTTTTTTACAACTTTCGACGTGTATTAACTCAGCAACAGTGCATGGATGAACTTGATTCAATTTTTGGCGATGAAGCTCCATCAAGGACCAGTGTTCATCGATGTTCAAATGTGGTCGTAGTTCACTCCAAATCAGCTGTTGTTCCGAAAATTTTTGCAAGATCGTCATGTGACCTATCGTGAGATTAGGGTTGCCAGATTTGAAATCAACAAAAAAAGTACATGGAGGAAAAAAAGGCAGTACAATTAAGAAAATAAAAGTACACTTTCTATTATTAAAAAATCATAAAGTTCAGAAATAAAACAAAATCAGTACATAACAGTAACAATTTGTAAATTAAAGAAAAAAGCGAACAAACTTAGGGTGGTATTCTATAAGTCGTGAATCAGTCACTTCGCGTTACTTTTGTCGTTTTGGTAGTTTATAAAATGTTACAGCTGTTCGGTGACTACCTGCGTAGAGTTATTTAATGGGTAGTTTATAATTCGCAGCGCAACGTGTTTGATCGCTTCAGCTGTCAAATTGAACACGCCACAGTTCTTCGCGTTAGATGAAGAAATTATAGACATCAGTTGATGTTGACAATAATAACAATCAATACATACCGCCAAATGGCACGTGTTTTTGAAAAGACAACTAATTTAATACAGCTTGGGAAATTTATTGGACATTTAACCCCAAAATAACATAGGTTTTTTTTTACAAATTTTATGTAAATATTGTTGGTATTTGCAGTATTATAAATAATAGCAATCTTAAAGTCTGTTGATCTACTGAAATAGTGCTAAATTTTTTAATCTTTTTCATTCTGAGCATTTCACTCAAGATAACTTTTTCTGACCTATAATTATTTATTTTAGTTTGGCAACTCTATAAACCGCATCTGTCAGTGACAGCTTTCGTAAACAAACGCAAGCGCGAAGTGATATGTGTATAAACTACCATTTTTTTACTTTGGCGTTCGCGTTGGCTTTTGCGTTTACATTGACTTTCGGGACTTTTAAAATAGTACCCTAAGAGACCACAAATATTTTTTTAAATGAAAAGTAGTCAGGTGTTTCACATTTTATTTTTAAAAGTAATAAGAGTGTAATCTATTCGATATTAAAATTTTTTAATTCTTGTTTTAATTATTTAATAATCAAATATATTATTTTACAACTTTTTGAACGAATTACAAATATTTATAGTTTTTGTGGACTTGATTAACTATTCCGTTTTTACCATTTTCTGTGTTTAAAACATTTTCAAACTCTTTACAAGTGTACGCAAAATTTGTTTTTTAATTCGTTTTGTAAATTTTGAATTCGAAGTTTATTTAGTTCGTTTCTCCAAAAATTAAATATCAAACTGAATATTCTTTCACATGTCGCATAAAAAGAATTGAAAACTCAAATTTACAGATATTTCAGAAATTTGGAAATGACCCACTTTTAGGATCTCTTTCCATTTTTCTCCAACGGATTTTTGTTTTGGAATATTTTCAGAAAAAGCTTTTAAGGATATAAATTCGTCAAAGACTTGACGAGTTATTTCATTGACTATAATTCGATTACGCCATGATTGAAGTGAAATGTTTGAATTAATGTTAAAATGGAAAGTTTTTGTTATTTTAGTAAATCGGTATTGTATGTAAATACTTATGTATACATATACGATTTTTGGTGTGAATAAGAAGTAATATTTTCGTATATATTGTTGGCAGAACAAAAAAAAAAGTACAACAAGAAGTACGGAGGCTAAAAAGAGGTACTTTTGCGTACTTCTTTAGGTGCTATGCAGTCAATTAGTACAGTACAATTAGTAAAAAAAAGTACGCGTACTGCTGAAAACAGTACGTCTGGCAACCCTACGTGAGATTGAGACAACCTTATGCTGTAGACAGACGACAGCGTTTAGTTGCATTAAATGCTCATTTATTCAACTAAACATTTACCCCTGACAGACGGGTTTCTGCATTTAGTTAACAGCTGTTTGTTTGTAAACAGCTGTTCGTTTGTGAACTAATTTTATTGTCATTTACATCGTGAAGAATTTTGTTGTAATTTTATTGACATTAACATCGATATCAAATGGATAGAAGGCAGAAAATACAATTAGCAGCTATACTGCTTGTGAATAATAACAATTTAATTGAACAAAAACTGAAATTGCTTTTGCTACAACTGGTCCATAATGTAAAACGTATACATGCACTAGCAACCATAAATCGGAACGTGTTTCTCGAACTTGGAATCGCTGTGGGACACTCTGAAATATTTTTCCTGTATCCAATTCTATTTAATAATTTAGTCACTTTGTTATTTTATAATTCGGAATTAAATTCATTTCTTTTTATTTATTATAAAATTTTTATTTGTATTTGTAATTATTTAAGTCGACATAAGCGAAAATTGCCAGGCTCAAGAAGATGCTGCGTATCCCCCTCGGACCACACGCGCCGCCTCTTTGCTGCCTTGAAAGTATGAAGATGTAAAATAAATTATTTCAAGTAGAAAATTTTCTAAAAACAATGAAAATAACTCACCTTTGCTGATTTCTGATCCATTGTGACTTCCAATCGAATTCAATTAATTTGTTGTGTTGTGCTGGTTCAATATTTATGGTTTACCAAGTCAAAAAGGTAAACAAATTGCCAGGAAATCGGTTGCTATTTTTGGTAGCAGCTAACATTTTGCAAATTTTCCTTGCTAGAGGGCAGCACTTTCAAACTGTGTTGCCATATTGAAATACCTAAATTCAGCATAAATTCAGTATTATTTCGTGCATTTATATCAACGCTAATGCTGTAGACAGACGACAGCGTTTAGTTGCATTAAATGCTCATTTATGCAACTAAACATTTACCCCTGACAGACGGGTTTCTGCATTTAGTAAACAGCTGTTTGTTTGTAAACAGCTGTTCGTTTGTGAAATAATTTTATTGTCATTTACATCCTGAAGAATTTTATTGACATTAACATCGATATCAAATGGATAGAAGGCAGAAAATACAATTAGCAGCTAATAATAACAATAATAACAATTTAATTGAACAAAAACTGAAATTGCTTTTGCAACAACTGGTCCATAATGTAAAACGTATACATGCACTAGCAACCATAAATCGGAACGTGTTTCTAGAACTTGGAATCGCTGTGGGACACTGAAATATTTTTCCTGTATCCAATTCTATTTAATAATTTAGTCACTTTGTTATTTTATAATTCGGAATTAAATTCATTTCTTTTTATTTATTATAAAATTATTATTTGTATTTGTAATTATTTAAGTCGACATAAGCGAAAATTGCCAGGCTCAAGAAGATGCTGTGTATCCCCCTCGGACCACACGCGCCGCCTCTTTGCTGCCTTGAAAGTATGAAGATGTAAAATAAATTATTTCAAGTAGAAAATTTTCTAAAAACAATTAAAATAACTCACCTTTGCTGATTTCAGATCCATTGTGACTTCCAAACGAATTCAATTAATTTGTTGTGTTGTGCTGGTTCAATATTTATGGTTTACCAAGTCAAAAAGGTAAACAAATTGCCAGGAAATCGGTTGCTATTTTTGGTAGCAGCTAACATTTTGCAAATTTTCCTTGCTAGAGGGCAGCACTTTCAAACTGTGTTGCCATATTGAAATACCTAAATTCAGTATAAATTCAGTATTATTTCGTGCATTTATATCAACGCTAATGCCTTTAAATGCACGAGTTAATTTGCATTAACACAGATAATGCAAATTAACTCTGTCGTCTGTCTACAGCATTAGGCATTAGTGGGACCAGTATACATTCAATATTGCATAAACATTTGACTGTCAAACAAATTTGTTCGCCTTGGATCCCACACAATTTTTCAATCGCTCAAAAACAGGCTCGTGTCGATTGGTCGAAAGAAATCCTCCACAAATACGATCGCGGTGCTTTGAAACACGTCTATGACATCGTGACAGGTGATGAATCCTGGATTTACGCGTATGAGCCCGAAAGGAAACAGCAGTCAACTGTATGGGTGTTTCAAGATGAGCCAAATCCAACAAAAGTTGTTCGCGCCCGAAGCACTCCCAAGCAAATGGTCGCCTGTTTTTTCGGAAAAACCGGACATGTCGCAACCGTACCACTAGAACAACGCAGAACAGTGAATTGTGAGTGGTACACAACCATTTGTTTGCCAGTTGTCTTCCAAGAAATCAGGAAAACCAACCGCCGAAGACGGATCACTCGTCACCACGACAATGCGAGCTCTCACACATCGGCTGAAACAACTGCATTTTTGAGCACCCAAAACATCGATTTTATGGGTCATCCGCCGTATAGTCCTGACTTGGCACAGAATGACTTCTTTTTGTTCCCGTTCGTAAAAAAACAAACTGAGAGGTCAACGTATTTCGACATCTGAAGAAGCGGGTGCTGCATTCAAAATGCATGTTTTGGAGATACATACCTCAATCAGAGTGGCAATAGTCTTTCGACAATTGGTTCAAACGCATGCAAAAGCGTATAAATCTTCATGGGGAATATTTTGAAAAAAACAAAGTGATTTTCGATGATTAATATTTGTTTTTGTTCTCAAATCCCGAAACATAAAATTCAACCCTATTTACATTCAGCCTAATTTTTATAATGAAAACTTGTGTTCGAGTGATATAAATTTGTCTTTATATTTTCATTTTTATAAATATTTTAGTTTATGACAATTACTGTTCTATGCAGTATTGAAATTGAAAAATTAATTACTTTGGTATTTAAGCTTATGATTAGAATTCAGTTTTTTTTGTTTAAATTTACAATAAAGTTGTTAAAATAATATTTACCACGCTTTCTTTCATGAGTAACATACGTATTATTTGCACACACGTGGAGATAACGTAAAAATTTTTGAATTCGCAAATTTCATGTATTTTTCATTGTATATCCACCAAATTGTGATATACGATGATATAACACGATTTATTTTTTGGTTTTGTTGATATACAATTATAAAACGCCTAATCAGTTCATAATCTATAAGAGGTAGCGACCTGGGGACTAGACAGATTGATAGATCTTGAAAAATTACCTTAGAAAGTGTTCCTATCTCCATTTTTTGGATTTTGTGATATACGTGCAAATTAACTCCGGTATGACGATATGTAAGCAGGATGCTTATAGGTCTTGTACCATATTTTCAAAATATCAATAATAAATATTGAATTACTAACCATTGCTTATATTGAATTACTACTCCATATAATTTAAAAAGAAACAAAAAATGATTATAACGCCCAAATATTTTTTTGGGCCTTATGATCTCTTTGAGGGCGGTCATAAGGCCCAAAAAAAATTTGGGCGTTGTGATCGTTGGGCGTTATGACCGGTCGCCGTCAGATCATATTCTGGTTTTGAAAATGATTGATTTTGCAACATTCATTTCAGGTACCTCCTATACAAAAATTTTATGACCGTTTTTGAAATTCGGTACTGGGCATTATTTTGTTAAACGTTGGTCTGTAATTTCAAATTGACGATTTTGCCATGCTCATTTTGGTAACTTCCATACAAATTTTGGCCGGATTGTTGCCTGGTAGACACAACAAAACCTGAAATCACAACAGATCTTACTGTAACTATTGTCAAATTTGTGACTGAAACTTAGAAAATATACAAAAGAAATATAAAATATATGAAGAAATATGTCAGACAATTTGGTAATAGTTGCACCATAGAATAACACATACTATAGAAGAACTTATTCTCTCATCTGACGTTTCATTTCACACTCTCTCGGTAGGTCTGTGGAAATGTTTACATACACCAGGTGGAGTTACAAAATATGTTCACTTAACTATTTCCTGTCGTTTTGGTGTAGAACTGAAAAATTTAAATGTATTTTGCACTTTTTTGTTGACTTTTAACGTTGGTATTCATTTGTATTGTATTTAACACAACTAGTTTGCCACAAAAACACGAAATTCGGGTGTAGTTCCTTTGTGGATCGCTGTATACTATTGCCACCATCTGGTATTATTGAACCCATATTTTCCACCCTCCTCTGTGTAATTTCCATCGTACCTATGACGTTTAATTTATTGAGCGAATAAAACCTTCTACGTATGTGTTATTCTATGAGTTGCACCGAAAAATGTCATATATTATTTCTTTGATAATATTTCATTTCGTTGCTGCAAGAACTTACTTTTCGTTCCTGCATCAATTTTATTTAATTTGAATTGTGTAGAAAAATGAGTTAAAAATTAAAAAAAAGGAAATGCATGAAATTTAAACTATTGATATTTGGTGTATCTCTTAGTTTTTATTGATTATTTATTTATTTTGGAGTTTTGCCAACATTTATAGTTGACGAAACAATTTCGGTAGCGCAATCAGTGTTGCCGTTTGAAAATTTTTTTCCTACCAAAAGTTTCCCAAAATCCGACCAAAATCGCCTGCTTCCGACCAAATTTGAAAACTTAATTAGTATTTGTGATTTGTGATGTACATTTTATTTAATATTTAAGTAAAATAATAATTTCAGATCTAACATATTTGCATTAAAGAATTCAGGCATGTAAATTAATATTTATGTAATGTAATTAATAATTAAATACATTAAAATTGTAAGTAAAAAATTTTTATTCAGTCTTTTTAACATGTCTTCTTTTCATTTATTTATGGTATAATTCAGGCATGTATTAAATACATCACATTAAAAATAAAAAGTTAAAGTTCTTGATTTTACATTTGGTTCTGTAGGTCCCTTTTGGCTGACCAAACATAGTGCGGATTATTGATTTTGATAATTTCTTTACACGATATAATACCGTTGACAGTATTTACTTCTAGTTTATTCCTTAGTTTAGTTTTTATTAGCGCTAGTGTGGAAAGTTTGCGTTCAGCGGCGGCGGAACTATGAGGCAGAGATAACAAATTAAAAATAAAATAAGAAATATTTGAGAAACTTTTCTCATTTAATCCGTTTTATATAGAAGCTATTTTTTGCCAAAAAGCGTTAATGTTTAAATTGGCCAAAGTTTTTATATCGCTGAGCCGCAGCAAATTCCACTCAGTAATTATTAAATCGGGATCACAGTCAACTAACTTAGGCAATTTTAAAACAAGATCCAGAATTGCTAAGACGTCGTTTGAAAGTACCTTATCAGGAGTTGTCATATTTAAAAGTTTTATACTATCGTTTTTGAAATCTAATCGCTTGTTGATCTGATCAAGAAATTCTATATAAAATTCTAAAACTGCAGATTTTATTTCATATTTTTCAGTTTTATTTAAATAAGTTTCCGCATATGTTTCTGCCTTAGTGCCAATAAATATTTTACAAGTATCAAGCTGATACTGTCTATTTTTGTCATCAATTTCTATATTATTTATTAGTTCTTTTTTAATCAAATTGCTTAATATTAAAGGAAAATTCAATTTTATGCTAGTGTATAAATACGGTAAACGTGAAGTTTCCGCTTGAAATTCTTTGTTAAGATTATTGACAATGGGTAGAAAATATGTCAAAAATAAAAAATAACATTTCATTTGGCTTGTCATATCCTCCCAAATAACACCAGCAGAAATTCCTTGAACTTCATATACACAGGAAATTAAATACAATTTTAGGCTATCCCGTTGCTCAACGCCTTCCAGCGAAAGCCAACAGGTGCTGCATATACCTAAAATTTTATGCGGTGCAACTGAACAATACTTTTGGAAATCTTTGAGTTCGCTGACGCGTTTGCGACTACGAGAAAAAAGGTGTATATGTTCCGACACAATTTTTCGATAGACGATGGCAATTTTTTTGTGGCGTAACTGGAATAGTGCTGTAAAGCGTGACAGAAACATTTAATGTAAAATAATTCTACTTCTTTTTCAAATAACGCCTTAAGGCCTCTAACATTACCAGACATAGCATTTTCTTCGTCTGTTGACAATCCTATTAGGTTCTTGAAAGGAATTTCACATAACACAAAAAATTCTTTAATTTTATCAAATGTTGACTTAGTTAATTCCAACATTGTCAGAAACTTATCTTGGATTTCAAACGCTGAATTTACATAACGCGCGATTAAAACAAATTTTAAAACAATTTCTTCGTAGAAAGGTCGGTGGTTCCGTCTACAATTAAAGAAAATTTTGTTTTTTGTAATGTGGGTATTACATCATTCCTTGCCTGCTTTCCAATTTTGTCTGCTATTTCTGTGGCCTTTGTCCTTCCGCAATGCACTAGTTTTGCAATGGCAGAGTCCGGGCAGCACTCAACCAATAATGCAGGAAGATAGTCCATCAATATGAAAGGCAAATTGTGCGTAACGCAAAACATGACCAACGTGAATTCTACATGTTTTACCTGTTTGTTGTTCGTCGTTAAAAAATTTGTCGATATGCAAATGTTTCTTTTTGGTGTCATAGTTTTGTACATGCGTTGTTTATTTTAATAATTTTTCAGATGTGTCAAATGTGCAGCAAGTGGCTTGGAGCATGCAGTACAAAATGGAGTACCATCCCTTTCCTGCAGCCATTCTGTTCTAAATTTCCTTTCAGAACATTGCGGATTATCAGCAAAAACATTTGCATCACTGTAAACAAAAAGATTCATTATTTTTATCGAAATTTGTTAATTTAAACAACTTTACCTACAAGCTGCCTCATTGTTGTTTTCCGTTACTGCTTCCATTTTTTTCTTTTTTGTTATGTATCTAAAATAGATGTTTATTAATAAAAAAAAGATTTTGTTGATTAATATTTATACTTACTTATCCATAGTTCAATCTTCTAATGCACATGCAGTATGTTTTATTGTTTTCCTATTCAGTGTTTTTTCCAAAATGCTGACATTCATAAGAAATAGGGCGAAGAAGCAGAACACAAATCGTTGTCACTAAATTAAGCTTAACGTCGTTTATGATCGCACAGTTCACTGTCACTGATCTAATATAAACGTCGTTAAGAATTACTTACCCGTCATCGAAGTGCATAATTTATTGGTAAATGGTAAACAATGTGGAAAAAGTATTTTTAAGATAAAATATATGAGATTTTAAATAAAGTATGCAAAGAAAAAAATAAATTTTGATTAGAGACAAAAACCGACCAAAAATGAATTGGTCCGACCATTCGACCAAATTAAAAATTTTAAATTTTTTCCGGCCAAATTTGGTCGGATCCGACCAAAACGGCAACACTGAGTGCAATGAAACTACGTTTTATGAAGATAAAGAGAGAAAAGCAGCCAAAAAACGAGTGGGTGAGTTCATTTGCAACAACCGAAAGTGGCAGTCACATTTCTCCGCCGGAATAATTTAAAAAAAATTATTAAAACAGACTAATTGGTGCAACTTTTATTTCAGAAAAATAAATTGTGTGAATTTATGTGTTTGCTGTGATCGTTTCTGTAAATTGTGTATCTATAAATGAAATAGATAAACAAACAGAATGCAAGGAACTCCGTATCCCCTAATGGGATATAATGGGAACAAAACATCCAAAACAAATGCAAACAGTCCATAGTTGTTAAATCCCTTAAAGTTTATATTTCGAAAATAACAGAAGTCCAATTATTTATGTAAATCGTTATCTCACTAAATTCTTGTTATGTTAAATCAATGTTACTATGGTTAGTTAATAATTGATATGAAAACTCCAAACTATGCTGGTATATTTGCAGGACGATTGCAGCAACCATGTACATTAGCGTGTCCCGTTAAACAGCGTTTTTGCGATTTCGTTGTAGTAATAGCACTCGAACAACGCGTATTAACGCCCTTAACAATAATAGTTCAGCATAAAAATTTTTGGAGTTGATCTTCAGATACCTACCAGCGATTTAAATTTGCGGTTCTAGTACATTCTGCCAGAAAAAAAGTTTCGACGATTTTTTCCAAATGTGGCTCAAAAGTTTCGTATTTTAGTCCTTTTTAAGAAAAAAAATTATTTAAAATTTTTGGTGGAGTAATTTTGGTCCACTGGAAGATGTTTTAGTTTTCATCAAGCAAATTTTCTTACACATCAAATAAATTTTTTTTTTATTTAATCTTACAATCTTACATTTAATCTTACAGTAAATGTTTTGGAAATACAGGTCATATATGAAAAGATTTTGAGTGTTTTAATGCAAAAATTTTAAGAAAATATTGTAAGGAAATTTACTTCACGAAAATTAAAACATCTTCCAGTGGACCAAAATTACTCTACCAAAAATTGTAAATAATTTTTTTCTTAAAAAGGACTAAAATAATTTCTCCAATGTTAGAGAAATGCTTAGTTCTCAAGTTGATTTCCAATGTAATTCTCAACTTGACGTGAAACATTTTTGTCCTTATTTGATTTCAAGTTGAGAATTGAAATTTTTTCCAATCTTTGAGAAATATTTTAATTCTCAATTGGATATCCAACACTTTTCTTCACTTGAGACCAAACATTTTTTCAACTTGAATACGATTTGAGTTAAGGTCCAGAATTTTTACGTTGTACGTTTTGGTTTTAATGTTGTTATTGGATTTGTTGTTTTTGTTATTGGTTTCTCTTTGTTTCTTCGTATTGTTTGCGTATTGTCCTATGGCAGCACTGTTCATTTCTCACAGATCTGGTAGATTCTGCCAATCGTAAATTGAAGAAATTATTATTTGTGAGAAAGTTGTCAGGTGTTGTCGGCTTTTTGTTTGTTTTTGTGTGTTAATATTGTTTAAAGTGAATTAAAAGTACATAAAACTAAGTATAAGTTATATTATTATTAACTTAATTATTCAATTAACTGGACTTAATTATTCAATTTGCGGGATGCGTAGAAGCAAAAAAGTGAAAAGTGAGGTTAGGCAGGTGATGAGTTTGCTGTCGGAGCGCTCATTGCCAGATGAAACATTGGCAATGGGATCTTCGACATCAGTCCACTCAGTCAGTCCACTTTATATAATAATTAACATTTTAAAATAAAAAATTCAAAAAAAGTAGTACATTGTTTTTATTTCTTAAATATATATAAATAATTTTTTTTTAATATGGCAATTCCGTATCTTCCTTTTGATACCGATGGGAGAAATTACTTTGATGTCAAGTTGAGAATCATAAATTTCTCAATTTGATAACTAAGAAAATCACCATATAAAAAATTTGCCTTTTAAGTTGAGAAGACTATAATCGGACGGTTGAGGTGCATTTGAGAATTAACGTTGGAGATTTGAGAAAGGTATTTGAGCTCAAATGTACCTCAAGTTGATATCTAACAAAAATGTTTGTTGGGTCTGCTGATTTTCTATTTCTATGTTGTCTGTCACGTTTTTGTTTCCGGCAGTTTTCAACAAACAGGTCCACATTTGGGTCACAAAAATATATATTATTAATCATTGTCTCTCCAAAATTCAATTTTGAACAGCAATCACAATGTGTTTGGACACAGTGTACTATATTTGCGACATTCTAACAACACGTCATGTTTGCATTCGACTAATTACAAAACACAGATTTTTTTAGCCTGTACCTTGCCATTGAATAAGCCAGGCCCTTTTCAGAAAGCTATTCTTAGAAAAAATTAATCCATAAAACCTTGATATTGTTACGAATTTCCTAATTCGTCCTTTTTGCGTTGTTTTATTCCCAATAATAAAACAAGGTTCGTTTTTAATTACGATAATTACAACGGTATCACTTCCTTTTATTTATTTATACAGTACAACAGTTTACTTTATTTATAACACGTTAACAAGTCTTGTATTTTACTATCAATTCGCGTTGCTTACTTTACGGGGTTTAATCACAAACTGAACTCTCCATTCCAAAGACCTCCGCTATTTATACCAACTCACCATACACAAATGAAGGTACATATATCTAGCGAATTCAAGAACCTTCTAGAAACTAGATGTTGTTGTTGTTGTTTATCTTTGTAGAACATTCTCCTACACAGGAGAATTATCTTTACTGAGGTGAATTCATGCTACTGGTTTAGCGAGCTGGTACGTTGTTACAATGCATACTTTCAGGCGCAGCACTAACCGCCTGCTGTTTACATACTGTTAGTAGAGTCATTAACAGTAAGCAAAAGCTTTTACTTATTCGTAACAATGCCCCCCACTTAAGCCTGTTCGTCCCGAGCAGGCTCAACCCTCCGTTTTCCATACAGAGCTAGTCTTTCCAAATGCACGACTTTCATTTTAGCTCTTGGACTTTGGCTTTTCTGGATTCGATAAACCACGTCATTTATTCGTTTGACAACCTTGTAAGGGCCTTCCCAGTGAGTCTGAAGTTTTGGAGATAAACCCTTCTTGCGCTGTGGGTTGAACAGTAAAACTAGCTGGCCTTCATGAAATCCTTCTGAATTTGCCGCTCGGTCGTATCTGGCTTTCATTTTGTTACTGACCATTTTTAATTTGTTGCGCACAAATTCATGGAGATCATTAAGGTCCCCCGTATCATGGTAATTGACATCACTGTTCGCAGGGTCAGACGCTGGTATGGTACCGAACTCCAAATCTCCAGGCAGCTTCAGCTCATTTCCGAAAATTACTTTAGCGGGTGTTCGCGAAGTGGAGTCATGGGTGGCCGTCCTATATGCCAAAAGGAACTTCGGTATGTGCTCATCCCAATCTCTTTGATCTGCGCTGACTACTTTTCTTAGGTATTCTTCAAGAGTTCGGTTGAATCTTTCAACCATTCCGTCAGACTGAGGATGCAATGGTGTTGTTCTTGTTTTCCGAATACCGTATGACTCACACATTTCTTTGAAGATGGTCGATTCAAAATTCCTACCCTGGTCCGAATGGAGCTGCGAGGGGACACCAAAACGGCATATCCAGTTATCCACAAACACTTTAATTATAGTCTTCGCTTCCTGATTTGGAACAGGGTATACTTCGGGCCATTTACTGAAGTAATCCATAACCACTAAGACGTACTGGTTTCCAGAGCTACTGACGGGAAATGGACCAGCCACATCCATAGCTATACGCTCAAAGGGTGCACCTGAGTTGTATTGCTGCATGTGGCCATGACTTCTTCGCGTTGGTCCCTTAGCTGTCATGCATTGGGTGCAATTTGCTATCCAATCGGCTACCGCTTGTTGACAGCCAATCCAGTAGAACCGTTGCTTTAGCTTTTCAATGGTCTTGGTTATTCCTAGATGTCCTCCGCTCGGGCCATTATGGAATTCTGTCATTATCTCTTTTTCCTTGGAGGAAGGTACCACTATTAACTTTTTGACTATTTTACCATCCTCACTTTCCCATAACCGGTATAGGCAACCATCCAATAATTTTAGGCTGTTCCACTGGGCCCAGTATGCTTTCATCAGGGGGCTCTCTGAGGCGATGTCATTGCGTGTTGGTCTTTCACCATTTTCTTTTGCAGAAATGATTTTTGCCAGTATAGGGTCGCTTCTTTGTGCTGTTGACCAGTCTTCGTTGGATTCTAGTCGAAGCAGACGTACGTCAATGATGTTTTCTTTCACCTCTGCTTTTGAGCAGTGTTTGCATTCCAGCTTGCATGGACGACGTGACAGGGCATCAGCATTACCGTGTTTTCCTCCTTTTCTATGCTCAATGCTGAAGTCATAGCTCTGCAGTCTTTCAATCCAACGAGCAAGTTGGCCTTCGGGGTTCTTAAATTGCAGTAGCCACCTTAGCGCCGCATGATCGGTTCTTAACTGGAAAGGCTGGCCGTACAGATACTTGTGGTAGTGTTTGACACACTCTATGACGGCCAGTAGCTCTCGTCTCGTAACACAGTAATTTTTCTCTGGCTTTGAGAGTATTCTGCTGTAGTACCCAATAACTTTTTCTTGGCCATTGATTTCCTGCGAGAGCACGCCACCTATTCCGTAACCACTCGCGTCAGTATCCAACACGAATTTCCCTCCAGCAACAGGATATACAAGCAAAGGAGCCGTGCATAAATATTGCTTCAGTTGGTGGAATGACTCTTCTTGTTTTCCGCTCCAACAGTACGGCCGACTTTTCATTGTCAGCTCGTGAAGACTTGCAGCCACTGTGGCGAAACCCGGCACAAACCGTCTGTAGTACGTACAGAGTCCTAGAAAACTGCGTAATTCATGGAGATTCTGCGGTCGTGGCCAATCCTTCACTGTCTGGATTTTGTCTTCATCGGTAGAAATGCCATCTGCTGTCACTCGATGTCCCAAATATTTTACTTCTTTCTGGAACAGAGAACACTTCTTCGGGCTGAGTTTCAACCCAGCCGCGGTTATACGTTGAAGGACTTCTTTAAGATTCTTCAGGTGTTCATCGAATGTTTTCCCCATGACAATGATGTCGTCTAGGTATACCAAGCATGTTCGCCAATGAAGTCCTTTCAACACGCACTCCATTAATCGCTCGAAGGTGGCTGGAGCGTTACATAGTCCAAATGGCATTACTTTAAACTGCCACAGACCATCCCCTACGCTGAATGCAGTTTTCTCCTTATCTTTCTCGCTGATTTCTACTTGCCAATAACCACTTTGCAAGTCCAGCGTGGAGAACCATTTTGTTCCTGACAACGTATCCAATGTGTCATCAATTCTTGGTAGTGGATAACTGTCCTTTTTGGTGACGTCGTTGAGCTTTCTATAATCCACACAAAATCGGGTACTTCCATCTTTCTTCTTAACTAGTACCACCGGCGAGCTCCATGGACTTGAAGAAGGTTCGATTACACCATCCTTCTGCATTTCAGCTACCAGTTTCTTTACCTCATCTCTTTTTGCAAGTGGAAGACTTCTGGGCGCCTGTTTTATTGGTCTCGCTTCCCCTGTATTGATGTCATGCTTTACCATTGATGTTCTACCTTGGCATTCTTTTTTCAGGGCGAAGGCAGACGCATGCTTCCACAGTATTTTCTTTGCTTTGTTCCTATCAGAAGGCTTTAGTTCTCGCACCCACTCACTGAGATGCGACTCCAGCACTTTCTGCTCCTTTTCTGATAGTTTGCTGCAGTCAGAATTAACTTCACAGTTGATGACCGCCTCGACTGGTGTACATTCTGCAATTTCTGTGCGGTCGCCGATCACCTCCTCGTTGTTGGACAAATTTAGAACTCGTACAGGCAAGTATCCTTCATTATTAGTTCTTACTAGAGCTTTGGCAGTGATGATGTTATAGTTGTTTATACTTGCCGGTTCCACTACCCACAAACCGCCGATCTCACAATCTCCCTCCATTCGGGCCCATACTATGGTTTCTGATTTTGGTGGCAATTTTACATCTTTGTAAGCGATCAGCCTTTTAATCTGTGTTGTATTGTCGTATCCCACATTGAGAGGAATTTCCACATTAGCCCACGTCAAAATTTGCTGCCCCATATCTAACTTGAGGCCTTGGGCAATCATAAAATCTGCGCCAATTATCACTTCATCTACAATGTCGGCGACAATAAACACGTGTTCGATGCTCATGTTGGCAATGGCTAACTTCAATTTAACTTTACCATGTACAGTTGCTGGTTCACCCGTTGCTGCGCGGAGTCTTACACCATGTAACGATTCTATTGGTCCATTTATCAAATCAGATCTGATGATAGATTGTGACGCGCCTGTGTCCATAGTCAATATGCGCTTCCGACCACCGATAGCTCCGTAGACAGTGAGGTTGTTGTTTTTCTGTTGTATTATTGAGATGGAGATCGTGGGGCCCTCGGTTGTGGGAGCTAGTCCATGCCCCTCTGGGCTAGCTCGTTTTAGTTTAACGGAGATTCATTTTGTGTAGTAAAATTTACCCGTTTATTGCCACGTTGGGGTGAGCTCGATCTTGATCGTTTTCGTGGCTCTTTGCAGTTTCGTGAAATATGACCAGATTTGTCGCAATTGTAGCACTTCGGTCTGGGCTTACTTCCGCCTGGTAACGCCTTGCTGAGGGTTTGGGTGATTTCTTTAAGATCGTTTATGGCACCCTTCAAATCTCCTGCCTCCGACTCCATTTCAATTTTTCTAACTCTTTGTATTTTGGCTTGGACACAAATTTCGCTGTCTCCTGTGCCAATGCGAACGAAACAGTTTCGGCGAATGTAGCTTTTTGTGTGGCACAAGTCACGTATTTTATGTCAGGATCACGGATGCCGTTGACGAATGCTTCAATCTTAAATTGATCCAAGAATGGGTGGGACTCACCAGGATAAGTCATCAACACCAAACGTTCCACCTCGGTTGCGAAGTCCTGAAGCGTTTCATTATGCTTTTGCACTCGGCCTCTCAATTCCATGCGATATAAATCCTTCTTGTGATCGCCACCATACTTGCGTTGTAACGCAGCCAGTATATCCTCGTAGTTGTTTCTGGCACTGACGGGAATGCTCTGAAGGACTTCTGCTGCGTTGCCTTTCAGTGCTAAAATTAGCTCAACGGCTTTGTCGTTGCTGTTCCACAAGTTCTTAATTGCGACCATTTCGAATTGGAATTTAAAAACATCGAAAGGTGTAGAGCCATCGAAACTGGGAGCTTTCAATCTACTAGAGCCTTCAGAAATTACTCGCACCGGACCCTCTTGCAACTGAAGTTCATTCATTTTCCTTTGCAATTCGCTTACATCGTTTTTTAGTTCCCGTTCGACTTCCTCGAACTTATGTTCGACTTCTTCAATCTTCTGCCCCATTTCCTCGATTTTTTCTTCAACCTTTTCGAATTTATCGTTCACTTGAATCTCCATATTGCTCACAACTTCGGAGATTTCTTGCAGTTTCTCATTTGTGGCATTTGATGTTTCTTGAATAATTCTAGAATTCTCGCTTAATTTATCGTCCATAATTCTAGAATTCTCGCCAAATTTCTTTTCAAGTTTTTCGTCCATAATTCTAGAATTCTCGTCCAATTTCTCGTTCATTATTCTAGAATTATCGTCCAATTTGGCCATCATGGCAGCAAACATTGTAGAAACATCTACATTACCAGTTGCTTCTTTTGCACAAACCTCCATTTCGTCTTTGCACTCGAACTGATATGTGTCAATGTTGATGTTTCGGCGTTTAAATTCTTCTATTAATCGCCTCTGCAGCTCTACTTTATTACCAGCTGTCGGTTGATCCAAATTGCTCAACTCCTTTTTTATTTTTTAGCTGTTCAACTTTGAGTTCTTCAAACTTCATCGTTGTCCTTAATTCGTAATTTCACTTCTGACACCAATGTTACGAATTTCCTTATTCGTCCTTTTTGCGTTGTTTTATTCCCAATAATAAAACAAGGTTCGTTTTAAATTACGATAATTACAACGGTTTAACTTCCTTTTATTTTACTTATATAGTACAACAGTTTACTTTATTTATAACACTTTAACAAGTCTTATATTTTACTATCGATTCGCGTTGCTCACTTTACGGGGTTTAATCACAAACTGAACTAACCATTCCAAAGACCTCCGCTATTTATACCAACTCACCATACACAAATGAAGGTACATATATCTAGCGAATTCAAGAACCTTCTAGAAACTAGATGTTGTTGTTGTTGTTTATCTTTGTAGAACATTCTCCTACACAGGAGAATTATCTTTACTGAGGTGAATTCATGCTACTGGTTTAGCGAGCTGGTACGTTGTTACAATGCATACTTTCAGGCGCAGCACTAACCGCCTGCTGTTTACATACTGTTAGTAGAGTCATTAACAGTAAGCAAAAGCTTTTACTTATTCGTAACAATATTATTGCGAGGACAATTCGGTGGGCATTTTCTTTCACGCTTTGTACCGGCGAATTGACCATAGTGCTGCGACATCGAGACAAGAGACATCGATGTCGATAAAACATCGACCTCAAAACATCGATGTTTTCCAACATCGATGTTTTTGGGGATGTTTAATTTTTGGTGGCTTTTTTTTAGAAATCGAGGTACCAAAATTGAAACAGAAGAGGTAATTTACACCACTGGCCGCAAACATCGATGTTTCTTCGATCATCAATGCTTTTGCCGATGTTTTGTATTTGCTGCTATTCTCTTTCCCTTTAGAACTCCATTCGGACCAGGGTAGGAATTTTGAATCGACTATCTTCAAAGAAATGCGTGAGTCATACGGTATTCGGAAAACAAGAACAACACCATTGCATCCTCAGTCTGACAGAATGGTTGACAGATTCAACCGAACTCTTGAAGAATACCTAAGAAAAGTAGTCAGCGCAGATCAAAGAGATTGGGATGAACACATACCGAAGTTCCTTTTGGCATATAGGACGGCCAACCATGACTCCACTTCGCGAACACCCGCTAAATTAATTTTCGGAAATGAGCTGAAGCTGCATGGAGATTTGGAGTTCGGTACCATACCAGCGTCTGACCCTGCGAACAGTGAAGTCAATAACCATGACATGGGGGATCTTAATGATCTCCATGAATTTGTGCGCAACAAATTAAAAATGGTCAGTAACAAAATGAAAGCCAGATACGACCGAGCGGCAAATTCAGAAGGATTTCATGAAGGCCAGCTAGTTTTACTGTTCAACCCACAGCGCAAGAAGGGTTTATCTCCAAAACTTCAGACTCACTGGGAAGGCCCTTACAAGGTTGTCAAACGAATAAATGACGTGGTTTATAGAATCCAGAAAAGCCAAAGTCCAAAAGCTAAAATGAAAGTCGTGCATTTGGAAAGACTAGCTCTGTATGGAAAACGGATGGTTGAGCCTGCTCGGGACGAACAGGCTTAAGTGGTGGGCAGTGTTACGAATAAGTAAAAGCTTTTGCTTACTGTTAATGACTCTACTAACAGTATGTAAATAACAGGCGGTTGGTGCTGCGCCTGAAAGTATGCATTGTAACAACATACCAGCTCGCTAAACCAGTAGCATGAATTCACCTCAGTAAAGATAACTCTCCGCCATCCGAGATTTTTCTACAAAGATAAGCAACAACAACAACATCTAAATTCTAGAAGGTTCTTGAATTCGCTAGATATACCTTCATTTGAGTATGGTGAGTTGTTATAAATAGCGGAGGTCTGTGGAGTGGAGGGTTCAGTTTGTGATTAAACCCCGTAAAGTGAGCAACGCGAATCGATAGTAAAATATAAGACTTGTTAAAGTGTTATAAATAAAGCAAACTGTTGTACTATATAAGTAAAATAAAAGGAAGTGAAACCGTTGTAATTATCGTAATTTAAAACGAACCTTGTTTTATTATTGGGAATAAAACAACGCAAAAAGGACGAATAAGGAAATTCGTAACAATATTATAAGTTTTACCTTTAACTACTAATACTTTTTATATAAATCGCAATAAAATTTAAATTGAGATAAACTAAAATTAGGTCTCTATTTATCTCATACTTACATAATATTTTTTTATATTGAACGTTTGTAAAATTAAGAAAAATGAAAGTATGAGATAAATATAGACTTAATTGTAATTCATCGTTTTTTCATAATTTTACAAACGTACAATAAAAAATACTCAGATATGTAAGTTTGCGATGAATCACAATTAAATCTATATTTATCTCATACTTACATTTAAGTCTCTATTTCTCTCAATTAAAATTAATTCTCTATTTATGTCACACTTACATTTTGAGTTTTCATGTCTTATTTTAGGCTTCATTTCTGTAAGGCTGTAGGCTGTAAGACGGAATATGAGCTCTCGCAAAGAATTATTACAATACATAAGATCATCGAAGGCTGCATCTGTGTACTACCATAAAATTATGGCACTCCCATTACTTCCACCAACCTTAATAAAGACGGCTTTCATAGAGATAAAATCGAGAGTTTATCTTATGGATAGCCAAAACAAAAGTTTTTTCAACTATCTCGAAAATCAGTGGCTAAGGAAGGTAAGTATACTTATAAGTCATGTATGTAAATGTTGCATCGTTTCTGGAATAATTTTCTTTCTTGTAGGTGGGATGTGAAAATTTCAGCGTGTATAAACAAAACACACGTACTGTAGAAGCTTACAATGGTGTTTTGGGAAGAAGCATTGAGAAAAGTGGAAATTTTTTAAAATTTATCTATGTTATCCGTAATGAGGAGTTCTTCAAGAGTAGACATTTCTCTATGTCAGTTGAAAGTGGCGGCTCGCTTCAAAACCAGCGAAAGAAAGCCAGTGCTCAAAGGGATAAATATATCGAAGAAACGAGTGTGCTTTTGGAGTCGGGTAAAATAAATGCGGCCACTTTCCTCTTCCGAATGGTATTTGATGGTCATGGCATATGCGTTGGCATGGTTCCAAGTCTATTCGACGATACAGAGGAGGATGATGCACACGACTCGGATAACGAAGTAGGTGATAATGAGGCGTCAACTTTGAATAATGAAAGACAATGCATCATTTGCTGGGATAATATTGCAAATGTGGTACTACTACCGTGCAAACATCTTACAATTTGCGAAACATGCCATTCTAAGCTATCTTCGAATAAAGTTTCTTATAATTGCCCATATTGTAGAATATATGTTCAGGGCTTCATCCAAGTACATATATGTATAAAATTTTGGGGCTATTTTGCATTAATTATTAATAAAAATTGTTTGGAATTATAATATGGGGCCATTTTGCATTTCTGGTTTGGGGTTATTTTTCACACTTATTGGGGTATTTCTTCAGATTTATAGTCAGGGTCATATTTCATAATGAAAAATTGGCCTAAATATGGGGTCATTTTTCATTTTGGGTTTGGGGTAATTTTTCACTGGGGCCACATTTCATGGAGCCAGTTTTAATCTTTGTATATCACAGAGTTTTAATCTACTTATACAAGGTGGCGCAAAAGTAAACTTCCGATGTTTTTTGGCTGTAATTTAAAAAAAAAATTAAAAACGTTGATTCTTCTTGTGGATTATTTTTATTTGGTCTTTTAATTTTTTTTACATCAAGTCGAGAATATGATGTCATGTAAATGGCCGCCGCCACAGTTGATTGTCATTTGAGCCCTTTGTATGGCATTTTCCATCACTTTGGCCAAAACTTCCGGTGATAGGTCCTCACATTCTTGACGGATATTGTCTTTAAGAGCTGCAAGAGTCTGAGGCTTGTTGACATAAACCCGCGACTTCAAAAAGCCCCACAAAAAGAAGTCTGGAGCGGTCAAATCAGGCGATCTTGCTGGCCAGTGCAAATCGCCAAAACAGGAGATTAGGCGCCCGGGAAATGCATCCTTCAGCATATCTGTTGTGGCACGTGCAGTGTGTGCCGTTGCACCGTCCTGTTGGAACCACATGTTTTCCAATCCCAATACATCAAGTTGCGGCAGACAGAACTCGTTGATCATTGCTCTGTATCGCTCACCATTCACAGTAACCGTTTGGCCCGCGACGTCTTCGAAGAAAAAAGGTCCGATGACTCCTCCACCTACGGTCCGATGACTCCTCCAGAACGGCTACTCCGGGGTCTGCCACGCCTGGCAGCATCTCGTGTTGTGCCAGTCTCTTCGAGGCGAGCGGCTAAACGTCGCAGTGTTTCACCAGTAGGCGTTGGACGGCCAGGAAATCTGCGACGAAATTCACGTTGTGCCAAAGTCACCGACCGAGTATTGGTCAAATAAATAGTCAGCAATATTCCGCGATCTGGAGCAGTGTAGCGTAACATTGTTTATTAACGTGTATTTCGCATGTGTTTACTACACAAATGTCAAAACAGAACTGACATTAGGGGCCAATCGCAAAATTTATAGCATTTTCTGATAGGAGGATTACTTTTGCGCCACCTTGTATATTTCAATGGTAACATTTTTTTAAAAACGAAAAAATATAGCTTCATGCTACCCTAAAAATATATTTGCTTTTCCAAAGGTAACAACAATGGCAAAATAAGTAAGGTAGAAGCAGTAGGAATTGAAAGCATATTAGTGGTATTCATGCAAACAAGAAAACCTAGAACTTTTGCTCAGTGTAAGTTTGCCCCGAAGCGTTTCATGAGGCACCAAATAAAGTTGCTCAGTGTATCTATACAGCAATTGGCAAAAAAAAGGCTGATAAAGTAAATAAACAAAGTAAAATTAAAAGTATATAGTCGGCTTAACCTGCAAACCTGCTAACTCACTTTCAGCATATTTTACAGGAGAGACAAAAAACTTCTTATACGAGTATATCATATTCGCAGCTTGAGAGGAAAACCAAAAATATAGTTGGTTTATTTTATGGTATTCTTCATGTATGACTACAATGTACAAAAATAAAAATCGTATTTATTTAGTTATAAACGATTTTGTAAGTTAGCAGGTTTTCTCACATCAATTTATATTATTACTAAGGGAGATAGGAGGTTTTCTTCCTAGTTTCACAAGTAGTTTTTATTTAAAACAAAAAAATGTAATTACAAAAATATCTTGTTATTATATTCAATAAATAAAAATAATCATAAAATGAAAGCTTTTAAGTGGAATACAAAAAAAATGTTTTCCATGAAAACAAAATGATGTCAAAATAACTAATTAATACTAATAGTGTAATAACTAATCTAAATAACTTATTGCTTTGTGTTTTTAAATTTACTCATGTGGTAAATTTTTCCAAATTCTTCCAAAATTTTTCCAAAAAATATATAAAAGTCCAATATTTTGATTTTGAAGCTTAACTTGAGGCCTATGCTAGGAAAATAAATAAAATTTTGGAAAAAATTAAAAAAACTTTAATTTCTTCTTGTATTTCAAACTTTGAACATAAATATCTCCGGTCTTAGAAGGGTTAATACGAAGTATTATACCTTAAAACAAAGCCTGAAGTGTTGCCTACAACCTGAGTGTAGGTAGAAAATAGGTTTACTAGGGCTGTTTTTTGAGAAAATCTGATTTTTAGCAAAAAAGTGAGGTTAAAAAATCGTATTTTTTAAATTTGTCCCCAGTGGGTTAATAAAATGTAATATATTGTCTTTGTAATATAATCTTTGTAATAATATTCACCGGAACCAGATCGGAACATAAATATGTGAGATATGGCCAATTATATACTCAAGCTTTAAAGGCGCATATCTCAAGAAGTTGGACCGAGCGCAAACATTTGTTTTTTCTATTTTAATAAGCTTTTTAAGCCCTTTTAGGCCAAAGAAAAAATTGGCCTATTGCCGGTAAAATTTGTTTAAATAGCGCAGACTTAGCTATATCCATATATACCGATTTCTCAAAAACTGGAGCCAATCTGACACTTCCAAATGTACTTTCGCACTCAGGGGACTCCCCACTAATAGTTCGAAAAGGATTCATCAAAGTTCATTTTTTTTCGGGTCAAAAACTATCACAGTGTTATCATAGAAGGAACGGTTATCTTCGGGAAGTGATCTTTTTAAATATTGTAAGTCTTCAAACTTTTTGGCTGTGATCTTCGTAAAGGCAAGGAAGCTGACAAAAGGGTTTGGAAATAATTGCAGTCGATTTTGTTTGGGGCAATTTTAGCCCTTCATTAGAAAATCTAAATTTATAAAGTATTTCACCACTTGGGTTATATTGTAATGAACGTATGTCTGTGACTTTTGCGTCACCTTTGTAGCGACCAGGTCGGATGCTTTTGAAGAACTGAACAGTATCAAATTTTTTAAAAAAACCTATACCTGATGCAAATTACCTCGTATGGTTTTGGCGTTTTTCTAGCTGATTTACAAACTTCGACATAATCTGCAGGCACATAGACGTTTTTGTTCTGAAGTGCGCGTTCGATAGTGGAATGAATGCAGTCAGCTTCCATTTGAGTGTGGCCCACTTCAAGAAACTTTTGTTCAATAATAATGTTGTGATTTATGGACGTAGAAAGCAAAGCATTAGACATTACACAATTTCTATTCTGATAATTGCATCCGTCACTGTAAGAAATTATTTTACGTGGCTCTAAAGATTTATTTTGCGGCAATACAACATCCTCAATTATGTAAATTCACCCATATGCTCGCACATTCCTCGGAAGTTAATCGTCCTTCAGTTTCGTTCCATAACTCTATTTTTCCGCCTCTATTTTTATACCCCGCCTCTATTTTTATACCCTCACCATAGGATGGGGGTATATATCATTTAGTACGTAAAAAAATGTAACACATAGAAGGAACCAAATTGGACCCTTAGTATCTGTGGACGAAATTCGTTTTAGGACTTTTTAAGACGTTTGACCCATGTCCGTCTGTCTGGTCAACACGATTATTGCCGTAAATCTTTACAGATCACAATGCAATTTTGTGAGTGACTGTTATTTGTCAATATTGAGTTTGGGATTGAAAATGGGCGTTTTGACCACGCCCCTTCTGGTGTACCTCCCATACAAATCGACACATTTAGCACAAAATCATATATCATTTTCAAAACTTTCTTCCTGGTAGATGTGATTAGCTTCAACTCTCACACCGGTTAATAATCTGAAAATGCCTACTTAACTGGAGAAAATGGGCGAGATTGTCACGCCCATTCTGGTATCTCCCACACAAAACAGGGTGTTCGACCGGATTGTCATTCCGATAAATCGCGTGAAACACTTCCGACCTTAATGAAATTAGGTATAAGGCTTCAAGTTATCAAAAGCTAATCACCGATTAAAACAAGGGTGATTTTGCCACGCCCATTATGGTACCTCCCATACAAAAGTTGTTTTGGCCGTCTGGTTGTCGGCATGAGAAATCCCGCAAAACCAAACCAATCTTTATGATTGTTTGTACTAGTCAGTATTAAGCCAAATGAAGCTCTCCTATGGAAAATGAGCTGTTTTGCCATTCTGGTACCTCCCATATAAAAGTTGGGCGGATGACCGGTTGATCCACACGATAATTCTCATAAACAACAACCGATCTTAATAAAATTCGGTACTAGGCAATATTTTGCTAAAAGCTACTGTGTAACTAATAACAGACTATTGTGCCACGCCCAGTTTCGTACATCCCATACAAAAGTTTGGGCGCATTAGGGGTTTGCCGACTCGATATCTCCAATAAATCATTACCGATCTTAATAAAATTTGGTACTGATCAAAATTTTGGCAACAACTTGCCATGCCCATTTTTGTGCCTCGCATATAAATATTGGGAGGGAAACTAACTAATTTGGGTATTCAATAATAGTTAGCGCAATGTCGTCAATCTGCTTTTGAATATGGTCACTTTTGAGTATGGGCGTGTTTTAACAGAACTCCCACGCAGTGGATGAGGTACGGTATGGTGAGGGTATGATTAAGTCGGTTCACCCGACTGAAACTTATGTACTGGTTTAATATATAAAAAGTCAAGTTGTGTACCTGTAGTTTTGTCCTATAATATAGACTACTAATTTTTGACTTAGGTGCCATCATCACGGCTTGCAGATCAACTGTAAATACAATATATTCATCACTTTTGTCTTTATCCTTTTCTCTCCTAGCCTCTTCTTTTTTCTATTAGTGCTCTAAATATTCTACTTCCGGTAAATTTCCAGCTTTGAACAATGCACATTTTTCACATTGGCCCTTCTTAGGGATATATAAAGCCAAATTTTTATCATCAAAGGCATTGTGGAATGCAGCTATCATATACTTCGCACATTCAGGCTTTTACACCAATCATTTTTATAAAATTGGTAGAGTGACATCTTTGTTGGCCAGTCTGGTTGCAAATACTTTTTTTGGGATGTGGCGCGACAGTAATGTGATTACATAACAGCTAAAGAGTTTAAAAAGTTATCTAGCTCTAGGCGATCTTTAGAGTAGCGAGTTGAGGGAAAATTTTTGTTAACAGACCGTCGGGAGTCTGTGAAAACATTATTTGAGTTCTTGGAAAATGTTTTTTAATTTTTCCAATTAGGCACAGTCCATCTTCCAATACCGAGCGTGTTAAGAAACATGGTTCTGCATACCTTGGTTTGCACGTCGTGTTTTTTAAATAGTAAACAAGAGACTGATTTCTTCTAGACTCTTGATCATGTTTTCTTCCCCGTAACCTTTTAGTCGAAAGCGATGTCGCAAGGCCATCGACATAAACCTTTTTTTCTTGCCAATTCATTTGCCAAAAGTTTTGAAAAATACATTTTCTGTCTTCTTCTGTAAAAGCCTCACATTTAATAGTACCATATTTCGTCTGTTTACAACTGCATCTTTGCTTCATCTTTCTTGATTTCTTTGGACTTCATAATACCATGTTTCTGTCTTTCGTTTTCCGATATATTTTTTTCCAGCCTCTCTATATTTTTTGTTTTTTTCTGCAAACGGATCACATTTTTGTACTTTTGATATTTTTCTTGTTTTCTTACATTTTTTTCGGATAGCTGTTATCCGTTTCCCAATCCGAATTTATACCATGAGGTACTAAGCCTTGTGCTATTGTAATAGGTGAAATCATAATTGGACTCTGTTCGTGCTAGTTTAACATCATTGCGCTTTCGTTGCCGTTGTGGGATGCGTTTTTTGATGGTGACATCTGCAACGGTTGGTAGATTTTATATCCATTCAAACCGAAATTAAGTTATTTCATTATTTTTTTAGACCGAATGGTACTAAATAACGCACACTAAATTTCCATAATATATTTACACTAACCTTTGCAAAATATCTGCCTCAAATTCACACAAATTAAATACAATTTAAAATAATTTCAAGACTCCGTCAGAAAAATGTGATAAAATTCAAGGGTTGCTAAGAGAAATTGTGTTTTTTAAATTACAGTGATAATTCATTACAGTACTGCCCATATTGCCGCCAAAAAAACAGCTAAATTGGAGTAAGTAATAAACACTGAACTAATGATGTACTGGATGTATGTAGCAGTTTTTCTTACAAACTTTTTTCTATGAGTGGATTTAGCAGTTTTTCTTATCAAACCCTTTTACCCACTCCAAGACTCAAATTAAAGAAAAACTACATGCTGGTCAACGAGGCGAGGCGTATTTTTCTCTGCCATACGGCATCAAAATCTCAATTTACTTAAAAAGTGGATTTAGCAGGTTTGCAGGTTAAGCCGACGATATGCTTTCCCTATTCCATTATTTAATTTTTTTCACATAAATCAAAACCCTCTCTTTTTTCAATACAAAAATATTGACATTGAAATATCAAAAGTTTTCACGTTCCTTTTTCCAGGTTTGCCCAGCAAATTTGCCTCGAAAACTTTCCACTTTTATGCAAGTCGCTTTGTATGGGAAATTTGTTTGTTTTGACGTTTGTTGTGCAAGTTTACGATGTTTTCAAGTTTACGAGGTTCTTTCGAGCTTTCATGAAGACCACTATTGACCGTCCTTGTCAAATTCAGCCAATCAATTGGTCAAGATGCATTATTTCAGGTTATATCAGGAGGAATTGTAATTTTCGGCAACAACCAGAAGGACAAGAAAAAAATTTAAACTGCTGTTTTAACGCTACCACCTGTATTAGATACATCTTGGAATTGGTATAACAACATTTGACAAGGTCGGACTACAACGACAAGAAAAAATGTAAATCAGCTGTTCTAACGCTTCCACCTGTAATATATACATCTTAGTAACATCTTGGCCGTCGGTGGTGCAATGGTTAGTGTGCGCGGCTCTTGTACATGAGATCCTGGGTTCGAACCCTGCTCTGACCACCTTCAAATTTCTTTCGGCGGCGGTCACCTCGCATAGTGACGGCGACACTATCGAGTATCTAGCCATGAAAAAGCTTCTCAAATTACCGCTCGGAATCGGTGTAAAACTGTAGGTGCCAATCAGTGAGTGAAAACTGGAAAGCGCACAGCTCAGTGATTGTGAGAAGTTCTCCCCAGTCCCTTCATGGGATGTAATGGGAAACCAGTTATTTTTTATTTATAGTAACAACAACACAATTCAATGAAAGAAATAAAAAAGCTCAATCACATTGAAGACAGAAATGATTAATGTTATAAACTCTTCCTTCTTTTCTGAAAAAGATATTTTAAGCGTAAAAAGAACTGAAAACAGACCTATTTCGAACAATCTAAGTGCTGACATTTACCAATGAAACAGTTTGCTCGTTTTCTTCAAAGTCATAAATAAACGGATTTAATCTTTGCAAAGCAGAAGGAATTATCTACGATTGCGAGAATTTTTTAATCTCTAATAAATAAATCAAATAAATAGTACTTTAATTTCCACCGATTTGGAAAATATGGCATATTAAGGGATTTCCTTTGTCGACACGTCTGTATAAATCGCACAACGTACGCGAAAATTCGAAGAACCCTCGATCGATTTACTGATTCCAGAAGATAATTTGAATCTTCCATAGCAGTAAATACGTGAATTTTCCGTTTTTTCCGCACGATTTGTTCATCCTATAAGTTATTGTGCAAGAAATTCAGGGCCCTCGAACGAAACTTAATTTTTCAACTCATCGACGGTAAATACATTCTCTACATGCTGAAAATCTGTATTTATTTTCTTGCTTGTATGCAAATATAACGTTTGGTAGAGGGTCGCAAATAATATAAGACATTGTGGTGGCTATTCAATATTATATGTTGGAGACAAAAATCACTAATACAGTGATGCTCGATAAAATAGAGACACCTTTATCTATCATCTTTCTGACCAAAAATATTGCAGAGAAACTTGTAAACTAATTCTTTTCTTTTTATTTTAGTTCATTTATAAAGTAAATAACAAAAATAATACGAAAAAGAAATTCAAAACTTAAAAACAAACTATATTCATAAATAATTTCCAAAACACCTACTTTTGCCTGTGCATAAAAATAGAGCCAGCGACTTTAGTTACCTTAAAAAAATTATTCTGTTTATTAAAAATTATTTTTCTCTTTAATAACTGTTCATTTACCTCAGTACTTAGTGGAATGACCCTGGTTTTTAATAACGGCTGGGCAACGTTTAGGCATTGAGTCAACAAGTTTCTGACAGGTTTCCACTGGAATATTTTTTCAAGCATCTCTAACCAAAGCCCACAGCTGATCTTTATTCGATGGATTTTTTCCTCGAAGAGCTTGTTTCACAATTTGCCACAAGTTCTCAATAGGGTTTAAGTCTGGCGACTGCGCTGGCCAGCTTAAAACCTGGATGTCATTGCTTTGGAACCACTCTTTTGCCCACTTCGAAGTGTGTTTCGGGTCGTTGTCTTGTTGAAACACCCATTGAAGTGGCATTCCCCAGTCAACATAAGGCATCATAATGTCTTTTAGTATATTAACATAATACTCAGCATTCATTATTCCCTCAATCCGAAATAGAGGCCCTGTGCCAAAATAAGAGAAACAGCCCCATACCATTATATTTCCGCCACCATGTTTAATGGGCCACCATGTTTAATGGAGGAATTCAGTGTTGGGGGTCTACGTACACAAAGGCTGCTTCTGTCGGAGTTAAACAAATTAACTTTAGTCTCACCCGACCACAAAATATTTCGCCACTTGTTCATGGGCCAGTTTAAATGCTGTTGGGCAAACTCAAATCTTTTCTTTAGGCGCGTTTTGTTATGGAGTGGAACCTTTCTGCTACTTTTAGCCTCTAAATTATTTTTGAGTAATAGCTTCCTTATGGTTGAGGTAAAAACATCAAGGCTATATTCCTTTCTAAGGGCAGAAGAGGTCACGAAAGGATCTTTTTTTACGTGACGCAAAATTTTTCGCGCCAAAAGTGCTGAAATTGTAGATTTTTTTCCTCTACTTTCTGGCTTAATCTTATGTTTTACCGCATTTTCCACCATTTTTTTTGAACATCCAAATATTGTGGCAATTTGACAATGTAGCTTTTACCTTCATTATGGAGTTTTTTCATTGCCTCCCTGCGTTCATGGCTGCAATGTTTTCCTCTGCCCATTCTGAATACTATAGTTTAATAGATTATCAAAAATCTATTGCAATTGCATTAACCAGCTGCTAAACTTACCTATTGATTCAATCTCAACTGAAAAATGCCTTGTAAATTACTAATAAGAAATATTTTCTGTAACTGGCTCTATTTCATTGCACACCTTCTTGCACAGCCAACTCTAAATTCACACTGAACTGAAGATGAGTGACACTGATATTCTTTGAATTATAACGGGATTATGTTCATAAGTGATCAGAAAAAAAGTACAGTAACTATTGTACGTGTACTTCTTTGTATAATGAATTTAAAGAGAGAAAGGGTTTGGGAGAGCGGGTGGCTCTATTTTATCGAACACCCTGTATGTTGTAACATATGTTTTTGTTAACCAACTATGGATGTTGGTTGGAAACTGCTGAAAACATAAACGTGGCAGACAAAAAAGCAGCAGATTCTCAATTGCAGATTTATCCCTGCTCTGACTACGCCGACACTAAATAATAAATAAATAAATAGTTTCCCATTACATCCCATAAAGGGACTGGGGAGAACTTCTCACAATCACTGAGCTGTGCGCTTTCCAGTTTTCACTCACTGATTGGGACCTACAGTTTTACACCGATTCCGAACGGTATTTTGAGAAGCTTTTTCATGGCTAGATACTCGATAGTGTCGCCGTCACTATGCGAGGTGACCGCCGCCGAAAGAAAATTTGAAGGTGGTCAGAGCCGGGTTCGAACCCAGGATCTCATGTACAAGAGCCGCGCACACTAACCATTGCACCACCGACGGCCGAGTATACCGAGTATTAAACCATGAAAAAGCTTCTCAAAATATCGTTCGGAACAGGTGTTAAACTGTTATTCTCTATCAGTGGGTATAAAGCTAGAAAATGTAAATCTCCCTAATTGTAAGAGAATATTCCCAGGCATTTCATGGGTTGTATTTTTATTATTTGTTTTTTATTCCAGGTCTCGAGTTCGTATTTGTATGATGCAGTCACACGGCAACATATTATCCGCAGACTTACATTTCACAAACTGATTTATGGCTAAAATCTATGCTATAATTGTATCGATTTTTCTAAATTTCGAAATTCTACTCTTGCACGTTTCGTTAGAGCTTTCAATTAAATCTGAGCACATTTCGTTTCTACTGTCGCTAATTAAAATCCCCAACCCCAGTTCGAATATCGAAAAATGTTCTGTGCTTAGGTCTACGCCATTAGGGGATTACGCAGCCCTGGTGTTACAATTCTAGATTCTCGCTTTTACGAGGGTTGGTATTTATATTTCGGGAATTTGCCAATACTAGTGTTGCCGGATGCAAACTGGAACTTCCATTGGAAAGTTTGAAAGTCTGTTTTTCAGCATAAACGTAGCACTATTTTTTTTATTTACAGTGTGATTTTTTAGCATTATCGGCGTGGATTATCGAGACAACAGTGTCTTAATCAACTTGGTTCGGCTTTTGGTGATGAAGCAGCATCAAAAACCACTGTAAATCGCTGGTACCAAGAGTTCAGTTTCGGGCGCCGTTCGCTCCAGGATAAATTTCGTGAAGGTCGTCCGAAATAGATTGTTCTTCCGCAAAACATCGATGCAATGCGTGAACTGATAATGCAAGATCGTCATGTGACAGTCGATTTTGCATGAACATTTTGCTGTAAAAAAGATTTGTTCGCGTTGGATCCCACATAATTTGACAGTCGTTCAAAAAAAGTTGTGTCAATTTGTGTCAGAAAATGACTCAAACGTTCGACTGTGATGCTTCAAATAACGTGTATAAAATCCTGACAGTTGAGAAATCATGGATATATGCGTATCAGCCGGAAACCAAACAGCAATCGACCGTGTGGGTCTTTCAAGACGAGCTAAATCCAACAAAAGTTGTTCGTGGAAGAAGCACAGCGAAGCAACTGCTCGCCAGTTTCTCCGGCCGAATGGGTCATGTGGCCACTGTTCCGCTTGAGGAACGTAGGACGGGCAATTCTGAGTAGTACACGACCATTTGTTTGCCGGAAGTCTTCGGAGAAATTCGTAACACCAACCGCCAAAGGCGAATCATGACAATGCGAGCTCTCACACATCTCTTCAAACAGGTGAATTTTTGAGCAGTCAAATCATCGAATTGATGACTGATCCTCCGTAAAGTCCTGATTTGGCACCCAATGACTTCTTCTTGTTACCGAATATCAAAGGTAAACTGCGTGGTCAACGATTTACGAGCGTCGAAGAAGTATTTGAAGCGTGCAAAAACCCTGTGTTGGAGGCATAGAATAACACATACCATAGAAGGTTTTATTCGCTCAATAAACTAAACGTCATAGGTACGATGGAAAGTAAACATTGGATGGTAGAAATATGGGTTCAATAATACCAGATAGTGGCAATAGTATACAGCGATCAACATAGGAACAACAACCGAATTTCGAGTTTTTGTGCCAAAGTAGTTGTGTTAAATACAATACAAATGTATACCAACGATAAAGGTCAATAAAAAGTGCAAAATATATTAAAATTTTTCAGTTCTACACCAAAACGACAGGAAAAAATTAAGTGAACATATTTTGTAACTCCACCTGGTGTAAGATAATTTTAAATTTAATTGCTCTCATTTCCACAAACCTACGATGAGAGTGTGAAATTAAACGTCAGATGAGAGAATAAGTTTATCTAGGTATGTATTAGTCTATGGTTGGAGGTGTCTCAAGAGGAATGGAAAAACTGCTATGACAAATGGTTTGAACGAATGCAAAAGTGTATTGATCATTTTACGTTTCCCAAAGCGCTGATGGCTCCGATTAAATGTCACGCCCACTTCCACCGCACCGACATCAGATTTTCCTTATGTAACGGGTTTTTCAATAAGAGCGCTACAAAAGTTTTTTTTTTAAATAAAGCAAAACCGGTTTTAGATACCAATGAAATTCTTTATTCCTGTGAAAGTACGTTCGATGCCATTATGTATGGAACTCGATTTCTTTTGCATGGCCACCATGTGCACGCTTGCAGAAGTCCAGACGCTGAACCCAATTTTGACGGTTTTCAAGCATAAATCGGCCGATACTGCTGCAATTCCACGTTCGATATTCGTACGAAGTTCATCAATCGTCGCTGGCTTGTTGGCATAGACTTGACGTACCCGTAGCCCCACAGGATATAATAAAACGGCGTCAAATCGCAAGACCGAGGCGGCCAATCGACTGGGCCATTTCGTGAGATAACACGTTCACCAAACTTGTTTTCCAATAAATTGATTGTGGCATTCGCTGTGTGGCTTGTGGCGCCGTCCTGTTGGAACCACATGTCCTCCAAGTCCATATTATCCAATTGGGGCCAAAAATATTCGGTTATCATTGAACGGTACCGATTCGCATTCACAGTAATGTGCCGGTCTTGATCATCACGGAAGAAGTATGGCCCAATGACGCCGCCGGCCCATAAACGGCACCAAACCGTAATTTTTTCGGGATGCAATGGTGACTCATGGATTACGTGTGGATTGCTGTCTGATCAATAACGCATATTTTGCTTATTGACGAAGCCATTCAGAGCGATGAGGCTCATTTCTGGCTGAATGGCTTCGTCAATAAGCAAAATATGCGTTATTGGTCAGACAGTTACGTGAAATAATTTAACAGAAGTTAAAAAGAAAAATAAAGTTAAACATAAAAATTAATTAAAGATAATTAAGAAAATTTAAAAAACACTTTATTAGAATTATGTAGAACAAAATTTGACCGCATACAAAAGTGAACAACACATACAAGAACACTCACTAAAGAGAAATGTCAGAAAAAATGGCAAGCACTAATATCATGGGATGGCAACGTGTTAAGGCACGAAGATTTACGCTGCAATTTCAAAAGAGAATTGAAAAAATTGGCAGCTAAAAATGGCACCGTGTAAAGATGGTGTAGGTATTCAAAATTTTGTCCAGATCACCTCGAAAATTGTATTTAAAACAAAAATCGCATATCTGTACTGTAATGATGTCCTTGGCAAAAGCAAAGGTGTGATACCAATTTTGCCCTATTTGGAATGGAATGTTCGCAAAGTATTACATTTTTAGTAAAACCGCGAAATAGTGCGATCTAAACTTAAAAATACTATTTTCTTCCACAATATCCTTGAAAAATGTATGTGCCATGTATGTGTTATGGCATGTTTTATATACCGTTGGACGCGCCTCTAACAAAACTTTTATACGATACCAATACAGTATACTTGTCCATGGTTAAAGTACAACATTCTTTGAAAAACTAAAAGAAAATACCTTTTTTAGAAATGCTCCTGCTCACGGGATCAAATGACAGACATGACATATTTTGGGAATCATAAAACAAACCAAGGTACATATTGAGGGGTGGACAAAAAGGAACTTTTTTGTGATACGTTCTAACATACTACGACGCCTTAAAACATCAATAAATGCTCCAAAAAGTACTTAAAGTGTACCCAAATGTACATAAATTGAGAGAAAAATTAAATTAGGAGTATTAAAAATTATGTTTTGGAACACTTTGTGTAGGGTTTTTGGGAGTACTAAATGCACTGTTTTATGTACTTTTCAGGTACTTGTCTTTTGTACAGTTTATACACTTTTAATTCTTTTATATTATATTTATTTGCCAAACTCGTCGCAAGATAAAACTATCGAATTATAAATGAACTACTACTTATGTATGAACTCCGCAACTGGTCCTTGTAGCCATCTTTAAACTAACTAACATTGTAGAATAAATATTTATGATCATTTGCTTATGATTTGTTTGATCTCCGGAGTCCTTGATATTCTTTATGAGGTCCTTGATAAATATTTCAATGACAAATGTTTACACACTGAATGACAACACATTGAATGCGGGGCATAAATAGAAAGGTTAGTTATGATGGCATTACGTTGAATATCCATGCTCAAAGATAAAAGACGACATAACCAAAAGTGTAGACACCAACACCTTGAAAATTGTCTAACTTTCTTGGTATCTGTTCATGCTTGAAACCAACATTAGACAGAACAGTGATTTCATGCTACATAGACATTTTTAATATATCCTCTTTCACACTGGTGGCTGAATGGAGGGGACGAAGGAGCGACGTCAATTGAATTTCATCTCAAGTAGACGGGGCGGGAGTGTGTGACTATGTGCGATGGCATATGATGGCATTTCCTAACATATTTTGCCTTGAAATTCAATTAGAGGAGTAAATAGCATCACAATGAAACCCACAAACACACGAGAGTGTACATGAGCAAGGGTGTTGGTGTTTGGTTGCCATATAACTCCATACAGTCGCAATCAGCTGACCTGATTGCCCTTAGGCTTTACTGGCGGAACATAAGCTATGATGCCGCCCTCTGTTCCTTGTTCTTATTCGGGTTGTTTGTCTAAAAGCATCTAAATTTATATGAGGGGCTGACTATTGACATACAATGTGTATTTATGTGTGCCAACAGGATACAGGATAAGGCCATGGTGTCTTGTTGTACGATATACGAATGCCGGATGCGAATTCTTGCTAAGAACGATCCAAATTCATGGTATAAAGTAATTTAAGCATAAAAAGTCAAAATAATAATAAACACGGCTTTAGTAACAGTAATGAGCATATTAATAGCAGTAATCCTGGCCTGGGTAAGAAATCACGTTCCCAATTTGTATCTAATTTTAAGCCTAACAAAACCCATGCCCGGTGTTGGCTATCTAGAGGAGTTCATGGCCTGGGTAAGAATTCACGCTCCCAATTTGTATCTAATTTTAAGCCTAACAAATCTAGAGGAGTTCACCAATATTCTGTGAATTCATTAGCTAAGGATATTCAAGATGAATAACACAATACTTTGAAAAGTATGTCCCCCAAGGAACACTCGAAATAAAAAGTTCATTTTAGTAATGAAAAAGTACCTACATCTTCCTAATGAACTTCTTTTTATGAAAAAACAACCAAAGAATAAATTCATTACAATTATGAATCATGTTTCATAAAACCTCACTTTTATGTATATTGTTCATTGTACAGAAATTGTATATGAAATTTTCATAAATCTCATGAAATTATTTAATGAAAATGTTCAAGTATTCAATGAAATGTACATAAGTAATAATGAAACTGTCCATAATTTTAATGAAATAATTGGTAGGTTTTTATTTTGTGAAAACTGTCAGAAACTTTACGAAGTATTCACTAATAGAATTAACTTTTTCTGACGTTACTATTTTCAGACAAGGTTTAGGATATAGCCAAAAATGGTCACCAGCCGTTGTTCGGAGTAATGCTGCTGAAACAGTCATCAAGCTATATGCAAAGAAAACTCTAATGAAATGAGAATTCTTTAGTACGCAAATAATTAAGAAGATATCAAAAAACAGGAAACATCTGTACAAAGAATATTGTATTTGTTCTAAAAAAATTTATGAACAAATTAAAGGGTTTATGAACATTTTCAATGATCTGGTCATTACATAGTTATGCACAGATTAATTAAATTTACAGAATTATTCATAACTTTATGGAATTTGTTCATAGAATTAATGAACCAAAGTTTATGAACTGATAATTTGAACTTTTATGAATTAAATATTTTCAGTGGAGTGTTTGCTATATTTTATACTGACACCGCTTTGGGGGATGGAGGGGGGAACGCCGTTCTAAGATGTCGGGTACTGAAAAAATAAAATATGCACCACGAAACAAAAATATGCATTAAACGCCTGCGTCTCAGGTTATCAAGTGACGGCTAAAGCTCTCCGAACTAAACCCCCTGCGCTGGTCTTGCCAACCGCCACCTTTCCCAACGGCAATGAAAAACCAAAGCGAAAATATGTTGCCAATACAGACCCGGTGTGACTATCACACTGGACGATGTCCCCGAAAATTATGAGACTGATATTATCAGTACAAAAGTAAATGGACAGGGCCAGGCTATACAAGGAGGTGGAACTGTAACGTAACACTAAAGCCGCCATGAAAAAGCATTAATATGCTGAGTTTTGGTTGCCAAAAGGCACCTGGGATCAATCCGGTGTGTGCACGTACATATATCAACTATCTACATAAAAGCGCAATATTTCAACATTTCGTTAAATTGTGCACAGGTCCCGACCAAAGATAAAGACCATGTTACCATGTTTTATGAGCGCTTAGATGAAATCTATGACCACTGCCCGGTCCCTGACATTAGGATTGTTCTAGTTGATAGGAATGGAAAAAATTGGCAGGTAAAATGCCTTTCAACCAACCGTCGTATATTCATGTCGGCAGTTTCCTAACGCAATGACACTGATGAATTTGTTTCATTGTGGCAAATAACATGGTTGTTAGTGGTACGAGATTCTTACACAAAGCAGCACACAAATCTACTTGGGAATTTCCTGATCAGAAACACAGAACCATATTGATCACTTGTTAATTCATAGAAGACACTCTTCCTTGATAATTGATAGAAGACACTCTTCCATGTGAATAATTTCGAGCATTACCTGATTACAAAGTGTGCAGAGAAAGCTGGACACCGGAGTGGATAAATTAACGGAGGTATCCACAACCTACGAAAATACACTCACAGAAAAATTCGGTTGAGGCTGCCTAATTCCTCGTAACCGAATTTATAGGTTGTCACAACCACACTAGATGTCATCACAGCCGAATTATAGGATTGATGCCAAATTCGGTCGTTGCAACCGACTTAAAGCCAAATTCGGTTATTGCGACCGAATTGATGCCAAATGCGATTGTAGCAACCGAATTGTTGAAAACTTCCGGTTTGCACATTCGCATGGTTCATCCGAGTTAATTCCAAATTCGGTTGTTGCAATCGAAACAATTGAAAATTTATATGACAACCACTATAATTGAAATTTCAGTTGTCACAACCGAATCAGTTACTAAACGAGATTGCTTCAACTGAGTTTCATTTGTAGGGACTAAATTCAGACATGACAACCTCAATTCAGTTGTGGCAAACACAATTGGGTGCCATCAGCCGAATTTACGGATGCGACAACCTGTTTTGAAACCAAAAGTGCTCTGAGCGTAAACTTACTCAAAATAAATAAATAAATTGTTTCCCATTATATTCCATGAAGGAGAGCTTTTCACAACCAGTGAGCTGTACGCTTTCTAGTTTCATACTCACTGATTGGGGCCTATAGATTTTACAGCAATTCCGAACGGTGTTTTGAGAAGCTTCTTTCACTGCTAAATACTCGATAGTGTCGCCGTCACTATGCGAGGTAACCGCCGCCGAAAGAAATTAAAGGTGGTCAGCGCAGGGATCGAACGTAGGATCTCATGTATCTACCAATTAACCAATGCACCACCGACACAAACAAACAAGCGTATGGAAACCCATTTCCGACTCTGTTGCAGAAACTGTGCATGGTTAGGATGAACCGCGTGCAGTCAAACCATGGTAAGGTAATGAATGTCACATGGTAATTGGATGAAAATAACGTTGATGATTCAATGGCAATGATTCAATCAGTTGCAACAGACCTGCGACGAAGTGGTATAAGGAGCAAATCAGGGAGGTACTCTGCCTAATTAATCGAAAAAGCAATAGAGAAAGCATGAGAGTAGACAACTGCAAACTTAATGAAGGAATAACGAAAGCCCCGAATTTCTACCACGGAGTAGAAAACCGAACTAATCGCCATGGCTCCAGGCCATTCTTCTGTAAAGGCCAGCAGGGAAATCTATTCGCTGATGTGCACAGTATGTACATTTGTAAATTACTTGTCCCAGAAGAATCCAATTCTGATAAGGAAGTTGAGCACATACTAGATGGTGTCGACTAAATTCAATAAATTAAATATTTACCCACTACATTCCATGAAGGGATAGGGTCGAGCTTGTCGCAATCAGCGATCTGATCGGTTTTTAGGATAATACTCACTGAGTTCTCTTACATTGCAAACTCGTTGACTTGATTGATGGTCTGTGGGTAGTGGGTAGTGGACTAACTGCCTGCACTTGTAGAACATCTGCAAGTCTTTCGCCTAAATGCGCTGTATGTGTAATGATCAATTTCGCGGAACGTTGTCGGGTCGCCGTTGACGGCTCATCCGCAACATCTTCAGCAACAGTGGCGGTATTCTCGTCGCAACGAAGAATAAGAGGACTTCCGGTGCCTCTTCTGTCACATGTAGTATTGCCATGTAAATATTGCAAGTTGAATCGTCACCGTAATAATGGAAATCTACTCTCTGATATGGTCAACATGGGTGTACACTAAAGTGACAACGTGTGGATCGGTTTCTTAGAATTTTCGTCGACGCCTCACCGTTTTCCTTTCCAAAAATTCCCCAGAAGGGAAACTTTAAAATTATTGTTCTAAAAAACCTTTAGGAGGTGCCCAAAGTGGCGAAAAAACATTGTATCACTCTTGTTCTAATTTTTCATTGAGAGGCAGATAATGATTCAGAGCGCATTGTCTCTTTGAGCTGGAACCTACCGTCTCATGGTTGGTGAAATGTTGTATATAACATTTGGAGTTGCAAGTACGTAAATTCTAACTTGTGGTTTGGTATTAGTTCGTTTATTACAATCATACCCCTAAAGTGTTCTTAAATGTGCCCTTTCTATCAATTTTTTGAAGCCTGATAAGTCTCGATCAGATGATTAAAATAACTTAAATTTCTGTTTTAAATTTTATGTCAACAGCTAAAATGTTACAATCATCGGAAAGGTGATTTTCTTAAGATTACAGAAATAACAACAACAAAATTAAATATTAATGCAACAGTATTATAAAGGTCCTCTTCCGAAAATAGACAAAATATAATACAAAACTGTAAGGTCATATGATTAGAACCATTTAACTACTTTTAATTAATAACACAGGTCAACAGGAACAAATGCCATTTGAAAGCACTATTGTTTTCTGATGTATTACGAGATCCATGTTACAAAAGTGGACAAAATTTTAAATTCTATGGCTAAGTTTTTTTAAAATAATTTTTTAAGTAAAATTGTCCATGTTTGAAAAGCTTTTACCACGGATTTTAACATAACTCAAGAACGGTTCATCCCACTTTACTAGTGAATACACCAAATAATTTGCTACTAAAATACCTACAAGTTTAGTTAACATTATTGTTTAGCCTGCACAAGAGTTTCGGAGTTATCTAAAAAGTTGTGGTGAAAAATAAAATTTTTCAGCCAAAATGTATACAATTTTTTTTTTAAATTAGAAAAAATTCCAAGTGGCAAAAAGTGCTCGGTTTAGCGCTTTGATAGTAAAGCCTGACCTGCTATGAATAAAATGAGACATTTCATAACAAAATGGATGGATAAATTTTGATTTTATTCACAATTAGGTAAAGGTACCTCATTCTGTCCAAAATATAGAAATTTTTTTTAATGATTCTGAGAATGAAAAAAAATCACAAAATGCGATTGTAAATTCTGTGAATCGTAACACAAATGGTATAAAAATTTTTTCGATTTTGTTCGCTTGTGTGATAGTTTATTTTATAATTTCAAACTTTAAACAATAACACAGTGCAACAGTGGTTCTGCATATCAAGCGCCACTATGACGGTTAGTTAGTGTATCCAAAATGATGACGATTGCAAAAAGAATTTTTTTCCTGTGGTACCCGTTTTCGGGGTCGCCCTGGCGCGCTCCCCTCCACCTTTTGTTACCTTATGGTCTTTTGTTTGTCATAACTCGAGAACGGCTGTGCCGACTTAGCTGAAATAAATTTCGAAAAATTAAAAATTACCATTCCTTTAATCTATTCCTATACTGTTTCTCTATATTAGTAACAGTTTCGAAGATATAAATGAATTTATAAAGAAAAAATAATTTTTTGCCTAAAAAATTAAAATTTTTTATTTTTAAAAATACAAATTTGGCATTATGAATACGAGCATTATATTGTTGCAGAATCCATGAAATCGATACAAAAATCTAATTTACTTTAGAAAAAGCTTATTCTAGCAGAGTATGGTATATTTCTCCAGTCATTTTTGCACTTTGAAATCGATTGGGCCGTAACACGTTATTACACTCCAGACCATAACACCGCTCTCTCTGCTGTGATGACGCTTTAAAAATAGTTCATCTTTACTCGTATCGTAAAAATTATAATTGCAGCCATCTGTGCCGTTTAAATTAAACTCATTTTCGTCACTAAAAAACACAATTCGACAATCGGTAACATGACCTCTTAGTTGCACGTCACATGTCATATGCTCTCTGGCAAATTGAAACCGAGTTTCTTTGCGCACATTATTCAGCGGCGGTTTTTTCTTCAGTTTTTCAATTTCAGGTACTTTCAGCTGGCAATGACACTTTTTACTGTCGAGATACTTGCTAGATTCCTGCTTGAGGCTTAATTTTTGGTGTTGAAAGAGAAAAGTGTGGCGCAAATCTCAAGATTTTTCTCATTTCGATTGCAGTTAAAGCGGTTGGACTCTTTTAAGCGCGTTTTCCATAACACAACGTAATGTTTCTGGTTCCAGGCTCAGTATTTCATCTCGAATATTCTGCTTTAGCTGTCTAATTGTCTCTGGCTTATTGACATACACATTGTCTTTTAAATGTCACCATAAAAAAAGTCAGGTGCAGTTAAATCTGGAGAAGGAGGTGGCCAAGGGAAATCAGAAATTTTTGAAATCAAACGTTCGCCAACAATTTCTCGCAACAAATACATAGTTTGCCTTGCAGTGTGCGCAGTCGCTTCATCTTGTTGGAACCACAAATTAGGATGCTGTTCCACCATTGGCCGCAAAAAGTTGTCAATATGGACCGATAACTTTATCGGCCATAACACCACACCAAAGAGTGCAGTGCATCTGTATGGATGTAACCTTGGATTTTCAGAGCCTCACAATTTACAGATTTGCTTACTGACATAACCGTTTAAATGGAAATACGCTTCATCAGATCATTTCGGGTTGTTAACTCTGAAAAACGAATAGCATATTGCAGTTGTTGTTGGTTTTCCTACGGAAGCAGAGTTTGCACAATTTGAAGTTTGTATGGATGCATCTTAATACCCCTGACACACATGTGATCTACAGACCATACTAGCATTCAATACCACATGTGTGTCAACCTATACCACCATTATTCCATTGAACAAACTGGTTTAAATGGCGTTTAATTTAGTTCGTATACTATGTTCCGGAACGTAGCATAAGTCCCGTAAGGGTGGTATTCTATAAGTCGTGAATCAGTCACTTCGCGTTACTATTGTCGTTTTGGAAGCTTATAAACCGTTGCAGCTGTTCGCTGACGACCTGCGTTGAGTTACGTTGTTTAATGAGTAGTTTATAAAACGCATCGCAACGTTTTTGATTACTTCAGCTGTCAATTTGAACACGCCACAGTTCTTCGCGTTAGTTGAATAAATTACAAATTTAAAGAAAAATGTCGATCGAGGATAGGCAGATGGAAGTATTTTGCATTTCATTGCTTATAAGTAGTAGTTGCTAATTTTGGCTGAAATGCATTCGACGGATAGAGCTAAAACTTTTTTTTTTAAAAACCAAAATTATACTGTTTACGCACTGAAATTCTTATTTACAATACTAAAAATAGAAATGGAAAGTTCAAATAAATAATGCGTTGCAAAACTATTATAATTATAATTAAAAATTATATACATCATTTGATGTTGACAATAATAAACAAGGAAAAGTGTTAAATTCGGCTGTGCCGAATCTTTGATACCCTCCACCTTAGTGTTAACCAACAAAATATTAAATTTTAAAAAAGACCTTTTTTAAGAAAATGTACATTTTTAAGAAAAATAAAAATAAGTTACTTGTTCACAAATGCAATTACTTGTTCACAAATGCTCACAAATGCAGGATGCTCACAAATGCTCCCAAATGCATTGCTCACAATGCTCAAATGCTCACATTGAAAAAGTACTTAAGAAAATGTACTTTGAAATGTACTTAATGTACTTTGAAATGTACTTTGAAATGTACTTAAGAAATGTACATTTCTTAAGTACTTAAGAAAAAATATACTTAAGAAGAAATGTACTTAAGAAATGTACTTAAGAAGAAATGTACTTAAGAAATGTACATTTCTTAAGTACTTAAGAAAAAATATACTTAAGAAGAAATGTACTTAAGAAATGTACTTAAGAAGAAATGTACTTAAGAAATGTACTTAAGAAAGAAATGTACTTAAGAAATGTACTTAATGAAATGTACTTAAGAAATGTACTTTGAAATGTACTTAATGTACTTTGAAATGTACTTTGAAATGTACTTTTTTTAAGAAAATGTACTTTTTAAAAAAAAATAAAAATAAGTTACTTGTTCACAAGTAAAATAAAAGCATTTTTTAAAAATAAAAAAGCATTTTTTGAAGAACTGTTAGAAAAAAAACAAGCTGCAAAGCATTTTTTACAAATAAAAAAGCATTTTTTGAAGAACTGTTTAAAAAAAAAACAAGCTGGGATGAGAGTTGAACCAACAACCCTCAGACTCCAACGCGCAACCCTTTACCCATCAGGCCACAGCGACCTCAGATGAAGTGTGACAAAATTCATATAAATGTATGAACAGATGAAAGTACATCTAAACATTCTAAAGCACTTACCTATTATAAAGAACAACAAAGATTTTCAACATGGAAATTCACCACACGGCAAAAGGAGTAGTTTAGTATAAAACTACAAAAATTAATGTGAAAATTTTATGAGTTTTTTTACGTTTCCAATCATAAAATGTTTTCCAATGGACCAATTTCGATGATTTTCAATACCAAACTGCTCAGGAATACGTGGAACATTCTGGCCAAAAACCAAACCGCGTTATCGCCGATTGAAGTCGTGAGAATGTTTTCAACAGACGGACAGACGGACATGGCTATATCGACTCCGGTTGTTATAAGGATCAAGAATATATTTACTTTATGGGGTCGCAAAGCCTTATTTCTATATGTTACAATCATAATGACAAACTGATATATACCCTCTATCACTTACAGTGGAGGGTATAACAAAAGAGCCAATACATTACAATCAATACATACCGCCAAATGGCACGTGTTTTTGAACAGACAACTAATTTAATGTAGATGGGGAAATTTATTGGACATTGAACCCCAAAATAGTATAGGTTTTTTACACATTTTATGTGAATATTGTTGGTATTTGCAGTATTATAAATAATAGCAATCTTAAAATCTCTTGATCTACTGAAATAGAGCTACATTTTTCAATCTTATTCATTCTGAACATTCACTCAAGATAACTTTTTCTGATCTATAATTGTGTATTTTAATTTGGCAACTCTATAAACCGCATATTTCAGTGACTGCTTTCGTAAACAAACGCAAGCGTGAAGTGATATATAAACTACCAATTTTTGACTTTGGCGTTCACTTTCGGGACTTTTAGAATACTACCCTTAACTTTAAAATACTCCGCAATGTTGTTCGGGAAATGGCCAACTGGCTGGAACGACGACGAGTTGAGACAGATGGATCATATCAAACATGCTAAAAATACTTGTTAAGCAGGAAAATGGATTAAAAATATGTTATTAATGCGCAAAGTGTGAGAAACAAAATTGATGAATTTAGGTCAATTTTTGAAAATTCATGCATAGATATAATCTCTATTTCGGAGATATGGCTTAATTCTAATATAACTGATGCACTCCATGGTTATAAACTTTTTAGAGCAGATAGGATGACTCTCGGTGACGGTGTTGCTGTTTATGTTCGTGACGGTGTATTATGTAAATTTAATTGTAGATCTGATAATACTGATTTGGTGGAATATATTTTTATAGAAGTAATTAATAAAGATGATAAACTTTTATTTTGTAGCGTTTATAGACCTAATAATAGTACAAATTTCGAACCCCTTATTGAAAAAGTGTATGAAATTTCAATGCCTTTTTCAAAAATTGTAATAGCTGGGGATTTCAACTCTAACATCCTTACAAACACGAGATTAACTGACTGCATGACGGCACTCGGATTGTCCCTGGTAAATACAAGTACACCGACTCATTTCACTGCTACTAGTTCCTCATTAGCTGATATATTTTTTGTTTCACCTGAATGTCGCCAAATTTACTTTGATCAAATATCTGCATCTTGTTTCTCTAAACACGATCTAATATATATGGTTTGTGGCTTCTCGTTAAAAGTAACGGAAAGGAAGGTTAGATATCGTGATTTTAAAAATATTAACTTTAATTTGGTTTGCGAGGAATTTCATAAAATCGATTGGAGTACTATTTACCACATGATGTCAATAGATGATCAGTTAGCATTTCTTGAGAATAACATCAATTATCTTTTTGACTTGACAGTGCTCCTGAAAACGAAAGCTAACAACCCGAAAGGTAGAGAATGGTTCACGAGGGAAATGGCTTACTCCAGATGGAAACGTTTTCGAACGCCAATACTGCACGAAGAGTATCGTACTGCTCGTAAACATGAAAACGCGAAAATAAGGGAAACTAAGAGAAATTTCTATGCCCAAAGATTCAGTAATGCTCTTGGAACTAAGAAAACATGGAATACCATCAGAGAAATTGGAATTGGAAAGGCGAAACCATCTATAGATGTCGAAAACGTTAATGCCAACGATCTGAATTATCAATTTGTTAATATTGTTATGACTCAACCCGATCACACGTATTATGGAAACGCACAAACTGACTACGGTGGTGTAAGTTTATTTAATTTTCAGGGCATTATGCAAGATGATGTCGTTTCGAGTTTTATGTCTATATCTTCGAATTCCATTGGTGTTGATAATATTCATCCCAGATTTCTTAAAATTCTACCTCCACAACATCTTCCTTTTATTACTTTTATCTTTAAAAAAATTTTAAGTTCAAGCTACTTTCCGGTGAGATGGAAGCAAGCTAAAATTATTCCAATCAGGAAAAAAAACTGGGTATAGACCAATTGCTGTTCCTCCCTTTCTTCCCAAAGTTTGTGAACGTATTATGCATAACCAAATTTTAGATTTTATTAGTTCCAATAATCTTCTTACGAACAAGCAATCAGGATTTCGTGCCAAGCAGAATTGTGTAACAGCCTTAATTGATCTTATAGAGGGCATACGAAGGAAGATTGACTCAGGCCATGTCGCTATACTTGTACTTCTTGACCACTCCAAGGCTTTCGATAATGTCGATCATACAATTCTATTACAGAAATTGGCAAAACTTATGCATTTTTCACCTTATTCAATAAGTCTCTTGAAATCGTATCTTGGTGGAAGATCACAATATGTTGATATTTGCGGTACTGTATCAGGTCCACTATTAGTCAAAAGGGGAGTTCCTCAAGGTTCCATACTAGGACCACTCCTATTTTCTATTTATGTCAATGACATTCCAACTGTCGTTAAGTACAGTAACGTAAGAATGTACGCTGATGATGTGCAGTTGTATATTACCAGTGATGAAGACTTATTGTCAAACGGCGTTGCTAATATAAATGAAGACCTAGCTGCAGTACATAAATGGGCAAGAGAAAATGGTCTGACGCTAAATCCTACCAAATCACAGTGTTTATTTAGACGTAAACGTAAAGTTCAAATCGATCTAGCGCACAGTGCTTTAATAAATGGAGAGCCAGTAGAAGTTGTTCACAGAGTGAAGAATTTAGGAATTATTTTCAATGACAGCCTCACTTGGACAGATCACATTAATACAGTCTGTGGGAAAACTTTTGCAATGATACGGTCCTTATGGATGACACAACACTGTACGCCTTTAAATATAAGAATGCTTTTGGCAAGGACATATTTAGTTCCCACTCTTACGTATGGTTGTGAAGATTTTGCAGGATGTGATGCCCAGAGCAAGATAAAATTACAGTCGAATTTTAACGCCATTACGAGGTATGTCTTCGGGCTAAGAAAATATGATCATATATCTCAGTTTTCAAAAAAAGTATTAAATGTAGAATTCGAAGGTTTTTTAAAAATTAGATGTTTACTATTTTTTCACAAGCTGGTAATATACCGTGAACCTGACTATCTGTACAGCCGATTAAAATTCAGCCAGTCCCTTGGAAATAGAATTTGTATTCAATTCAAGCACAATTCTTTTGTATCTGAGCGTCAATTTTTTGTTAGTGTAATACGTCTGTGGAATGCTTTACCGATCAATGTTAGAAATATCCATAATATCGCAGAATTTAAACGTATAATTTTTGTTATTTACAATCAAACGTCTGCCCATAGTTAAGTTTTTTTTTGTTTTAAAGTATGTATAAATTTTTCACTGTCAAAATATCTATTGTTTTTACTCTTTTATTTAATGTTGTATTTCTCATAATTTATAAGTATTTTTAGATTCTTTATGATCGTAATTTGTAACGCAGATGTTTAACAATTCTTAAAAATTGTATTAATGTAATTTTTTTGCCTTCAAATTCTTATTTTTATGTTTACTTTTTTTACTTTTTTGTTTTTATTTTTTAATTTATGTTTCATGTTTTTCTCTATTTTTTATTTTTTTAAGTTTAATTTAATATATAATTTAAAATTTTTCTTTGATTAAGACACCCCTGTACTGTAATTATACGACATTAGATCTTGTTGTACGGGTTAACAAATAAACAAACAAATCATTTGCAACACTTTGCTGCACAGCTTCCACATTGTCGACAGAACGAATATATCGATGGCCACCTCTTCCAGGGCAGTCGGCCACTGAACCCCTTTCCACAAAACGGCTGATAAAGTTCCTTATCATGAAGGCTGTGGGAGCGAATCTTGAATTAAAATGTGGCAGATAATTTCACTGGGTCATAACTATTGATCTTTGACAAGAATACTAAAATCGATAATTTTAATACGTTCTTGTGTACGGTTTCTATCCATTATAAATTTCCAAGAAATAAATTATAACCTGCAACAAAAAAAAGACAATTATATTAAATAACAAAAATTTATTGGGATTTAAAATTGTTAGGTCTTATTTGGCCCACTCTGTGTTTTAAGAATCCCACCACAGTTTTCTGACTTCGGCCAAATTCCGCGCAATGGCCCGATAAGAATATCCTTCCAAATGATAAAAATCGATTTTCGTCCCTTCGGCTATGTTCAATATACTTTTCCTGGCCTTCTTTCACTAATGTTTATTGAAAAGATATATTTTTCATTTACGAATTGTTGGATGTTTAAATTAAATGCGGCTTTGTGCAAAGTGGTTCTAATCAAATGATCGGAAAAATTTGTTTTCCTTTTCTGTTAAGGACCTTTGTAATACTGTTACATTAAACTATAATGCTGTTACTATGTTTTAATCTTAACAAAATGCCCCTTCCAATGGTAGTATGCTTTTAGCTGTCAAAACGTTAAAAAGATACGGCCTACTAAAACTAGAAATTAAAGTGTTTCTAATCATTTGATCGGGAGTGTATGTGCAGATAAGCAAAAAGTACATAAATCCTAGTGTATTCAAAGCAGTGTTGCCACCAGTGTCGTCGAAACTTACACAAGGGATGTTAAAAAATTATCCAAAATCACATCAAATTACACAATTTCGTATTATTTTATTTTTTTCAACGAAGGACAATTTTTTGGGTTTAATTGAAAATAATTAAATTAAGTCCACCGTTCGTTCCTATATATCCCTATCATCGAAGGCATCTTCCTCACTGCATAATATTTTTTGAAAATATTGACGAATCACAATACAGCTCAAAGTCTTGGCTATACTCTCATTCGTACCTAGACTTTTTCCGTTGGCCATATTTTTAAATTTACCAAAAAGTCACTTTCCAAAATTAAAGCTTTCAAATATGCAGTTTTTAAAATTGGCACGCTGCTGGTGAACTGTGTTCTAAAAACAGACACGGGGGATCAAATTTTAGTTTTAATAAATTTTAAGTTTAGATTTTAGTTTTAATAATTTAAATATCAGATGTTGACCTTTTTTTTCTAAAACAAAATGTATTTATAGTGGCCCTCGCTAAATCGGTAGACTTCTTCAGGAAATCCTTCGAGAACTCGTCCATGCATTTAATCACCCTATAGCCTTGATGAATCTCGCTAGATTCGTAAGGGGGTAACAGGCAGCCCTTGTTTGCCAGTACGTGTTCCATCACGAGTTCTGACAACTTATACTCCACTTTAATCAATTCCGAGGCTATGACGGGAGCTAGCTTCCCGGTCTTCGTGTTGGCCAGGGCAACCATCAAGTTATCCTTTACTACCTGGTTGAAGGGCATTTTGCTGATATATGTAGTCGTTTGTGAAAGCTCCTTGACCTTCCTTCGAATAGCGGGTTCATAGTCCTCCACCCGAGAACGTTCCCGCTTTGAGGTTGAGGGTCTGTTGTGATCGCTTTGTAGGGAGGGAGACCTTCATCTCGTCGTACTCCTCAACTTTTTTTTGCGTATTTTGCTTTGTCCACTTCACCACGCTCGTGCACTGTGCCATTGACTTCATTCTTGGAAATCTTCTCAGGAATGAACTACGAATTTTAGTACAGTGTCCTCCGAGAAACAGCAGCACATCTGCGTCTTGGTTTTTTAGAGACCGTCGCTTCTGACTTAACGGACTGGTCTAATTTTGTTGCTGCAGCTGTTGACTGTTTAGACGAGGGAACGTTTTTGACTACATTCACCGCGCTCTTTAGGCCGACTTCCGAGTCCTGACTGGATGCCCAAACTGGATGCTCTTCTGATGGACTGCCCAATCCCATCGAGGAATTTGTGTTTTTTTGAAAGTGACATTTTGATCCCACGAGTGTGCCGTAAGGGGTTGGACCATCGTGCGCAGTGACAGCTTGCGCACACTAGGCAACTAAATAATAACAGAACTGTGCTCTGGAGTCGGAGGGGAGAAGCTAGCGACCAGTTTCTTTAAATCACTTGCTGGCCATGCATATCCTAGGCACAACTCCTTCACCTTGATCTTAAAAGTGCAGATCCAGGTAGAGACATGACCCACAAGGACCAGAAAGAACTGTCGCCTACTATAGGGCAGACGCAGACCACGGAGCCGCCTAATGTAGGACAGACGCTTGTGGATTTTGACTGTAGCAGACCTATTAAGTGTTGGAAGGTACTCCCACCATTCCTACATTTGTTGACTACTTGAAAGCGAAACTACTATTCGATCGGATATACTATATTTTCATACCGGAAAGCGATTCCTGGAACAAAGAGGGATATGTGAATTTCTAAACGGATGGTTCGAAAGTGAAAGATTGCTTAAGATACAGGGTCTACTCTAGGGAACTATGATTGTTTATTTAACTACCAACATTTTAAGCGTAATTTGAACAAAATCTGATGAAAAATAAATAAATAAACGTCAAAATGAAGTGGGTTGCCACCTCTATGTCTGCCTACTGTTAGTTAACATAGCTAAGATGAAAATGTACGTATTAAAATTGATGGACGCCGAATATAGTGTGTGAGCAATGAAAATGAAAGTATTGTCGTTCCACAAAATGCTTAAAAAAAGCCTTTATTTTTCATCAGATTTTGTTCAAATTACGCTTAAAATGTTGGTAGTTAAATAAACTATATGGTTAAAAAATAAAACATTCCAGATCTTCACTATAAAGTAGAAGAAAAACGAAATAAAAATGAAAAATTTTGAAAAAAACGTTAAAAAAACCAAATTTTGAACTTTGAGGGGCCACTACTCGGTCATTTCTTATCAGAGAGAAATGTACAGCATAAAGGGCATTCAATTACCTTTTTAACGATATACCATATATCTCGATCGGTCTTTTCGGTTGGGCTCCACAAGGGGTTGAGTGGGATGATACACCGAAAAACACAAAAGTACCGTTATCTAAAAATCGGTACTTAGGAAAAAAAATTACAACGTTTTTCGTGTTCACGAGGTCCCAATTAACTTATCTAGGCATGTGGCGTTCTTGGTATTTTTCCAAAGTTAAAATTTGTAAAGCATCCTTTTGTATCCTTAATGAATTTTCGTCGTGTATAAATAAATCTAAAGTAATATTACAAGTGAAACTGCCGTATAACTATCGTACAATTTTACGTTAAATTGACAAGGTTACCCTGGGGCAGCATTTGATATTTTCCACCTACCGACACTAAAAGACAAAGTATTTCATTATAATTTCAAATTATATATTTTAAAGCAAATATTAAAAAAGTCCAGACTATTTTGCAGCAAGAATTAGCTTTTGACAGTTAGATGGTTAAGAGCATAGAGAAATGACATATAGAGAAGCGATTTCACTCAGTAAATTTACGAAGTTTGGTGTGTTGCATATGGACGTTGCATGTTGGAAAATATTGCTTTAATAATACCAGATAGAGACAATGGTTCAAACCAACCAACAAGAAAACAGCACGGCATTTCGTTTTCAGCGTTAAATTTTTTGTGTAAATACACCAAAGTTATATACTAACAATAAAATATAACCAAATAGTCCAAAATACGTTTAAATTTCAGTTTTTCATCACAGTGACATAAAAAATTTAAGTCATAAATTTTTGTAATTCCACCTGGTGTAAGTGAATTTACGTCAAATAACTCTCTATCGCACCGACCGCAACACGAAGAGTGGGAAATGAAACGTCAGATGAGAAGAATGACAGCTCTATATGACATTAGTCTATGGTTAAGAGTATCAAAATGCAGATAAGAAAAATCGAAGAAGCGGTTTGAGTTTTGGTGATATAATGAAATGAATATAATATAATCTAATCAATACGTGGTTCTAATTTTTTATTTTTTTATTTATTTATTATGCACTTAAAAACGTATTGATTATAAATAAATAAATGGGTTTCCATTGCATCCCACGAAGAGATTGGGGAGAGCTGCTCACAACCAGTCTGTGCGCGGTCTAGTTGTACACTCGCTGGTTTGGAGCTACAGGTTTACATGGTTCCGAACGATATTTTTGAGAGGCTTTTTCATGGCCAAATACTCGACAGTGACGTGTTAGGTTGCCTGGGCAGTGATCGGACTCGCGTACTCATGTACAAGAGCCGCGCACACTACCATGGCACCACCAACGGCAATTAGGCCATTGTTTACACGCTGAAAAATAACGGCCCCTCTAACATATATTCCCAAACATGTTCTGCAGGAACCATATACATAAATGTTTGAAACACACATCAAACGTACATAACTTTACTCCCAAACTTACTTACGTCCCAAACTTACTTGTATTTAAATGCAAACAGTATCGTGTTTACTGACAAACATGTATGCTTTTACGTGGAAACATATGCGTTCTTCATCCCAAACCTCCAAATACTTACGTGAAAACATATGCGAATTTCCTAGCAAATATAATAATATTTAGAAACGAATTATTCTGCGAATTCAATACATATGTATGTATTATTTATTCTAATTAATTTTAACAATATAAATCCACATTTATAAATAATTAATACAAAAAATTAATAGATTTAAAACGGCCCCTTTTACATTTATTTGCATTGAATGCATTATTTGTTTTTTTTTCATGAAATGAGAATCTGCTGCTCTTTTGTTTCTCCTTTCTTTATTGTCTCTCACTGTTTTGTATTCAGAAGGTTTCAGTTATGCGTTGGTTATCACTATGCGTTGGTACACTCAGAGAACTAATTGTTTGATAAGAGGTTGTAGCAACCGTAAATTCGACTGTTACCACCGAATTGAGGTTGCTACAACGGAATTGAGGTTGCCACGAACGAATTTAGTTCCCACAACTGAAATTCGGTTGAAGCAACCTCGTTGCAAAATTGATTCAGTTGTGACAACCGAATCTTCAATTATATTCGGTCTGTCAACTAAATTTTCTAAAATTTCGGTTCGAACAACCGAATTTGGAATCAATTCGGATACGACAACCGCAATTGGCACAAAATTCGGTTGGAGTGACTGAATGTGGTATCAATTCGGTTGGAGTAACAGCAGTTGGCAACAATTCGGTTGTAACTATCGAATTTGGTATCAATTCGGTTAATTTAGACTTATATCGGTTGCAACGACCGAATTTGGCGTCAATTCGGTTCAAGTAACCGAATTTCTCATTAGTTCTGTAGGTACAACCGAATTCTATGTATTTCAAATCTGACGTTTAAAATTCTAAAAACAAATATTATGCTAAAGAAAGATAAAGAATGTATAAGTATTGCTGTCCCGGCGGTATCAAGGATTTTTTTGTGGTTATTAAGAAAGGTAAGTACAAATATTGTAATTACGGGATTTGTATTAAAATGCCTTCATTATTTTGCAGAAAATATCCAAGCCGATATGAAGAGTTTTCAAGTTTTTCAAGGTCGGTCGGTTGAGCTACGCTGTAATCGTCTGTACATATGTATGTATGTACAACGGTTTAGGACCTACATCAAAATGATGGCCGGGACTTCAAGGTCAGAATGATTTAAATGACTTTATTTCCTCGCTTTGTAATATGTTGAGTACAGGAAAATAAATCAAATAAAAAAACATTCAAAATTAATTTGTGGCACTATGTAAATTCGGTTGTAGCAACCTCTAATGAGCTTGTGTCAACCTCTAATGAGGTTGCGTCAACCTCTAATGAGGTCGCATCAACCTCTAACGAGGTCGCATCAACCTCTAACGAGGTTGTGTCAACCTCTAATGAGGTTGTGTCAACCTCTAATGAGGTTATGTCAACCTCTAATGAGGTTGCGTCAACCTCTAATGAGGTTGTGTCAACCTCTAATGAGGTTGTGTGAACCTCTAATGAGGTTATGTCAACTTCTAATGAGGTTGCGTCAACCTCTAATCAGGTTGTGTCAACCTCTAATGAGGTTGTGCCAACCTCTAATTCGGTTGAGACAACCTCTAAATTCGGTCACGGCTAATTCAAACACAAACACAAACACAAACAAGATACTTATATACAAATCAAGTTCATGCAAGTCGAGCGTGGATGAATTACGTGTGTTTTTTTATTGCACTTATTTCACAAATGGTCCGCCGTTTCGATTTTCTCATTAAAGGCTCGGACAGACAAAATGCTTCCCGTTGTTGCCCTTTCCAGTGTCTCCACAAAATCGTTTCTCTCTTTGTTAGCACGCATACATATATATGAAACACATACACAAAAACCAAAGTAACATCACAAACCATTTAACCGTCCGAGCCTTCGTTTATTCTTTTTTCTCTGATCAAGCGCATTTTATATGCTCTGTCCGATGAACCATTGACGACAGAATACATAAAACAACGCAATACATCAGACAAAATACGAAACAAATTACATGAACATTCTGGAATATTTGTGACTCACTGACTGAGACAATAATGAAAAAATACAGATAAAAAATCTCGTTATCCCTCTTTTATTCTCTTGCTCTCGAGAGAGAATAGACAGTGCAACAAACACAGCTGTATTTGTATCACAAACATAAATATATGTGGGCCGCAAACACATATATTATAACATATTAATCATTGTGTCTCAAACATGTAATATTGAATAGCAAACACAATGTGTTTGGACACAAGTATATTATATTTGCGACAAGGTCCAAACACACTTTATATTTGCATCCAAACAACAACAAAAATACAGAATTTTCAGCGTGTAGGTAGCGTACAATTTATGTATATCGCGAGTGTTTCGTAAGGATCCACCAAATAAGAACAGAATAGTTTACCCTTTACGGGGGATCGAATTCAGATTCGTTATTAATCTTTAACTTAAAAAGTATCTAATTTGATTTACAGAAATAACATCAACTGATTCAGTCGTTTAGAACAGTCGTCTGGATTGAAGACTCTCCTCCAGGGGCATTTGTCTTGGCGTAACAATACTCTAGGGGGGGGGGGGGGCACGTTGCGGTCTGGTCAATTTTAAGATGATCGGGAAGTTAGTGTGTTGCACACGCGATTATTCGGATTCGATATGTAAAGGGTCCGCCAAATAACTTTTTTTTTTGAGAATGCTATAAAAAAAAACTACTGAATATTTTCTCAAATTTCTTTTTTTATTTGAAAGTACAATCTTTCCGGTTAATAATGGAAAATAATTTCATTCAAATGGCTGCCTCCTCGGCTGGCCATACAGTAGCCTACACGATCGATCCAATTTTTAAGCACATTATATAATAGTCCAACGGTGTCAAATCGCAGCTCCGAGGTGGCCAAACGACATCAGCTCTGCGGCGGATAATGCGATCTTCAAACACAGGGCGAAAAACATCGAGTGTAGCTTCGGATGTGTGGCACGTAGTGCCGTCCTGTTAGACCCAAATGTTGCCAATATCCTCCTCTTCAATTTTTGTGAACAAAAATTCGTTCAACATGGCCCGATAACGATCGCCATTGACTGTAACTTTCGAAGGAAAATTACCCAATTATGCCTCTGGACCAAAATCCGCACCGAACAGTGACTCGATTTGGGTTCATCGGCTTTTCAATGTATGCGTGCGTGCGGGTTTTCTGTGCCCCAAATGCAACAATTATGCTTGTTTACATACACGCTTTAAAGGACAATATTCGTGAAGCCATTGGTGAAATACAGCTGCACACAATCGATAATGTGCTTAAAAATTGGACCGATCGTGTAGGCTACTGCATGGCCAGCCGAGGCAGCCCTTTGAATGAAATTATTTTCCATTATTAACCGGAAGGATTGTACTTTCAAATAAAAAAAGAAATTTGAGAAAATATTCAGTAGTTTTTTTTTATAGCATTTTAAAAAAAAAGTTATTTGGCGGACCCGTTATATCGGGTATGCGGGTTATTGACACGGTTTGTGATTTACATGTCCGGTAAAGGGATCTGTCATCATTCACTTGATTGTTTAGGAACAGTACAGGGGAATTGTCGGTAAGAAACCTGTTATGGGGAATAGTTAGCCGAAGCAGCTATAATCGAATAGTCAGCCGAAGTCGCTATAATTGGATCGTCAGCCGAAGTCGCTATAATTGTATAGTCAGCCGAAGCCGCTATAATAGAATAGTCAGCCGAAACCGCTATAATTGAATAGTCATCCAAAGCCGCTATAGTCAAATAGTCAGTCAAGACCGCCATAATCGAATAGTCAGCCGAAGCCGCTATAATTGTGTAGTCAGCCTAAACCGCTATAATAAAAAAGTCAGCCGAAGCCGCTATAATCAGCCGAAGCCACTATAATTGTATAGTCAGCCGAATCCACTATAATTGAATAGTCAGCCGAAGCCTCTATTGCCGAAAATTAAGCAGAGGCCGCTATAATCGACTAGTCTGACTCAGCCACTAGAATTGAATAGTCAGCCGAAGCGGCTATAATCGAATAGTCAGCCGAGACCGCTATAATGGGACAGTCAGCCGAAGTCGCTATAATTGGATAGTCAGCCGAAGCCGCTTTAAACGAATAGTCAGCCGAAGCCGCTACAATCGAATAGTCAACCGAGGCCGCTATAATCGAATAGTCAGCCGAGACCGCTATAATGGGACAGTCAGCCGAAGTCGCTATAATTGGATAGTCAGCCGAAGCCGCTCTAATAGAATAGTCAGCCGAAGCCGCTACAATCGAATAGTCAGCCAAGACCTCTATAATGGAATAGTCAGCCGAAGTCGCTATAATTGGATAGTCAGTGGTCAAATAGTCCGCTGGAGCCGCTATAAACGAATAGTCCACCGAGGCCGCTATAATCGAATAGTCAGCCGAAATCGCTACAATAGAATAGTCAACCGAAGCCGCTATAATCGAGTAGTCTGCCGAAGGCGCTTTAGTCGAATAGTCAGTCGAAGCTACAATCGAATAGTCAGTCGAAGCCGCTATAATCGAATAGTCAGCTGAAGCCCCTATAATCGAATAGTCAGCCGAGGCCGCTATAAATGGCAAATTTATTTCATCCGTCTTGAAAAAGACAGTTTTCAAAAGGTTACTCCTGTTCTATGCAGAACTAGAGCCCCCGATCCAATGCTATGATCTTTTCGGGTTGTGCGCGACTCACTGGTGAGGCTAGTAAGCTTATCATTGGGTTTTTTGTTTCCTGCTTACCTAATTTTTTGACGACTTTGTATGGGGAGCCACTTAAAATAGTATAATATCGCTTAGCTCCCCATATACAGTGGTCGAAAAATTAGCTTATCGTAGCAGGGAATGAAAAACAGGTGAATTAACTATGTATGTATGTTAGCCGCGTGAATGCGAATGAGAACTACACCAAAGTAATGAAACTAGTGCGTTCCTGGGATGTATACAAGGTTTACAGAGCTGTTGCGTTTGCCAGTGAGTGCGGTTGTTCGCGAGGGTGATGTATGTATGTTGGTATGTTGTATTGCTGGCTTCAAAGAAACTTGCGGCCTTATTCGTAAAAAGTTATGAGAGCTTTGAGAGACGATTTACCATGCAATAAACGTCTCTCAAATGTCGTTCAACTAACTATATATGAATAAGGTAGTCAGTGTTTGTACTTTTGCTGTAGGAGTGGTTGGATGTATGTTTATATGTAAATGTAGGGATGGCCCACGGGTATGGGAGTGAACTTTTAAATATGTCCTGACGGATTATGCCGTCACGTTACACTCTTGAAAATGGGCATATAACCTAAATTTGTTTCCTAGTATTTTTCGACGCCCTCTCAATAATCTACTAGATGGACGTTCGATTGCAGTTGTTTTAGAATTACTTGATCCTTTCTACAATGGAATCCGCTTGTGTTACCCGGTATTAATAGCAATCGGGTTGCATTTTTAAAAAGTCTTGTTGCCCTATAATGTACTTCCACACCACTGTACCCTACACGCATATTACACACACTACCAAGTTCAAGACCAGATCCTTCAAGATAATACACACTCTTTTATTTATGCTGCAGAGAATGGTTAGTGGGACACTTTACTTTGATTGAAAGCTAAACGTTTTGCGTGTGCGGATGTATGGATGGTGAAAAGAAATCCTTAATGTGTTCATGTGGATGAGTTTGAGAGTGTTATCTTGTGACGCCCACAAAAGGTCACACAAACACAGACGCGGCAATATCTTATGTTTCACCCAAAACCCATTTTGTAGGCGGCTTTTAATCTGTTGATACATTCAATTCAATGTTACGCTCTAGAACGCAACAAATTTGTATAAACTTTAACCGTATCCAACACCCACACACATGCAAGTTTATATATGTATATAAGGTATTGAATTCGTATGGATGTATACGTATTCTGGAATAAAGAAGGACTTTTAATGGTTCAACTAACCCACTTGGCAGCTACAGTAAGGAGCAACAACACCAGCGACACAAAGACAATTTAACAATAAGAGAATTTGTTATCCGTCCATAAACTTCGACACAAAAGGAAAGGAACTTTTTCGCGAAACTTCCCAGCATAGGTAGAAATGGGATTTAGTGCGGTTATCGTAAAGAAGGCAGTCAGACGATTTGTAATACAATACAGATATGTATTTCTGCTTTATAAAAGAGTAAGCGATTATAAACCCAATTTGTGAAGATCCTGCCTTATAAAATTCCAATCCTTGAACAATTTACACGCAAGTCAGAAAATATATGATTAATAGAAAGTCGACAAATCTCTTCATTTAAAGTCAAAGAAACTTTATAAGTTAAACATAAATTAGTTAAGGTTGGTAATATTCCCATTACTGGGCCTTAGAGTGGGTCGAAAAAAGGTGTGTGTGTTGTTATCCCATAGTTTTTGAGTTATGCTGCCGTTACAAATACTAGATTTATCCAAACTTTTCGGTCTGCCGCTGTTGTGTGTGTTAATGTGGAAAAATAAATGACAGTTTCACCAGAGCGTTTATTGAAGGTGTAGTTACGTCTTTGGTGATGATGTACTAAACTAGGTGGAGGTCAAAAAGTTGTTGTTGTCTTTTGGGTTGTTTTTCAGGGCGGTACTGAGCCACCACATATCTGACGCCATTATTGACGCCTTCACAAACATGCAACAAATTGTAAACATTTGCCTGGAGGAACTTGTTGTTCCGTATCACCAAATGTTGAGCATAGCAATTGATTTGTAACTCAATTTTGGTTGTAAGAACTGAAATATTTACTTGAAGCAACAGCAACCGGAAATAAATGTGATCTGTCAATCGAGTTTTACTTCCAGCAATCAAATTATCCTGTGGTGGTGATTACTCTATTTCAATGAAAAATGTAAAAACTAATTCGGTTGTACCAAATAATATGTGATGTTGCATAGGAAAAGGGCCCTTATCTTCCCAAAATCAAAATCCATTCTTTTTTGCGTTTCCTAAAATTACACATTAAGTGCGGAACACAATTGCGACGTTTCGACGTACGGCGTCAAAAATGATACGCTGTCAAAAATGAAACACACATGTTCCTATGATCTCGCCCACAATTGACGACGACAACGTATTGGCGTTTTTGCGTCGTACGTTCAATTATATCTATTTCTTTTTATTACGCCACGTACGGCGATGTTTGTAAATAAAATTCAAATTTGGTGAAATTATTTATAAAATAAAACAATTGCTGATAAAAAATGAGCGGAAATAATATAAATGAAAAGATTATCGAGGAGGTAAGGACATACAAAATGGATTATAAAATGTAAACATATGTATGTTGATGTATATTACTATTGTGTGCATGGTGGACATTACTATTGTGTGCATGGTGGACGTATGGACGTATTTTCACGACGTTTTACGTCCGAACGCCGTACGTTGTACGTCGATGCGTCGCAATTGTGTTCCGCACTTTATTGTGAATAAAAAGACACCTCAATAACCCAAAAGTTTACATTAGTTATAGCACTTTGAAACTCTAGTATGATAATAGGAAGTTTCTAGATTATGAGGTTCAAAGATTGAAATTTTTTAAAATGCTTTCCTGAAATATGACAAGGTAGTTACGAAACGCGTGTAACCATTTCTTATAGGTTGTTTTGTGTAGTTTTCAAATCTTCAGAGAAAATTATTGTAACGGTTTTCGTTTTATTGCTATATAGCAGAAAAATTGACAAGCGGCCCTGACTGGGATAACAATTAAAAACAAAAATATTTTTTTTTCAACAGTAATAAAAGTATTTTAAAAATTTTACTTTACATAAGTCTGCGCCGTGAAGGCTTAGATGCAGGAGGCTGCGTAATAACATTTTCTGCTTCGTCATTCTCGTCATCTTCATTAAAAGTCTCCTCCGGGTTAGGACACAGAACATCCTTGTTCTTGCCTGGACAATATGGCCTTATCTTCTTAAATAAATAATCTTTTCTTTCTCTTGTTAGTCCGTCAGGTTGCATCTCATTAGGAAAATCCACTGGACAAGAGGTATCAGTGGTGATCCGGTGTTTTACCCACGAAGAATAATCAAGCTTCTTTTTTGTGTAGACGAAACCTGGTTCCTCCTTGGTAAAACGAAAGTGAAAATAACTTGTAAAATTATTGTAACGGTTTTCGTTTTATTGCTATATAGCAGAAAAATTGACAAGCGGCCCTGACTGGGATAACAATTAAAAACAAAAATATTTTTTTTTCAACAGTAATAAAAGTATTTTAAAAATTTTACTTTACATAAGTCTGCGCCGTGAAGGCTTAGATGCAGGAGGCTGCGTAATAACATTTTCTGCTTCGTCATTCTCGTCATCTTCATTAAAAGTCTCCTCCGGGTTAGGACACAGAACATCCTTGTTCTTGCCTGGACAATATGGCCTTATCTTCTTAAATAAATAATCTTTTCTTTCTCTTGTTAGTCCGTCAGGTTGCATCTCATTAGGAAAATCCACTGGACAAGAGGTATCAGTGGTGATCCGGTGTTTTACCCACGAAGAATAATCAAGCTTCTTTTTTGTGTAGACGAAACCTGGTTCCTCCTTGGTAAAACGAAAGTGAAAATAACTTGTAATTTGTGTAATGGTTTTCCAATGTTTATTTTGAAAATAAGAATTCCAATCATAAACTGGAACCAATGCTTGTCCATTTTCAGTGCCCGTCTGAACAGCCTGGTTGACCTCGGAGGTTGGAGTTGACATTTTTACAATATTGACAACATCTTCAATACAGCTGGCACTTTCGACCCTGAATTGTTGTTTAAATAGTCCAAACGCCCAGTCGACGCCAAAATTTGTGTGTCCAACTGGGAGGAATGAAATCTTTATCTCGTCATAATTTCCTTTTAAAATATTCCATAAAAAGTAGCCCATGACAATATTATTTTTATTTTGACCCACACAATTATCTGCGTGGAATAAAACAGATCTTTCTCCATGGCCATAGTGCTCAAAATAATAATGTAGGTAACTAATTATACCATTGGCCCCTTTGGTTATTTGCACGGACTCTGGGATCAAAAAATTATGTTGTTTGTTTAACGTATCGTTCATAACACCGAAAAATCCTATCTTGTAAGGGGTCAAAAAGTACAATGGGCCACTTGTTGAGGGTCGTGAGGAATATGTATTTGTTGGGCGTAGTCAAAACTGTAGTGCATAGTTTTTGGTTCAACAACGTTCAGGTTCATTCGGGTATCAGAAATTTCTGTTTTGTAGACATCACGTTCTTTGTCAACCAACATAAGGTGTTCCTGGCATCTTGCGTAAAAATCTTTTTTCTGATCCTCAGTACACCCTCTGAGCTTGGAATGTGATGTCTAAAAGCCCTGACAAGTATTACACAAGTCAGTCCTGGGCTTCATAATTGCTTCATCAGAGCAAAACTCTTTCCACAAAACAGAAAACAAACTTTTCCCTACAATAACAATTTCATTATCTGCCTCAAAAGCTTGCCGGTACAAATTGTATATTTTGAGTTTAGTATCCGAGGATGGAAGCAATTTAAGAACGTTGTAGAGAGCGGCCAGGGGTCCACGTATAAACAATGCATTTTGTTCGGCGTAATTCTGAATAAACTTAACGTATTTACTCTTGTTGTGTGCACTGATTGTGTTCTTTGGTGTCCGTTTTTGATTTTTGTGAACTGCGGGCTTAAGTCCATGGTTTTTGAAGTGTTTCAGAAGCCTTTTCAGTCGTTTTACGGAGATTCCGTTTGCAATGAGAAAGAGATTTTTACACACAATTTCCGCCCTTAGCTGATATATCTGTCGAAGCCTTTCCCTATTTTTTCTTGACTTCCTCCGCCTGTTTTAACTTCGTTTTGGTTTCTACAAACTACACGCAATTGGCCCAAAATTACCAAGTCCAATAAATTCATTCCTTCAGAATAATAGTCCAGAGATTTACTATCGTTGGTCATTTTAACGATTTCATCCATTGCAAATTTCTTTTGGCATTGTTTTGGACAACAACCGTTTATGAAGGTAGCCCCTACTAATTGTTGAGCATCTGCCTCATCAATTTCCTCTTGTGGGTTATTTTCCCAAACTTGATTTATCCCGGCCTCCTCGGTGATTTCAGGGCCCTCAAGTGCATTATTTTCTTCAAGTTCACAATTCTTAACAAAATAAGATAAAATAAAATGACAGATAAGATAAGATAAAATGACAGATACATACCAGAATCACTGGAATGTCTTCAAAATTAATTATATTCAAATTAAGCCCTGAAGCAACTGGCAGAGGTTCCACTTCAAGATCGTCATCTTCATCAGATGTAGTTTTTTCATCACAATAAAAATATTCCTCCCACAATCGCCTATCCTCATCCGACACTGCTGTTGTGGAAGATTTGTTCATACACTTTAGTAATAATTGGTTAAGTTTCTTGTCATCCATTGTGACTGACTACCACCACACAATAATAATAACACTAAAATTTATTAAACTTTTGCAAATAAAATTACAAACAATAAACCAAGTGAAGTTGTGCAACTAATAAAAACAACAAATGTAAACAAAAAAGTACACAGTAGGTCCGCGTTCACACTTGACTCTTTTGAAACAAAAATGTGCCTTTTTTTTGCAACCCTGTTTGTTTTGCATCACGCATCAAAAGAGTCAAGTGTGATCGCGGACTAGGCTGTGTCAGAGGCGCGGCCACTAAATTTAAACGTAGAATACGTTATAACGAAAGGTGAAGAATAGAAAAATAAATTCCAATAATGTCCATTTCTTGAAGTTGGTAGAGGTTGGGGAAAATGTCTTTTTTTGGTAGTTCCGATACAATAATCGACTTCAAATCGATTGTAAAATACAGTGTTACCAACCAAAACCTGAAAACCGATAAAATTTACCTAAACGTCTTTTTTTAGTTCTCCCGTAAAATTTGGTTTGGGAAGATAAGGGCCCTTTTCCTATGCAACATCACATATGTTGGTACTAATTACTTGAAGTTAATGGCTGTCACAACCGTTTGTAGCTGCCGATCCCATTTTGAATTTCTTAGAAAAAAAAAAATTTTTATTAAAATTTTGTATTTGGTATTTAAATATAAACAAAATTATTATTATTTATAACCAGTGTTCGTGTTTCGTGGGTAATGGGTTATCCCATGTAACCCATACACATTTTTAATCGAAAATATAAAAACAACTTAGAAAAAATTTCCATATCTCGGAAACGGATCGTCGAATCAAAAACATAACTAATTTTTGCGAGTTTCTAAGGTATTTCCATAACGTGGTCCAATTCATATTGATGATTTTTAAATAACCAAAATAAGAAAATCGCTAAAATAAAAATACTGGTTATAACTCGGAGACGGTGCATCCAATCGCAAAAATAATAAAGTTTTTACCTCCATTGGATTTAATACGGCATCACTTTTTTTTAACTAAATCGTACCAACTCAAAAAATCACGAAATCGCCTTTATCAGGCCTGTTCTGATATCTCTTCACGTCGATATGGTTTTAAATCAACGGAATGGTGTTCTGCAAGCAACGATTTTGCAAATCACGTGATATAAAAGCGCTCAGGAAAATGACGGTGAACACAGATCACTTGCTTGTTTTATGCAAAAATATTTTTGTAAATCTTGTAATAAATTATTAGAATAAATAAGTTGAAATGTTTTTTTTAGTATTAAAATAACTTATTTTAATAGAAAAACACAAATTTAAAATTTTCTAAAAATATTTAGATGGATTCACATATATATATATAAATATTTAGATGGGTCATCATTACACTTCTGCTTTTCGTGATTTTCTGTTCCTCTTTGCCTGTCCCGTACTTTACTTTTCGATAATAAAAATATTAATAAATATTAATAATTAATAAATATTAATAATAAATCAACTAAACAATAAAGCTCCAGGCATTTCAAATTTTTCCAATATCTTTCAAAAATTCATAAAATTTTTATTAAATATGAAACATATGTTGGGGAGCAAAGGAAATAAGAAACAAAGCAAACAGCAAAATCAGCTGTTCGCTTGGTGATTTCGAAAACATAAAATAAGGCCAAGAACTATAAAATCACGTGGTTTTCAGAACACCTGCAAATCGTGATATCAGAACAGGCCCGTATATCTATATTCCGGAAACGGTGCGTTCAATCGCAAGATAATATTTTTTTGCGGGTTTGTAGAGTTTTTCATAAAATGGTTCAATTCGTTTTGAGGACTTTTTATTTTTTTTAAAAAATAGTGAAAATAAGAAAATGAAACAACGCAATAATAATATTTTTTTTATATCCAAATTCTAATAACCAATGCTTGTCTTTCATAAAAAGATTTGTTAAACTAAGATTTTTCAAATAAAAACTCACATTTATATTAGCAATTTTTTTTAAAAACAGAGTGATGCCGTATTAAATATATCCATTGGTTAATGCTTCCTATGAAGTTACAAAAGTTATTATTTTTGCGATTGGACGCACCGTTTTCGAGTTATAACCATTTATAATTTTAACGATTTTCTTATTTTGGTGATTTTTTTAAGAAAAATTTCGTCCATACGATTGAGCCAGTTTATGAAAAGCCCTAAAAACCTTTAAAAATTAGTACTTTTTTCGATTGGACGCTCCGTTTCTGACTTATATAAATTTTTACTAAATTTTTCACATCTTCGACCCAATATGGGGATGGGTAACCCTAATTTACCCATCGCCCAATGACCATTACCCATGTGTAATGGATAATCGTGCAGGGTAATTTCCCATCGTCATGGGTAGCTACACATTATTTTTCCCATACCCTGTGGGTAATGAGTAAACGCTCGTTACCCATTCCCCCAAGGTGATGTGTATGGGTTACACATCCGGAGTAAATACGACCTCTGTTTGTAACCATATACAAATAATTATAATTTAAAAATATCATATGCATGTTTAAGTTAATTTGTGCTATCCATGTTTGTGAAGGCGTCAATAGTGGCTTCAGATTCAACGATTGTGTTTAAAAGTCTCACTTCACCTCAATTTATGGTATTACTAGTACTAGTAAAACAAAAAAAAAAAACAGCAGACAGTTGTCCGAGGCCTTCGGCCACGGACTGTCCCTGCAGGCTGTGTCAGAGACACGGCCATTAAGTTTAACGTAGAATACGCCATCCGATAAGACAGAAAACACATATACATTGTTGATGTTGCGCCTACAAATTAATTAACATTTTTAATAAAAATATATATAAACAAGGGAACACAAAACTTAGAGTATTTATTTCTCTGCATAACAACCACTCGTTGCTTTCTTGTATTTCGTGTAGGTGCCATTTTGATTAGTAGTTTTTATTTTAATTTACTAAACGTCAACTGTCAGCTGCTGTCAAACAGCATCAAGCAGCATTGTTATTTTGCTTACTTGGCAGCACTTTCATTTAACATAAAAATGTATGAATTAATTTTTTCATATATTTTTTATAATTATATATCCATGTTAAATTCAAATTCACATTTAACATTTTGTTTCACTTAAATACATAAGTAAATATACGAAATTTCAATATTTCATCAATCAAAACAACAGCCGAAGGTTTGTGTCCACACTGAAACAGCAGCATAGTTTGTGTTCACGCTACAAAGTCAAACACTCAACCAAACACCACACATACATATGTTTGAGTGTATGTGTTTAAACAATTTTCATTTGAGAAATTTAAATATTAGGAAATGTATATCAAACGAAAGATAACATCTTCATTTACCTACAAAAAAATTTTTAAAAAAAGTTATCTCGCCGTTTCCTTATAATCAATGAAATAAAGATTACAACAATAACAATCTGACATGACTCCCTATACCGTAAGGTAAGACGTATTCTACGCCAAAAATACATGAGATTCAGAAACTAGTGTGGTCAGATATATCAACTGATTATATTCGTCTTTTTGATAACAATAAAATATACATAGACTTTATTGACCTTTCGATTTCGTATAGAAATCTATATGTCAACCGTTGTTTTTGTCCAAAGCATAACAAATTCTGGGTATATACAGCGTAAAATGTGAATATGTCTACTTACCATATTCTTCGGTGGCTGATATTTGTATACTTTATTGGCTTTTCACAAATTTAGTTCTCACTTTCTGTCTAGTTGTAATTTCGGTATTATGATTTACAACCAGTAACACAATTTGTTAGTTTTCAGTTGTGTTGTCATTTTGTAACTATTATGAATCACAGCGGTTGTCATTCACAGTTGTTAGAAATTATAAAGGGTGTTTTTTCAATTCCGACAAAACTTCAAATTGTAAAAAATAACACAAAAAAATAAATTTTAATAAAAAATTTCTAGTATTTGTATCAGTATACTCTGGCAAATCATCATGAATAGACTCACGCTTGAACAACGCTGCCAAATTATCCAAAATTACTTTGAAACTCAGTTGGAAACTGGCCCGTTGTTTTATCGCCAAATTGTGTTCAGCGATGAGGCTCATTTTTGGCTTAACGGGTTTGTTAATAAGCAAAATTGCCGTATATGGAGTGAGACCAATCCACAAGAGACCCTCCAGACTCCATTACATCCGGAAAAATGCACCCTTTGCAGCGGCTTACACGCTGGTGGCATCATCGGACCTTATTTCTTTAAAAATGAGGCCGGAGCTCGCGTTACGGTCAATGGAGATCGTTACCGCACCATGATCAATGATTTTCTGTTTGAAATATGGATGACATTGATCCAGACGAGATGTGGTTTCAACAGGATGGCGCTACGTGCCATACGGCGATCGCAACCATCGACTTATTGAAATCAAAATTTGGCGATAGGTTTATTTCGAGAAATGGACTTGTCAATTGGCCTCCAAGGACGTGCGATTTGACACCTCTCGATTATTTTCTATGGGGCTACGTGAAGGCACTGGTTTATGCTGATAAACCAGCAACAATTGACGCCTTGGAGGCCACCATTGTTCGTGTTCTTCGTGTCATACGTCCAGCAGTGCTCGAAAAAGTGGCCAAAAATTGGACGTCCAGAATGCGCTTCGTCAAGAACAGCCGCGGTGCCCATATGCCCGATATCATTTTCAAATGTTAATGCCACGTATTGATCTTTCGAATAAAAAATAAACTTTATTAAAATTTAAATTTTTGTGTTATTTTTGACGTAGAATACGTCTTACCTTACGGTATGAGGAGTCATGTCAGGTTTTTATTGTTGTAATCTTTATTTCATTGAATTTGAGGAAACGGCTAGATGAATTTTTTTAAATTTTTTTTTGTAGGTAAATGAAGATGTTATCTTTCGTTTGATATACATTTCATATTGGTTGATATATTTCTAGTATTTTAATTTCTCAAATGAAAATTGTTTAAACACATACACTCAAACATATGTGTGGTGTTTGGTTGAGTGTTTTTGGTTGCTCAACATTGCTTAGGAACATGTATCTAGTAAAAAGTGAAACGAACAGCAAGCTAATGTTGCTTGGCAACATGTATCTAGTAAAAAGTGAAACAAACAGTAAGCTAACGTAATAAAGCTTTTTTGCGAAAGCTTCAATAAAGCTGTTGTAATATTAATTTTGAATTGTAAAGCGTAAAGCTTTCACACAACGCTCGAATGCTAATGCGAAGACTCGATAAGGTAAACCTTTTTTAATATTAGGGCGGCCCTCTCAACATTCGCAGAACTTATTTCAATAAAAATATTAATTAAAATACATAAATTAAATTAAGTTTAAAAAAATTGAACATAATATTTTTTTTTAAACGGACTTGAATCAAATGCCGTTGGTAAATATAACAATTCCAGCAGACAGTTGTCCGAGGCCTTCGGCCACGGACTGTCCCTGCAGGCTGTGTCAGAGACACGGCCATTAAGTTTAACGTAGAATACGCCATCCGATAAGACAGAAAACATATATAACAATAAATGATAAATAATATAAGCAAATGAATTTATCGGACAACTGTCTGCTGTAATTTTTTTACAATTCGAAGTTCTATCGGGCTTGAAAAAACACCCTTTATACACTAACGAATTGTGTTACTGGTTGTTAATCATAATACCGAAATTACAACTAGTCTTCAAATTGCAACTAGTTTCGGTCTAGTTGTCAATCCATAATAAGGGCAATAATTTATTTTTGACAGCAAAGCCTCTTATGAAAAACCGAATGCATATCTTTGTAACAAGTGTTTTTGTGATAGAAACTATATTATGGTTACAGTAACTAATATTTGAACACGAATTCTACTATCGTACTTTTTTTGAGTTGAGTTCCAATGTCTAACTATTTTTTTCTGTGTGTAAGTCAGTATGTATTAATAGGCATTTCTGTGTAATTAATTGAATTAATTGTACATTTAAAATTTTTATGTTATACATTATCAGTTTTATACAAATTTAAAACTAATTTATTTTCTATACTCGATTTTCTTAGAATTGCGATCCTACGCGTACTGGCAACATTTCTTAGCTACGTCCTCCATTGTTGAAGTTGGCTGGACCTTATATTTGGTTTGGAACGCACCTAAATGAAAGAGGCAAATGTTAACTTAAAATATTTCAATAGCCATAAATAGGTTATACACCAATGTTTTTACGGACTCGTAGCGGGTTAGAAAAATATCCGCCAAATCGGACTGATCCTCTTTTTATGTTTTTACGGACTCTTTTCAATTTTTACAATTGAACGTACTCGAAATGAGGGCGAAACGGATCCAGATCCGTTTTTGTGCAAAGTGGGTAATAGATTAATGAAATAATACACACATATTTATATTTAAGTAACAACAACAAAGTGTAACAGAAAGATAAAAATTCAGCCGCATTAAAATTATTTATATCTGCTAGGAACACATGAGAGGGAAATGTTCTTGAATATAATATAAAAACAAATATTAAGACTCTTTTTTATTCCATTAATCTATCTATTGCCACTTACGAGTTTCCAAATAAAACGATCCACACTTAGTACTACGATATGTGGCAACATTTGCTGTAATGGGTGGAAAAAATGCGATACGGCAACACGATTGTAGCTAGTGCCAACAAATACATGGCAGCACTGGATGTTGTTGTAGTTGTAAGCAGCAACAACAGACATTTTATTTTCGTTCATTCGTCAAACTGTGCACAGAGATATACCAACAATACCAGAATACGAAAAAGTATAAGAACAAAATACATATGATTTTGACAAGTGAAACGAAAATTGACATGGAAAAAATGTCATCACCTGTTTAAACGACTATACCTGATAGATAATTTTTGTGTAGAACAGAGGTTCTCACGATGGTTTGGTTCACAGACCCAATGACGATGGATTATGCACCCCCAAAAATACCAAAAGGATATTTCGATAACACCACTTTATTTAAAACATAAATAATATTTTTTAGTTAATGTATGAGAAATTCATGCTGCATGCTTACAAGGTCAGAAACATGGTTGTCAGTAGTACGAAATTCCAACATAAAGACATCCATGAGACTACTTGGATATCACCTGATTAACAGACGAAGAACCAGATTGATCATTTGGTAATTGATGGGAAGCACTCTACTTGTGTAATGGACGTATCGTACGTGTGATGCTAGGAGCTAATATCGATTCGGCTCAGTACCTGGTTGCAGGAAAGGTTTGCACAAGTTTGAGCAGAGCGATACATACAGAAAGCAGGACTTCGGAATGCTGTACTTAGCAGCGATAACCACGGACTATACTGTAAAGCTCACTCAGATGTACTCCCGCCTCATGATACTGAAGCGCCGTGGAAATACAGTTCCCACTCTATGGAAACTGCTGCAGGGAGCGTACTTTGGTTGCGGAAAAACCGCTTGAGCACAAACCATGGAGCAATGAAGAGTGTCACAAGAATGCTGAACGTATGGAAATGCTTCAGCCAGTTGCAACGAATGCCGCCACGACTCGGTATAGCGAGTAGAGGAGAGAGGAACCCCGATTATTTAGGAGGAATAAACGGTTGTGGTTTAAGCGCGAGGGTGAGAAAATTGAATCTTAAAGAAGGAAGAATGAGGATAGAGATACACTCACAGAAAACTTCGGTTGAGACAGCCGAATTAGCCGTGACCGAATTTAGAGGTTGTCTCAACCGAATTAGTGGTTGACACAACCTCATTAGAGGTTGACACAACTTCATTAGAATTTGACACAACCACATTAGAGGTTGATACAACCTCATTAGAGGTTGACTCAAACTCATTAGAGGTTGACATAAACTCGTTAGACGTTGACGCAACCTCATTAGAGGTTGACACAACCTCGTTAGAGGTTGATGTTGATATATTACAAAGCGAGGAAATAGAGTCATTTAAATCATTCTGACCTTGAAGTCCCGGCCATCATTTTGATGTAGGTCCTAAACCGTTGTTCATATGTACAGACGATTATAGCATATCTCAACCGACCGACCTTGAAAATCTTGAAAACTCTTCAACCGACATAAGTCTAAATTCGGGCATTGCAACCGAATTGATACCAAATTCGATAGCTACAACCGAATTTATGCCAACTGCTGTTACTCCAACCGAATTGATGCCACATTCAGTCACTCCAACCGAATTTAGTGCCAATTTCGGTTGTCATATCCGAATTAATTTCAAATTCGGTTGTTCCAACCGAAATTTTAGAAAATTTAGTTAACAGAACGAATATAATTGAAGATTCGGTTGTCACAACTGAATCAATATTGCAACGAGGTTGCTTCAACCGAATTTCAGTTGCGGGAACTAAATTCGGTCGTGACAACCTTAATTCCGTTGTAGCAACCTCAATTCGGTGGTAACAACCGAATTCACGGTTGCTAACAATTAGTTCTCTGAGTGTAAGTACGGGAATTTTGTCACAGATGTGCAAAATATGTTGGGAATATGGAAAGATCATTTGTTTGCTTTACAAGTCCCAGGCGACTTCAATATAGGTGGGGATGTTGGTCACACGGAGAACAATGGAGTCGACTGACACCCTCCTAGCCAAAGTAAAGTTAGAAGTGCAATTTCCCGGCTTAAGAACAACAAAGGCCCTGTGAGTGTGGTGCTGGTTGGAAAGGTGCATGCATCGGCTCATATGCAAAATCCGGTTAGACGTATGCATGCCCGATGATTGGAGGTTTAACGTACTTTGTTCTGTTTTCAAAAAGGGGACTCGATTATATGTACAAAGAATGGTGGAATAAGCCTTTCATCCCTCACATACAGTGTCCTCTCCAGCGTAATGTGCGAAAGACTAAAGCCGTTTTTTGCAGACCTAATCGGACCTTATCAGTGTGGCGTTGGGCCTGGAAGGTCGACTGTGTACCAGTTTTCCATACTACGATAAATCCTGGAGAAAACCCACGAAGGACAAATCGACACCTACTACCTCTTTGTATAGTATAAGGCTGACTTCGATAGCCCGATACGATGAAACCTTTACCAAGCTATGTCGGAGCATGACATTCTTGCTAAGCTGACACGCCTGTGTACAATGACACTGGCCGTCATGAAATCCTCAGTAAAGTTTGGTAAAGATCTCACCGCAACTTTTAGTACGAGGCGAGACCTCAGGCAGGGCGACACCCTGTCATATGATCTCTTCTAAATATTAAGGGAAATTATCGGGGGAAAAGCTGCAGTTAACATGAATAAAACTATCAGCAGCAACAGTGATGACTTAGACAACATTTGGCGAAATCTGCGAGAACTTACTGCAGTATATTGGAGAATTGAGAAGGAATCAACAATAGTACGGGTGGCAGTAGAGAAGTACAAGACAAAATTAATGGATTCCTCAAACAGAACATCCACCCGATTGCTAAGCAGCTACGTCAGCCCTTGAAATCGAATGGAGCATTGTGCTTGCAAATTTTGTTATTTCGGGCATATCAAACACATCAGGGATTGGACCCTCTCTCGAGAATCGAATATCCAACTATATTAGACTGTCATACAACCTGTCTTGCTTTATGGCGCAGAATCCTGGATCATATCGCATGCTGATGAAATATCACCGGGAGTTTTCGAGAGGAAAATGCTTGGAAAAAGTATATGGTACTATAATGAAAAGCGGCGAGTATCGACGACGGATGGCGCACGAGCTTTATCCCGACATCGACGTAGTTATGCGTAGTAGAATAGCGCTGGCTAGGCCATGTCAGTAGAATGGACCAGTGCGAAAAGGTATTCGAGTATGTCGAAGGGCATCGTAAAATAGGACGACCAAGACTTCGCTGGAAAGACCAGGTGGAATAGGAGGACCAGGAGCATGTGAGAGCTTGGTCTTACCAACTGGAGGTGGAAGATTTTTAAAAAAATCGCCAAAATAAGTAAATCGGTAAAATAAAGAAATGGTTCTATCTCGGAAACGGTGGGTCCAATTGCAAAAATAGTAAATTTTTTAAATCCAGTGGCGGCCATGTGCTATGGATATATTTAATACGGCATCACTTTTTTTATGCAAATTGCTAAAACTAAAATTTTTCTATTTCGGAAACGGTGCGTTCTATCGGAAAACAACCAATTTTTGCGGGTTTCTAAGGGGTTTTAATAAAGTGGTCAAATTCGTATTGAAAATAAAAAACGCAAAAATAATAACATTTTGATCCCCACTGAAGGCTTTAACCAATGAATGGATGCCTTTTATAGAAAAAGTCGTTAAACTAAATTTTTTCAAATAAAAAATCGCTAAAACGCACGTGTGTGTTAGCGATTTTGTTTTAAAATAGAGTGATCCCGTATTAAATAGTACATCCATTGGTTAAAGCGTCCTATGAAAGTAATATAGTTTTCGAGTTATAGCCATTTTTATTGTAGCGATTATCTTATTTTGGTGATTTTTTAAAAATACAAATCTACAATACGATTGGACCAGTTTTTAAAACAACCTTAGAAACCTTTAGAAATTAGTTATTTTTTCGATTGGATGCTCCATTTTAGAGATATTGGCATAAGGGCGTTCTAGCGATTTTTGGTTCGCAAAGTGTCATTTTTAGCGATTAAAAAAAAAAAAAAAATTACATGAGCTGTCAGGGGACAACCGATTGGAACGAAGTTTTTATATATTATGTACTAGTTAGTTCCAACACGCCTAAGGCGCCCGTTGAAAAATACCAGATTTTAAACGGATCTTTCAGAAAATATACTTTTTATAAAATGATAAACTTTTTTAAGAAAATATTTTTTTAAACCGCATATTTTTAAGTTCTTTGTGGAAGAATATGTATTATATTTTCCCGAGAAGGTCCTCTTATAAAGAGAGCTACTTCTACTTCGGTGGTGCAATGGTTAATGTGCGCGGCTCTTGTACCTGAGATCCTGGGTTCGAACCCTGCTCTGACCACCTTCAAATTTCTTTCGGCGGCGGTCACCTCGCATAGTGACGGCGACACTATCGAGTATATAGCCATGAAAAAGCTTCTCAAAGTACCGTTCGAAATCGGTGTAAAACTCTAGGTCCCAATCAGTGAGTGAAAACTGGAAAGCGCACAGCTCAGTGATTGCGAGAAGTTCTCCCCGGCCCCTTCATGGGATGTAACCATTTATTTTTTTTTTACTTCTTTTATTAAAATCTAAAAGCTACCATTTTTAAGTAGAAGTACTTTCTGTAAGAAAAAGCCAAAGGAGTATGATTTTTTTGTACAAAGAAGTACTTTTTTTACGAACAGGTACTTTTTAAAGAATTGGTACACTTTTTAGGAAAATAATATTGTTTGAAGAAAATGTACTTATTTTCAGAAAGGCTACTTATCTCAAGAAAAGAAAAGAAAAGGTATTATTTTATATTTAAGAAAAGGAATTTTTGTAAGAAAATGTATTTTTTTGAAGAAAAGGCTTTTTTAAGAAATGGGAATTTTTTTTGAATATGTCCTTTTTTCAAGAATATGTAAATTTTTAAGAGTAGGTACTTACATATCTAAAGAAAAGTTAATAAAGAAAGTTAAAAAGGTAAAAGAAACGTTAAAAAGGTACTCTTTAAAGCAAAGGTAGTTTTTTAAGAAAAGGCAATTTTTTGTAAGAAAATTTACTTCTTTAAGAAAAGGTACTTATTAAAAAAAAATTACTTTTTTATAAGAATAGGTATTTTTTGTAAGAAAATTTACTTTTCTTAAGCAAAGGTACTTCTTAAGACAAGATATTTTTTTTTAAGAAAAGGTACTTTGTTTAAGAATATGAATTTTGAGAAAATTTACTTTTTTTAAGGAAAGGGACTTAGTTAAAAAAAGTTCTTTTTTAAACTTCTTTCACTTTGGCTTTTCTAAATTTACCCTTTATTGGATTCAAAATTACAGTATATACTAAATATTGGTTACAGGCTCCACCCAGAAAACTTTCAAACATATGTTTTCAAACATATGTTAGTCTAGACACAACCCAAGCAAATAGGGTTGTAGCATAATAGTGTGAAAAAAGGTTTTTTCATTTTGCCCCCATCCCGCAACGTGCGATAAAGAACTTGGTTCCAAAAAAAATGACGTCGTATTCAAGGCGTCCATAGGTTAAGGTCTCCTATGGAGGTAACCAAATATTATTTTTGCGATTGGACGCACCGTTTCCGAGTTATAGCCATTTTTGTATTTTAGCGCTTTCTCATTTTGGCCATTTTTTGAAAGAAAATTCATCCATGCGAACTAGACCACTATGCGAAAAACCCTTAGAAACCACCAAAAATTAGTTATTTTTGTTTCCGAGATATATGATTTTTTTAAAAAATTTTCACATTTTCGATAAAAAATGGTGATGGGTTACCTTGGGTAACCCATTACATATCGCCGTGGGTAATGGGTAAAGGCCGCTTACCAATTCGAATGTAATGGATAATCGTGCAGCGTATTTTTCCATCGTCGTGGGTAGATACCCATTTTTTGCCCATACCCTGTGGGTAATGGGTAAACGTTCATTACACATTCCCCACGGTGATGATGGGCTGCACATGGGGGGTAAATTCGAGCTTTTTAACCACATACAAACAGTTATAATTTAAAAATATCACAAATATGTTGAAGTTAATATGTGTCATCCACAATAATAGTTCCTCCAGGCAAGTGCCCACAATTTGTTGCATGTTTGTGAAGGCGTCACATTCAACGATTGTATTTAAAGTCTCACTTCACTTCAATTTCTGGTAATACTAATAAAACAAACACAAATACATTAGACCCAGAAACTAGTGTGGTGAGATAACGGGTTTTTCAATAAGAGCGCTACAAAATTTTTTTTTAAATAAAACAAAACCGGTTTTAGATACCAATGAAATTCTTTATTCCTGTGAAAGTACGTTCGATGCCATTATGTATGGAACTCGATTTCTTTTGCACGGCCACCACGGGAACGCTTGCAGAAGTCCAGACGCTGACCCAAAGTTTCGACGGTTTACAAGCATAAATCGGCCGATACTGCTGCAATTTCACGTTCGATAAAAGTGCAAGGACGTTAAATACATTACAAAATGGCTGACGTTGACGTAGATGTTCCTTCTGCTGCTCCCGCTGTTGGTGGCGCCATGGATATTAATCAAGCTTTACAAGAAGTTTTGAAAAAGTCATTGATCGCTGACGGTCTTGTTCATGGTATTCATCAAGCTTGCAAAGCTTTGGACAAGCGTCAAGCTGTTTTGTGAAGTTCATCAATCGTCGCTGGCTTGTTGGCATAGACCATAGGCTTGACGTAGCCCCACAGGAAATAATCTAACGCCGTCAAATCGCACGACCGAGGCGGCCAATCGACTGGGCCATTTCGTGAGATAATACGTTCACCAAACTTGGTTTCCAATAAATTGATTGTGGCATTCGCTGTGTGGCTTGTGGCGCCGTCCTGTTGGAACCACATGTCCTCCAAGTCCATATTATCCAATTGGGGCCAAAAATATTCGGTTATCATTGAACGGTAGCGATTCGCATTCACAGTAATGTGCCGGTCTTGATCATCACGGAAGAAGTACGGCCCAATGACGCCGCCGGCCCATAAACCGCACCAAACCGTAATTTTTTCGGGATGCAATGATGACTCATGGATTACGTGTGGATTGTTGTCTGACCAATAACCCATATTTTGCTTATTGACGAAGCCATTCAGCCAGAAATGAGCCTCATCGCTGAAGATGATTTTCCGATGAAAATCCGAATCATTTTCAAGTTGTTGCTCAGCCCAATTCACGAACATACGATGCTTATGGTGGTCAAGCGGCTTCAGTTCTTGCGTCAATTTGATCTTGTAAGGATGTAGGGCAAGATCTTTTCCCCACAATGACGTCACAGAGATACCCAACGCTTGAGAACGACGTGTGAGAGACACATTTGGGCTTTCTTGAACTGAAGCCTCAGCGGCAGCAATATTCTCGACACTACGGGCACTTCTTTGTCTCACTGGCACGGGAGCATTCTGTACTGTGCCTGTGGATTCAAATTTTTCCACTAGACGCTCAATTGTTGATCTGGTAGGACGATTATGACGACCATAAATTGGACGTAGCGCTCTTAAAGTTGAGGCCACTAACTCCAAATTTCGGTAGTAAATTTTAATAATTTCAACTCGTTGTTGGCTCGTCGATCTTTCCATGATGAAATGGCAAACCTTACTGAAGAGAAATGTCAAAAGAGCGGGAAAAAATATGGCGTCGTTTGCTGTCCCTATCGATTTACTTTTGTAGCGTCTCTGTTGGAAAACCCTTTATATAAACTGGTTCTATTCGTCTTTTCGATTACAGTAAAATAGACATGGACTGTAATGACCATCTTTTGACTTCGCATAGAAAAATATATGTTAACCTTTGTTTTTGTCCAATGCATAACAAATTCTGGGTCTATTCGGCGTAGAATTTCAATATGTCTACTTACCATATTCTCCGGTGGCTGATTGATATTTGCATACTTTTTTGGCTTTTCACAAATTTGGTTCTCACTTCGGTTTAAAATAATAGTTTTTCTGAAAAGTCCTCGTGTAACATTCAAATATAGTTTCTCTTTGACAGCAAAGCCTCTTATGACAAATCGAATACATGTTTTTGTAACAGTAACTAAATTATGATTCCAGTGACTAATATTTGAGCACGAATTCTAATATCGTACTTTTTTTGAGTTGTTTCTTCCATTTCAGATGAATGAGGTTTTAGTAGTTCTCAAATTGGTTAAAACAACTTAGTTTCTGTAGTAGCAATTTGTATTTAGTGAGATCTATTTTTAATTTATCCATAACATAACATCGACAAATAATTCTGATGTATGATGGTTATGAATTCCAATCAAAATAAAGACTTTATCATGGAATTTCTAATGTCTGAATTGATTTCCAACTAATCTTTTCCTTGTGTGTAAGTCAGTATTAACAGGCATTTCTGTGTAATTAATTGTATTTATTGCACACTTAAGTTTTATATAAATTTAAAACTCAATTTATTTTGTATATTGGATTTTCTTAGAAATACTATCCCAGGCGTATTGAAGTTGGCTGGACTTTATATTTGCTTTGGTATGCACCTAAATCAAATTTACAAATTTAAACTTAAACTATTTCAATAGTCATTTATGGTTTATACGCGGGTAGGACAAGACACGCGTAAGACAAGTCACTTTTTATGATTGAACGTACTCGAAACGGATCCACAGCCGCTTTTGTGGAAAGTGGGCAAGAGTAATACACACATATTTAAATTAAAGTAACAGAATGAGAAAAATTTAGCCGCATTAAAAATATTTATTATACAATTATTTTACAGTGAAAGCTCTCCTCGCGGACAGTTCCGTTGAGCGGACAAATCTTGGTTTTCCAGTTCCAATCTTGTAAACAGAAAGCAAAATCCATTCTAATGGGCGGACGCTCTCATGACCGGCTGCGGACACATAATTCTCAAACTTTTGGTCAAAAAATCTCTAACAAGCGGACACTAATTCCACTGAAACACAAAAAATTTTAATTTATATTGCTTTGAAGGAATTGAGAAGATTTAGGGCTGTACAAGTAATTACTTGCAACCGTAATTGAATCGTTTATTTAAGAAACCACCTAAGTGCGCTTTTTTCAACTTTCGGAAAACTAAAAAAAACTGTTTTGCAGCTTAAATATAGGTCTAGTCATCTTCAAATTTTTTTTACCAAATCAAAAACATCTATTCTATTTTTTTAAATTTTATTTTTCCTTATAGTTTTTGAGTTATAAATTTTTGAAAAAATTGCACTTCGGTGGTTTCTGCAATAAATAAGTGTATTCAAAGTGATTTTTTTTAAAATTATTATTGATATTGGGTCAAACCATTAATTTTTATCTGTTTTGGTATCAAAGGCAAGTAACAGACACACTTTTGTATGAAAAAGAGTGTTTTTTACTAGACATAAATCGGGAAAATAGCATGTAGACTACACGCTACAGTACGTCTATATACAAAGATCTGGCCTTATTCTTACAACGCGTGCTGCGAGTGAGCGGTACAAGAGGCTGAGAAGGGAGGAAAACCAATTATTTAGGCGAAAAAAATGGCAGTGGGAGCAGAGAGAGAGTGAATGAACCGAAATGTGCAGGATGAATGGTGATCGTGAAAGTTTTTCCAGAGGGTAAGAAGATCGACCAACGGGCCTAATAATGGGCTGCCCTCCTGCAAGGACGAGAATGGAAATCTGGTGACTGAGAAGCAGTGTGTGCTCAAAATGTGGAGAGACCACTTTTCAGCACTACTCCAATCAGATTCTTCCACTGAAGATCAGGAGGTAATGATAGTGGAAGATAGTATAGATTGTACCCCCCCCCCCCCCAACCAAGACGATATTAGAACGGCGATCTCCCGCCTGAAGAATAATAAAGCCGCTGGTGCGGATGGCCTACCCGCTGAACTTTTTAAGGCAGGTGGCGAAGGACTGATAGCCCACATGCATCAACTGATATGCGGTATATGGCTGGGGGAATCTATGCCCGACGACTGGAGTCTCAGTGTATTATGTCCTGTATTCAAAAAGGGTGATCCGTGTGTCTGTTTCAACTATCGCGGTATCAGTCTTTTGTCCATCGCGTATAAGGTCTTGTCGAGCGTATTATGTGAAAGACTAAAGCCAATTATTGAAAACCTGATTGGACCTTATCAGTGTGGTGTTAGACCAGGCAAGTCCACAACTGACCAAATATTCACGCTACGCCAAATCCTGGAAAAGACCCACGAAAAGCAAATCGATACATACCACCCTTTTGTCGAATACAAAGATGCTTTCGATAGCCCCATACGGGGAAAACTGTACGAAGCTATGTCTGAACTTGGTATTCCGGCAGTACTGATCCGCCTCTGTAGAATGACGCTGACTAACACCAAATCAGCAGTGAAAGTGGGGAAAGACCTCACTGAACCATTCTGTACCAAGCGAGGACTTAGACAAGGCGACACACTTTCGTGCAATCTCTTCAACATCTTAATGGAGATAATAATGAGAAAGGCTGCAGTAAATTTGAGCAAGACCATCAACACGAAAAGCCATATGTTGCTGAAGTATGCTGACGACATCGACATCATTGAGCGAAATTTGAAAGAGGCTACTGCAGTATTTTCAAGAATCGAAAAGGAATGAGCGAAGGTGGGTCTTGCTGTTACTGAGGGCAAGACAAAATTGATGGTGTCAACTACTAGAGAAACCTCTCGACTTGGTCCGCACTTGAACGTTGACAACCGATTTAATTTTGAAGTGGTAGATGAATTTGTCTACCTTGGATCCGCCGTGAACAAGGACAACAACGTCAGCCTGGAGATAGATAGGAGAATTGTGCTTGCAAATGGATGTTATTTTGGGCTCGGCAAGCAGTTTAGGAACAAAGCCGTCTCTCGACGGACAAAAGTCCAGCTATATCAGACTCTCATTTTACCTGTCTTGACATATGGTTCTGAAACTTGGGTCATATCGCAAGCGCATGGAAAACACCTGGGAGTTTTCGAGAGAAAAATTCTCCGTAAAATATATGGTCCTGTTAGGGAAAACGGCGAGTACCGACGTCGCTGGAACGCAGAGCTATATAATCTCTATTCTGACGTGGAAATAGCTAGACGAATCAAAGTGTGCCAATTGCGTTGGCTAGGCCATGTTTTCAGAATGGATGAAGATGAGCCAGCTCGATAGGTTTTTGATAACGTAGCCGATGGAAGCAGGAAAGAGGACGACCAAGACTCCGCTGGAAAGACCAGGCAGAAGACTCCCTCCGTATACTTGGTGTTACCAACTGGCGAGAAAAGGCGAAGGATAGAGCAAGTTGGAAGAATATGTTGAAATTTGTTTGTTTAATTAATATGTGTAAGACGTCTGACCTCATGAGGTTGTAATAAAGTCAATAAAAGTGAAATAAGCACTTTATCAAACACTTTGTTATGTTGTTGTTTTTAAGTGTTCAGCATTAAATTCTGCTTCCAAAAAGTACTACAACATAATATTTTGATAAAGTAAAGGGTTTTTCAACAGAGACGCTACAAAAGTAAATCGATAGGGAGAGAAAACGACGCCGTATTTTCCCCGCTCTTTTGATATTTCTCTTCAGCAAGGTTTGCCATTTCATCATGGAAAGATATACGAGCCAACAACGAGTCGAAATTATTAAAATTTACTACCGAAATTTGGAGTCAGTGGCCTCAACTTTAAGAGCGGAATTCATCGGAAAATCATCTTCAGCGATGAGGCTTATTTCTGGCTATGAGTATGAGTTATAGTTATGAGTTATAGGGCAAATAGCAATCCACACGTAATCCATGAGTCATCATTGCGTCCCGAAAAAATTACGGTTTGGTGCGGTTTATGGGCCGGTGGCGTCATTGGGCCGTACTTCTTCCGTGATGATCAAGACCGGCACATTACTGTGAATGCGAATCGCTACCGTTCAATGATAACCGAATATTTTTGGCCCCAATTGGATAATATGGACTTGGAGGACATGTGGTTCCAACAGGACGGCGCCACAAGCCACACACGACTTCTGCAAGCGTGCCCGTGGTGGCCATGCAAAAGAAATCGAGTTCCATACATAATGGCATCGAACGTACTTTCACAGGAATAAAGAATTTCATTGGTATCTAAAACCGGTTTTGTTTTATTTAAAAAAACCTTTGTAGCGCTCTTATTGAAAAACCCGTTGTAAGTTACAAAAAAACGCCCCTAATAATAAAAAATTACGTCAATATAAAAATGTTTGAAAAAAGTTGACCCGCCTTTTTCACAATTTTCCGAAGTTACACAAAGAAAAATAATGTACGTAAAAAGTTCATATAAATTAACCCAAAGAAAAATATTAGATCGATAAACAATTTGTGCCTAAAAAGTTCTACTTTTTACTAATTAAATCTCTGTAAATTTGGGCTACATTATCTGTAACTGTTTTATAGTTAATTCTTTTCAAAGTTGGTGTATTAATTATTTGTAGCATTTCTAACATATAACGACGTTTATAATTGTTTTCTGTATTCGAAACCGATTTTTATATTAACATAATTATTCATAATTGTCATTTGGTTTTAATTGTTATTAATTGTTGGTGCGCAATGGTTAGTTTGCGCGCCTCTTTTACACGAGATTCTGGGTTCGAACCCTGCTCTGACCACCTTTAATTTCTTTCGGCGGCGGTCTCCTCGCATAGTGACGGCGACACTATCGAGTATTTAGCCATGAAAAAGCTTCTCAAAATCCCAATCCCAATCAGTGAGTGAAAAATGGAAAGCGCACAGCTCAGTGATTGTGAGAAGCTCTCCCCTATCCCCTCCTGGGATGTAATGGGAAACCATTTTTTTAATTGTTTATTTCTCCTGATGATGCTACACAGCGGAGTAGCGAAATATCGAGGAAACTAAAGACAAGAAAAGCAAATCTGGCCTCAAGCTCGGAGAATATAGATTATTTATAGGTAAGGAAAAGGTCGAACAAAGGAATACAAATATTTATGTATATCTGCTAAGAACACATGGGAGTGAAACGTTGTTGAAGATAATACAAAAACAAATATTATAATTATATGGATATCAGTTTCGATGTCAGAGCGCCTTTAGTTGATTAAATATTTGTTAGACAATTATTATTGTTTAGCAAATATTACACGTATTGAAAAAATTATTATTTTAAAAAAGCTACATGGGTAATTCCATTTTAAATCAACAAAAAAAAAAATGTAATTTTTGACCTTACGCTCTTAGAATTGTACAAAAATTATCATGAATGTTCTACAGTACTAAACGAATATAAATTGAAATATGTTAGGTATCTAGCTTTCGTGGTTCCGGAAATGTGGTGCTTCGAAAACTAGAGAATTCATTAAAAACACGCGTAAGTGGTCTGGCAATATTGGTGATATCTTCAAAACTTTTTAACGCACATGATCGAAATTGGTCTCATTTAATAGGTATTGCAAATAGCTTTAAAACTACATTTATAATTTTTTTTTGCGAAAGGTCAAAGGTCACTGTCACACGATTTATAGTTTAGGAAGCTATATCTCAAAAAGTGAAATTTTTACAATTCTGAAAAAAATATATGTTGATCCTAATAGTCTCTTTCGCAATTTGTGCCAAAAAATTTGAGTGTGCTCTTATTAGTTCCTGAGATATAGACAATAATGTGAAATTGTTTGAACAATTTTAATACTATTTTTTTTGTATTATTCATTCTTCACTTTATTTCTCCGTTCAACAACAGCAACAGACACATGTACATACATACATTGTTATGTTAGTAAATACGCTATACAAGTTGACACAATTTCAAGCCGACGATTTTCTGGATTCACTTTGCGAAAAATTATTGACACTTTTACCTCACTCGTTTATCGCAAAGGAACACACAGCTTTTTTGAATGCAAAAAGAGAATTGCTTGGAGAGCATGAGTACATTGCAATATTTGACAAGAGTCAAGCTACTTTATATCCGCCGCTATAGATGTTAACACATCAAAAAACGTAGTGCACGTACGAAAACTATTCAACTTTTTTTTAATGTTTTTTGCCATAAAGTTTTCTACTAAATCGAAAGCAGTAGAAAATCAATCAAAAATTGTGTGTTTTTTTGTATTTACCATGACAACGTTTATACGACTATTGAAGTGCTGTAATCCTTTCAGTAAATCGGGACATTCTAAATGTGTAAAAGGACTAACAAGAGTCCAGGAGTGGATGTTAGATTTTATAGATGTTCCCAACATTTCAACGTCCCATAAAGTATGTTGTACCTGCAGACTTCGCCTGTCGAAATTGAAAAACCATACTGATGCTTGTAACATTCAAGAAATTTCCAAACCGTTTACATTCCAAGAGCGTTCGCAATCTGATGAAGAAGCATCCGGTACAGAGGCGGTTGTGTTAGACAAATTAAACGAAGCCCTACCATATTTGGAACACTCACCTATCAAGAAGAAAAAACTAATTAAAAAAAGTTACAGAATCGAAAAATTCGAGAGATAGTACTTGTATAAAAAAAAATTTTTTCCCAGATTTACCAACTGATCCTACAGTTTCCCATGTTTGTCCAGAATCAGAAACAGTTCAGCAATTAAAGGAAAAATTCAAATGTACTCAAAAGAATAGCGAAAACATTCAGTTGCTAACCCTTTTACCAAAAAGTTGGACATTGCAGAAAATGGTACAGGAGTTTGAAATTTCCGACTTTATGGCTCGGAAGGTAAAAAAATTAGTTGAGGAAAAAGGTATACTGAGTAGTCCCAACAACAAACCAAAAAATGTTTTATCATCGGAAGTTGTGGAAGCTGTTGAAATCTTTTATGAACACGATGACGTCAGCAGATGCATGCCAGGTTATAAAGATTCTGTTTCTATGTTTGAGAATGGTGTGAAAATAAAAAAACTAAGAGGTTGCTGTTTGGAAATTTACGTGAAATGTATGCATTGTTTAAAGAAAAACATGAAGGAATGAAAATTGGTCTTTCTAAATTTTGTGAGCTTCGTCCGAAAAATGTTGTGTTGGTCAATGCCAGTGGAACTCACAATATCTGCGTATGCACAAATCACCAAAACGTAAAATTAATGATACACTCCTTGAACTTAAAAAAATTAACAGAAGGCTTAGAAGATTTCCACCTTGAAACGTACAAAGATTGCTTTGAGAAAATCACGTGCAATCCTACGACCCCCAAATGCTATTTAGGTAAATGTAAGGACTGTCCGGGAGTAGAGCATCTCAAGCAAAAACTTGGTGGATTATTAGAAACAAATCATGTTGATGAAATTACATTTAAACAATGGATTTGTGTGGATAGAGACTCATTAGAAACAATGGTAAAGCAGGCCGACGATTTTCTGGATTCACTTTGCGAAAAATTATTGACACTTTTGCCTCACTCGTTCATCGCAAAGGAACAAGCTGCTTTTTTGAATGCAAAAAAAGCATTGCTTGGAGAACATGAGTACATTGCAATATGTGATTTTTCGGAAAATGCATCGTTTTTTGTTCAGGACTGTTCACAAGGTTTTCATTGGAACAACAGCCAAGCTACTTTATATCCGATTTCTATATATTACAAATGTAATGGCCAGTTAGAGCGCACCAAGTACATAGTTATATCTAATTGTCTTATCCACAACACAGTTGCAGTACACTTGTTCCATCGCCATATGATAATGTTTCTACAAAATAAGTTTTGTTCAACACCACGAAAAATTTCTTATTTTTCGGATGGCTCAGCCGCTCAATTTAAGAATAAAAAAAATTTTGTTAATTTATGTCATCATGAAGATGATTTTGGGTTTCCAGCCGAATGGCATTTTTTTGCCAAAAGCCATGGAAAAGGTCCTAGCGATGGTCTTGGTGGAACCGTAAAGAGAGAAGCTCGCCGAGCCAGTTTGCAATACAGGACCAAATTACTACCCCGCTTCAATTGTATGAGTGGTGCCGTGAACTTCTTTTAAATTATAATTTTGTATTTTTAACAGAGGAAGATTATAAAGCAGAAGAAGAGTTTCTTAAAAACAGGTATATTGGCTTGAGAACTATACCAGGAACACAAAAATTCCACTATTTTGTTCCAGAAGGAAATTCCAAACTTGTAGTAAAATTGTTCTCCGAAGACCGGGAATTTTTAATTGAAAATATTAACAATTAATTAATCGCCTGCATTTGTAATATAAATATGTAAAATAAATATTTCTTACTTTGAACTATTTTTAAATTCAAAAACAAAAATGTTTAAAAAATAGTATACAATTTTTTCAAACAATTTCACATTATTATCTGTATCTCCGGAACTAATAAGAGCACACTCAAATTTTTTTGCACAAAATGCGTAAGAGACTATTAGGATCAACATATATTTTTTTCAGAATTTTAAAAATTTCACTTTTTGAGATATACCTTCCCAAACTTTAAATCATGTGACAGTGACCTTTGACCTCTCACAAAAAAAAAATTAAACTAAAAGCAGTTTTAAAGCTATTCCCAATACCTTTAAAATGAGATCAATCTTGACCCTGTGTGTTAAAAACTTTTGAAGATATAAATGATAATGGCAGACCACTTATAAGTGTTTTTAATGATTTTTTCATTTTTTGACGCGTCATATCTCAGGAACAACAGAAGCTGGAACTCCAAAATTTTGCAGTTGTCTTACTTAAGTAAGGTGCAAAAAGTCAACTAACTTTCAAAAGATTCAAAGGTGGTCGGGTAAATCCGTTCGTCGGTTATAAAAATTTTAACCCACATGCGTTTAAAATTTATTTGTTAAAAACCAGGGCATGATGTAAATCGATAGGGACAGCAAACGACGCCATATTTTTTCCCGCTATTTTGACATTTCTCTTCACTAAGGTTTGCCATTTCATCATGGAAAGATCGACGAGCCAACAACGAGTTGAAATTATTAAAATTTACTACCGAAATTTGGAGTCAGTGGGCTCAACTTTAAGAGCGCTACGTCCAATTTTTTGTCTTCAGCGATGAGGCTTATTTCTGGCTGAATGGCGTCGTCAATAAGCAAAATATGCGTTATTGGTCAGACAGCAATCCACACGTAATCCATGAGTCATCATTGCATCCCGAAAAAATTACGGTTTGGTGCGGTTTATGGGCCAGCGGCGTCATTGGGCCGTACTTCTTGCGTGATGATCAAGACCGGCACATTACTGTGAATGCGAATCGCTACCGTTCAATGATAACCGAATATTTTTGGCCCCAATTGGATAATATGGACTTGGAGGACATGTGGTTCCAACAGGACGGCGCCACAAGCCACACAGCGTATGCCACAATCAATTTATTGGAAACCAAGTTTGGTGAACGTGTTATCTCACGAAATGGCCCAGTCGATTGGCCGCCTCGGTCGTGCGATTTGACGCCGTTAGATTATTTCCTGTGGGGCTACGTCAAGTCTATGGTCTATGCCAACAAGCCAGCGACGATTGATGAACTTCGTACGAATATCGAACGTGAAATTGCAGCAGTATCGGCCGATTTATGCTTGAAAACCGTCGAAAATTGGGTTCAGCGTCTGGACATCTGCAAGCGTGCCCGTGGTGGCCATGCAAAAGAATTCGAGTTCCATACATAATGGCAGCGAACGTACTTTCACAGGAATAAAGAATTTCATTGGTATCTAAATTCGGTTTTGTTTTATTTAAACTTTTGTAGCGCTCTTATTGACAAACCCGTTATATACTAACAATAAACTATGACAAAAAGTCCAAACTGCGTTTAAATTTCACAGTTTCTCATCAAAAGGAAATAAGTATATAAGTCAACAATTTTTGTAATTCCACCTGGTGTAAGTCAATTTACGTCAAATAACTCTCTATCGCACCGACCGCACAGCGAAGAGTGTAAATCGAAACGTCAGATGAGAAAGATGGCAGCTCTATGGGACATTACAATATTCGAATTTTCAGGATTTTTCTTTTATTTCATGACTTTTATTACGAAACCGCTATTTAAACAAAAATCAAAACAAAAATGTGTCTCTGTTCTCACTCATCCATAGATGCGGGCGAACTTTCGCTCGCCCGGCGTGTCTACGAACCCGAACCCCACAGTGTCAAAATTATTAGTTTTCTGTTATTTTTCCACACATTTCCGCTTCTCTAAAGTCTCTCAGATGAGTGCACAACATAAGGGAGTGTCAGATGAATGATAACAACAAAAAGGAACAACAATTGAATAAAACTTTTAAAATGTGAAGACTCATTGAAATTCAAAGCAACACAATAAAACAAAAACACTCAACGCCCATCCGCCCGCTCTCACACATCCACATGTCTAGGCCGATTCATGTTAAATCAGCACAACAGCAAGGAAACGGAAAATGTTTGAAATTGGAAAAGGAAATTCAAAGGCAAAGTTAAAAGTAAAGGCGCCCCAGCGCTGTCAAGAGTCGCACCATCGAGCTGAATATGGAGTGTCAGATAAATATAAGTATTAGACTCAACTAAAATGTTAACGTCATAAACAGCGATATGATATGGTATCCTCTGCCACATGACAACAGAAAACGAAATGGAAAACTGTAATTTGTAAGAGGTGTTCGCAGGTTGTGGGGTTGATTTAATTTGTTGAAACTATTAGACAAGATATTTTTTACAACTCAAAAGTACTAAAGTACTGATTTATATTAAAACTAAATAAAATACATTCTTACACCGATTACGAAATATAACAAGATGTTTCAGCGTATTGTGCAAATGCAGTAGCAAACATTTACACGTCGTAATTTTAGAAACAAAGAAACAACTGACTTTTGTTATTTCTTGCCGTTTGTTGCTGTATTGCGAAACAAAGTTCCGACGTCTGGCAACTATCTCGATTCGAGATCAGACCCGACCTCATTTTGAGATCGGACCCACTTCTCGTTTCGGGATCGGGTCCGTTCTCGATTTCGAGATCGGATCCGACGTCATTTCTAGATCGGACACATTTCTCGTTTCGAGATCGAAAGAGTAATTGCGGCCGCTTTAGCATCCGATATCGAATCGAGATCGGACCCGACCTCGAAATCAATTCAGAGAAGTTGGATCCGATTCGTGTTGCTCCTACACGTAACAATTTTTTTTTACAGGCCGAAACAAATTTTGGAGGTGGGTTAGGGCCCTATTTCAGATTTTACTTCAATAAATCCTAAACAGCTTGAAATATTGGTTTACAACCTTTGACAATAAAGTAGCTATTTTCATATTTCACAATTCCCTATAATATATTTCTAAGGAAACTTACACTCTTAATCGATTATTTCACAAACGTCAAGAAAAATGGCACATATTTGATAAGTTTTGACATTTCTTGCCTAACGGTAAATAAATTGCGACAGCTGTATTCAAAAGAATTGTAGCTTATAAATTTCTTGATAACTTTTATAAATACACTAATCAACAAAAATTGTATTTACAGCTCCATAATTGGTGTAGAAATGCTGAGTTTAACCATATTCTTTAAATATTAACCTATATATATTCAATATTAAACAAATTACAAATTGATATCTTCTACAAAGTTCTAGTGCTTAATATACTTAACAATATTGTCAAACACACTAATGAACAAAAATTACATTTTAGGTTCCAAAATGATTGAACCAATTCTGAAATATATAAGTTTTTTTTAAAATTTTCGCTTATAATTTCTATATTATTAACACAGGAATGTAATAATGTTCTCCAAAGTTATACACCTTAAGGTTTTCGACAAAATTGCCAAATACATCGATGTCCTACAAAGTCATATATGATCTCAAATGGTCGCATAATATACAAATATGGTTATTTTATAGCGTTTTTGTTCATAATTGTCATATCTTTAAAAGCTTTTTCAAGTAACTAAAACAACAATCGAGTCACCCTATGTTACTTGAGCATCGTATCGGGTGACTTCACTGTTGTTTTGGTTACTTGGAAAAGCTTTTAAAGATAATGCAATGTTTCAAGCTGTTTAGGAGTTATTGAATTAAAATCTGAAATAGGGCCCTGACCCACATCCAAAATTTTCTTCGGCATGTAAAAAAAATTTGTACATATAGGGGCAAAACCGAGCGGGGTTTTGTGATACCACGTCCAAGTACTTTCACAATTTTTTGGTTTGTTTGAGGCCCGAAACAAATTCCTTTCATATGTGTCACAGTGTAATGCAGAACCATGTGTACAACCTTTTTGTTTGCTAAAGTAGAATACATTACCTCGGATATTCTTGGGTTGTAGCAAGATACCGTACCACGCCACACAACCCATCGAACAAACGATTTTTACTTACTGAGTTTGGCCGCAGTGTTATCAGCCGTATTCTCGATGTCAATTGGCCATAGCTACGATGTGATACCGCTATTTTTTATTTTTTGTGCCGTAAAGATCGATGCTATGCGAATGATCCAAAACGCATATTATATATGACCAATCGCTGGAAAACCCCACCGAATTGCAAATGCTAAGGCACTTCCTAAGGGTGTTACAAAACCGCTTCAAGCCACTTGCAGCTGTTAAAGTAAATAAATGGTTTCCCATTACATCCCATTAAGGAATTTGGGAGAGCTTCTCAGAACTAGTGTGTTTCCTAGTTATGTACTCACTGATTGGGACCTAAAGTTTTTACGCCGATTTCGAACGGTATTTTGAGAAGCATTTTTTTCATTTTTAAATACTCGATAGTGTCGTCATCACTATGCGAGCTGACCGCCGCCGAAAGAAAATTTAAGGTGATCAGAGCAGGGATTGGACACAGGATCTCATGTACAAGAGGCGCCACCGACGGCCACTTGCCGCTGTTGGGAGATGTGGCAGACCGTCTTAAATGGGCGCAAAAGAATCCGTTGTGTGTGAACTGTATTAATTCCGACCACAAGAGATCATTCACCAAAGGCTTCTCAAAGCACAACACTTTAGTACACGTGGAACAGCAAGGAAATCCAGGTAATGTACAACAGAAAGGGTCTGAAAGGAAATTCGCACAATCAACTCCTGCCACGGTAGCCACAGCTCAGTCTTGTCGAGAAAGCGTCTCGTGTGAGTCGAAGAATTCCGAGCACTTCTTCACTCAAGGTCACAATTAGTCATAGTGACTGAAAGACTAATCAGGCGTCTCTCGGTTCAACCCAAGTAAACAGCATTCTCAATAGAAGGTGTTGGAGGGAGATCGAGGCAAACCACTCAGCGAATAAGTGTGAATTGTGAATCAACGACGAGTGAATATTCATCCAGATTAGAAGCATATGTTCTTCCAAATATTATCACACCGCAAACAAGCAAATCCTTCGATGTATCGTCATGGTCAATACCGGATGACATATCATTGGCAAATCCACAGTTCTACAAGTCTGCCAAGATAGACGTATTACTCGGAGCAGAATTCAACTTTCAACTCCTATTGTCAGGAGAAAGAAGATTGGCAAAGGACCAGCCCCTATTCAGAAACACAAAATTGGGATGGGCTGCCAGTGGACTGATAGGCGAAGACGGAGTGCGGAACCCTACATGTGTAGTCGGTTGCGAAGAAGAGCTTTCTATTGGCGGAATAGTTGAAAAATTTGTGGGAAATTTAACACATTTCACCAGAATTCTGTTTGACAACAGCAGAGCAAGCTTGTGAAAATCACTTCGCACAGACGGTGACCAGAAATGGTGAAGGACGATTTGTAGTCGAAGGACGGATGCGGTCACACTGGGCGAATCGAAGTCAATGGCATATTCTCGGTTCCTTGTACTAGAACAACGTCTGCAAAAGGACAAAAATTTGTGCGAACAATACAAAGACTTCATGAATCAATATGAAACCCTGGAACATATTGAAAAAATTAATCCACAACACATAAGCGGACCTCACTGCTACATTCGTCACCACAAAACTTCAGGTAGTTTTCGACGCTTCAGCGAAAACTTCTACAAGTCGTTCTCTAAACGACAATTTATTAGTAGACCCAAAGGTACAAGGCGACCTATTCGGTATTCTTTTGGGACTCCGTCTGCCACGATTTGAATTCACATTAGACATTAACAAAATGTATCGGAAAATACTAATCAACGAACATGATAGGAACCTTCAGCTAATTTTGTAGAGAGAAGATTCAGACCAGCCCATTCACCATTATCAGCTCAACACTGTCACCTGGTACCTCATCGGCTTCGTAACTAGCGACGGAGAGTCTGCAGCAGTTGACTGTTGCAGGTAAAGACAGATATCTGCAAGGTGCATCAGTACTTGATCAAAATATTTACTTGGACGACGGATTGAGCGGATCTGATAGCCTAAGAGCAGCAACTGAAATGCAATCACTGCTCACTAAACTACGAAAGTGGTGTGCAAACCATCGTAGGTTACTTACTTACTTATCCGGTCTCGCACATCCCCGGGGGTCAGGGTTGTTACTAAATGAAGATAACATATTTCGCAAACCATTTCGACCTTCGTAGGTTACTCCAAGTCAAATCAGAGGAATATCAAGAAGTTAACCTTGATTTAGAATATACCTCTCTCAAGGCATAGGGGCTAACATGTATTCCAGCTACTGACCATTTCTGTCTCAAGGCCAATAGCCCATCCAATTAACCATGACAAAGAGAACTGTCATATCAGAGGTGACAAGAATCTATGATCCATTATGTCTTGCATGTCCAGTAGTCGTGGTAGCCAACATCTTTATTCAACTGCTCTGTGAGATTCCACTATCATGGGATGATGGTATCCCTGAAGGCCTTGCACAAAAAATTACGTGAATTCCGAAAGGCTCTTGACTCACTAAATTACATAAAAATACCACGACATACATATGTTTAATGGCAAAATAGCAGTACAAACTCAAGTACACATTTTCGTAGATGCATCAGAGATGGCGTACGGAGCAGCAGTTTACATCCGTGCAAGGATGCAGGATGGTAGAAAAATGGTGCGCCTACTGTGTGCCAAATCTAAGGTTGCACCCCTACAAAAAAATATCCTTGCCAAGGTTAGAACTTTGTGCGGCTCTACTAGGAATAGAGCTAGGCAAGAAAGTGAGCGTGGTCCTGCACTGCGAGGATATACCGATATTCTATTGGTGAGACTCCGAAATTGTTCTATACTGGATACATTCATCATTATCATCACTTCACACCTATACCAGCAAAAAACGGAGCTTACGGGTAAGCAGGTTTGTAATCGGAAAATCGAATTTCATCCCTTACCCTCTCCCTTACGGAAGGCATGAGTTTTATATGGACTGTTCCCACTTGGAAGCAATACCTTTTCACAAAAGAAGCACGTATTTCATGGCTTAACGTAGCGCTGAATTCGTGTGTGTTTGGGGTGCTTAACAGAAGCGCTTCGCTGGTGCTTACTGGAAGCGCTTCGATTGTGCTTACTGAAAACGCTTAGCTCGTGCTTACAAGAAGCGCTTCGCTAGTGATTTAGTGATGTAAATTAACACTTAATAATTACTATTTGTATTTGCAAGTTTATTTAATTAATGTTTAAATATATTACGCATTTATTATTTCCACTTTTCACTTAAAAACTCATTTTTTAAAATTGCATCAACTTTTTTAATTGCAACATCGTAAACAATCGGCAAATTCTCGTGAAAGTTTGTGTTTTTCGTGTATAAAATTAATACATTACCTAGTGCTTCGGCGTAAGGGACAAACATAAGTTCAAATATTTTATCCCTTACAAAGAGCAGGTTGTAAGGTCATTTTTAAAGACATTACTTACTGTTTCGACGTAAGCGATAAACAAACACTTTCAATTTTACCCCTTACCTAGAAGCAGGTTGTATTGCGTATTTCTTTAAATTCTTTTACTTACTTTACTGCTTCGTGGTAAACCTTACCTCGAAGCACTTACGTAAATGCTTTCGTCCTGACCTGCTTCCAAACCACTAAAAATTTTCTGCTGGGTTGTGGCTCACCGAGTAAGGAAGGTACAAGATGCAACAATCAACAGCCAACAGTCAGTGGCGACATGTAAAAGCACAAGATAATCCTGCAGCTCTAATTTCGAGAGAAGTAAGTCCCGACAAGATAACCGTTTGTTGCATGGGTACTAGTACATGTGGCGAGGCCAATATAAAAAGAACGCTATAAATTTGGAGTTTAAGCTGAAAGTTCCAAACGTGACTGCAACAGAAACTCCTTCACCGCACTGTGGGTCAGGAAGGAAATTAACCAAACCGGTAGTTGTATTACTGCAATGCAACTGGACAATGTTCTTCATGTCATAGACCGAGCGATGCAACAATCTGATTTCCCTGAAGAATTTAAAATACTTCAATGGTCTCAGATAGTCGAAGGATCAAGCCCCCTTAAAAGCCCGTGTCCCTTCTTAGACTCGGTGGGACTGATGAGAGTGGGTGGGTGTTTAGAAGCACCAGAACTACCATACGATGCCAAACATCCCATCGTGTTGCCATATAACGATCCGATTACAAAGCTGCTCTTGGTGAAACTACATAATGAGAACAATCACCGCTGCAGTTGCTAGCTACAGCATGACATAGGTTTTGGATTCTGAAAGGCAAAACAATGGCAAGAACTGTAGTCCATCAGTGTATACGTTGCACAGGGGCCAAACCACAAATATTTAATCACATAATGGGAATTAGTGGTCGTCGGTGGTGTAACGGATAGTAGCCGTCGGTGGTGCAATGGATAGTGTGCGCGGCTCTTGTGCATGCGAACGTGGGTTCGATCCCTGCTCTGACCACCTTAAAATTTCCTTCGACGACGGCCACCTCGCATAGTGATGGCGACACTATCAAGTATTTAGCCATTAAAAAGCTTCTCAAAATACAGTTCGGAACCGGTGTAAAACTGTAGGTCCGAATCAGTGAATGAAAAATTAGAAAGCGCACAGCACACTGGTTGTGAGAAGCTCTCCCTAATCCCTTCATGGGATGTAATGGGAAACCTGGTTGTTTTTAATGGGAAATCTACCAGAGTGCAGGATAAACCCAAATGGATCCCTCAATACTGTGGTCCTTTCGCCATCATAAGGTGTATATTGTGGTATTCTGCTGCTTTACCACTAAGGCAATACATTTAGGGGTAGTTACAGATTTGACCACTGATGCATTCATCGGGGCATAGAAAAGGTTCATTTCCCGCCGTGGGCGCTGCCAAACTATGTTTTCCGACAATTCGACAAACTTCGTCGGGACCAAAAGCCAAATTGAAGAACTCAGTACAGCCATATTCAGACCCAACTCGCATGAACAAATAGGAAAGGCTTGTGCTAAATAAGGAATAGAATTTAAATTTATTCCCCCCAGAGCCTCCATTTCGGTGGGCCCTGGGAGGCTGCCGTGAAATCAGTCAAACATCTACTTCTCCATAAAGCTTCTCTGACCCTTGAGAAATTGGAAACGATTGTAATAGAAGTGGAAGCCTTTGATAATATTCAGTCCCAACTCGCTAGAAAAAATAGGAAAGGCTTGTGCTAAAAAAGGAATATTATTTAAATTTAAATGCCGTGAAATCAGTCAAACATCTACTTCTCCATAAAGCTTCTCTGGCCCATGAGGAATTGGAAACGGTTGTAACAGAAGTGGAAGCCATTGATAACTCAAGATCTCTGCCACCAATATCATCAGATCCTAATGATCTAACAGCATTAACACCAGGCCACTTATTAATTGGAGAAACATTGACAGATCAAATCGATTCACAAGCAAAACAAACAACATCGTGACTCACTACAGGATGGAAGCTGGCAGCTGAATTGAAACATGTTTTCTGGAAACGATGGTCAAAGGAATACCTTTCGGAATTTCAACAACGACACAAGTGGAGAGCAGCCTTATCAAATGTTAAAGCAGATCAACTTGTAATTATCAAAGAGAATAATATGTCAGTCATGAAATGGACGGATAATAAAGACTTACAAGGGCCCTGATGACGTCGTACGGGTGGTTGATGTCAAAACATCATCAGGTGATATCAAACGGCCTATTCATTGCTTGGCACCCTTAGTGGATGAGGAGCCAAAAAAACACGCCTAGTCAAAACTGGAAGAGACCGAAATCTGTAAGCTGCAGCCTGTTATGCACATCTCACCCTTATTTTACTCGCAGGTGTTCTCGGAAATATAATAAACGCAGAAGTCTGCAGCAAAGATCCGGGATTGCATTTCGACGGAATCGGAACAGCAAGAACAATCACTGTAGAATGGAAAATAATGGTAAATTATAGTCCCGTTCCATTTATGTCGGAAATTAAGGTGCATATTTTCAACCGCTTTGGAAACCTTTTCCAATATCTGCAAAATATGGTCACAACCAAGTATGTGTAATGACTTCGTAACCTACCTGAATCAGCTTCAGGCCGACCTGGTACACAACGAGAATGTGATTGTCTGGTCGAACCCGTAGAGGTGCCTTCAATATCATCGGCTGCGTAGCAAGAAGCCTGTTTGGTGTTTAAGACTCTGACTACGACACAGAAATGGAACACATAATACACCAGGCAGAAACTGGTAGAGAGAATCTTTCCACATTACTACGAAATCACACGTCCATAATTGATTATACTATCAACATAATCAAGGATACAGAGATTTCGTTACATCAAGACGATCGCACTTGTCGTCATTTGGCAAAATTGGTGACAAGTGGCAATGCAATTACCCCAGCTACGGAACTAATGACGTTAAATATTGACGCCAGTGAGTAGACTGCTCGTCGAAGTCTCAACAGATTGGGTGCCAAGTCTGTAGAGAAGAAAAAGGCAAAATTTTTATCACCAAAGAATATAAATCTTCGTATAGAATTCGTCCAGGTCTACGAAAATCCAAATCCAAAGATCCAAATACTTTTACTCCGATTGCAGTAAAACACTCCATGAAACATGGTGGTGGATCCATAATGGTAGGGGGTGTATTACGAAGAATGGAGTAGGTACTCTGGTTAAAATTGAAGGTATTGTGGAAAAAGAACAATATCTTTCAATTCTGCAAAACAATTTACCAGCTGCTATAGAGAAAACGGGTCTTGGTACTGAAAGAGTGCATTTTTAAGATGACAACGATCCAAAACATTCGGATAAAATCGTTAAAAACTGGTTAAACAGTTAACAACATACAACTATCACTACGCTACTGAACTTTTGGAGTTACATAAAATCTCAGCTCGCTAAGTAGCCAAATGCCCCAAAAGGTGTAAGCGGGCTGTGGGACAGAGTAAAATACACTTTGTGTGCGATTCCAGCGGAAATGACGCTAGCATTTTCCAACAGCATGACTCGTCGTATACAAGCTCTGAAAAAAGCCAAGGGCTACAGGTCAAAATATTGAATCAGAACACATATAAATTAACATACAACCAGAGTGCAAAATTGTAAAATTTTTTGTATAACTTTACCATAGTTACTATTCCGTTTGTATACATCAACTTAGAAGTATTTTGTTTATTCACGAAATAACAAAAAATTGATTTAGTTAATTATATTTTTGTTTTGGTTTTAATCAACTGGTTAAAATATACAAATTTATATCCAAACTGTCAACCCCGTCACAATTTTGCTCGTCACTGTATATTGGGTTGGCAAGCACAACGCACATCCTAAAGCTGGTTCAAGAAATTTCGTTATGGAAATTTCACGATCATAAATGGGCACAGGAGCGGTAGGCCAAATGAGATTGATGAGGTCGAAATCAAAGCTGTTATCGAACCTGACCGCCACTTTTCTGGTCAAGAAGTTGCAGACCAGCTGAAGGTGTCACAAACGATTATTGCAAACCGTTTTGAAATGGCTTAGACTTGTCAAAACTTGATATTTGTTTTCCTCAAGAGCTTAAGGAAATCCATTTAACAAAGCAGATAAATAAACACATGTTAAATCGCTCAAACACAACAAAAAATTTAATTTTTGAAACGCATTCGCATTCGAACCGATTCTTTCCAACATTTTCACCCCAAAGAGATCCTGGTCTAAGCACAATGAACTGCACCAAAGGCTGAACTGTACAAAAAAGATGATGTTTTCCATTTGGTCAGATTTTAAGGGAATAATTGGTTTTGAACTGCTTGCAAGCCATAAAATCTAACGTCCATTGTCAGCAATTGACGAAACTTGATGTGGCACTGAGAGAAAATTCGTGGTTTTCTATCACCACAACGCTAGGCCTCACACATCTTTGCAGACAAGAAAATAAATAAGAAGAAAGAAATTGCAAGAAATATTGGACTTTGGATGGGTAGTGATGCCACATCCACATGCCATATAGTCCTGATCTGGCACCTAATTTTCGGAGTCTGCATAGGATATCCGTCAATACAGGACTACATACAAACCGAGTTGTTCGAATCATTCTATGAATCTGGGATCAAAAAGTTGCCTGAACGACGGCAGAAGGTCATTGTACAGAATGGCACCTTCATTATAGATTACAATTAATTAGTTGAATAAAATAATTGAAAATTACTTTGGAGAAAATCACCGAAATTACTTTCATGCCAACCCAATAAGTAGTACAGCTTGTTTTTTAACAATAAATAAAGCCGAACTTAAAATTTCAATATTTCCAAATGTCGCCGAATGTAATCGGTAAACTAAAAATTCTTTTGAAAATTATTAGGAAATCCAAATATGTTCCGCACTATAATGATAGGTTCGCAAAATGATTGCGAAAGTGAATATGACTTATCAGTATTAAAGTCAATTCCCAAAAATTTACCCTGCAAAAAAAGTTGATATCGAACTACGTTTTAATACATTTTCGTTTATGATCCCTGTTTGGGTGTACATAGTACCATTGGCCCACACCATTTGTATTAACTTGGCATAATGGATGATGTGACAACATGTGAATGTCTCCAATGTGCAAACAGTGCAAAAGGTGGGGATAGAGAAAGGGACAAGTTGTGGATCTAATTTGTCACACTTTCATGTAATTAATTAGAAATAAGTTTTGCATGATTGAAATGTGACTGTTTTAGGAAGGATAGGGCCAACTTGTGCAATTGATAAATAATAATTTGTGTCTTATTTTGGAAACTCAGAAAGGCTCAATGGATTTGATCTCCATTATGTTGAAACTGAAAGTACTTATTCGATAAGAATTGTTCATGTGCATATATGTATAAGAATATATCGTCACCTTAAATGCAAGTCAGCGTAACATACAAAATTTAAATACTAAGCTTTTGACGGGAAACGGTGTAAATATTTAAATTACACGTGCCTATGAAGTTTTCATAGTTATATAACAAAAACAAATGGTTTTACTAACAAAATACAAAACAACAACAAAGCAAAACGACGTAACATCACTTGGTAGGGTAATGCGCATACAGATGGTGTACAGCGACTTCAAATTTCAGCAAACGGATGGTGGTAATCAGTTACAATGTCCAGGGACATTATTCAAAAATGTTGATTTTACCACTCCCCTTCCGTTGACCATGACCAACAAGTATTGAAATCTTTCAATATTTTCAATTTGTCTTCTCTTCATATACTTCTTCCGTTATATTCTATATATCGTTAGCTAAAATGCAAAAAGGAGTAACTAACCAAAATTCAAAATCGAGTTTTTAATTGATTGTTATTAATGCCATTAAACTACATGTCTTGAAAAAATGTTACATTTCTGCGATCAAAAATCTGTCTGTGTGCTAAAAATGAAATTATAAAAACTTCGTTAAAAATATTTATAGTTTTCATTTTACAAAGTTTTTTGCTTCTCCTGTAAAATTATATTGTTGTTAGTTACGCCTATTTGCATTTTAGCTAACAATATATTATATTTTGAGTCATCATATTATTTATATATTTTTAATCATGTTTTCGAGAAGTCGCGTCAGTTGCCTTTTCTTCTGTGCGTGGTAGAGTGAGAGTCACATAACTAAAGGATTAGGGACAGCAAACGACGCCATATTTTTTTCTTTTGACATTTCTCTTCAGTAAGGTTTGCCATTTCATCATGGAAAGATATACGAGCCAACAACGAGTCGAAATTATTAAAATTTACTACCGAAATTTGGAGTCACTGGCCGCAACTTTAAGAGTCCAATTTATGGTCGTCATAATCGTCCTACCAGATCAACAATTGAGCGTCTAGTGGAAGAATCCACACGCACAGAACAAAATGTTCCCGTGTCAGTGAGACAAAGAAGTGCCCGTAGTGTCGAGAATATTGCTGCCGCTGGGGCTTCAGTTCAAGAAACACGTAATCCATGAGTCATCATTGCATCCCGAAAAAATTACGGTTTGGTGCGGTTTATGGGCCAGCGGCGTCGTTGGGCCGTACTTCTTGCGTGATGATCAAGACCGGCACATTACTGTGAATGCGAATCGCTACCGTTCAATGATAACCGAATATTTTTGGCCCCAATTGAATAATATTGACTTGGAGGACATGTGGCTCCAACAGGACGGCACCACAAGCCACACAGCGAATGCCACAATCAATTTATTGGAAAGCAAGTTTGGTGAACGTGTTATCTCACGAAATGGCCCAGTTGATTGGCCGCCTCGGTCGTGCGATTTGACGCCGTTAGATTATTTTCTGTGGGGCTACGTCAAGTCTATGGTATGTGACAACAAGCCAGCGACGATTGATGAACTTCGTACGACTATCGAACGTGAAATTGCAGCAGTATCGTCCGATTTATGCTTGAAAACCGTCGAAAATTGAGTTCAGCGTCTGGACTTCTGCAAGCGTGCCCGTGGTGGCCATGCAAAAGAAATCGAGTTCCATACATAATGGCATCGAACGTACTTTCACAGCAATAAAGAATTTCATTTGTATCTAAAACCGGTTTTGTAGCGCTCTTATTGAAAAACCCGTTAGTAGTACGATATTGCATTTGTTGAAGATACAATTTAAAATTAAATAACTATCATACATATAAATAACACGGTGCGACAAATCGAGACTTTTTGCAAAGCTCCAGGTAGTCACTATGCAGATCCGATAGCGGTACTAGAGCTGAGTAAAACCCTAGTTTAGTTTGGCTAGATTAATAGCCGTTTTTTTTTTGGCCTCTCAAAGTTTTTGAAATTGGGTGTGACCACCAAAAAAAGGTGTCATTAGTTTTCGGCAAAGAGCTCCTTCAGTTTTGGTGATAGTCGTAAACTGTCTTCAGCAAAGTTGTAGCTGACAGTCTGCCGAAGAAATTTTTTTTACGAAGGTTTTCAAAAAAATCATGTTTTCCGGGAGTTTTTCTAAAAACGTATTTTTTTACTTTTTCGAGTATAACTGTTAAACTACCGGATTTTTTTTCATATTCTCTTTGACAAAAATGAAGCTTTTGAAATAGCAAACAACTCTTCTAAACAAGGTTTTACAATCTGAACACTTCTACGACCTCTAAAATGGCCCCAAAAGTGCATATTTCCCAAAAAAAAAATCACTTTTTTGGGTTTTTGTTCGCTTAATAAAGCAAATATTTAAAACAATATACGTTTTTTTTTATTTTAACCTTTTTTTTAATTTTTTTATGATTTTCCAATTATTTAATTCCAATAATTTAACAAAAATTGAATTATCATCATAAAAATCATGGTAATCATTGTCAAGCTCAACATCATCGTTATCGGAATCTTGGAAGTCTGCAAAAATTTCCATTACTTCTTCGCCTTGCTTAACTACTTTTTCATTTTCTATTTCCATAGGCTCAGAACTCCTTTCAAATTCATCTTCAAATAAATTTTTTGCACGCCAGCAAATTTCTGCCATAATCGCATCTGGACGACCCTTTCCTTTATACCTTAAGAAAAAACGCTAGTTAGAAAATAATATATAAATACGGATAGATTTTGTTACCTTAATTCAAATGGTAAAGCTGTTTGGTGAAACCGCTCTCCTTGTTCGTCAGATTCAATCGAGAGCTGTCGGCAAAAGTGACCTAAATGATGGTAGAAAGTGTATCTTCAAAGACATTCTCACATGAATCGCATCAAACGCATTCAACATGCAGCTGACCAATGTCTCATAGTCTTGTGAGCGATATTTCCCAAGAAAGTTTTCGATCACTTTTTTTAATAGACTCCAGGCATTCTTTTCTGCGTCAAGCAAAATGTTGTCAAATCGTTCATTTTTCATAAGTTTGCGAATATCTGGATCACTTACCTTCTTTTAATTTCTCAACGCTAATTTTCTCTTTACAAACCTGAAATTTTAAGTAATTCAGAACTTCGAGAGCATGATCTCTTCTGCTTTTCTAAACCTACTTATAACGGCCTTTATAAAATTTTTGACCACACCAAGTTTTAGGTGCAGAAGTGGTACTAAAATGTTTTCCCGTGGCACAAGTGCTTTTTTAGTTATATTCTCTTTGCCCAGTGTATTATTTGTTCTATTTTCCCATGAATGATTTTTGTGCTGATTTCCTTTGAACCGCGAATCCCAGTTACACAGAAAACACATATGCTTCGTGTAGCCACCTTGAAGACCGCAAAGCATTGCCACTACCTTAAGATCGCTACATATCCGCCACTTATGGACATTATATTGGACTGATTTTAAAATAAGCTCCATTTTTTCGTAAGATTCTTTTGTATCCATGCTGTAGGCTATCGGGATAGATGGTGTTTTATTAGTTTTGTGCAGCAAAACAGCTTTTAAACTTTGCTTCGAGCTGTCTATGAATAACCGCCATTCAGCAGAATTATATAATATGTGCATTTGTTCCATTAGTTTCTTTGTATCCTGACAGTATGCCATTTTTTTTGGCTCATCAACAGTGAAATTTTTTTAAGGTTGGCTTGGCGTTTTCTAAACCACGTTACCTTGACATCAGGCATCAAAAGGTTTTGTTCGTATAACATTTTAGCAAGTTCTTCCGATTTGCGTTGTGATAGTTCCAACTTTGAAACCATAAAATCGAGCCGTGCTTGCGATATAAAGATTGGACACCTCCGCGAATAGGATGGCCCCGGACTATACTGAGATAAATTCTCTGATCTGACGCTTTCACCGCTCATAAGTTCAAGTTGAGTTTCAAGTTGCAATGAAGCTTCCATCGAACCAACTTTGGGCAACTGAACACTTGGTACGGCCTGATATTGAAATTTTTTTGTTTTTTTTCCGTTCATGCCCCGTGTCGTATTTTTGCCTGCATAGCAATTCTCGGGAACGTGTTTCCTTCCTGGATTCGTCCAAATCATTGGAGCTTCATAACGCAGGAACTTCTGGTTTCCTTCTGCAAATCCTTTTACGTTTCTGAAGCATATCATACAAACAGAATTGGGTACCCATTTCTTTTGCATAACCATTTTATTGTAGCAGTTTTTATAAGCATTTTTAAAATCTATACTAAGACCAAGCGAAGCTTTCTTGTATCGTTTCTGCACGTTAATTTTTACAAATTTGTCACAGACATAGCAAAAATTGTTTATATTTCCTCGGCATTTATTCATTTTTGCACTTCTTTAAATTTAAAAACAGTCCACTTAGGATTTGATTTTTCACTTTAATTAAACTTTTACTTTTAATTAAACTTCTGTAAGGGGATTACTTTCTTTCTATATATTTTTTATGGATTAGCCGATCTTAAGTATACAAAGTGTGTTTATTTTTCTTTCGCGTGTTAACTTCGAAAAGATAAGAGATAGTGAAGAGAGAATTGATCAAAACAAAGCTTTGCCAAGGTTGCCAGTTAAAAAAGTAGATAAGCAAGGCGAAGAAGTAATTTAAATTTTTGCAGACTTCTAAGATTCCGATAACGATGATGTTGAGCTTGACAATGATTAATTAAATGATGATATGATGATAATTAAATTTTTGTTAAATTATTGGAATTAAATAATTGTAAAATCATAAAAAAATTAAAAAAAAGGTTAAAATAAAAAAAAAACGTATATTGTTTTGAATATTTGCTTTATTAAGCGAACAAAAACCCAAAAAAGTGATTTTTTTTGGGAAATATGCACTTTTGGGGCCATTTTAGAGGTCGTAGAAGTGTTCAGATTGTAAAACCTTGTTTAGAAGAGTTGTTTGCTATTTCATTTTTGTCGAAGAGAATATGAAAAAAAACAGTTATACTCGAAAAAGTAAAAAAATACGTTTTTAAACAAAGTTTTTTTTAGAAAAACTCCCGGAAAACCTGATTTTTTTGAAAACATTTGTAAAAAAAATTTCTTCGGCAGACTGTCAGCTACAACTTTGCTGAAGACAGTTTACGACTATCACCAAAACTGAAGGAGCTGTTTGCCGACAACTAATGACACCTTTTTTTGGTGGTCACACCCAATTTCAAAAACTTTGAGGGGCCAAAAAAAAAAACGGCTATTAATCTAGCCAAACTAAACTAGGGTTTTACTCAGCTCTAGTACCGCATCTGCATAGTGAGTACCTGGAGCTTTTTTCACTGTTGCACTGTGTAATAGAGAAATGAGCGAGAAAAGGGATCATATTATTACAAACTTCAAATTTAAAATAGAACGAAACGCATGAATGGAAAGAAATACGAAGGCATTTAAAAGGAAAGATCACCTAAAAGAAACCAAGAAAAACGAGCGATGCGATTATACAGGGTATACACACACATCAAGCGGTTTGACCAACATTGAGAGTGTGTGTGTGAAAAACGACACACGTATACATAGAGTAATCTCAGACTACAGAGAATATTTGGCTCATCTGACGTTTCCTTTCACACTCTTCGTGATGCGGTCGGTGTGATAGAGAGATGTTTGACGAAAAGTGATATACACCAGGTGGAATTACAATAACTTCTTACTTTAATTTTTCATACCATTTTGGTGAAAAACTGTGAAATTTAATTGTGTTTTAAACTTTTTTATTGACTGTTACTGTTAGCATACATTTGTGTTGTATTTAACACAATAATTTTAACACACAAAACGAAATGCCGTTGTTGTTATTTTGTTCGTTGTTTTAAACCATTGCCTCTATCTGGTATTAGTAAAGCAATTCTTTTCAACATCAAACGTAAATATCACTCCAGGCCAAATGTCATAAATTTGGTGGGAGAACTAGTAGATCTACTATAAGTATTAATCTATGCACGTATATGTCTGTATGACGTTTGAAGCAACATTTAAAATTGTTGATTTTAGTTCAAGCGGGTCGTCAAATTTGATGTGTGTATGTATATCACAATTTGACCGTTTGATCAAACATGACTCATTTTTGTGTGGAAAGCAACGAGTAAACATCTTAAGTGTAGAGCGGAAAATAGAAGAAAAAACTTTATTTTGGAATTGATCGTAGTTTATCGTATAACAAATATAAAAGAAAAAGAGTATGCAAATCGGAATTTTTCGGAATATTTTTTTTTAACTGATTTCAAAATACATAAACGAAAATAACAAGCAGCCGACAAGAAACCGTACGTGCTTTCACTTCAACATTCCCATAAAAATTAGTGTTTGAAGTACCACGTTTGACGTGTGTATATTCAATGTCAAACATATTTTACTAATACGTTCACATTGTTATTCAAACCCTGTATTACTGAAAAAAGTGTTGAAGGTGACGTTTATTTTCAGAAATTGTACGAAAGGAAATTTTTGATTAGTTTTGGCAAATGTCGTGGGACCAAAAGATAATATAACTATGTGACGAGTCTCATTGAATACTCAATACATATTTATGTTGAGAATTTTCGAAAAATTTCGAAGTCGTACTTTTTAATAAAGAATTCGACCAAACTCAAAGCGTGGGAAAAAATGTTTTTTATCAAAAAATGTGCCACCGCGGGCACGTCGGCAGCGGTCGAATCTTTGGACCCAATTTTCGATGACTTGGTCACATATTTCGGCAGTAACGGCCGCTATTTCGCGTTCAATGTTGGCTCTGAGTTCTTCCAACGGCGTCGGCTTGTTGGCATTAGACCAATGATTTGACGTAGCCCCAAAGAAAAAAGTCTAGAGGAGTTAAATCGCACGAGCGAGGCGGCCAATTGACTGATCCATTTCTTGAGATAACACACTCACCAAACTTACTCTTCAATAAATCGATTGTAACGTGTGCTGTGTGGCACCGCCCTGTTGAAACCACATGTCGTCCAAGTCCATATTTTCCAATTCGGGCCAAAAATAATCGGTCGTCGGTCCATCGGCTTCAATTCTTGAGTCAGCATGATCTTGTATGGGTGTAAACCAAGATCTTTAAGCAAAATTCGCCATAAAGTGGTCTTGGCGATGCCCAGTTCTTGATAACGCCGCGGAATCAACTGATTTGGATCGTTTGCTACAGACGCACAGTGGACCAAATGCTGAACCTAGCCGGAAGAAAGTCAACTCGCTTTTTAAAAGCTGCATTGACATGAAACTTTGCACGTTCAATAAAAACACTCACCAAAAAAAAATGGGCGCAAGATTTTTTGTTAAATAAATAAAAACAAATAATATACCTGTATTTATATAAAACATTATTTATTTATTTATCTAAAATTTCGAATTTTTATCACAAATTTTAATTTATATTAATAGGAGAAAGAAATAATATTTTCAATTTAATGAATGTATATTTAATGCGAATATTAAAAATGTTGAAGGCAAGTGAAATGTAAAGCCAAATCAAAGGCAACTGAAAATTATTCAAAAAACAACGGCTTGTGGCGAACAAATACATCAAATCGAAAATCTGATGTTTTAATCTGATTCACATTCTGAATCGAGGAACGACTCTGGTATAGCATCTGAAAGCAGGGTTCGTATTTCGTGGGTAATTAGTTACCGTGGGGAATGAGTAGCGATCGTTTACCCATTACTCGCAGTGGGTAAAATAATGGGTAGCTACCCATGGTAACTCATCCCCATTTTTGATCGATAATAAGAAAAAAATAGAAAAAATGTTGATATCTCGGAAACGGAGCGTCCAATTGAAAAAATAACAAATTTTTGTGGGTTTCTAAGGGATTTTCATAAAGTGGTCTAATTCGTATGGAAGAATTTTTTTTCGAAAAATCGCCAAAATAAAAAAATTGCTAAAGTCCAATCGAAAAAATAATAAAAAATTTACCAAAGGAGGCTTTAACCAATGGGTGTCTCCAATATGGCATCACTTTTTTTTTTTTAAAAATCGCTAAAAATAAAATTTTTCATACAAAAAATCGCTAAAACGCCCTTATGTTTATATCTCGAAAACGGATCGTCCAATCGAAAAAATAACAAATTTTTGAGGGTTTTTAAGGGGTTGTCAGAAAGTGGTCCAATTCGTGTGGAAGAATTTTTTTTTTCGAAACATCGCCAAAATGAGAAAATCGCTAAAATAAGAAAGTGGCTATAACTCGAAAACGGTGCGTCCAATCGAAAAAATAATACAAATTTTAATTTAAATTGGACGCTCCGTTTCCGAGATATAGACATTTTTTCTAATTTTTTCATATTATCGATCAAAAATGGGGATGAGTTACCCTGGGTAACCCATTGCCCATCGTCGTGGGTAGCTACCCATTATTTTCCCCATTGCCCTGAGGGTAATGGGTAATCGTGATGGGTAATTCCCCATTTCGTGGGCAGCTACCCATTATTTTCCCCATTGCCCTGAAGGTAATGGGTAATCATGATGGATAATTCCTCATTTTCGTGGGTAGCTTCCCATTATTTTCCACATACCCTGCGGGTAATGGGTAAATGTTCATTACACATTCCCCACGACGATGTATATGAGTTACTCAGGGGGGGGGTAAATACGAACTCTGTCTGAAAGTAACGCAATAACTTCTTCGCCCAAAAGCTCTGTACTGCGAGAATGAATAGAAGCATTTGTTGAAGAAATAAGTGGATCTGAAGACAAGAGGAGATAGTGAAAAAGATCATGAATTGTTTTTTCGCGGGACATTTTCCGGGTGTGACTTTCTCGTATATTTCGGAAGTCTTTGTTTCCTATAGGAAGTGCTGCATATTGGATAATATCTGCACCATGAATGAGGACTTTGTGAACACTCGATGGCAGGTAATACCATGAATACAATTGTATATATAGTTTTGCTGTATCCACGCCATACGTACGAAAATTCACGTAATTTACACCAAAACTCTGTATTAAATCCTCAGCAACATTAGTTTTTGAAGAAGCAAGAGTTGGTTGCTGGAAGAATCTTCTAGCCGTATTCCCATCATTTGTTGTTCCACATCATGGTTTGGAAATATCAACTAACAAACCCATCTCTTTTCTTAGGCGATCAGTAATTTTTTTCTTGGTTTCCTTCTGCACAGCATTATCAAAATCCCCTCGAGCTTGCCATTTTTAATATCAAGTTTGTAAGCTATAGGCCATACTCAAAAAGGCTTTCATTTGGTTGTAATTTTTCATATATTATAATATTTGTAATTATCTATATATTTTTTATATTATATATGTATATAATTTTCATATAGAGACTTGTTCTAGCAGCAAATGTTAGTTCTTCTGGGGACCAAGTCTCCAATAAAGGTGCAACTTTCTTTCGCTTTGCTCTCTCACTTTTATCTAAGAATTCTTTAGAAAGTCTGCCATAGTTTGATGTCGACGGCCGATCCAGTAATCCGTCATCCTGAGATGCTGAAGAAGGCTTAATTGGAATTACAAAATTCCCATCTAGCCAATATTTATTTGCTGCCTCGAAAACTAGCTTTGTTCGATTGGCTTGAGCCCACTTCTTAGCCAGAGACCATAGAAACATTCGAGCAGATTGTTTCATTTGTTTGCAATAGCTATCCGTTTCATTATTCTGAAGCCCGATCTTAGCAAAAACATATGTATGATACTACAGCATTAAGTTTCTTATTTTTTTGCTTTTCCCTATACCAAGCATCATATGGTAATGAACTTTGGTAATGAACTTTTTAAACTGTAAACCTAATAAAAAGCATTTAGGCAAAAACTGGCAGCTAATTTTGAAAACATTGACAAACTACAATCGTACAGATTGCAAAAAGACAAATAATAGAATTAAAGTTTAATAAATAGTAAAAATTGTTCCTACCTTTGTTAAATTAATTTCAGCAAAAAAATATTTTAAAAACTTTGTTCTTATTTTTTCACAACAACTGTAATTGCGGTAATAAATATCAACTGAACTATTAATAGAAAAACAAAATAGCAGTCACTTGTGTTTAAAACAAGAATGCAAACGTGAAACAGAAGTTAAATAAATAAAAAATGTACCATTATGTACTGTGGGCACTTGCCAATTTATTATCAAACAAAATATGTATTTAGTTTCGAAATAATAAAAAAATTACTTTCTTCCGTCTAGGTTGAGCATTTGGACCACTGTCGGACGTTGTCTCACTGGCACGGCAGCATCACACAATGAATATGTAGACTCAAATGTTTCCACTAAACTTGTTATTGCTTGTCTACTAGGGTGAGAATAACGACCGAAAATTGGAGTTAACGCTCTTAAAGTTGCGGTCACCGACTCCGAATTGCGGTAGTATATTTTTATAATTTACATACATATGTACGTTGTTCGTTCGTGTACTTTACCATGATGAAAATGTTGAGTTTACTGAAAAAAGGAAAGTAACAGTTAGATGATACAGTGAAATAGTGCGTTCACAAATTTAATTCAAAGTTGGCAAGTACTTATTGGAAAACCCATTATATTCAGATGTCAGTTACTATCAAAATAGCAATACAGTCCATTCAAAAGCCTTACTTATTTCTGTGTGGAAAAAAATATTACAATAGCGCAGACATATGTAGGACACACACAAATGGAGTGTGAATCCACCCACAGTTTAATACAAAGGAGGACAAACAATAAACTCATTTTTTACCATCCAAACTTGTTGAATTACTGAAAGAAGCTTGAGGTAACGCGTTTCCTCTCAAAGTCCATCACTTAAACCAGTCGTAATTCGTAGATTATGAATCGTATCCTAAAATATTCGAGCTCTGAGGTAGGATCCATCTGGACTACTATATTTCAAAACCAGTATAAATAGTAATTATGAAATCCTTCCTCAAAGGTCATCCAAACAAATTGAGTTCTCCGATCAACCCGAATTACATTGGAAAAGATTAAAATCTAAAAAGATCATCTGCAGCACCTAAAAAAATTGCTTTCGGAAGACTGTCATCACATTTATTATTACCTACCGATTGATATATAAGAATTATTATTTAGGTACTCATGTTAATAAATATTTTTTTTATTTTGATAAATGTTTTCATTTATTCCTGTTGGGTGAGATCGCTCTACATCGATCATCAAGTTATACAGTAGTATCTCGATATAACGTTCTATATATGTATTGTCAGCCCTTATCGTTAAATCGAAAATATCGTTATATCGAATGAATTTTTTGATTGTTGAAACTGCAGAGTAAAGCTATTTTTTTAGTTTTATTATATGTATGTATTTATATACAGATACAGAAATCGAAAATACAACAACTGGAATAATAACGGTATTTTTTTTTTGCTTGTTTGCGTTTTTTTACAGTTGTTTCTTCTAACAATGCATCGCAAAGAAAAAAAATAATTTGCAGGAGAGCCCGACCTACATTATAGAACCACTAACAAAGACACTCTCTGTTGCTAAGTACGGCGAGTAAGAAAGAGAGCCGTAGTTGAATACAAAAACAATAATAATTTTTCCTTTTTAGTGTGTAATCGTTATATTGAGTACAACATTTTTGGCACCCATCGTAATATAAGGTACACAATGGTAATGAATTGTGCCATCGTTAAATCGCAAAATCGTTAAATCGCATAATCGTTAAACCGGAATACTACTGTATTTGCATATGTGATTCTTGTCAAATTTGTGTAATAATGAAATTGCGGGCCACCCTAATATTAATTTCTAATATTTGGCGGCAACAACAACATACATATTGGATTTGCTCATTATTTTTTATCCGTATGTATATATGTATGCAGTTGTTCCTTGTTTACATGATCGATGCAAAAGAATATCGTATTCCAACAACAACAACAGCGCTGACGAAGTCGTTTACTTCAGTTGGTCACTCAGCCGGTGCCCGGACATAATCCCCATTGCAATTATGTGGATTATGTCCGGGTTTTTTCGGTCATAACCCCCATAATAAAGTGGAGATTATGTCCGCTTCCAAAACGGACATAATCCCCATGGGGAGTATGACCGTTTGCTGTGGGGATTATGTCCGAAAAATTTTCCCGTGATTACATTGTTTAAATATTGTATTTTTTTTTGTTTTTGTAACAAACTTCACAAAGCAGGCCATCTACAACCGGGGTAGCAATTTCTTCTTCGCTTCCGGATTCAACTTCCTCATTTAAGTTTAAAGTTTCCTCACTTGGCAGTATATTATTTTTTCGGTTTGTAATGCTCTGAAGAAATATCGGCAAACTTATACTTTTGTTATCAAGTTTTACTGTCAGTTCCCTTATGATGTCCGCTTGATTTTTAAATTTTTTCTTGGGTCTTTCAAATACATCGTAAACTCCATCTAGCGCCAGTGACAATTCATTGTGCTTCTGGAATTCTTCCTGCTTTATAACTTTTAGGAAGTCCCAGAAGCTGCCATGAGTTGGAATTAACGAAGAAAGATAGCTGTTGTATCCTTCCAATGCACTCGTAGTTCTAACATTTTCGTTGTGTAGCGATAACTGCTGTGGAGTTTCCTATGTAAAACGATAAAAAAGTATTTCCCTTTATTTACAAAATGTTCTTTTAATACTTACTTTTTCAATCCACTGCCTCTCGAAATAGGTCAAAAACTGTTCGAAGGCATCTCTATAGCTCGGGATGCTATAAGCTTCATGCTGAATAATATTGAAACCCTGTATAATATCTTTCGGCTCAAGTAACGGAATTGCCATCAGTTTTTGGAAGATTCGCTTAGCGTGAGTATCTCTCTTTATTAGGCTCCCAAAATCTTTCATCATTAAGGCTCTTCTCCTCAAAGCTTGACAGAAATGAAACCAACATCCTTTCAATCGACATTCTGGAAATATCGTTTTGATGGCATTCCTCATTCCATTTTCAAAATCAGTCGTAAAAGATTTTGGTTACATTTCGAGTAAGTTTGAATTAATAAACTGCAAGACGTGCTGATATGCTTTTGCTTCTTATTTGACATAAGAACAAAAGCAAATGGAAATACCTGCAATTTTAAAGAATATTTAAATTACATATTACTAGGTAAAACTGCGACAATTTCTTACAAAAATCGAAAAAATTAAAAAATTTTGAACTACTTTTTATTTACTAAAATTACGAAAAATTTTCATAATTTGCGCTCAACATTTATATTTCAGAATACTCTAACGAATGAAATAAAATGATACCTTTTACAAATTTAGATAAAATAAAAATAACGCATAATTTTTAAACTGGAGGTTTGTTATTGATTACTGATGTATACACTTCGTATTACTTACGTGATTGTCATGAATAAAATGTATAATAAGAAGCTGTTTATAACCACATGAGGGAACTACGGAAAATATAGCATCCATCATGTAATGCCTCTCGTCTGCTAGCTCTGCAATCGCTGGCTCTGCAATCACTAGCTCTGCAATCGGCGGCGAAAAAAATAATGTGTAGGTTATGGCATCACTTTCGATCACTGTACAAGTGTAAAATTTCTGATCCACATTGCTTTCGCGCATTCCAAAATTAGTCATGTGGTCATTACTTGCAAAATATTTCTATGAATTCATGAGGTGTTTGTGGCGATTTTGGCATACACTCTGTTTTAATTCGACGTAATTGGCGCTGCATTTTTTTATAAACAGCTGACGTTGAAACATCCTTTCGCTTTTGACATTCATTGTTAAAAACTGTACGAACTTTATTCACCTGGAGATTCGGTTTTGCGACCTCTTCTTTAATGGCGTTACGTAGCTTAAATTCTTTCATTCTGGATTCCTGGTCCCCATGGTTAGAATGTACTTCATTCTTGAGGCGCCTTAAACATGTTTCAGTTGATTCTATTACATCAACTCTAACATTACAATTTTTTTCACAACATTCATAACTTTTTATTGAACTTCCAGTTCTTTTATTGAGTCTTGTCGATTTAAATGCATATACATATTTGCTTTTCAGACGGAATGTACACTAGCACACTATTTTTTCGCACACCCGCGATGTATTCAAAATTAGCTTCTTCGCACATTGTGTTAACTACTTCACTTCAAAGGCACAACTGGCAAAAAACTGGCATCGGAAGTGGTCATAATGGGGTTTATGTCCGCAATTGTTTTGGACATAATCCCCATTATTATGGGTATTACGTCCGCTACTTTCTGGGGATTATGACCGATTTTTTTTTGGACATAATCCCCATTCCATTATGGGGGTTATGACCTGAAAGAAACGGTCATAATCCCCATAATTGTAATGGGGATTATGTCCGTGGGGATTATGACACGGCACCACTCAGCCGTTGAATTGTTGTTGCTATTTCTTTTACATTCTATTAGAGATGGGCACGAATCACGTGATTGGCGTGATTCACGTGTAAACCTGAGCGGGCCAAATTTTGCTCACGTGAGCGTGCGTGAACGTGAGTAGTGAAAAAATCTGCGTGCGTGAGTCCAATCTTTGCGTGAGTGAGTGTGCGTGAGCACTATTTTCGCGTGAGTCACGCATATCTCCTAATCATTTAAATTCGATTTTCTTACTACTTTGATACACAAAGTATTTTTGGAAGGCTTCTAATAACATTTCCCTCTAATAAAGCGTCGTTAATCATCTTCTGTATTTCAAGGAACTCTGCTACGAGCAAAGGAGTTTTTATAAATTTATCAGTGGGATCGTTTGCAAAATAGTGGTAATAATATCAGAACTTCTAAACTATAGGTCCGATTGTTTGAGAATGCACTAAGGAGTTGTAGGGGAGAAGCGAGGATTTCAGAATCTGGTATTTAGAGGCACCTTGTTTCAACGTACGTTTCGCTACAGGCAGACAAAACTTTCATGGCATGTAAGTTCCTAACTTGTGGTCTGATTTAAAAGATCTCTGTTTTTGAGATTCTACTGAGCCGCACAAACCAAAAACATTTAGAGCAGTGCGTCGTCTCTCTACCCGTTACAAAGATATTTGGAATTATAAGTTTAAAATGTAAACATTCGCACTTGACTTTCTTCAGTTTTTTGGTAATAACTGGGTAATTTTGTGCCAAAATTTAGTTTTAAAAACCAGCTTCTTTGGCAAGACCGCAACCAAACGTAAATTAAAAAACTTTTTAAATTATTTAAAACCGGTTGGTAACGACAACTTTAAAATGTTTTCAAACTGCAAAAAAAAAATTAAATTTGTTAGGAAAGGTACCATCATTCCTTCAATAGTTTCTCAAATTTTTTGTAAGAAAGACACAAAATGTTGTATTTTTTTAAGCAAGGGCCTTGTCAACGGTGTTAAATGTAATTAATTTTTTTTTGGGCATTCACCCTACAGCCAGCCTTGGCAGAAAATTAATGATTTTTGAACAAAATTTAAAATTTTTGAGTTTGGGAAAAGTGTCGCTTGTTGAGTTTCATAATTTTGTACAACAAATTCTAGACTGAAACTAGGTTAACTACAATCTTAAAAAAATTTTTGATTTGCAAAGCTAAATTTTAAAAAAAAAATTTAAAATTTCATAACAGACTTTTTTAGGAGTAAAAATCCCAGAGTTTTGTCCCTATTTCTCAAGATATATTAATTTCAATATAATAAACATACACTCGGCTATAATACAAAATTGCGGTATTACGTTGTTATATAAGTACTTCAAATCGAATTTGCACAGAATTAAAAAAAATATATTTTTTTTCATAATTTTTCCATGCAGCGCTGTGGAGTGCTCGGAGTCGGGGATATGTGCCTGGAGTGAGAATTTTTGTCGTAAAAATTTGCACGGCTCTGACTCCAAGTTTAGAATTTCCACCCCTTAAAATTTATTCGGGCAGAAACTATTTATTTTATTTACTTCGGTTTCCAAATAAAACACAAACTTATTTAGGTTTAATATTTCATCTATGGTGTTGGTACCCTTTCTAACAAAAAAATAAATGGTTTCCCATTCCATCCCATGAAGGGACTGGGGAGAACTTCTCACAATCACTGAGCTGTGCGCTTTACAGTTTTCACTCACTGATTGGGACCTACAGTTTTACACCGATTCCGAACGGTAATTTGAGAAGCTTTTTCATGGCTAGATACTCGATAGTGTCGCCGCCACTATGCGAGGTGACCGCCGCCGAAAGAAAATTTGAAGGTGGTCAGAGCCGGGTTCGAACCCAGGATCTCATGTACAAGAGCCGCGCACACTAACCATTCCACCACCGACGGCCACACCCTTTCTAACACATTCCTTTTTTTCAGGTTTAAAAAATTTTAACTTTGAGAGATTGTCGTTACCGATAGATTTGAAAGACTTTAACAATTTGTTCAACCTACTGCTGTTTGAAGTTTAGTCAATATTGCATTTTGACTCAAAATTACCAAGTTCTTGTCAAACGACGAAACAATGTCAGTGCAAAAACGGATATGTTAAACTTTTGATTTCAACTATCATTGTAACGGTCAGACTCAGAGTGTTTTTTGTTTGCGCTGCTTAGTAGATTCTCAAAAACAAATAATCTGGTTACAAGTTTCACACTCTGTAGCAAACCGTGCGTTGAAACAGGGTGCCTTTAGGTACAATATTCTGAAGGCCTGGCTTCTCACCTATAAATACCTAGTACATTCTAAAATAATCTGACCAATAATTTAGAATTTCTGACATTATTACCACTTTATTTTGCAATTGGTCTCATTGTCCGTCTGGAAGAATACTAATAAAGGGTTTTTCAACAGAGACGCTACAAAAGTAAGTCCATAGGGACAGCCAACGACGCCATATTTTTTCCCGCTCTTTTGACATTTCTCTTCAATAAGGTTTGCCATTTCATCATGGAAAGATATACGAGCCAACAACGAGTCGAAATTATTAAAATTTACTACCGAAATTTGGAGTCAGTGGCCTTAACTTAAAGAGCGCTACGTCCAATTTATGGTCGTCATAATCGTCCTACCAGATCAACAATTGAGCGTCTAGTGGAAAAATTGAAAAACAAAATGTTTCCGTGCCAGTGAGACAAAGAAGTGCCCGTAGTGTCGAGAATATTGCTGCAGCTGAGGCCTCAGTTCAAGAAAGCCCAAATGTGTCTCTCACACGTCGTTCTCAAGCGTTGGGCATCGTTGTGGCGAATTTTGCGAAAAGATCTTGGCCTACATCCTTACAAGATCAAACTGACGCATGAACTGAAGCTGGTTGACCACCATAAGCGTCGTATGTTCGTGAATTGGGCTGAGCAACAACTTGAAAATGATTCGGATTTACATCGGAAAATCATCCTCAGCGATGAGGCTCATTTCTGACTGAATGGCTTCGTCAATAAGCAAAATATGCGTTATTGGTCAGACAGCAATCCACACGTGATCCAGAAGTCATCATTGCATCCCGAAAAAATTACGGTTTGGTGCGGTTTATGGGCCGGCGGCGTCATTGCGCCGTACTTCTTCCGTGATGATCAAGACCGGCACATTACTGTGAATGCGAATCGCTACCGCTCAATGATAACCAAATATTTTTGGCCCCAATTGGATAATATGGACTTGGAGGACATGTGGTTCCAACAGGACGGCGCCACAAGCCACACAGCGAATGCCACAATCAATTTATTGGAAACCAAGTTTGGTGAACGTGTTATCTCACGAAATGGCCTAGTCGATTGGCCGCCTCGGTCGTGCGATTTGACGCCTGTGGGGCTACGTCAAGTCTATGGTCTATGCCAACAAGCCAGCGACAATTGATGAACTTCGTACGAATATCGAACGTGAAACTGCAGCAGTATCGGCCGATTTATGCTTGAACACCGTCGAAAATTGGGTTCAGCGTCTGGACTTCTGCAAGCATGCCAGTGGTGGCCATGCAAAAGAAATCGAGTTCGATACATAATGGCATCGAAAGTACTTTCACAGGAATAAAGAATTTCATTGGTATCTAAAACCGGTTTTGTTTTATTTAAAAAAACTTTTGTAGCGCTCTTATTGAAAAACCCGTAATAACCATAATTTTTACTTTTTTTGGTGGCAAAATGTTCTACAAAAATGATCGGCATAAAATTTCGCTATATGTGTACGAACAATCCAAAACACTTATCTTAGCCCAAGTGCTAGATATAAGATGAAATCTGACAAAATTCTTTATATTATGTGGACTATTTTTAATGGAAACAGCAAAATGACAAAATTCATTATTAGCCCTTAGAAGGCAGTTAGTTTTTGCTTGGGCTAAGATTTGTATTTTGGAGTGTTCGGAAACATATAGTGAAATTTTATGGCGATCAGTTTTGTAGAATACTTTGACCACGCCCCCGTCATTTGGGAGCAGTTTTTTGCGAGTTTTCAAAAAAAAAGTAAATATTATGGTTATACGTGACAGTTAGAGGGCTAATTTGTTCCACAAAAATGTTTATCTGAATCTTTTCTATAAAACTTCTGAACATATTTTGTACCTCAGAAGTAAGGAACACACAATTTTGCATGCCGATATGTTGCAGGAAAGTTCCGAGGGGCGGAAACTTTGACCCGCCCTAAAAAAAATTCTGATCAGATCTGGCAAAACGCCGATACACGTATATTTTTTTAGACCTTTCTACCAGACTCCGTTGACAGAATCCCATAATTTTTTTTGGTGTCGCACAGTGTTATCGAAATACCAAAATTCCGGTCCCAACCAATTATCAAGCAATTGTTTTCGTACGAAATGATTTTGGCATAACAACCCTGTAATTGATTATGTCCACAAAATTTTCGCGAAGAGCTGAGTACCAAGCAAAAGAAAAGTGAGCGAAATTTTCGGAATAACGAAAATTTCAAGAAATCTAAATACCGGGCTTAAGCTGTTCTATATGGTCCGTTAAGTAATTTAATTTTGTTATGGAGCAATTTTGTTATCAGCAATGAACATTTACCAGAATCAGAATCCGTTGACATAACTACTTTTTTTTATATTTTTCTCCCTTTTGGTCGAATCGTGTCATTCGGACTACATTCAAAAAAAGAAGAAATGGCATTCTGCTGCACACGACACTCTCCGCTGATTGTGGGCCGCAAATGTTAACGAACAGTCGTCCGTATTTTGGGGTTCAAACTCGTCGTCCGTATTTTAGGGTTCAAAGTCTGTTATGTTAATATCTCGTGATGTGCTTTTATACTTATTTCTGTTAGTGTAATACCAACTGGTGAAGAATTTCTGTAGTTGGTTGAAACGTGTGAACTTCTGATCCTTGCTCTCCCGTTATAGACCGGTCTATAATGTGTACGCTGTCCTCACGTTATGGGGACGTGGCCCTCTCGGTCGGTAGGGGCGGGTAAGAGTGGCGGCGATGGGTTCGCTCGATAAAAAAAAGAAAAGATAAGAATAGCCGATTTTTGGAGCCCGACTTCGATTCCATGTTTAGAAAATTACTAACAATTTAAGAAATATCCAAAATGTCAATTGTTTCTCGTGTTTAACGAAAGCACTGTCGTAGACATTGACTGGTGTAAACATCCCACGCTGCTCAATTAGAATGGAAAATAGGCTGACTTAGTTTTCGAGTTGACGTGTTCCGAAATATTTTTTTTAAATAAGTCTATTCATTAAAACATAACATGGTTTCCTATTACATCCCATGAAGGAAATGGGGAGAGCTTCTCACAACCAGTTGGCTGTGCGTTTTTTAGTTTATTCTCACTTATTGGGACCTACAGATTTACACCGGTTCCGAACGGTATGTTGAGAAGCTTTTCCATGGCTAAATACCTCTGATCTGCCGTAAACAAAAACAACAACGTCAGCCTTGAGATCAAGCGGAGAATTGTGCTTGCGCATAGATGTTATTTTGGGCTAAGCAAGCACTTTACAGATAAAGCCCTCTCTCGAGTAACAAAAGTCCAGCTGTACCAGCCTGTCATTCAACCTGTCTTGCTTTATGGCGCAGAATCCTCTGTCCTATCGCAAGCAGACGAAACATCTGTAGGAGTCTTCGAGAGAAAAATACACCGCAAAAGTTATGGCCCTACAGTGCACAACGGCGAGTATTGACGACGCATAAATCATGAGCTGTATGAGATTTACCTTGACATTGACATAGTTAAGCGGATCAAAATATCCCGATTGCGCTGGCTAGGCCATGCCACTAGAATGGATGGAGACGAACCAGCACGAAGGGTTTTCGAAACCGAACTCGAAGGAAGACGAAAAATAGGAAGACCACCAAGACTCCGCTGGAGGGATCAGGTTGACGAATCCCTGCGTAAACTTGGTATTGCCAACTGAAGAAATAAAGCAAAAGATCGAACTGGTTGGCGAAATATGTTATCTTCGTTTTGTAAGGTACCTGACCCCCCGGGGTTGTCCGAGTCTGGATACGTAAGTAAGTAAATACTCGATAATGTCGCCGCCACTATTCGAGGTGAACTCCGCCGAAACAAATTGAAGGTGGTCATAGCAGGGATCGAACCCAGGATCTCATGTACAAGAGGCGCGCACACTGCCATTGCACCAACGACGGTCACCAAGTCTATCCATTATCCCTATTATTATATTGGTACGAATTTCCTTATTCGTCCTTTTGCGCTATTTTATTCCCAATAATAAAACAAGGTTCGTTTTAAATTACGATAATTACAACAGTTTAACTTCCTTTTATTTTACTTAAACAGTACAACAGTACCTTATTTACACCACTTTACAGTAAGTCTTATTATGTTTTACTATCAAATCTCGTTGCTTACTTTCCGGCGGTTAATCAAAAACTGAACTCTCCGTTCTAAAGATCTCAGGTATTTAAAGAACTTACCATACTCAAATGTAGCTATCTCTAGCAAATTCAAGAACCTTCTAGTCGTTGTTGTTAGTTACCATTCTAATAATTTTTGAATCCATCTCTGGAATAATGTAGAACCAAAGACGATGTAGAATTAGACGACCAGAAAATGTGGGCAACTTGGCAACCCTGGTAAAAGAGAACCAAAAAGTGCTAGGAGTTCACTCAAACGCATTTCTCTCTCGCGTCATTTCTTGCTTATTTCATACTTTTTGCATAGTTTATGTAATTTTACTTCGAATAGTGCAGAATTATCTTAACTGAGGCGAATTCATGCTACTGGTTTAGCTTGCTGGCATGTTGTCACAAAGCATACTTTTAGGCATACAGTAGTCGTACTGTTATTTACATAATGTTTTTTGGTAATTAAGAGTGATCAATATTATCCCGTTTTATATGCGTCATAACCTTTATTATAATGTTTCTGGAAAGCAACAAAGTGGTAATTTTGAGCCATTTTAATTTTGAATATAAGCTTTCCACTACATTCTTCTAGTTCTAGAGATGTCCTGGAAATCCTTTTCAGAAATTGTACTAATGGGTATTCTTTTTAATTAAAAAATAAAACAAATGGTTTCCCATTACATCCCATGATGGGATTGGGAGCAACTTCTCATAACCATTGAGGAGCGCGTCTTCAAGTTTTACACTTACTTATTGGGTCCTACAGTTCTACAGCGGTTCCGAGCGGTATTTGGAGAAGATTGTTCATGGCGAAATACTCGATAGTGTCGCCGTCACTATGCGAGGTGACCGCTGTCGAAAGAATGTGGGCAGTACAGGGATGTAATGTGGTCAGTGCAGGGATCGAACCTACAATCTCATGTGCTTTACAAGAGCCGCGCACAATACCATTGTACTGTCGACGGCCACTTATTTAGTTAGTACAAGTTAGATTGCACTTTTTAAATTTAGTGTATTTAGTTTTTTACGAAAGAACAACGCGTTATATTTGCGTAAACTTATTACAAAACTTTGGAAAGTTATGCAGAGACCGCTCGCAAACTTCGAAGAATTTTCAGTCGAGAAAGTGCACCTAAAGTGTCAACCATTCGAAGAGTGGCCAAGAAATTTATAGAACCTGGGTCGCTTATGGACAGTAAGACTCCTATGCGTCAACGTACCGGTCGGTCTCTTGAAAACATTGCTGCTGTAAACGAGAGTATTGCCTAAAACCGGAAAACATAAATTCTGCATCGTCCTCAACAACTTTTTTCACGAAGCACTACGCAGCGAATTTTGACAAAACACCTTCATGCGCACAAAATTCCGCTTACCCAGGAGCTCAAACCAGCAGACCATGGAAAGCACCGGCAATTCGTTCAATGGGTAATGGAGCAAAGTGAAGCCAATGCAAAGTTTTCAAAAATGTCGTCTTCTCCGATGAAGCGCATTTCCAACTGAATGGCTTCGTGAATACACAAAATTGTCGAATTTGCGGATCAGAAAATCCTCATGCAGTCCATGAGAAACAGATTTAAACAAAACAACTGTCTGGTGTGGATTTTGGGAAAGCAGCTTGAGCAGACCGTACAGTTTTGAAGATGAGGCCGAAATTGAATTGACTGTGAACGGCATTCGATACAGGAACATGATGACGAGTTCTTGTGGTCTCAACTGGACGGCATGGATCTGGACGACATGCGGTTTCGACAAGACGACACCACCTGCCACACCACCCATGAAACAATCGATTTATTGCAGCAACGATTTCCAGAACAAATTATCTCAAGATTTATCGCCGTGCGATTTCTTTCTTTGGGATTTTATGAAATCTCGGGTTTATGCGTATAAACCAGATACAATTCCTGAGCTCAGCTTTCTGAGTCATGAACAATTTCACAAAAAGAGTAATGGTCTGTCATCAGAGCCGTGGGGTCATTTGGCGTAGCGAAATAACTCCCCATGAAATAATTCCCATGAAATAACTCCCAACGAAATAATTCCCACCAAAAATGAAATAACTTCCAATAGCAAAGTGAAATAAGTCCCAAGACTTCTCCTACAGCACTTGTTATATGGGCCTTGTACAAACGGTCATTTTTTTTGGGAGTTATTTCATTGTCATAACATTGGGAGTTATTTCATTATGAATTAACTCCCACCAGGAAAAATGAAATAACTCAAAAAAAAAAAACGAAATAAGTCCTACTAAAGTGGGAGTTATTTCATATGAAATAACTCCCACTTTTGTATGGAAATTTTTTGGGACTTATTTCATTTTTCTGGTGGGAGTTATTTCATGTGGGAGTTATTTCGCTACGCCGGGTCATTTGACTGACGTTTTATTCCATACCTAATCGGAACATGTCTTCTTTACAATCTGGTAAAAAATCACAATTACCTCAAAAACTACGTGGTTTTACTTTAAAACGAGAAAGTGCATTCTTACTGAGACACCCTTTGCAAGAGCCGCCCACAATACCGATTAGTACCACATTTCGGATTACTACTAGTTAAGAAAAAACATATACTTTCCCAGAATGATCTGACTATATGCATCTTTTATTACGTAGAATCTTTTGGACCCATCTTTGGGGCGTATTGACTTTAAAATTTTCAGAAAATTTGAATTTCGAATTTTTTTTTCCTTCAATTACCTGAATATTAAGAACCCTACGGTACTGTGGAAAAGATCAGGCTTCGTTTAATCTTAGAAGAAAGAGCTGGTTAGAAAAAATAATGTATTAATGTATGAAAAAGAATAATTTCTGGAAACACCCCTGCTTGACAGTATTGGCTTCGATAAACGTTGGCTCCCGAATTGGCTATCTTTAGGCAAACCTTAGTAAATTAATTACTGATTTGAATAGGATTTGGAATTGATACCTGCATTAAACACTCAATAGTTCACAGTGAATAAGTGTGTTAAATTACATTTACATCAAAAGGCGTCAGGTGGTGGTGTTATGTAAATTTTTTTTGAGTTACCCTAATATTTTAGCATGAATGGACGCTGAATCTATACAATAAATATTTCCTCAAAAACAAAAAAAACTGTAACATGAAACATCTGTTAAAGTATCCAAAGTCGCCTATATTGCTTTTAACATTTTCCCATGTTCAAGGATCCATAAATTGTTATTAAAGAGACAATTCCATTTGAATATTCTAATTGAAATTCAGCGCAAGTCTCATTTATTATATTTATTAAATACGACGACGTGCAACGTATTTAATTAAACGAAAACAAAAAATTGTTTGCTCTCTTACGTCACAGTGCGATTTAACGCTGTAAGAAAATATTGAAAATAAGGCGAGAGCCAGACGTCAAGTATTGAATATTCCTATGGAAAAAAAAGGAAATGTCCTCCCAAAGTTTTGTTTGTTATTCGGCCTTCGGAAGTGGTCGATGTGTGAATGGAAATCATTACGAATGTTGTTATTGGTATCTCATGGCCGAAGAAATACATGACCAGTTGTGCCTTAAGCATCGACTCTGGTTCCCATTTCCAACGTCCAAATGTGTATCTGGGTATACTGTTTCTGTTCAGTTAAACATACGTATTACAACGTCATTATAAACCAAGAACTTTATGTGAATTTGTTTTTATCATAACAACCGGATCCGGTTACCACAGTGGACAAATATGTTAAATTACTTAAATTATTTAAAAATTTGTTTGGATACTCGTATAATCAGGTATTGTTAGAAAACTATTGGAGTTCTGAAATGAAAGACAGCAAAGTTCGTGTCCGCAATTTCGAGATCCGCGATTTCGTCCCATAGCGGATTATGGTATAGTACACTATGAAGACTGGACGACTTTTGTGTTGTGATAAAGAGGAATGAAGCGGAGAACACATTTAAGGCTCAAACCACTTATGATGGGCAAATAAATCTAAAATGGAACGTAGGAGGAACAAAATCTACCTTCCACGGAAGCTCCCCTAGTAGCAGTGATGACGTTTCGAACAGCCACGTTACCCTGAAAAGAAAATAGAGTAAAAACAGAATGTGCCAGTAATATACTGAGGTTATCTGGATATACCCACTTAGTACTGTGAATGTATTTTAGAAACATACAGAGTTCGATACTCAACAGTTCCGGCATTCCATCAAAAAAGGTCTTCATATGTCTACCAAAGGTGGGCACTGTAGGAGATCCTCCATTTGCTCGTCGCCATAGCTAGGACAGTAACACCCTTACTTTATTCAAATGTTGGCAGCATGTGACCGATTATAACAGCTGCCATTTTGACTATAGAATTCCTATTCAGTGTCATCCGGAACTCCAATCTTTTACCATCACATTTAGGACAAATACCTCGTGATATACTACAGGTAGAGAGTTCTCTCCAGATTTTGTCGGGCTCGTGGAAAAGTGGCGATCAATCGCCGTATACACCAGCCTTAAGGGCTTTCAATAACGCTTTCTCTATTCGCATTTCTACTAGAAGCTTTCCATCAGCCGATTCGTTTCCGACAAATTCCGTAAGACCCGGAACCAACACTCGAGAAGCCTTGTCGTTCCACCAGTCTAATCTTGCAGACTCCTGAATTTAAGCATCGGTATATTCTCCAGTGGTTGCCGTCGATGGTGCAATGTGTAGTGTGCGCGCCTCTTGTACTTGAGATCCTCGGTTCGATCAATGCTCTGACCACCTTAAAATTTTTTCGACGGCGGTCATCTCGCATAGTAACGGCGACACTATCGAGTATTTAGCCGTGAAAATGCTTCTCAAAAATACCGTTCGAAACCAGTGTAAAACTTTAGGTCCCAATCAGTGAGTATAAAACTAGAAAGCGCACAGCTCACTGGCTGTGAGAAGCTCTCCCCGATTCCTTCATGGGATGTAATGGGAAACCATTTATTTTTTGCTATTCTCTAGTGACGACAGAACCTTTTGGCTATTCGAAAAGGTTTTCACACTCTTCCCTACCATAGGGTGAGTACTCAACTGACGAAACGCCTCCAATATTGGCAGAACTTCCGCATGGAAGATATTGCCAAAATAAGGAAGACCGATTCATAGTATTATATCAAGTGCAGCTCCCGCTCCACTATCCATCTTAGATCCATCTCTCAAAATGTATATGTAAACATCGTACAACCGTGAGTGGTTATTCCAATCTTCCCTATGCGGTATGATTGTTCTCAAGTTTTTCCGGAAGTTCAGCTTTGGACTATTTCAGGTATGACTCCGCTAGGAAAAATGCGCAGAATAATTCTTTCCCTGTAGCTTCGTTGGGTCCAACATTGCAACCCTCTAAACCGTAGATCACTTTTGGCCACACTCTTGCCAAATTTTTCAAACTGAAGTATATTCAGGATCGAATTGAGAGCAGCGTTCGAATTGCCCCTGTCACGCCAATGGACGCTGTTCTCTGTACAGTAGATAGTTTCTATATTTTTTCCAAATTCGGTCAGCATAATACCGATAGTCCACAGGTCAGAATTGGTCTAATCGCAGGAGTGGACATCCGTAATGCCATGCTAGAGTTTAGGCCCCAAGTCCTCCCAAATGTTTTCTGGCAAGTTACCTTGCGCCTTCTTAAGTCAGAGGCCAATGGTATGTTTCCAGCTGAGTTTCGAATCCAGAATTACACCTAGAAACTTCACCCTGTCCGACAACTCTAGTTGTTTACAATTGAGTGTGGGTAGGCGGTATTGTGGAATAGTACGCCTGAATTCACTAATCACGGATAAAAATGGGCCTATTACCATCACTACAACATCATCCCCATATTCGGCTAGCGTTACCCTTCAATTATACATGTTCACCAATAGAAGGTTTATAACCACTAGCCACCTCCGGTGATAACACCCCAACCGGACCTAGTCGACGATACTTCATGCCACTGAGCGCATTTCTCTCTAGCCCTCAGCATTGAGTCTCTCCAACGCACAATTCTTCTGTTGATATTCAGAACTCTTAGGGCTTCTGTGATACTTTCAGTTTCGACATTGTTAAAAGCGCCCTCTACACTCACAAAAAAATTCGGTTGAGACAACCGAATTATCCTTAACCGAAATTAGGGGTTGCCGCATCCACCATAAATGTCATCACAGCCAAATCAGAGGTTGCATGGACCGAAGCAGAGGTTTACACAACGTCATTAGAGTTTGACACAACCTCATTAGAGGTTCTCGCAACGTCAGTAGAAGTTGTCACAACGTGATTAGAGGTTGACACAACCTCATTGGACGTTGACTCAACCATGCCGTGACAGCAACAATTGTAAATTTTTTAGCTTATTTCAATATATTTCTATTTATAATTTTAAACGTCAGATTTGAAACACATAGAACTATCTTGTGGTAACTGAATTGAGCATTAATTAGGTTGTAGCTATAGAATTCATGAGAAATTCGGTTACAGCGACCGAAGTGATGCCAAATTCGGTCGTTGCAACCGACACTTAAGGCTAAATTCGTTTATTACAATTGAATGATATGAAATTCGATAGTTACAACTGATTTTATACCAAATCTGGTTGTGACAACTGAACTTAGCCACATTCGGCTACTCCAACCAAATTTGGTACCAATTTCGGTTGTTGCATCCGAATTAATTGGTTGTTCCAACCGATATTATTAGTTGATAGAGCGAATGTAATTCACGATTCAGTTGCCACAACCGAATCAATTATGAAACGAGATTGTTTCATCCGGATTTCAGTTGTGTAGACTAAGTCCGGTCGTGACAACCTCAATTCGGATGTAGCAACCGCAATTCGGTGGTAACAGCCGAATTACGGTTGCTACGATCTCATTTCAAACAAGTAGTACTCTGGGTTCTAGTGATACTTTCAGTTTCGACATTGTTAAAAGCGCCCTCTACACTCACAGAAAAATTCGGTTGAGACAACCGAAATTAGAGGTTGCCGCAACCACCATAAATGTCATCACAGCCAAATCAGAGGTTGCCTGGACCGAAGCAGAGGTTGTCACAACGTCATTAGAGTTTGACACAACCTCATTAGAGATTCTCACAACGTCAGTAGAAGTTGTCACAACGTGATTAGAGGTTGACACAACCTCAGTGTCAGTGTTTGCCAGAAACCGTCAAAACAATTATGCTAAATGACCAACAAAATTGTGCAAAATGGAAAGAAATTATGCTAAACAAAAAAATTATTTTTTTATATATTTGCCTCTGTGTGTATTATATAGCGTTTTTAAGCATGATTTTTAATCACAAACTCGTATAATTTTTATTTTTGGTTGAAAAAAATTCCATAAAAACATTGAAATAATGTTTTGTTTCAAAAGTTTAGTATTTTATAAAACAAAAGCTCCGATGATTTATCAGAAGTTTCCTGGGTGTAATTTTAAGATGATTTCCATTTTCGGATTTTATTTGTAGCTACACTTATTAGTAGGAAGTAGAGGGCTGCATCGAATAACTATTCGCTGCATGTATGAAATTCGTCGTCGATTCTAGTACATACTTCCACTCACTCTCAGAGCGCAAGTAGTGAAGCGAAGAGAACAGTTGTTTGTCAAATACCAACAAGTAATTAGCCGCAGCAAAATGTGTTCCGAAAAAAGAGAACATATAAAAATGTAAATACTAGATCACCAGTACTGTATGAATTTTGTTCACTTCACGTGGTACCTCGAGTATTTCTCTGTTACATACATACATACATCTGTGTGTGCGAAGCAAAGCTGAATGTATTATAATGAGTCATCATTAAAGACTTTTTTAGTCGAGTTAGAATTTTACTGGTATTAAAATGTGTATTTGTATGTACATATATGTACATATGTTATTTATGGATTAAGATTTTCAGCTCTTTCGATTTTCAATAAGCAATATTGGAATTTGCTGTTATATTCATAAAAAAAATATATGTATGTACGTATATATTTTTTTTTAAATATGTAGGTACATACTTTGTATGGTAATGTAAAGTTATTTCACATGTTCATTTTTTACCAAAAAAAAACCTTTTTAAAAATGAAACGATAACGATTTTTTTAATACTTTTTTCCTTAGCTTCGCTAACTGAAGGTAAATTGGAAGTAGATGCCTTTATAATTAAGAATAAAATTATTTGCTATTATGTAGTTATTACATATTATCTGTTGTTATAAAATTTCTTCATGCGTAGCCATTGTGCACACCGAAAGCCGATAAAAAGAAATAGAATGCAGAGCAACTGTTGTTACTATTTTTAAAACTGAACGTTGTACATGTAGTACATAGTGCAGTTTCGCTATCGCAACATACTCGACATGATCGCTCTGAGTAAGCTTGAATGAGAGCCAGAGAGGAATGTGTACTCGCTGGCAGCAGCCACAGCAGAGTAACAACAAGAAGTTATTCGCAGAATTTGTTGTTCCTAAAAATGTGTAACTTTTTTGTGGCGACACTACGAATAAATGTTCTTACGTCGTCAGTGCACGTGTACTCTGCATATACAAATGGAATTGTGCAGACATTTAGTAGGAAGTACTTCAAATTTTAATCTGGGATCCATAACTTTTTGAGAATCAATGCAAACATACCTTGCCTTTGTGCCTTTCATATCGACACGTTCCCGGCAGAATGTATTAAGCGACAAAATGGAAATTGTTCAGGAAACGAAAAAAACTTTCTGTCAAATAGCTGATTTGTATTATTTTTTCGGTTATTACCATTTCATTTGCATAATAACTCATGACGTGGTTATGCAAGGGACATTCTCTATATATCGAAATGTGGAGCTTGGCATACATTTTGAGAATATGTAAAAAAGTCATTGTCGCTAAATATGTCGCTTAATACATTCTTCCGGGAACGTGTTGATATTATCGTAAATGCTTGAAAAAAAATACTCTGATAAGGATTTTTGAAATATTTTCTATTTTCTGTATATTCACGTTTATGGTATTAATGAATAGAAAAATGAAATTTTTTGATAATGTACCTTAAGCTACATTTTCCATTGATTATTATGAAACAACGCGTTATTTTTCTTTTCTTTAAAAGTACAACTTGTTGATATCTAAAAACTGTCAGAAACCGTAATGGTAACATTACCATTTTCATACTTTAGTATTACATGTCCGCCCATATTAAATTGGAAGTGCTTACATGTACGCTTTACACTGTTTTCAAAAAAAACTTTGGTACATGAAACCAGAACTCAAGGGAAAGTTCTTTCAACTTTTGAGAAAGTATTTACACTGGTTTTCATAGTTTTTTTTTTTTAATTCGCGGAATATATTGTTGTATTTACAAGCTATTAAAAAACTTCATCTTCGTGGAATTGGAATACATTAATACATTTATTTTTTCCAAATAATTAGATTATTAGTGTTTAATTTTTGTTTTGCCAAAAAGATTCCGGAATCATTACATCCAAGAGGAGCATAGAAATGAATGCTTCTTAGTCTTAGAGTTGTATTAATGGTGTGGGAGAAATCCGCCTCTAAGGCTGAAAACACACAGAATCAGCCAAATCATTTTAAACCCATGAGACAAGAAAATGTATGGAACAGATGTTTCGTTTCTCATCCTTTGGTGTATGTTGGCTCATAAGAAAGAATGTATTGTTCCATGAATCAAGATATAAAAGTCCGGTGTCTTTTCAGCCTAAAGATTCGATATTTATTCAGAACTATACCTGTTGCATGTTATTAAAAAGTAAAATACAAAAAATGTTTATGCAAAATTGTGCAATATCTAAAAAATTATGCTAAACATTTCATGAAAAACATACAGTTTTGGAAAAATTTGGTGAAAATTATGCAAAAAGTATTTCGCATCATCTTTCAAAAAAAATTATACTGACGCCATAAAATTGTGCTAAAAAGCATTAATTATGCTAAACTGGCAACACTGGTTCTAGTTACCTCTCTTATATTGTCTATAGAAAATTCGTGTTCGTGTAGAGCTGCCTCCATCGACTTTACCTGCATAGGCGCATGCTGACTGTTTGATAGACCACTATTAGTCACTACCGCTGTGATATGTTCATCCAGGATAATTTTTATAGCCTATACGATGAGAGGCTTATGTTCTGAAATTCTTCACATATTCATGACCGTTCTTCCTAGCATTGGGGATGAATATCACTGGCACCTTTTTCCAACTTTCTGGGATGTGATTTTAATCGGTCGTGTTTAATGCCCTGAGTCAGGGGGATCAAACCTTAGTACACTGAACGGAAAAGCATCGTCACATGGATGAAAATGTTCATCACCCCAACAACTTTTGTCATCGAAAGTGAGCTAACGTAACGTTTCATTCCTGCTATGAACATGTGTTCATCAACTGCAAATTGTTCATTAATGTGGTGAAAGTATGGTTATTGCTGCAATTAATTTGCTTCATTATTACAACGAATTTGTTTCGTTGCTGCACTGAATTTGTTTCATTCTTGCAATGAATAGGTGTTGTCCTTGCAAGGAATTTGCTTCATTCCTGCAATGAATTTGTCCATTACTGCTATGAATTTGTTTCATTAGTGCAATGAATTTGAGTCATTGTTGTAATGAATATTTTTCATTACTACAATGATTTTGTTTCATTGCTGCAATAAATGTTTTGAAGTGTGTTTGAAATTATTTATTGACAAGTGTACATAAATATACTGTTTGTATTACATTGTAGGTGTTTTGATATCAATTTTTCAATTTTGGTTTTCGAATATCTATTTGCTAAATAGATTACACAGTGCAACACGAAAAAAAATAACCATATACGGACACCACTACGTGATAAAAGACTAAAAAAAAAGACCCGTGTCTCCCAATTTTTCCCAAAGTCATGCACTTTTTTTTTTATGGGCCGCCAAAGATTTGGGGCCTCGGTATCATTTTCGTAAAATGTGATCATTTTCTTAGGCTCATATCTTGCAAACCGTTCAGAACTTCGATTTACTCTCTGAGGCAAAGTTGTAGCCTTAACAAATTTTCGGCAAATTTTTCACTTTTGCGTGCTACCTAAACAGTGTTAAGAATCATCTCTAGGAAGTTTATATGTTCTAGAAATTTGTTTATTGAGATCTTAGGTAAATTTTTGTAGTTGATTGCTTCCTTGAATTTTGAACGGTTTGCTACCTATGGACCTGAACACGGGGAAAAAGGTAAAAAAAAAATCGAATTTTTTTAAGTTTTATGCGATTTTGATCTGGAAGGTGAAGTTTTTTTGATTTTATATGTATGTTTTGTTCTTTATGACAATAGCTACAGCTTTGCCTCAGAGAGTAAATCGAAATTCTGAACGGTTTGCAAGATATGAGCCTGAGAAAATGATCACATTTTTACGAAAATGATACCGAGGCCCCAAATCTTTGGCGGCCCATAAAAAAAAAGTGCATGACTTTGGGGAAAATTGGGAAACACGGGTCTTTTTTTTAGTCTTTTATCACGTAGTGGTGTCCGTATATGGTTATTTTGCCATGACTTAAAAAATTACACACAGTGTTATATTCATTTCATGTTGAAATACTCATCTGGTGAAGATTGTGGTAGTCGAAGGGTTGAGTGTTGTAGTGGCCGTCATATTCAGGTCCTGCAATTAAAAACATATACGAGGAATTTATTGTTAACTTTTCTATTTAAGATACGTATGCACATATCTATGTCTGTATTTACCATGAACATAAGCTCTACTCCCCTATTCTCTACTCCTTTAACATAGAACCACATCATTGTTTTGTTAACTCATGCAATTGTTGTTATGTTGAGGGTTTTGATATTCAATTGTAGCGCAAAATATCGCCGTCATTAAGCCATTGATCGCTCTGTAAGCATTTTTTCAACTGCTCCGTTATTTATTTTAACCAAATTTGTTAAAATTTCGATTGGATTCATTTGACTGTACGTTGAATTGTTATTGTTTATGTTCGTCGTACTTGAAACACGTTGCTTCTTTGACTTCGACTGCCCGTACAAATGTATGTATGGCTTTCGTTTTTTTCTGAATCCAAATACCAACACGACAAAACAGGGGCGACAGAATTATGATTAAACACAAAAACACGAACATTTTGTTGCGACTTGTACCGTCACGCGCATAAACACACACACACAGACACAAAAGATCAGTTACATATTTCGGGGTAGTTTTTCTGCTATCGATGCGTCACTGTCTTTGCGTCGTGTTGCTCCTTGCATTCTGTTTATTACACAAACGATCACAGCAAACACATAAAATTAAATACATATGTTTCACAATAAAAGATTATTACTAAGTATAACTAATTAGTCTTTTTTAACAAATTTATTTAAATTATTCCGGCGGAGAAATATGTCTACCACTTTCGATTGTTGCAATGGAACTGATTTAAAATGCGTACGTGACCCACCACTCACGCTCATCAGTTTCTATTGCTGGCCTCTTTTTTACGCTCGCGCATTTTGTCGACTGCGTCTATCTCTATACCGTCATAAGAATTAGTTTCGTTACAATAACGAAATTATTTCGTTAACTAAAAATTTTGACAAACCTCCAAAATAAATAAATAATAAATATAAACTATAAAAAGTAAGAGATAAATTAAATATCAGTAGTTGAAAACACATGCCTTTTTTTTTTTAATTTTCAACCCATTTTTCTACAAAACTCAAATTAAACAAAATTGTTGCAGGAACAACAAGTAAGTTGTTGCAGCAATGAAATGAAAAATTGTCAAAGAAGTCAAGTATGAGATTTTTCGTTGCAGCGACTACCAAATTGTCGGATATACGACACTTTTCACTATAACAACGTAAAAACATTAACGAAAATGATTCATCCATGCGACGAAGCGTTTTTCTTTCAGTGTAGCTACTGTAACACTACCGTAAGTATTTCACCAGGGCCTGGTGATTTGTATGACGAAACACTTTTCATGACCCACACAATTTTGTTAATATTAAAGAGCGTAAGTATATGCAGTATCATCATCGCCCACCTCCACTGTCGATGAGTTGCATCTATTCCCTGCATCGCTATAGGGGAAGTGTGTACCCAGAACTGTCATTAGGGGTTGTTGTGATGACTCAGTCTATGAGCCATCTATGCTCAATGTAAAACCTGAGTGATGCTTGGATAGAATTTTGGTCAATCTGCAGAATTTCTTGAGGCTGTGTACCGACTCACAATATGATAGCCACGGGGTCCTCTTGGCCGTTTTTATAGCCCTCTTATACCCTCTCTGCATATTCTTGAAGGGCTTCCAGACGTTGCTGGGGTTACACTCCAGCGGCAGAAGTCGCAAAGCCCTCAACAAATAAGGCATGCATATGGTTCTTTTGTAATGCCTTCCTAAAATAAGGTATGCGGAATGCATGAATTTTGCATAAGATATAACCAAAAAGACGATTTATACAATCTTCAGGAATTTCTTTTCCGATTCTTTTTAACCGGTATTTAATTGGAAAATTTCATACACATTTTAAAACAAAATTTTTTATTTAATATTTTTCAGGGTATTTTTAAAATTTTCAATTTGAAGTTGGGCGTGCTACAAATTTCTAAGATAGATACATACATACCTATAAATAAATATGTAGAAGTGGATAATGATTTTGTGATATAATAAATTATTTTAATTTTAATTTTGTTAAATTACAGTAAATACCTTCTAAGGCCTTCCTCTTTGCATGCCTTCTAAGGCCTTCTTTAGGCAATGGGCAAGAAAGGCCTTGCCTCCCAATCTCATCGAATTTTAAAAAGAAAGGAGGAGGTAATGTTTAGGCAAGGCCTTCCATATTTTAAAGAAGGCCTGTTTGGTCATGATTTCAGGTCATGATTTCCGCCGCTGGGACTGATTAAGATACCTTCTAGCCTTTTCCTCAGTTCCTTAGAAGCTACAGTTCATGAAAGTTTGAACATTACGACTCTGATTAAAATGTACTGCCTCTAAATTCAATATTCTGAAACTCAAACTCCTTCCCTACAAATGCGTAGTATATTCTAAAACAATCTAGCCAATGATTACAAATTCAGATATTATTACCACTTGTTTGCAATGGGCTACACTCTGCGTCGTCAAAGTTGGAGATATGGCCCGTCATGGCACAGTGGTCTGCCAATACGGGTTTTTGGTCCAAATATTTATACGTGGCCCCCACATCCAATTTGTGGGACGATAGTCGAGTCAGCTTTAGTACATTTTTTAACAATCAAACCAATTGTTTAGAGTTTTGATATTATTAGAACTTTCTTTTTGGTCCGCGCCTATATCTACCGCACCAACATCGGGATTTAAACTGCTCATCCCAGCTGCAGTCTGTTAAAACTTTTACAAGTCTAGCTTCCAAAATTTGGACTGACCTCTCATTAAGCCGGGTGAACGCCAAAACAAATATTACTTATAGTGTCATAACTTAAACATTTTACAAACGGGGAACACGTTAAACAAACGGGAATAAACACTTTAAATCAGTGGTCACCAAAAAGAAAACACTAATCAAATGTGAATGTATTGGTGTATTTGTACTGAATCCAGAACAAAGCGGCATGACCATTCTTCGTTGAAAGCTAATGTGCTACTGAATGAAATTTTCTTCTCTCATACGCTCTTTGATATGCTTTTTGTTGACGTTCGTGTTGTGTACGTGTAAAAAGTCTCAAATCCTGTGTCTGGTCAGAACTCTGCCGTCCTAATGCAAAATTTTAAAAACCTCTTTTCTGTTTCTTTCTTCTTCCTAGACGATTATAAGATCGCGCTTCTGGTCATAACGATAATTACTGTGATTCAGTACGGCGCCTAATTTTACCGCCTCTAATCGAATTTGAAAATATCCTTTCTCAGCTGATATGTAATATAATGGGTTTTCCAATAGGTACTTGACAACTTTGAATTAAATTTGTGAACGCACTATTTCACTGATCATCTACATAACTGTTACTTTCCTTTTCTTCAGTAAACTCAACATTTTCATCATGGTAAAGTACACGAACGAACAACGTATGTAAATTATAAAAATATACTACCGAAATTCGGAGTCTGTGACCGCAACTTTAAGAGCGTTAACTCCAATTTTCCGTCGTTATTCTCGCCCTAGTAGACAAGCAATGACAAGTTTAGTGGAAACATTTGAGTCTACATATTCATTGTGTGATGCTGCCGTGACAGTGAGACAACGGGTTGGTCGAAGTGACGAAAATATCGCTGCCGTAGCAAACGTTCCAAATTAGTCGATCCCACGGCGTTCTCAAGATCTGGGCATCGCCAATACCACTTTATGGCGAATTTTGCGTAAAGACTTTGGTTTACACCCATAGAAGATCAAGCTGACTCAAGAATTGAAGCCGATGGACCATTTGACGTGACGTACGTTCTCCGATTGGGCTCTGGAGAAGATGCGCCAAGATGATGAAATTAAGCGCAAACTCATTTTCAGTGACGAAGCTCATTTTTGTTTCAATGGGTTCGGCAATATGCAAAATATGCGTTATTGGTTTGGTGAAAGTCCTCATGTGCTTCATGAGTCACCACTTCATCCACAAAAAATATTTGTTTGGTGCGGTTTGAATGCCGGCGGCGTCATTGGGCCATATTTTTCGTCGACAGTAACGATTGTGACGTTACTGTGAATGGCGGTCGTTATCGCGCACTATAACCGATTATTTTTCCACAACTGTGCCACATGCCACACAGCACACGTTACAATCAATTTATTGAAGAGTAAGTTTGGTGAGCGTGTTATCTCAAGAAATGGACCAGTCAAATGGCCGCCTCGTTCGGGAAATTTAACGCCTCTAGACTTTCTTCTTTGGGGCTACGTCAAATAATTGGTATATGCCAACAAGCCGGCGACGTTGGAAGAACTACGAGCCAACATTGATCGCGAAATAGAGGCCGTTACGGCCGAAATGTTTGACCGAGTCATCGAAAATTGTGTCCAACGAATCGACCGCTACCGACGTGCCCGCGGAAGTCGAGTTCCATTAATAATTGTTTTGATTGTGTTTCATGTCGATCATAAAGTTTTGGAAATATCTCAAACGGTTTGCGTTTTATTAAAAAAAAAGTAGTCAAGTCCTTATTGAAAAACTCTATATACGGGGGAACATTCATTCCGAATTTCATAAGAATGCACATGAGACCAGGTGGAGAAAATACACTCTAACTGTTTTTTGAAAATGATGTTAATGATTTGTGATGATTCATAGCCAGATTCCAGAACAATTGTTGATTCGTGTTGAAAGAATAAAATCCTCAATAATTTTTGTTGTTCTGACGATAATTTTCACCCTCCATATAGCGGATGTACATATATGCACCGATCGCTTGTGATTTCATATAATTCTAATGCTGCGTCAACAAGAAGATCAATTCATGCTTCAGTTGCATCAGCAATTGAAAATATTGACGTCTGACAATTTTTGATGAGAACTGCTACATGATTGAGTAAGTTCGAAAGCTTTTTGACAGTCTGAGTAAAGTCCTCTTGAAAAAGCAACGATTTCGGAGTTGAAGACAGCATATCCATCGTTGTCTGGTGCTGCAGAAATTTGCTTCATCTTGGATAATTCCATCACGTTCACTACGCCATCGATTACTACATGGACGTTTCGGTTTAGTTCCACAAAGCATAATTATTTTCTTATCCAGATATAATTTTTTAAATTGAATGAGTACCAGGGTTCGTATTTCGTGGGTAATGAGTTACCCTGGGTTACGCAGGTTATAGCCACTTTTTTATTTTAGCAATTTTTTTATTTTGGCGATTTTTCGAAAAAAAATTCTTCCATACGAATTGGACCAGTTTATTAAAACCCCTTAGAAACCCACAAAAATTGATTATTTTTTCAATTGGACGCTCCGTTTCCGAGATATCGACATTTTTCTATTTTTTTTTTATATTATCGATCAAAAATGGGGATGAGTTACGCTGGGTAACCCATTACCCATCGTCGTGGGTAGCTACCCATTATGCGTAGCGTAGCTACCCCCGACGATGGGTAATGGGTTACCCAGCGTAACTCATCCCCATTTTTGATCGATAATAAAAAAAAAAAAATAGAAAAATGTCGATATCTCGGAAACGGAGCGTCCAATTGAAAAAATAACCAATTTTTGTGGGTTTCTAAGGGGTTTTAATAAACTGGTCCAATTCGTATGGAAGAATTTTTTTTCGAAAAATCGCCAAAATAAAAAAATTGCTAAAATAAAAAAGTGGCTATAACTCGAAAACGGTGCGTCCAATCGAAAAAATAATGGGTGTCTCCAATATGGCATTTGTCTCCAATATGTACATTTTTTAAAAAATCGCTAAAAATAAAATTTTTCGTACAAAAAATCGCTAAAACGCCCTCATGTTTATATCTCGGAAACGGAGCGTCCAATCGAAAAAATAAGCAATTTTTGGGGGTTTCTAAACGGGTTTTCATAAACTGGTCCAATTCGTATGGAAGAATTTTTTTTCGAAAAATCGCCAAAATGAAAAAATTTGCTAAAATAAAAAAGTGGCTATAACTCGCCAGTAATATCCGCAACAATTTGTGGGTTTGAAAAAAAGGCTTGACGTGTTCCCGTCGTTAGAAGTTCCTGTACCGTGTTGAACAAAATCAACTCGCAACCGCATTTTATCTTTAAAGGCCGCTTGTATTTTTAATTTATTTTGTCTTTTAATTTCTTTGTTTTGGAAGGTTGCAGCCCATTTCTGAAATGGTAAATTATATGTTATATGGAGAATGAATTCCATAAATTTGATTCTAGCATGTAAGGATGCAATTCCCAATTCACATGCCTCGGGTTTAATTGTTTTCATTCAAACTAACTCTAAGTTGTTCATTTGAGTAGGTTTCGCTCCACAAATGTAACATACTGCTGCTGCAGTAGTATATGTCACTATCTGAGCGGTTTTACCAGCCAGCATTGTAAAAAGGAGCTTGTGTAATACATTAATTTCCTTGCCCGCTACAACAACTTTTGTACTATTCAATGCAGCAATATCTGACTTCATATTTTCGTTAACTTCCATTACTTTCTCGTTTGTTTCCCTTGCAAATTCAAATGAAATTGGTCGACAATATCTAGTTGAAGAAGGTCTGCAATTACGCTAATACTCAAAATTGTTATCTGATTGCAGCATTAATGGGACCATAGATAGTAAATTCATACTGCCATCATTCACATCTTTGGGTAAATTTTTTTGTATTCTGCATGACCAGATGACCCATCGCAGCGCCACTTACTTGTAAGAGTGTAGTTGCACGGCGACAACGACTCCAATGTTTCTGTTGAAAAAGTTTCAAAAATTCGGTTTGTTGTGTGGTCCAGCAAACTTTGTTTCCGTTACATTAATGTTTTCTGGATAACATTTTCTTTTCCAGTCGATAGCTTGTTATAAGGTTGAAGAATATTAGACCCTTCAGATTGCAAAACGTTTCTTATGGTATTGTATTGCATCTTTGTTAAATCAGCATCCATTATTAATGCTAATACAATTGAAGAATCAATATAGGTTTTTTTCTTTTTCAATCATTTCACTTGCCAGTGAAAGTTGTTGTTGTGGGAACTGTGACACCAAGGCTGCAGCTTTATACCGTTTCGCGCGATCACTACATTCCTCAACTCTTGTAACTCACTTGTAAGCCAAACTGAATTGCTTGCAAAAAAACGAGCAATGTTTTGAGTTGCGGCAAACCACCTTTTATTAAATAAAGGTAAAAACCGCTGCGATACATTTCTTTTCACATAAGCAACATCTCCATCAGTTACACCTGAATTTCTCGATTTTATCTATTCAGTCAATGAATCAACATTGCGAGCACTGTTAATAAGCTCCTCGCTTAATTCTTTGTATAAAAACGAAAAAAGTAATCATATTAATATGAACTATATAAGTATATCAATGAAATTTAATATATTTTAAGCCGTGAAAACTATATGTTTTTATTTCGATTGAAATGTCATTCAATTTCGTTACGCCTACATATTCGTAAACAAAAATAATGTTTCACTTATAAATCGTTTCAAGCTTTAATTCCCGAAAGCCTGAAAGTATACCCAATTTTTTGTCTTATTGATCATTTGTCTGAAATACTGGAAGTGACTTTTGAAATTAAAATTGAGGGCCGGTATTTGGCGGTTATTTTTTTTTCTTAATTGAAAGTACAGACTCGGACCTTTCATTTTTTATAGTTAGAGGGCTAAGCAAGGCAAAGCACATCAAGTTTTTTTCGATCAAAATGTGAAAAGTTGATATTTTTTTAGTATAATTTTTGATAAATTATAATAATTAGTTTACTTCTCCAATTACAATAATTTTTTTTTTATAAAAAAGTAAGTGCTATATTTTCACTAAAAAATAAAACAAAAGCCATAGCTATAAACTTACACACAAAAAAAGTTCTTTATTTGAACAATAATTTTAATCTAATTTCATTGAATAAATTTCCGTTGACTTCTGTTAGTTTTTTTAACTACAAAATTTCACTTTTCATAAAAAACCTTGTTGAATTTTTCTTATCCAAATATTTCTTTACAAAACCAAATCATAAAAAATTTGAAATTGGAAAGTTAAAAAACCCTATTTTTTCCGCCGAAATGCCACTGTGCGCCGTAAGAAATTCGACGCCGAAAAATTTGAAACAGATTGAACGGCGTTGCTCAGACAAAAACATACTGCTGGAGTTAATGTCGACGTCGTCGACGGCGTCAAATTTCAAAAAAAAGTTGAATCGTATGAAATTGTATGAGAGCAGTTAATCTCAACGCCGTACGAATGCAGTAGTACACAGCTGTGTTAACGTCGTCGACGGCGTTGACATTAACAGCAAAATGAGATTTTACGCCGAACATCACAATTTCGGCGTTGAGACGCCGTCAACGACGTCGACATTAACTCCAGCATTACAGTCAGAAAAAATTTTGTGTAGGAATAGTTTCCTTAATTTACAGCCAGTAAAATAATTTGGTTGATAAAAATATGTACATAATGGTAAATTCAACAAGTTATATCCGGATATATTAAAAATGTTACCTACTGACAAATTCAATGATACATCAAACAATTTTCGGTGAAATGTTCTACATTTTACTAATTAAATGTCAATAATTCTGTGCTTCATTATCTGTATCTGCTTTAAAGTTTATTCTCTTCGCTATTGGAGTCCTAATTACCTGTAACATTTCTAACATAAAACGACCTTTATAATTATTTTCCCTATTCAAAACTGACGTATCTTGAAAGTTTGGAAAATGACAATTTAATTTTTGAATACAATACGAAAGGTCGGATAAATCATCACTTATTCAAAAGCTTTATGTACAGCGTCGACAAGATTTTCAGATGTTACCCTATGAAATCATATGATTTGAGGAAAATTCTTTGATCGCAATTATGCAACAAAGTTGCTAAATTTTCAGTGTTCGCAGCAGAATTTGAAAATATAACAAAGTTCGTACATTCAAGTGCAATATTTCCAAGTCAGTATTAACATGTAATTGCGTACAACTTCATTCATTATTTTCGATTGGATCCAAATTACCTACAAATTACCAAAAATTAAAAATATATTTCACAAAATAAATTTAATTTTCCGACGGAGCTTCCATTAGTGCAACTGCTGTATGACATATGAACTGGTTGCATTTAATAACATTGTTCTACATTTATTCCTCTTTTCGATTTTTTCGTGAAACCATAACAATGTGAATCATTTGGTCAATCATTAGCTTGTTGTAACGTAGTTACAAAGTTTTCAATTCGGGCTTGCGCTGCCAGAAAAACACTAGTTGAGTCTTCACAGATTCCAAAGTACAGGAACTTCCAATTTTTTTGTTGGCCTGCACTCAGGGAATTCCCTATACACTCCGGTTCACTTATATAAAGGCACTAAAAATTCCATATTCAGCAGCCTGTATCTTTTGCAACTTGTAACCGATTGCAGAACTTTAAAATGGAAATGGAAGCTAGACATCTTGAGATATAAAAAAATCATGACAATATTTGATTCTTAACTAAAGAACTTTTTTGAGCAATTTATAAAAAGAAGTCCAACAATGTGCTATTTTTTTTGGTTCACTTGAATAAAGCTACTTTAACTAATTTTGATGAAAAAAAGTTTTTCTTGTTTTTTTAATTTATTTTACTTTATTTAAGAACTATTAGTAATGGATACAACTCCCATTGTTTTTAATAACTTCAAATATACGGGTTTTCATTGAGAGATATAGAGAATTTATCTAATAAAGAGAATAAAGAGAAGCATTCTTAAATGCCTGATTTAGTGACTGCTTGTCATCAAATTGTCTGCCTCCTTCGAGACCTTACGAGATAACCAACCCCAGATATTTTCGATAATGTTTAGATCTGGCGAATAGGGTGGCCAGTCAAGAATATTAACAATTTGGCTTGCAATGAACTCCTTTACTACTCTGGCGTTGTGTATATGGACATTATCCTTTTGCAATTTCCAAGATATGGGACCGACTAGTTCACTGAACTTCGGAAAAGCCGATTCCAATAACGTTTTATAGCTTGCACCAGTCATTTTTGCACTTTGAGATTCAAGATCGATGGTGCCATAGTACGTAATAGCACCCCACACCATAACGCTGCCCTCTCGGTTCTAAAAACGCTTTTCTTTGCCCAGATCATGGAAATAATAAATGTAGCCATCAGGCTCATCCAAACTAAACTTCTTCTCATCCGTAAATGCAACGGGTTTCCAATCATTTTCATGACCTCTTGGCTGCACATCCCATACCATGTAGTCTCGTACGATTTGAAGCCTCTTTTCCTTACGAGGAGGATTAAGTGGCGGCTTTTTTTTGTAATTTCTGGTATTTAATTAAGATACTCACAGCTCTTAATTACTCTGCGTACTGATGACTTGCTTGCTTCCACTCCAGCGTGAGCTCTTATTTTTGACAAGGATAAGGCAGAATTGGAAGCAATTCTGATGATTTTCTTTTCTCATACGTAGACAAAGACAATGAAATCCTTCCTTTAAAATTTTTTCCATATCCCTCGGGGTCCTTGGTGTAATTGTCGACAACTGTTGGGCTTCGTCCAATTTTTTTTTAGCTATTTCGCGGTTAGAATATCATTCAGAACATCATTCAGAACATCGATTTTAGTTTTATCCGATAGATTTAAAATATTTTTTTTTGCCATTTTGACTCGTAAAATGATTAAGATGTAAGAAATTGTAATAAACAAACGCTCCCTACAAAAAATCATCGCTTACTTTAAAAATAATAAAGTGCCTTTATTCAAGTGATAAAAAAATAGCACATTTTTGAACTTTTTTTTTTATAAATTGCTCAAAAAAGTTCTTTAGTTAAGAAACAAATATTGTTATAATTTTTTTTATATCTCAAGATGTCTAGCTTTCATTTCCATTTTAAAATTCTGCAATCGGTTATAAATTGCAATAGATACAGGCTGCTGAATATGGAATTTTTAGTGCCTTTAAATAAGTGAACCGGAGTGCATATTAGACCGTCTCACTTTTCATTTTTTCAAAATTCCTTCATGAACATCGATTTTCTTAATCTACTCTAAAAAAAAAAGAATTTTGGTGTATAACACTTAAATACTGATGAACGGGAAGTGGTATCTCAAATCGTTTTTTCGTTTTTTTAGGCAAAATGACTTTTTCCCAAAAAATGAAAAGATCTTGCTTCAGTAATTTGCCTCTAACTCAAGCAGTTATTAACGGATTTGAACCTAATTAAATTTCCTAAACATTTCTTAAAGCAATATTGCCATTTTGTTCGACGGTTGTTTGTTCATATCATTACAAATTCAGATTTTCAAATACGAACTTATAATTTTATTTCAGTTTTGCTTACCTTTTCTTATACATATAACAATTGAGCGAGGCAAAATTTGTATATTCTGTAAATGCAGTGTGGTAGGAAATTTTAAAATAAAGATTTTGGTGTAAATAACAGTACCATTCTGGTAAGAAAAACTACAGTTTTAGTCGAAATGATGAAATAACTAAAGTTGTTTATTTGTAAATTTGCTTCAATTTCATAAATACATTAATATAAAGTAAGAAGAGATTGATGTTGGTTTTTTATATTTTCAAATTTGCTAAAATTGCACTTTTGTTGGAGTTTGGATGCGTTTTGTGAAAATGCTCGTTGACTTGAATCAAATCATTTTGCTCACTGTTTTCCATCACTAGCGTGTTGTTGACGGTTTTTAGAAGGCCAATTGCGCGCTCAGCAGGGTCGTTAACTACTGTTAAGTTTATTGCAAACTGTTCAATTTTTTGGAAATTTTCATTTTCGCGCCAAAAGGAATATGGACTTGGAATAAAGTCATAATTGATTCCAATAATATCGAAAAACATTTTTGTGCTCTCTGACACCAGGTCAACGATTTTGAGGTTAGCTTCTTTGAAAAAAACACTTATAACGAAACAAATTTTCCTGATCCCTTGGAATATTTAAAGCGGATGCCATTTCGTCCAACGTATTTAGTGAATGTCTCGGATCAAAAAAAGGTAAGCCAATCACTATTTCACTTAACTACCATAAGTGGCGTGACATTATTTTCAAGGCAGCCTCCGCCGCGGAAAAATTTATTTTTCTATATTGCTGGATTTGAAAATGTCGTTTGATGCAGCATGTGTTGCTAACGTGCACTTAAGCCAATGCTCACCGTAAATTTTGACCAGAAAAATATTGAACTCAGTGAGGCCACGCAACTCATCATCTAAATTAAAAAAATAAAAACTTTAATTTTATTTTCGATGTTTTGTAAAATATTTTCAATTTACCCGATAGTTTAATTTGGTTTCGAAATGCAAAAATTTTTGAGGCTGTAAATACCGCGGGACATAAATCTAGCACGGTGCAATGCTCCAGGAAGGCGAACTTTGATTGGTTTATTTTTGAAAGTTGTTTCACCGAAAAATATTAGACTCAGCTCCAAAAGCTCTTTACGGTTAAATAAAGCAGTCTACCAAGCGCATCCCTTCCTGTGGGAATTTGACGTCCTGACAAAAAACTGTTTGGAACTAAGAGACAAATTTTCGGGAATAAAATAACTCACCACATTGAATTGAAAATACAAACCCACTATCCAAGGCTGAAATTTATTGTCTTTGATTGTAGACATCTTTTAAATCGAAATGCAATTTATAATAAAAATGTGTAAACAAACAGTTGAAAGCTTTATGATTATTCACAAATATTTTTCTATGCAGTGAAGTTAGCTGCGACTAACTTTCCTTCTTAGACTAGTTCATGGTAAAATAAGTAAGGTAAACGCACTAGGAATTGTTACAACAAACACAGGCATTTTGTTTTTGTTTGGTTTCCATAATCTGTCAAATTTTCTTCATGGGTGTATCTACTGTAAAAGTAAACAAAAAAGTACAACAACAAAATGCATGTGAATTTGACATAAGAGTGACACCTAAGCAAGAAATATGTTGAAATCAGCTGTTCTAACGAGTTTACCTTACACATTTTACCATGGACTAGTTTGACAAGAACACACTAGTGATGGAAAAAATAAGTACAATTTTAGCAAATTTGAAAAAAATTAAAAATATATTAATGTATTTATGAAGCAAATTTACAAATAAACAACTTTAGTCATTTCATCATTTCGACTAAAACTGTAGTTTTTTTTAACAGAATGCTACTCTTATTTACAACAAAATCCTTATTTTAAAATTTCCTACCATACTGCATTTACAGAATATAAAAATTTAGCTCCGTTCAATTTTTATATAACAAAAGGTAACCAAAAATGAAAAATAATAATAAGTTCGTATTTGAAAATCTGAATTTGTAATGCTACGAATAAAAACCATCGAAAAAAATGGCAAATGTTGTTTTAAGAAGCATTTAGGAAATTGAAGAAGTGAAGCAGTTCACAATTATATCTACTATTAAACATATACATATATGTTCCTGTTTTATTTGAACACAGTATGAAATGATATAAATAACCACATGTTGATATTTACTACATATAAACAATACATAATTTCTAACCACATGTTGATATTTACTACTTATAAATAATACACAAATTCTAACTAATAAAAAATCCAAACATATTGGAAACCTTTCAAAAGCAAAAGTGTTTTCATTTATGAGGAAGTACAACCTGCGAAATAAGGTTGTTACATTGGCGCCCAACTTAGTGGTCACGGACAATTCTGGGGAAGAGTTCAAAACCGACCGAATCAACCTACCAGCATTGGATGAATCCAACGAAATTTATTCTAAAGACAACGAAATTCATTCTTAAGCCAACGAATTAATATCGGAAACTGAGGTCGAAATGGCGATATTTTCAGAGGAACAATTTCGTCAAATTCTCACAGCAATGGGTGGTAGCCACAGAGGTGGCTCATTTACACGATGCACTGCTCGTTATAAAGGTCAAAGGGATCCCGGATATAGACAACATTTCTGATGCCGACGCACTGCGAGGTATGCCTCTATTACTAGAAGACTATGCCGCTACATGGTGGATTGGGGTAAAAGACACGGTGTCAACATTTGAAGATGCGAAAACCCTCATATGTGCCACTTTTTCTCCAACTGTACCTGATTGGCGTACTTTTGCTACCATATACGAAGGGAAGCAACAGAAGAAAGAACCAACGGATAGCTTTATATGCAAAAAAAGACTTCTTTTTTCACAATTAAAACTACCGATAAACGAAGAAGTTCAAATAAATATGATTTATGGACTTTTGCATGCGAACATTCGTGAGCGCCTTATTCGTGACAAGTTGACAACATTTGGGGAACTCATTACCGCAAGCAGAGAAGTCGACATGTGTTTAACAGAACGGGCACCGGCAACAATGTACGTCCATGTAATAAAAGATGAAACCACAAGTTCTATCCGCTGCTGTTTCTGTCGCATCAAGTGACACACCATCGACAAATGTCTTAAGAAGAAGAAGCGCGATGAACAACTTCAACAAAACAATCAACAACGTGAGAATTCAAATTTAAACCGAAACGAACATGCTAGTTAACCAATAGCACTACAGCTAAATGTGATTAAAGGCCTACGTTTTCTTGTTATGGTTGTGGTACTCCGGAGGTATACCGAGCAAATTGTTCAACGTGTAGTGCCCATTCGAAAGAGAGTCCGCTATAACTTTCATTTAATACTCTTTCTTCGGTAATTGGCCATTCTCTACCGACGACTACTATTGGAATATGTGGACCATCAGGAGAAGCTGTATTTGACTCTGGTGCGAAAACAAGTATTGCCAGCAGAAATCTTAAAACAATTCTGACTAGAAACGGATGTGTGTTTCAAGACGTTACGGCGGACGTCGTACTTGCTGATGGTTCAATTACAACTGGAACCGTTATGTCGACCATTTGTGAAATACGTATTGGCAATATAATTCGGAAAATCCGATTCATTTATCTGCCAAAATCCAAAAACAATCGCAAGCTACTAGGAATGGAATTTCTCGAGCAGGCTGGAATCGTACTTAACATACCTCAACGGTATTGGCACTTTGATGATGAACCAAAAACCAGGTTTAATTTTACGAATCCGTTAGAGATGGCATTACACACTCTGGATATAAGTGGACACGTAGATTCTCCATGCACAAAAATGGTTAACAAAGTGTCAAACTTTGTAAAGTTCATGGAAGGTGACCACATCTTCTCACCAACTTCGGAAATGCGCACATTACGTCACAATGGAGATGTTTATTCACCGCACTCAATCCAAGAAGTTTTTGCAGGATTGGAAGTAAAACTCCGGAACAACGTTCAACACTGTTTGCTTCGCCTTTGCCAGTGGGAAAGTCATCAGAAGATGTAGCCTTTATGAAGCCCTCAACATCAAAACAAACCATCGATCGATTTTCAAGGATGCATTGCCGTCTGGTCAAATGACACCGCGTGAAACTTCCACTCTATTTGCACCGCCAGCAAAATGCCGTCGAACAGAACAGGACGAGTATTTCGATTCTATATGTTTGCCAATCTTTTCATTAGATATCAAAGTATTGAAAGATTCGGATGGAGTTGGCCTTAATGATCTTCAGCGAAGAGAGTTGGATGAATTACTGATGGGTAATGATGATATCTTCACTGAACCTTTGGATGCTGCCCCATATGCCGTTCATCGCATTCACACCCAAGACCATGATCCAATAGCTGTTCCCCCATATCGTTTATCTACTTCCAGAAAAGAAACTCTAAAGGTTGAAATCAACCGAATGCTAAAATTAGGTGTGATTGTTGAAAGCCAATCAGCTTGGGCAGCTCCTGTGGTTCTAATACCCTAGAAAACTGGTGGTGTAAGAGTCTGCATTGACTATCGGGAACTTAATGCCATAACAATTCCGGACCGTTACCCCTTACCTAGGGTGGATGACATTCTCCATGAGGCGAAGGCGACTAACTACATGTCAACACTCGAACTGCAAAGTGGATACTGGCAAATTGGCGTACATCCTGATGACCAAGAGAAGACGGCATTTGTCACTCCATTCGGCATGTACCAATTCAAAAGAATGCCTTTTGGTCTAAGAAATGCGCCAGCAACGTTTTAGCGCCTTATCGATCGTATGAAGACTTCTCTCAGGGACACTGTATTGCTAGCGTATCTGGCTGACATTATATCTTGTTCATCAGGTTTTGCACAACATTTAGACGATTTACGATTAATTTTTCAACGACCATCATACCATCTTTCGCTAATGTGTCAAAACCATTATCAGCCTTGTCTAAGAAGAATGCTGTGTGGTCATGGACTGCAAGTCAACAACAAGCTTTCGATCAACTGAAATAATTGCTTACCTCGGCACCTATATTGAGACAAGCTGCAGACAACGAGCCCTTTATTATTAAAACAGATGCTAGTGGATACGCTCTTGGGGCAGTTTTACTCCAGGGGGAGGGTTCCAACGAACACCCTATCGAGTATGGAAGCAGACTCCTTTCTAACGCAGAACGCAATTATTCCGCCATCGAGAGAGAAGCCCTCACAATTGTGAGGGCTGTTCAGAAGTTTCGAGGCTACATTGAAGGAGCCCCTGTAAAGATAGTCACCGATCATCAGCCGCTGAAATGGTTATTGGGTATAAGGTCACCAACTGGTCGATTATCTCGGTGGGCGCTCATATTGCAGCCTTTGAATATCAAAATTGAATACAAACTTGGTAAAACCAGCATCATCGCGGATACATTATCCAGACCACCTTGTGAAAATATTCATGATGCCACAAACTCATGTGAAATTTGTGCCTTTGCAATTGAAATAACTCCATATCTACATACACTAGTCGACGTTTTCAAGAATGTAAAAGAAAACGTTTATAAGCAACAAGACCATAATAAGCATAATAGTAACGTTCGTCGGAGTGTACAACCAGCAATGGAAATCGGATCCAAAGTTTTGGTAACGACTCATGTATTAAGCAAAGGTGTTACTTCCAAATTTATTCCGAAGCCAGATGGTCCCTATGTTATAATAGCAGAAGTTGGCACAACATCATACGTAATTGCTCATGAAGATGACATCACTTTGCCGTTGGGAACATATCACGCTTCAGCACTAACGCCAATGGTGGGCGCTTTAGATGAATCAGTGCAACCAATGCGAACGCTACGAAGAAGAGGACGCCCTAGAAAGTAAATTCTTGCTGCTGCCTCATCGGGTCGCTATCAGCATCAGAGGGGGAGAATGAAGCAGTTCACAATTATATATACTATTATACATATACATATACATATGTTCCTGTTTTATTTGAACACAGTATGAAATTATATAAATAACCACATGTTGATATTTACTACATATAAACAATACATAATTTCTAACCACATGTTGATATTTACTACTTATAAACAATACACAAATTCTAACTACCTGTTGATATTTATTCACTTGTTTAATTCTAATGTTACTTGATTTGTCTAATATAATTTGTGTATAAAAGAGAGAACACTTGTGCTATCGGATCAGTTAGCTTTCTGCCTTTCGCCAGCAAGTTACATTGTCTACACTTTTATAAAGTACAAGACGTTAACTTCTGACGATTTCGGAAAGAAATAATAAAAAATCCAAACATATTGGAAACCTTTCAAAAGCAAAAGTGTTTTCATTTATGAGGAAGTACAACCTGCGAAATAAGGTTGTTACAGAAGCTTTTTAATGCATGTAATTGGATTCAAATCCGTTAAGAACTGCTTGAGTTAGAGGCAAATTACTAAAGCAAGATTTTTTCATATTTTGGGAAAAAGCCAGTTTGCCTAAAAAACGAAAAAACGATTTGAGAGACCACTTCCCGTTCATCAATATTTAAGTGTTATACAACAAAATTCTTGGTTTTTGGAGTAGATTAAGAAAATCGATGTTCATGAAGGAATTTCGAAAAAAGTATAAAAACTGGGACGGTCTAGTGCATATCTCCCACCATTTCATATAATTCTCTGATTTCAAATCTTTTATTTTTTACCTCTAACTATATTCTCAAAATAATCACAACGAGCCGACAGCCCACCGTGGCCAGTGGAAGCTGTTTAAACATATGTTACAGAGTTGATATCTTGTTAGTATAACCATCCAAAATGAATACCATTCATTCAACATAATAAGAGTAGCTAATTCGCACTGGAAAATTGCTTCTTGATTTCGTATCCAATTCAGTTCTCGCAGAGTAAAGACGTATTTTTTTCGCTACCGCTATGAAGAATTTTTGTGGCAAGTGCAAGGCTGAAATTACGGCTCAAACTGATTGTTTTAATTTAAAAACGTTTGAAGGTGTCAAATGTGCATCAGTATGTGGTCGAGTTTTCAATTCTGAATGCACAGATTTATCAACAGACTGCCTAAAACTTCTAATTAATTCCCCAAATTTGCTTTGGCAGTGCAATTCTTGCGCTGTTAGTACCAGTGAGGCTTCAAACAAAATCAACTTGCTCTCACAGCAAATGAGAGAAGTCCAATCGAAGTGTCTGCAATTGGAGCGTATGATGACAGATATGAATGCATCAAAGCCTATTGTCTTCAACGAAAGTGAGATCGAAAAGAGCACTCAAACTTCAATTCAGCAACAGCAAAATCTTCTTCTCGCTCCCACATTACCAACACCTACACCCACAACTACACTTCCATTATCTGCTAGTGATGAGGATGTGTGTGAACAATTTGTGGACGCCGTCGATCATCACAATGTGGCGATTGAGAACAGAGAGCAAAAGTGGATTACTGTTCGGCGTAAGGAGAAGGGAAAAAAGCAAAAGAATATCAGCGGCAGACGGAATAAAAACAAAAACAAAAGTGTTATTGGTGTCGCTCAGACTAATACTGATTTGGAGGTTGTGCATACAATGAAGTATTTGCACATCTCTAAATTCAACATAAACACTGAACCAGAGGCGGTTATTAAATTTGTATCGGAGGGGTTGGGAGTTCAAGCCAATATTTTGAAATGCACAAAATTAGTAAAGCGTGATGCTGACCTGTCAAAGCTTCGTTTCGTTAATTTTAAATTGGGGGTACCATCCCCTCTTTACCAGAAGGTGTACAATAAGACAATGTGGCCAATGTCTATAAAAATAACTCCTTTCATCATGAAATCAAAAAACCTGGAAGATGGAATAATAACGATACCCCATCCGCAAGTACTAACCCCGTCCCTGTCCACTTCAGCGACTTCAGCGTCTACAGACACTGCAGAGACGGTTTTAAATACAACGGCATCGACTTCGACAACAACAATGGACATAGTACTGAGACCTTAACCATTGAGTCAAACGCCACACCATCATTAATAGATGTTTGTAATACCGTTGACAATACTTCGCTACCTATAGCTCATTTAGATGACTCATCGATTTCTCTTTATTTTCACAATGTTGGTGGCTTAAGAACAAAGACAAGGGAATTGTTCTCTCGCGCTGGTCTGCATGAATTCAACATAATTGCTCTTGTGGAGACTTGGCTAACATCTCACTTTCTTAACACAGAACTGTTTGACTCTTACTACAATGTTTATCGGAATGATCGTTCTCTTAACCCCAGCGTAACCAGAGGCGGAGGAGTTCTAATTGCGGTTGCTGGTAATTTGGCGAGTAGAGAGATAAGGTTGCCCTCAGACGATTCATTAGTAGAACAAATTTGTGTTGCTGTAAGTTTTGGTGGTAAATTAAGCAACGAAATAAATAATGAATTGGTATTAATATTAAGTTATATTCCACCCAAAAGTGATATTAGTATTTATTCTAATCATATCTATAATATTAAGTATATAGTAAATTCTCTTAAGCCGCATCAGACTCCTTGTGTTTTAGGAGATTTTAATCTAGGGAATATTGAATGGCATTTTAGCAATGCTGACCAATATTTAATTCCACTAAATGCTAATAAGGACGTAGAAACTGTAGTATGTGATAATATGCATTCATTAGAACTTCATCAAGTAAATAATGTCAGGAATGATATTCACAGAATATTGGATTTAGTCTTTATAAGAAATGATTTTAAATACAAACTTAGTAAATGTGATTTTCCACTTATGTCTGACTCTATACATCATAAAGCTATTCTCATAGATATATCATTTTATTCCTACCCAAATAATTTTGTTATGCATGAAATTCAATTTGATTTTAAAAGCGCCAATTTCACGGCTATAAATTTATTTTTGGATTCCATGGATTGGAAGACGATTTTTGGAGTAGGTGATTTGAATGACATTTATTGCGTTTTTAAATAAATAGTTAACAAGGCTGTTTATATGTATGTTCCGATGAAGAAACAAAGACATCGTTTTAAGTTGCCTTGGCACAATAAAAGGCTAATGCATCTAAAGAACCTAAGAACGAAAGCACATAAGAAATTTAAATCAAGTAATTTTTCTTGTGACAAGGCTCTATTTGCTTTAAGATGCAAAGAATTTGATGTTCTCTCAAACTTCTTATATAAAAATTATATATATAACATTGAAGCTGATATTAAAATTAAGCCTAAATCTTTTTGGAGATTTTATAATTTGAAGCGAAAGTCAAATGCGTATCCAACTAGTATGGAGCATGACGGTGTGACTATTACTGGCACTCAACACATTTGTAACGCTTTTGCAAATTTCTTCTCTTTATGTTATAATATAAGTCCTATAGAAAATATAAATACTTGTTCTCACTTACGAGAACTTTTTGACATTGGTCAGTTAGAGTTAGATGTGAGTGACGTGTTACAAGCCTTGTTGACACTAGATGCAAGTAAAAGTGCTGGCTATGATAATCTTCCTCCAGTATTCTTAAAGGAGTGTGCGACGGCTCTTTCAATACCTCTTACTCAAATATTTAATAAACCATTATCTAGTGGAGTTTTCTTATCTGAATGGAAATTGTCATACATATCACCTATATTCAAATCTGGTCAAAAAGGATGTATTAAAAATTATAGACCGATTGTTAAATTGTCAGCTATTCCTAAATTATTAGACAAGTTAGTAAATAATAAATTATTCTGTATTGTGAAAAATAGCATAAGTACGCGTCAGGATGGCTTTTACAGTGGCAGGTCAACAACAACAAATTTAGCGATTTTTAGTAATTACTGTATAAATGCAACAGAGAACGGTTATCAGACAGACGTATTATACACGGACTTTGTAAAAGCTTTTGATAAAGTTAATCATAATGTGCTAATTTATAAATTAGAAGCCTTAGGTGTTCACTCCAATATGCTAGTTTGGTTAAACTCTTATTTGTCTAATAGAACTCTATTTGTAAAAATTGATAATTGTATTTCGGAAGCTATTAATGTAAATTCTGGCGTACCGCAAGGGAGCCACCTCGGACCACTTTTATTTCTGCTTTTCGTTAATGATATTCCTTTATTATTTAAATTTTGCAATGTCTTATTGTACGCGGATGATTTGAAAATTTACTCTATTATTAAGAATCTAAATGACTGCATAGCCTTTCAAAGAGACATTGACACTTTTCTGCAATGGTGCGTTTATAATGGTATGGAATTAAATTTTTCCAATTGTAAAATTTGAACTATCACCCATAAGAAATTTCCGTTCATAAACACTTACACTTTTTATACTCAAGTTTTTGACAGGGAAAATTTAATCAAAGACCTTGGGGTATATATAGACACAAAACTTTCATTTACATATCATTTACAATATGTAATTAGTAAAGCCAATTCTCAGTTAGGTTTTTTGAAGCGGAATTCTACAGATTTCAATGATCCATTTACATTAAGAATCTTATATTTTGCATTTGTTCGTTCTCACCTAGAGTATTGCAATATAATATGGGACCCGATTTATAATACCTATAAAAACAGGATTGAGAGAGTTCAAAAAAGATTCTCAAAATTTGCTTTAAGAAATTTATATACGTCTTATAACATGCCTTCTTACGAAACTCGCTGTCGATTACTAAATTTAGAAACTCTTACGCAACGCAGAGTATCTCAAAACATTATGTTCATTAAAGATATTATTGATAGTTATATTGACTCACCGGAGCTTTTGCAACTTATACCTTTCAATATTCCCAGAAGAAATTTAAGAATTAGTAATTTTTTCTTTGAATATTTTCATCGATATAATTATAGCTTGAATGAGGTTATTGCAGGGTGCTTAATTCTATGTAACAACGCATGCAGTCATTTAGATTTTCTATCGCATCGCTGCACTTTTAGAAATGCGCTTTTCCAATATATAGCTTTAGAACTAGATTTAAGCACATAGTTGTAAGAAATGATCTGTAAGAGCTCAGCCCAATAGATTGAATAAATGAAATGAAATGAAAAGCCCTACCAAAATCTGATGTGTTCGCATTGGTCTTTTTCTGGATTCGATTGTATTGACAAGGCGCATTGACGAGGTGGTGTACCACATCAATGCGGCATGATTGAAATTGTTGTAAACAAGCGTACTATTCATGTGTAGTGTGAGAAAAAAACAGCGTTGCGTAAAGCAAATCAATCAATTTTTTTCCAGATTCTCAGACAAATTAAACAAAATGCCCGATTTGTCCTTTGTCAAATCGTATGGGCAGGGCAATCAACCAAATTTCTTTGATTTCTGCTTAAAATCAACAAGAGTGGCAAAATCAAGAAAATCGATGCCAGTGCGAATGCTCTAGACGTTTCGTAATATTTTTATTCCAAACTTAAATCAAGAATGTAATCATGGAATTCAATCAAAAATTACCGTTTTAAAGCGGTTACCTGGATGCGGATTTCAACCTTAGCCACTCGGTGGCTTCCGCACTCCAGTTGGATGTGTTACCGCCATGTCCTAAACTTTTTTCGTTTCTCAAAAAAAAAAAAAAATTACATGAGGTATCAGGGGACACCCGGTTGGAACGAAGTTCCTTACGCTATATATTATATAAAGGGGTTTTCAACGGAGACGCTTCAAAAGTAAATCGATAGGGACAGCAAACGACGCCATATTTTTTCCCGCTCTTTTGACATTTCTCTTCAGTAAGGTTTGTCATTTCATCATGGAAAGATACACGAGCCAAAAACGAGTCGAAATTATTAAAATTTACTACCGAAATTTGGAGTCAATGGCCTCAACTTGAAGAGCGCTACGTCCAATTTATGGTCGTCATAATCGTCCTGCCAGATCAACAATTGAGCGTCTAGTGGAAAAATTTGAATCCACAGGCACAGTACAAAATGTTCCCGTGCCAGTGAGACAAAGAAGTGCCCGTAGTGTCGAAAATATTGCTGCCGCTGAGGCTTAAGTTCAAGAAAGCCCAAATGCGTCTCTCACACCTCGTTCTCAAGCGTTGGGCATCTCTGTGACGTCATTGTGGCAAATGTTGCGAAAAGATCTTGGCCTACATCCTTACAAGATCAAATTGACGCAAGAACTGAAGCCGCTGAACCACCAAAAGCGTCGAATGTTCGTGAATTGGGCTGAGCAACAACTTGAAAATTATTCGGATTTTCATCGGAAAATCATCCTCAGCGATGAGGCTCATTTCTGGCTGAATGGCTTCGTCAATAAGCAAAATATGCGTTATTGGTCAGACAGCAATCCACACGTAATCCATGAGTCATCATTGCATCACGATAAAATTACGGTTTGGTGCGGTTTATGGGCTGGCGGCGTCATTGGGCCGTACTTCTTCCGTGATGATCAAGACTGGCACATTACGATGAATGCGAATCGCTACCGTTCAATGATAACCGAACATTTTTGGCCCCAATTGGATAATATGGACTTGGAGGACATGTGGTTCCAACAGGAGGGCGCCACAAGCCACACAGCGAATGCCACAATCAATTTATTGGAAACCAAGTTTGGTGAACGTGTTATCTCACGAAATGGCCCAGTCGATTGGCCGCCTCGGTCGTGCGATTTGACGCCGTTAGGTTATTTCCTGTTGGGCTACGTCAAGTCTATGGTCTATGCCAACAAGCCAGCGACGATTGATGAACTTCGTACGAATATCGAACGTGAAATTGCAGCAGTATCGGCCGATTTATGCTTGAAAACCGTCGAAAATTGGGTTCAGCGTCTGGACTTCTGCAAGCGTGCCCGTGGTGGCCATGCAAAAGAAATCGAGTTCCATACATAATGGCGTTGAACGTACTTTCACAGGAATAAAGAATTTGATTGGTATCTAAATCTATGTATCTACGTAGCGCTCTTATTGAAAAACCCTTTACTAGTTAGTTCCAACACACCTAAGGCGCCTGTTGAAAAATATTGTAATTTAAATGGATCTTGTAATGGATCTTTTGTTAAGAAATTTTTTATTTATTGAATGTATTTTTTTTAAAAAAAATTATATTTTTTGGCCCGTTTTGTAAAAATAGTATGATATTTTCCCGAAAAGTTCCTTTCTTTGATGAGAGGTACTTCTTTTATTAAAATAAAAAAAATGGTTTCCCGTTACATCCCATGAAAGGATTAGGGAGAGCTTCTCACAAACCAGCGAGCTGCGCACGTTCTAGTTTTATACGCACTGAATGGGTCCTACAGATTTACACCGTTTCCGAACGGTATTTTGACAAGCTTTTTCATGGCTGAATACTCGATAGTGTCGCCGTCACTAAACTCAGAAAAGCCTAAGAGTATGAATTTTTTTTCCAAAAAATACTTTTTTAGGATCAGGTACTTTTTAAAGAAGTGGTACTCTTTTTGGATAAGGTTATTTTTTTAAGAAAATTTACTTATTTTCAGGAAGGCTACATATCTCAAGCAAACAAATGAAAAGGTGGTACTTTATTTTTAAGAAATGGTACTTTTAAACAAAAATAATTTTTGTAAGAAAAGATATTTTTTGTAAGAGAAGGTTTTTTTTGAAGAAAGGCTTTTTTTTACGAAAGAACAGATACAATTTTAAGAGTAGGTACTTATCTCAAGAAAAGTTATTTTGTTTTACAAAAAAGGTATTCTTTAAAGAAAACGTAGTTTTTTAAGAAAAGGCAATTTTTTGTAAGATAATGTACTTTTTTAAGAGACGGTACTTATTTAAAAAATTTCTTGTTTTAAGAAAAGGTACTTTTTGTAAGAAAATTTACTTCTGTAAGCAAGGGTACTTCTTTAAGATGTTATTTTTTTAAACTTCTTTCACTTTGGCTTTTCTAAATTTACTTTTTATTCGGTTCAAACTACATATGTAATAAACAGGCTCCACCTAGAAAATTTCCCATTAAACAAGAAATATGTTAGTCTGGACACAAACCAAAAGTACGAGTGTAAGAGTGCTGCCAAATGTAATTCCATGCTGAGGGTTGTGTTTCATGGATTTGCCAGTCTTGCACTTTAGCTTTTCTAAGCTTACTTGTTATTGGGTTCAAAACCACAATACACAGGCTCCACCTAGAAAACTTCCCTTTAAACCAAACCAAACCAAAAGTACCCAATATAGTTGATAATAATGGGTTGTAATAAAGTAGTTAAAAAGAAGTTGTTTAAAAATTTTTCATTTAGTTCCCATCCCGCAACGTGCGATAAGGAACTTCGTTCCCAAAAATATATGTCCGTTTGCCGCAAATGAATTCTTCAAATTATGTTTAGTTGTCTGAAATGTCGATTTTACGAAACAAAAGTTTTCTTTTCTAAAACAGAATTAAATTTCTTAAAGGAATATAATAAAATGTCAGCAACAATCCATAAACCATAAAATTTGGTGAATTGCAGGAATTTTTCCTTTAGTTTAAAAATTTTTGATCCAAATGTGGTTTATGCAACTAATAACTATTATTAGTTGTAATGTCTGTTACATCCGTTATTTCATTTTTATTTTGCGATTTTTCGGTTGCACATTGCGAATGAGGTTGCTGTGGGGAGTCCCATACAATATGGTTGCCGAGCTACAGCTTGTTAAAGTTTGTTTAAGTATCAGACCAAACGACGACCATATCTAGCTACTACATACCCGTCGTCTGTCCAATGGATGCAACGGTGGTGTTCCCTTAATAGATTTAAAGCAGATTCTGTTCATGTTCATATACAGAATATGGAACTAATACTCACAGCAACATTTTGAATTTCCCCCAAGCGGAATGCAATATTTTTTCATCATTAATGTAGAATTCATATGGTTTGTTCAGTTTTGATGTACAAATGCGAGTACGTAAATATTTTAAAAATACTCGACTAGGAATATTTGTACGCTTGAACAACCATCGAACATTTGCACATACAATTTCAATGTAAGTTACACTGTTTCCTAAGGGTTATTATCATTTTGTCTGTTATACTTATAGACTTACAATAAAGTACAAACCGAGGTCAATAATTGAAATAGTTTTGAAATGGAATAATAATTGAAATTGATTAATTTTGTCCAAGGATGCTAAGGGTCTTTGTTTTATTAAACTAGCTGATGTGTTTTGGCGCAAGTCCGGTGCTGAGACCCTTGAAATTCTTATAGAAACACACTTACCGACCTGCATGCACATCGGTAGCGGTAGAAATATAGGTTCTACCACTGGGTCTGTCCCGGACATTTCCAGTCCTGATAACACACAGCTGGGAATGATTGCTAATGTGGCCGATGATTCAAGGTTGTTTTGGGTTATTCACAGCTTTAGGCCCCTTAAATCTTAAGCTCCGCATTGAATATTACTGATTACGTTGCAGAATTGGACCAGTTGTACCACTTCATATCTTCTGGTTGTCGCGAGTTGACTTTGGATTCGAATAAATGAAGCAAGTTCTTGTTTTATTTGTACCCCAATCGGTTAAGACTAGTCCTGTTTCTCATAAGCCTCTCACATTTCTGTTGTCCGTTTTGGGGAGAATGATTGATCCTCTTTATATGTGAGTACTAGAAATAGTATTAACCCGCGGTAGTTAATAAACCTTGCTGAAGGGGAAATACGTGGAGGGTGTAGGTAAAATGCAAAAACTCGGTGGACTAGGGTTGCCACCCGCCACCGTTCATAATGGCAGTGAATATACAACAGCGAAATAGAAAACATAAACACATAAACCCCTATTTGTTGACGACCCCCGCAAACGCTATAAGGACTACGATTTAAGGATATGCACTTGGAATGTAAGAACTCTATATAAATCCGGTGCAAGTATCCAACTGGCAGATGTCCTCGAAAGTCATAAGGCTGACATTACCGCTATCCAGTAAATGCGATGGACAGTACATGGCTGCCAAAAAAAAAAAACTGCGGCATATACTACAGTTGCCATTGGAAAAAACATGAATTTGTTTGCGGATTTTTAGTTGGCAAAAGACTGCGACACCTAGTCTGTAGGTTCAATCCCACAATCCGCATAAAAGCGAAATATTTTTATATTTCCCTAATTTGTGTGCATGCGCCGACAGAAGAGAAACATGATGATGCGACTAGAGGAAACGTATGACCGCTGCCCTAGCCATGCCATTCATATTGAACTAGGAGGTTCTAATGCCAAAGTAGGAGGAAAATGTGTTACATCCAACTACTGGCAATTTCAGTCTACATGCTGACAATTCCGACAACGGTATGAGACTGATTGACTTTCAAAAAATATGGTCGTTAGTGGTACAAGATTCCAGCATAAAGACATCCACAAGGCTACTTGGGTATCCCCTGATTAAAGAATGAAGAACTAAATTGATCACGTGGTAACTGACTGAAGGCACTCATCCAGTGTAATGGGCGTACCAGTGATCAGAGCAGCTAACATCGATTCTGATCACTACCTAGTAGCGGCAAAGGTTCGTACAAGATTAAGTAGAGCGAAAATCGTACGAAACCAGACGCAGAGGAAGCTGGACATCGGAAAGCTGAAATTACTAGAGGTAGCCACAGCCTACTCAAGGAAGCTCTCGCAACATTTGACACAGAACCCACCCCGTCCCGACGACGATCCTGAAGTGCAGTGGAAACCCATTTCAGACTCTATAAAAACTGCTACAACAACCGTACTTGGGTTTGATAAACCGCTTCGCAGCAAACTATGGTACGATGAAGAGTGTCGCATTGCAAATGATGAAAAGAACGCTGCACGCAGGCAATGCTTCAGTCAATTGCAGCACGAGCTGTGTCTGAGCGGTATAGGGAATAAAGGTAGGAGGTAAACCATCACTTTAGGTGTAAGAAACGGCAGTGGAGAAAGCGCGAGAGTCAGAAAATTGAGACATACAGAAGGAAGAACGAAGCCCGAAAATTTTAGCGAAAAGTCAAAAACCGGACTAATGGACTTGGTTCAGGGCCCCCCTTCTGTAAAGACAAGGACGGAAATCTCATCGCAGATGTGCAGTGTATGTTGGGAATATGGAGAGATTATTTCTCTGCGCTTTTGGTACCTGAGATATCCAATGCGGAGACAATCGATCAAAATTTTTACGACGGTGTCGATTGCCCCCCCCTTCAACCAAGGCGAGGCCAGAACAGCTATTGCTCGGCTTAAGAACAACACAGCCGCAGCAGCCGATGGATTACCGGTAGAGATGTTTAAGGCTGGCGGCGATGAGCTGATAAGGTGCATGCAACAGCTCATTATCAAAATTTTGTTAGATGAATGCATGCCCGACGATTGGAGTATCAGTGTACTATGTCCCATATTTAAAAAAGGTGACCCGAGTCTGTGTGCCAACTACCGTGGAATAAGCCTATTATCCATATCATATAAGGTTCTATCAACTATAATGTGCCGCTGATGCTGTATTTTTGTTCCCTGAGAAATCGTTGTCTACCTTTGAAATCTAATGCAAACTGCGTTGGGTAGACTATCGGCTGTGTGTTATACGTTGTGGTTTTGGGATACAACCCTTGGAGACAGAGTTAGTTCTTTTCTTGCGTTAACGAAATATAGCGGAGTTTAGGAGGCCGCTACGTTGCGATGTCGAGCAATATTTGTCTTCGGAGGCTAAATTTCTTGGTGCCAGCCTTGATCAGAAATCGAACTGGAAGCGGAATTCTGGTATACTCATACTCTATAGCTGCCCGAATTCAATATACAAGGTGGCGCAAAAGTAATCCTCCTATCAGAAAATGCTATAAATTTTGCGATTGGCCCCTAATGTCAGTTCTGTTTTGACATTTGTGTAGTAAACACATGCGAAATACACGTTAATAAACAATGTTACGCTACACTGCTCCAGATCGCGGAATATTGCTGACTATTTATTTGACCAATAATCGGTCGGTGACTTTGAATTTGTCGCAGATTTCCTGGCCGTCCAACGCCTACTGGTGAAACACTGCGACGTTTAGCCGCTCGCCTCGAAGAGACTGGCACAACACGAGATGCTGCCAGGCGTGGCAGAACCCGGAGTAGCCGTTCTGCAGAGAATATTGCTGGTGTAGCCGAGGATGTCATGGAAGCGCCGTCGACATCGACCAGACGATGTGCCACGCAAATGGGTATCAGTCGACGGTCTTTACAGCGAATTTTGGTACAAGATTTGAAGATGTTTCCGTACAAAGTCCAGACGGTGCATCATCTGTTAGCTGCTGACCGCCAATCGAGTCTATCATACGCTCAACCCATCCTTAATCACCACCAAGAGGAAGATGATTTTTCATCAAAAATAATCATGAGTGATGAGGCCCATTTCCATCTTAGCGGGTACGTAAATAAGCAAAATTTACGCTTCTGGGGCACTGAAAATCCGCGTGTAACCCACGAAGAGCCATTACACCCGCCGAAAGTCACTGTATGGTGTGCTGTTTTCGCTGGAGGAGTCATCGGACCTTGTTTCTTCGAAGACGTCGCGGGCCAAACGGTTACTGTGAATGGTGAGCGATACAGAGCAATGATCAACGAGTTCTTTTTGCCGCAACTTGATGAATTGGGATTGGAAAACATGTGGTTCCAACAGGACGGTGCCACGGCACACACTGCACGTGCCACAACCGATATGCTGAAGGATGCATTTCCCGGGCGCCTAATCTCCCGTTTTGGCGATTTGCACTGGCCAGCATGATCGCCTGATTTGACCGCTCCAGACTTCCTTTTGTGGGTCTTTTTGAAGTCGCGGGTTTATGTCAACAAGCCTCAGACTCTTGCAGCTCTTAAAGACAATATCCGTCAAGAATGTGAGGACGTATCGCCGGAAGTTTTGGCCAAAGTGATGGAAAATGCCATAAAAAGGGCTCAAATGACAATCAACTGTGGCGGCGGCCGTTTACATGACATCATATTCTCGACTTGATGTAAAAAAATTAAAAGACCAAATAAAAATAATCCACAAGAAGAATCAAAGTTTTTAATTTTTTTTAAATTACAGCCAAAAAACATCGGAAGTTTACTTTTGCGCCACCTTGTATAATAGATGGGGACTCTAACCAAAAACCGTATTCTGGTTGTATACGACAATTGTTCGCCCAATTATTATTTATGGTCGTGTGGTGTGAAGAATCATCCTAGGGATGGATTGCCGCCATGTGCATCTATGGCGCATGGAAGAGTACTTCTCAGGCGGGCTTGGATATTTTACTTGGTTTCGCTACTCTGGATATTTATGCAACACGATGGAGGTCAGCATGCTCAAATGTGGCATGCAATTATTCCCCTTCAAATGAGCTGATTATATGCTGGTGCTTAATCGAGTCGGATCTCTAACTCTACTTTACCGACTGTGGATCTAGAAAGATGTCATGTGATATTTATACTAAAAAAACCGTTTCCCATGAAGGGATTGGGGAGAGCTTCTCACAACCAGTGAGTTGTGCGCTTTCTAATTTTTCACTCACTGATTGGGACCTACAGTTTTTACACCGATTCCGAACGGTATTTTGAGAAGCCTTTTTAATGGCTAAATACTCGAAAGTGTCGCCGTCACTATGCGAGGTGACCGCCGCCGAATGAAATTTTTTTTAAGGTGGTCAGAGCAGGGATCTTATGTACAAGAGGCGCGCACACTACCCATTGCACCACCGATATTTATACTGGACTGCAGTAATTGGATGGATGGACGGCCCTCTTTACCGGCGGGTTAATACCTCTTTACCGACTGCTTGAAAAAATATTTTATTATGGGAGTGGGGATCTTCAGCAAGTACCTCCAACTTAACTTGTCCTTGAGACTGGATGATACCTAGAAGCTGAAATTCTGGTCATTATGGGGCTGCAGAGACGCTGGTTAACTTAATTTCAATTGTTCCCAGTGACGCTGTTTAACTCAATTTCAATTGTTCCCAGAGAGTATATCATCTGCCTTGACAGTAAAACGACAATCTGGTCGAAAATTGTCCTCACAAGCTGTTGCTCTGCTGTATCCGCGGCCATGATAATGTTGCAGGTAACGAATCAGCAGACTATATTGGTAGGAAAGGCCAGAATAGGTATGCTCCAAAGCTTAAAGGAAACTGTGGCCGATGCTGATCTTGATCACTACGTTGATAGTAATGCGGCTCTCAATGCATTCAGAACCTACTCGTGCAACTCGAAACTGGTTAAGGAATGGAGACGAGTTCTGAAATGGATAGCACCACACACGGTAAAACACTGCTGTATCTTCGGCCATAGTACGATTGCAGTGGCCGAATTGACAGTCTTTCTTGCTGGCAAATATTGCTCTATGAATAGCCAAAACTCGTATGCCTCTGCAAGTTCACCGATTTGCTACCTGTCTGAACTGATTACTTATCTGAACTTTTGGGGCAGCCGTGCGATCAACACCATATTGATGACGAAGAATGACTGTATTACTCCAATTCTAATGTTGCCGATGTTGGACTCGAACAGGACACGGACGCTAACTCCAGTGAGAAAACCTGATGTGCGCCTTCTCGTTGGGGTTATCACGGGCAAAGTATATGTTACAGACCTTACCAGTGGGTCGGATTGAGTCTCTTTTGTGGTGCATGACAGATGAGTAAAATCCACAGAAGAATAAAATCTAATCTAAAATAAAAAAGATTTTCAAAGAATCTGTTACACTCCCTCGTTCTCCACCCCAAAACTATGCAATTTATTTTTTTTACCTTTTTTCCCGTGTTCAGGTCCATAGGTAGCAAACCGTTCAAAATTCAAGGAAACAATCAACTACAAAAATTTACCTAAGATCTCAATAAACAAATTTCTAGAACATATAAACTTCCTAGAGATGATTCTTAACACTGTTTAGGTAGCACGCAAAAGTGAAAAATTTCCCGAAAATTTTTTAATTCCATTTTATTTACCTTTTTTTCCTGTTCAGGTCCATAGGTAGCAAAAAATGAAATATGCCTGGCCAGAACCATGTGTTTGTCCAAGGGTTAACACCGTTTAGGTAGCGCTTAGGTATCACGCGATCATGCACCGACAGCAGCAGCACAGGCAATGCAGTAAGCTCAGCACACGCAACAAGGGACGCAGCACACAATATAAAAGCGACACGACGCTCACATCGAGGCATTACACAGCGCGACGTCAACGAGAGCTCAGCGGTGAAAGTTATAAAGTGAAAGTGAAAGAAAAAAAAGTGAAAGTGCTACAGTATAATTCGCACACAACATTGGCAACTGACAATTTCAATATGCAGTGTGAAAATATTGATTTATTTTGCTACGTTTGCGGTCATCAAACCAGAAAAAAAACATCTACAAGATTTCAGAAGGAAAAGAATCTTTTAGCTAGTGAATTCTAAAGAGCATATACATTGTTTTTCGACGAAGTGGACTTGACCGGTGAAAATTACACACTTAATACAGTGTGTCGCCAATGTTATAACAATCTCATGGCATGGTTGAGTGAGGCAGAGGTACTATGAAGTATTGTAAGCCGGTAAACTGGATTAATCGCCCAGGTGATCATGATGCAACCAGTTGCTATGCATGCGTAAATTACACATGTCGTCTAAATCGACATTCTGAGAAGAACAAAATTTATAAAGCAACTGCAACAGCCACACTACCAGTGCTTGCACCTGAAAATTTTGTATCACCAAGGCCGCCAACTCCAGATCGTACTACAGAATTTACAGCAATGAGTACAGCAAGTGGTGTTACTTATGAAGATCCATTTGATACCGATTATGAGCCCCAACAGGGAAGAGATGGACCACAACTAATAACACAAATGGAAATGGATTTCATTGTGGCCATATTGGGATTATCGCAGCGACTTGCAATATTTTTGACAGCTTTTTTAAAGCAAAGAAAACTCACACATGCTAATGTTAAGTCTACGGCGTACCGCAAACGACAAGCTGAATTTCAGATGCTCTACACTCTAAATGATGACAATTCGTTCGGTTACTGCAACGATATAAAAGCTTTGGTGGTAAAAATGGGATTGAACTACATCGCTAGTGAGTGGAGATTATTTATTGATGGTTCTGTTTCAAGCTTGAAAGCAGTGTTGTTGCATGTGTCGAACCGAAAACCTTCCATTCCGCTAGCAATGGGTATCAACATGAAAGAAAGCTATGAAACATTGAAAGATATAATGGAAAAAATCAAATATTACGAAAATAAATGGAAGATTTGCTGTGATTTGAAGGTCATCAACATTTTGCAAGGGATCATCGATAAGGGCGGCTTCCCAAAATTCTTTTGTTTTCTTTGTAATTGGGATTCACGCTCACCTCTGAATCAATTCCAATGTAACTCGTGGAGGCCAAGAGGAAGTGTGGATGAACAAATACAACAACATAGACTGAAGAATGCACCTTTAATTGACATCTTGCTGCCACCGCTCCACATAAAATTGGGAATTGTTAAAAAATTCATCGAAGTGGCCGTTGTAAATTGTCCAAACGCATTCGACTATTTGAAAAGCGTTTTCCCAAAGTGTAGCGATGAGAAAATTAAATAAGGTATTGTAGTAAATTTAAAACGAATTTTTGTTCACCTAATTGTACTATTTACACTATGTTAATGTTTTCTTTTCTGTCTTTATTTTTTGTTTTCATTTAACAGGCGTACTTAATGGCCCTGACATTAGAAAGCTATTCAAGAGCAACTTTGATTCATCGCTTGATGAAAATCATTCAAGGGCATGGATTTACCTTCAACGTGTATGCACCAAGGTCTTGGGAGGGGATCGAGACGCGGAACCGGAAGCAAGAGAATGGGCGAAACAAATGCTGCATTATTTTGAGATAATCGGCGCATCGATGACATTAAAGCTGCATTTTCTTCATTTTCATTTTGACGATTTTATCAAACAACTCCCTACCGAATCCGATGAGCAAGGAGAACGGTTTCACCAAACCACAATGCCCATGGAAAAACGGTACAAAGGCAAAAACCTCGACGCATTGCTTGCAGAGGTATGTTGGTGGAGTCACAAGATCACCCTGTATGATGTTAATGAAGCATTTGAAGAAGAAAGAGCTGATGATGGAGGGCAGCCTGGAAGCAACGTACCTGTGGACACCATAATTGCTGAATCAGAGTCAGATTCGGACGATTCGGACGACGATTTGGATCCACAACTTAAGAGAGCGCGATTTGCAAGTCCAGGGCCATCAACATTATAAACATAATACGAATACTTGTTTTTAATATTTTTGTAATAGATAGCATAGTATATCAATGTTGAAGTAAATAAAAAACAAATGAAATTGAAAAACGGTGTTAAGAATAATTCCCAGGAAGTTTATATGTTCTAGGAATTTGTTTATTGAGATCTTAGGTAAATTGTTGTAGTTGATTGTTTCCTTGAATTTTGAACGGTTTGCTACTTATTGACCTGAACACGGGAAAAAGGTAAAAAAATCGATTTTTTTTAAGTTTTTTGCGATTTTGATCTGGAAGGTGAAGTTTTTATATGTTCGCAATTTACCGAGGCCCCAAATCTTTGGCGGCCCATAAAAAAAATGCATGACTTTGGGAAACACCGGTCTTTTTTTTTTTAGTCTTTTATCACGTAGTGGTGTCCGTATATGGTTATTTTGCCATGACTTAAAAAATTACACACAGTGTTAGTTTGCTGCATGGTTTGCTTCTGGTTGCTTATCGGTCTTTCATCTTGTCAACTATTTGCTATCAATTACCAAGTTCATACCCCCTGGGTTGAACCTATATTTTGAAGTGGATAAACGATTGCAAAATTCTTAGGGTCTAATTTATCGAATGTCATACTATCCACCGATTTGTGAAGAGAAGAGTGAAATCAAATTCTCTTTAACTTGGGCGAATTAGTACCTTCATTTAGTTTTAAATTTATGCTACCAGATAAGGATAAAATTTTCATTTTCATTATTGCTGTTCAATTCCATATGCAGCCCTGAAAATTTGCGACACTAGGTGAAAGATTTGTAGAAAAAGCCTATAGATCTGTACGAAGCCGTGTGCATATCGCTCTGCTAATGTTTACGCCATACGATTCACTCTCCGCAAATGCAAGTTTTGAGATATCCAATGATTTCTCGAATGGTGTAATATTCTCTTTAATTACTTTATATTCGAAGTTTAACAACTTTAATGTTATTTAATTCAAATGGAAATGGTTTAACTTGACATTCTGTCTAGTAAATATTTTAAAGTAAATAGTAATCCATTCATGTTTGCATTACATTGCATTTTACTCGTGTTGCATGTAACATTAAAGGATGTGGACATTAGGGTTATATCTATTTTTTTTGGTCCAAATTTTCAACCGATACCACAATTGTGTATTGATAACAAAAATATTAATTATTTTTTTTCTGGGACCAAATTTCTAACATGCCGTCAAAATTTGACACTTTCGACAAGGTCTGTTATTTTTCTAGATTTTTGGATTATTGCAAAAATGTTCAGTGTGAAGACTACTAGAATTTGGTGAACCAATTCCATTAAAAGCCCTTTAAGACAATATTCTATAAGCAGAAGTTTTATAAGAGACCTACCTTTTTATTGTTTATTGAACGTTCATAATACGCATTGCCTGTAGGCTTTACACTACAACAAAGATAATCAAGTGTTACGAGAAATCAGGGTTCGTATTGCGTATTTAATGGGTTACCATGGGTTACCCTGGGAATTTCTCATCACGATTACCCATTACCCTCAGAGTAATGGGGAAACAATGGGTAGTTACCTACGCCTATGGGTAATGGGTTAGAGTTGCCCATCCCTATACTTGATCGAAAATATGAAAAAATTAGAAAAAATTTCTATATCTCGGAAACGGATCGTCCAATGGAGAAATAACCAATTTTTGAGAGTTTGTAATCGGGTTTTACAAAGTAGTCGAATTCGTATGGAAGATTTTTTTTTTAAAAAATCGGCAAATTAAGAAAATCGTCAATTCGTTGAAAGACTTTTTTTTTCAAAAAATAACCAATATAAGAAAAATCGCTGAAATACAAAAATGGCTATAACGCGGAAACGGTGCTTCCAATCGTAGAATTAATGAATTTTGTACATCCATGCACTGAACAGGAAAGCATCGTCACGGGGATGAAAATGTCCATCATCCCAACAACGTTTGTCATTGAAAGTGAGCTGACTTACAGTTCCATTCCCGCTGTGAAAATGTGTTCATTAACTGCAAATTGTTCGTTACTGTGGTGAAAGTAAGGTTGTTGCTGCAATGAATTTGCTTCGTTATTGTAACGAATTAGTTTCGTTACTGCAATGAATTTGTTTCATTGTTGCAACGAATAAGTATCGTTCTTACAATGAATTTATTTATGTTTGCAAATTCATTGCAGCAATGAATATTTTCAAGTGTGATTGAAATTATTTATTGAAAATATACTGAATATACTGCTAGTATTACATTGCAAATGTTTTGATAAAAAATTTTGAATTTTTGTTTCGAAAATGGTCCCAATTATATAAATATATTAAATCCATTCCATGTTGAAAAACTCATCTGGAGAAGATTGTGGTACTCGAGGGGTTGAGTGTTATTGTGGCTTTTGAATTCAGGTTCTGCAATTAAAAACAAATATGAGGAATTTATTATTAAGATTTCTATTTCAGATATGTAGATATCTATGCCTGTACTTACCATAAACGTAAGCTATACTCTTTTAATATAGAACCGCATCATTGTTTTCTTATATTTTGCAATTGTTATTGTGTTAACGGTACTGCCATTCAATTGTAGCGCCAAATCTCCCCGTCATTAAGCCAGTGGTCACTCTGCAAACATTTTCTTCAACTGCTTTTTTATTTATTTTAAAAAAATTTGTTAACATTTCGATTGGATTCTATAGCGGCGTATAGTGACTAAATCTATCAAAGTCAGATTCTATGCTGCTGCTAAAACCAGATTTCAAGCTGCTGCTAAAACCAGATTTTCTGCGAAAGAGAATAATGACGTGTTAAACAAAAATGAGCGAGCAAGAGAGCAATGAAAGAGTGGTGTGGCAGGGGTGAGTGTCTATAGCGTATGTATTAACATAATAATGTATGTATTTACATTGGTCTGTTGCTGTTGTTGAACGGACATATAAAGCATAGCCACGCAAAATTTCATTTGCAAGCTTGCGCAGTCGACGTAATGGTGACACAATAATACGTCAGCTACTTCGGACAAAGTATGTGTGATGTTGTGTGTTTGGTTGTTTCGTTGTTGTTGATACGGCCAAACAAAGCGAGTCATTCGATGTTCGGCATTGCCCGGTGTATACAAAAAAACTATTATTTTTTATTTTCCAACGTAACATTTACTAATGTATTCGTAGAAATCGAACAGGTACCGTGTAGCAAAAAGGTGTTAACACATCATCCGTGAGTTCGAACACTCATTGATTTTTTTTTGTTTTGTTCCGTCACGCGCATACACACACACACACACAAATGTTCAGTTACATATTTCGAGGTAGTTTTCTGTTATCGAAGCGTTACCTTTTTTATTGTTGTGTTGCTCCTTGCATTCTGTTGATTTATAAATACTCAGTTTACACAAACGATCACAGCAAACACATAAATTCACAAAATTGATTTTTCCCAATAAAAGATTATTACTAAGTATAACTAATTAGTCTTTTTAACAAATTTAAATTATTCCGGCGGAGAAAGATGTCTACCACTATCGGTTGTTGCAAAGAAACTGATTTAAGATGTGTATGTGACCCACCACTCACGCTCACCATTTTCTCTTGCTGGCCTCTTTTTTACGCTATCTCATTTTTTCGATTGGTCTTCTCTCTTTACCTTCATAAAAATTAGTTTCGTCACAATAACGAAATTGTTTCGTCAACTAACAATTTTGGCAAACCTCAAAAGTAAATAAATAATAAATATTAAACTATGACAAGTAACGGTGCGTTTACACGTGACAGTTTGCGACAAGACAGTTGCGAATATGTATTAACTGTCAAAAACAGAAAAATTGTTTGTGTGACGTACGCGTCCAGCCAGTTATAAAGACAGTACAGTTTTAAGCAACCGCCGACAGTGTAGTTTCGTTAAATTTCGTGCTCTGATTTTTTGTTTTTACAATGGAACTGATGTACTCTGCAAAATTAGACATGTATTCATATTTATATGTTTGTATTGTCAAACAATATGTCAATAAAAATTAGAAAAATTTTCAAATACAAATATATTTCCCAATTTGTAAAGTCGTTTGCGATGTTTTGCTTTTTTCTCAAATTACTACGAAACGTCACCGATAGCGAAGATGGCTGAACTAGTAGAGGTTGACGCAGTTGGATTTGTTGTAATTGTGTGAACCAACAACAAGCATTTAGTTTTTGTTTCATGACTGTAACCGTCAAATTCAACACAGATCCATATGAACAAACACAGTAAACAAAAAAGAACAACAACAAAATACACTGAATTTAACAGATGGAGTCATAAGAAAGCAAAATCAGTTGTTCTATTGCGCCAACCTTTACTAGTTCAGCCATGATCTGGCCGCTTATGTCAAATCTCTTGCCGAAGTTACTGTCCATAGAGTAAATATGGGTAGAGAAAATCTTTCACTCACCAAATTTCTGACATTTGTCCTCGTGTGATGTATACGTTTGATGTTGAAAAGAATTGCTTTACTAATACCAGATAGAGGCAATGGTTCAAAACGACGAACAAAATAACAACAACGGCATTTCGTTTTGTGCGTTAAAATTAATGTGTTAAATACAACACAAATGTATGCTAACAATAACAGTCAATAAAAAAGTTTAAAACACATTTAAATTTCACAGTTTTTCACCAAAATGGCATGAAAAATTAAAGCAAGAAGTTATTGTAATTCCACCTGGTGTATATCACTTTTCGTCAAACATCTCTCTATCACACCGACCGCATCACGAAGAGTGTGAAATGAAACGTCAGATGAGAGAATAAGTTTATCTAGGTATGTATTAGTCTATGTTACTGTCATTGAAAAATCAGAGACAGTGGCGAGGCAAATGAGAGAAGTGTAAGTGTGGTAGTAAAAATGTGTGAATGTATTTCTACTGTCGGAGCAAAACTGACCCGTGTAAACGCCAGGTAAGAGATAAACCAAATATCAGTAATTTAAATATCACTACTTTACTGTTTTTGTTATTTTTAACCCATTTTTCTACAAAATTCAAATTAAATAAAATTGTTGCAGGAACGAAAAGTAAGTTGTTGCAGCAACAAAATGAAAAATTGTCAAAGAAATCATGTATGACATTTTTCGTTGCACCGGCTATCAAATTGTCGGATATATGACACTTTTCATTATAGCAACGTAAAAACATTAACGAAAATGTTTCATCCATGCAACGAAGCGTTGTTCTTTCAGCGTGGAAGGCGTTAACCAATAAATGTCTTCAATATGCCATCATTTAAAAAAAAATCGGTAACACATCGTCGTTCGCAAGTTATTGTGTTCTATACCGCAAAATAGAAAAAAATTGAGATAAGACTGATTTTTGGGTTAATTTTTCGAGATCTTTCGATCTGTGTAATCAGTTTGCTTTAATTCTTTATAGTTTCCGAAATATTATACATCGACTTTGTGCTATACAACACTTTACTGACAAGCATCGTAATCTATTGTGTTCTATATGCAAAAAGTCGTGCATATAGAACAAAAACTGAGCAAAAAAACTAAATAAAAATTTATTTTTTTATATAGTTCCATATGCAAGTCCAGTTAAAGTTAGTAGTAATTGGGAGGTCTTTGCATATTCTTATTTGTTTTAATTATTTCTTTTCTGTGACAATACACATAGACTAATACCAATAGGTATGATAGTATTTTTGGGCAATTTGCTTTACCTCAACCGAAAATCAGCTGACGATTGTAGCACAGTAGAAAATCTTCAAAGAGGAATGCCAAATGAGCAAATAAAAGAATCTATATTGGTATTAGTATATGCTTCACTTGGCAAGTGAAATAAAACAAAAAAAAAAGAAAGAGTATGCAAAGCCCGATAGATTTTACTGAGGTACACGTGTTTTTTATTGTTACTTAAGAGAATAATTGAAGATTAACCTTCGGTAAGCAAGTATTGAGCTCCGACGATTTACTTAGTGATCCGGATTTCGCCGTTCCAAATAGTTCAGACGACTTGTCAAAGCAAAACAATGCAACGCAAAACACCAGCAGTAGCTGTAGAAGTTCAGCCGACGAATCCGACGTTGAATCGCTGCCCCGTAAAAGAAAAAATATGGTTAACTCACCGAAGCAGTATTTGCGTAAAATACGTAGACAGCATGGCGAACAGTAGTGGTCTTCATGAAAGCTCGAAAGAACCTCGTAAACTCGAAAACGTCGTAAACTTGCACAGCAAACGTCAAAACAAACGAATTTCCCATACAAAGCGACTTGCTCAAAAGTGGGAAGTTTTCGAGGCAAATTTGCTGCGCAAACGTGGGATGGAGAAACGTGTAAACTTTTGACATTTCCTTGTCATCTGACTAGGATGGATAAATAAGGTGATAGCACTAGAACAGTAGAAAAAGTACACATACATGATACATGCAATTGCTACTGCTACCACCTTATGTATACATCTTGGTCAGCTGATATGGTTTTGAGCACACCTACGCTGAGCAACTTTACCTGGTGCCTCATGCAACGGTGCGTGGGAAACTTGCGCTGAGCAAAAGTTCTCGGCTTTCACGTTTGCATGAATGCCGCTATTATGTTTCAACAAAAGGAAAAAAATGAGACCACCATGCACATCTGAATGTTATTTTTCATGTAGTGAATTATTTTCTGAAAATGACCGACAAACAATTTTTGAAGATTTCTGGTCGCTCACAGACAGCCAAAAGAATAGTTTTTATAGCAAATTTGTGTCAGTGCAAAACGTCAAAAGAAGAGTTGCGCAACATTCGTTAAAAAAACCAAAAAGCTTTAGGTACGACCTTAAAACCTTCAAAGAAAATGTAATGCAATGGAAAAATAGAATATATTATCATTTCAAGCACCTTTGCGATCCATCAACGGGTGTTGTCAAAGAATTACGAAAGGGAAAGCATGTTAAGAATGTTATTTCAAACGAAACGAAGGAAAAAATAAGGGATCATATAAAAAGTTTCCCAGTCGTTGATTCACATTATTGCAGAGCAAGTACATCACGTCAGTATTTGGAGCAAGGATTAACAGTAAGTAAAATGTTTCGGTTACAAGTATTTTTAAAAAAGAATTTAATCTCGGATTTTTCGTGCCAAAAACGATCAGTGCGATCGTTGTGTGTTGTTTCAAAAGCACAAACAATCAAATTATTTAGATGAAAAGTTCAAAAAAATGTATGAAGAACATTGCAGTGAAAAAATTAATTGCAAAGTTGAGCGTGAAAAAGACAAAGCCATTAAATCCGATGACACCTTAGTTGTTTGTTTCGACTTACAAAGTGTTTTTACATTACCAAAAGGGCTTCCGTCTATTTATTATTATAAGAGAAAACTTCCCGTTTTCAATATGACGGCAACAGTATGTTTGAAAAACAAAACAGAATCAAACATAACTTACTGCGCTATTTGGAACGAGGTACAAGGAGGCGCAAAAGTAATCCTCCTATCAGAAAATGCTATAAATTTTGCGATTGGCCCCTAATGTCAGTTCTGTTTTGACATTTGTGTAGTAAACACATGCGAAATACACGTTAATAAACAATGTTACGCTACACTGCTCCAGAACGCGGAATATTGCTGACTATTTCTTTGACCAATAATCGGTCGGTGACTTTGGCACAACGTGAATTTCGTCGCAGATTTCCTGGCCGTCCAACGCCTACTGGTGAAACACTGCGACGTTTAGCCGCTCGCCTCGAAGAGACTGGCACAATTGCTGGTGTAGCCGAGGATGTCATGGAAGCGCCGTCGACATCGACCAGACGACGTGCCACGCAAATGGGTATCAGTCGACGGTCTTTACAGCGAATTTTGGTACAAGATTTGAAGATGTTTCCGTACAAAGTCCAGACGGTGCATCATCTGTTAGCTGCTGACCGCCAATCGAGTCTATCATACGCTCAAGCCATCCTTAATCACCACCAAGAGGAAGATGATTTTTGATCAAAAATAATCATGAGTGATGAGGCCCATTTCCATCTTAGCGGGTACGTAAATAAGCAAAATTTACGCTTCTGGGGCACTGAAAATCCGCGTGTAACCCACGAAGAGCCATTACACCCGCCGAAAGTCACTGTATGGTGTGCTGGTTTCGCTGGAGGAGTCATCGGACCTTGTTTCTTCGAAGACGTCGCGGGCCAAACGGTTACTGTGAATGGTGAGCGATACAGAGCAATGATCAACGAGTTCTTTTTGCCGCAACTTGATGAATTGGGATTGGAAAACATGTGGTTCCAACAGGACGGTGCAACGGCACACACTGCACGTGCCACAACCGATATGCTGAAGGATGCATTTCCCGGGCGCCTAATCTCCCGTTTTGGCGATTTGCACTGGCCAGCATGATCGCCTGATTTGACCGCTCCAGACTTCCTTTTGTGGGGCTTTTTGAAGTCGCGGATTTATGTCAACAAGCCTCAGACACTTGCAGCTCTTAAAGACAATATCCGTCAAGAATGTGAGGACGTATCGCCGGAAGCTTTGGCCAAAGTGATGGAAATAAAGAGGGCTCAAATGACAATTAACTGTGGCGGCGGCCATTTACATGACATCATATTCTCGACTTGATGTAAAAAAAATTAAAAGACCAAATAAAAATAATCCACAAGAAGAATCAAAGTTTTTCTTTTTTTTTAAATTACAGCCAAAAAACATCGGAAGTTTACTTTTGCGCCACCTTGTACATAGTGGTTGTTCAGGCAATGACATAGCCAGTGCTGTTATAAAAATTTTACAGAACATAGTTAAGGATTTTAATAATGTTAAGCATTTCATATTGTGGAGCGACTCCTGTGTGCCTCAAAATAAAAATCAGATGTTTTCAACAGCTCTTCTGCAATTCATGCACAACCATAAAAACATTCAAACAATTACCCAAAAATTTTCTGAACCGGGTCATTCGCAAATTCAAAAAGTGAATGCCGTACATAGTGCCATTGACCGACATTTAAAATTAAGAGAAATTCACGGCCCTTTAGAGTTAGTTGAATTATTAAAAACTTATAAATCACCAAAAGTTAACCTTTTTGTACTTCAAATGACAACTGATGACGTTCATTTGTATTCAGTGAAATCAAAAAAACTTGATTTTAAAAATGTCCCTTTTGCATCTATTAAATCTTTGCAATATGAAAAAAATAACCTATTTTCAATATCCTATAAATCATCATTATTGCAAAAAGAATATAGGAAAATTAATATTAAAAAAAAGTCGAAAAGGGGTTTTTTCAACTTCAAAGTATTTATTTGAAGAACATCTTCAGAAGTCAGCTCTTAAAAAAATATCATTAGAGAAAATTAATGATGTAAAAAGTTGATATAACTTTTCATCGATAGATGCAGTGACATTCTATAATAATTTGTTTAATTCATCTTAAATTAAACGTATAATCTTTTGTCTTTGTTTTTTTTTTCAATATTCTCCAAACCATTTCGTAAATAAACCACGAACTTCGTGAGTCAACTGAATTTGTTTAATGGTTTTCTTATTTTGTAGTAGAAACTTACCTTGTCTTAAGATGTTTAAAAATATTACCTTAAGCGGACTTATAAGAACATAATTTTATGATAACAATTTAAATGAAGTCAAGTTGATATGAAATAAAGTTGTTGTTGAATGAAAAAACATTGATTTTTATTTCTTACAATACTTTTTTACATTTTGTTCTATATGCTACAAAACAAGAAGAGTTTCGTAAAAAAGTACATATAGAACAAAGCATTTTTTTTAAACGCTTCTTACTCTTACAAGCTTTTGCAAAGAAGGAAATTTTTTTTGACACAAAAAACCACAAACACTAGTACTTTCTTTGGTAAGAAGCTGACATAAAGCTTAAAGACATTTTTGATATTAAATGACATTTAAATGACAAGTGTCGGGCATTTAAACTACATTTAAATGGAGAATTTTCAACTGTTAAACTGCCCATTAGATCCTCGTTATGTTTAAAGTTGTAATTTCCTTTAAGGCTATAAGAGATCATGTTTTCTCCGGTTAGTGGAAAAATGTAAATGCCGCGGGTGGGATTCGAACTCACATTCCCTGGACGATCGTTTCGATGTTTGTGAAGCATCATCTTCAGCAGCGTCTAGCCCGTTAAGCCAATGCGGTGTGTATTTACACAAGTCACTAACCGAAGACATTTATTGATTGTGTGCAGAGTGATTGGCTGTCGCTACTTTCCTACTTTACGCATTGATGCAGAAGTTTTGAAAGTTCTTTTTATAGAACGAACTATTCTAATTGTAGTTGTCTCGTTCTGTTTTGGTTTGGCCCTACCCAATGTTTTAAATTGAGTTGTCTTAGATCCTCATAATGTTTAAAGTTGTAATTTCCTTTAAGGCTATAAGAGATCATGTTTTCTCCGGTTAGTGAAAAATTGTAAATGCCGCGGGTGGGATTCGAACTCACATTCGCTGGACGTTTTAGTTTTATCGACTTTTTTAAAAAATTATGCCATATTGAAGACATCCATTGGTTAAAGCCTCCTAAGGAGAAAACAATTTATTATTTTTGCGATTGGACGCACCGTTTCCTAGTTGTACTCATTTATTTTAGCGATTTATTTCTTTTGGCGATTTTTTGAAAACAAATTCTTCCATACGAATTAGACCACTTTATGAAAAACCCTTAGAATCCCTGAAAAATTGGTTATTTTTTCGATTGGACGCTCCCGTATCCGAGTTATAGAATGTTTGTCTTTTATGCGCTTAATGTGAATAAAAATACAGAGCGTTTTATACAGACTTAATGTAAATGGTATTTTGAGTAGGCTGCTTGTTGATTCCTAACAGAAATAATATTTATGCGCTTCTAATTACTTTCTGTGCCGACACACATTCTTTTGATCACTCTGACACATTTAAACAGATTTCAAAGAAATTTGGTACCTAGAGTTTGCTTGGGTCAGTGACGAACGCTATTGACAATGGATGATATCAGTCCATGTGTTCATGCAGCTTCCATACAATAGAATTTTTAGCTTGGTGCTATGGACTCTGGATATTAAGAATTTTTTATTTAAGATTTTTCTGTTTTAAAACTTTTCTCAATTTGGCTTTTCTATATTTAGTTTTTATTGGGTTGGTTGGTTACAGGCTCCACCTAGAAAACTTCCCATTAATCAGGAAATTTTCCATCATATGTTAGTCTAGACGCAAACCAAAGCAAAAGTACACAATATAGTTGATAATACTGGGATGTGGCATAATAGTTTTAAAAAACGGTTGTTTAATTTTTTCATTTAGCCCCCATCCCGCAACTTGCGATAATGAACTTCGTTCCAATTATGCTTTTTAAATACCCGGCACATGGTGTATGTGGATGACAGATGACATATGTCTTATGGCCCACAAAATTGATGGCATCGAGACCAAGCGTAGTATTCTAAAAGTCCCGAAAGTGAACGTAAACGCACAAGCCAACGCGAACACCAAAGTCAGAAAGTGGTAGTTTATATATCACTTCGCGTTACCGTTTGTTTACGAAAGCTGTCACTGACATATGCGGTTTATAGTGTTGCCCAACTAAAATAAACAATTATAGATTAGAAAAAGTTATCTTGAGTGAAATGCTCAGACTGAAAAAGATTAAAATATTTAGCTCTATTTCAGTAGATTGACAGATTTGAAGATTGCTATTATTTACAATATGTACTGCAAATATCAACAATATTCACAAAAAATGTGTAAAAACCTATGATATTTTGCGGTTCAATCTGTATAAATTTCCCCATATATGGGCGAATCCAGCTAAAAAAAGTCACTTTTGGAAGTGACATGTCTCTGATTTCGATGAAATTTGGTGAAAAGGGTGAGTATCATAAGAGAAAATTTTTCACAAAATTTTAAGTTTTTTGGAATTTTTTTGTGGCCAAAAATCACGTTTTTCACATATACAGTAAAAGCTCTCTTAAGCGGACACTGACGGTCGCAGCGATTCTGTCCGCCTAAGGGAGATGTCCGCCTAATAGAGCGTTTTCAGGACAAATAAAAAGAACACTCCCACTACTAAGGAAATAAATATGTAACTACATTTCTAACCAATTTGTTATAAGTTTGTATATTTAAATACGTACTAATATCCACGTTCTATAAATGACATATTAATAAATACATAGTATTGTCATGCCGGTATTGTGGCCGTCGGTGGTTCAATGGTAGTGCGCGCGGCTCTTGTCCATGAGAACGTGACGGCGAAACTATCGAGTATTTAGCCACGAAAAAGCATCTCGAAATACCGTTCGGAACCGGCGTAAAAGTGTAGGTCCCAATCAGTGAGTGTAAAACTAGATCCCTTCATAGGAGATGTAACGGGAAACCATTGTTTAAATTATTCACGTATACAAATTTAGATTCATAAATCATGAACTTGAATGCCACATACTGAATAAAAAACTTCAACATTATTTTTGTTGCTGGAAAAATTGACACATTTTTTTTTGTCTATGGTCAAAACAGGGGAATCACAGATCAAAGCACATAGTTACATATTTGTCTGATGCATGAACGCGTTGTTAGTTGATTTATCGTTTATACTTTGTTTTAAAGGGTTTTTCAATAAGAGCGCTACAAAAGTTTTTTTAAATAAAACAAAACCGGTTTTAGATACCAATGAAATTCTTTATTCCTGTGAAAGTACGTTCGATGCCATTATGTATGGACTCGATTTCTTTTGCATGGCCACCACGGGCACGCTTGCAGAAGTCCAGACGCTGAACCCAATTTTCGACGGTTTTCAAGCTTAAATCGGCCGATACTGCTGCAATTTCACGTTCGATATTCGTACGAAGTTCATCAATCGTCGCTGGCTTGTTGGCATAGACCATGGACTTGACGTAGCCCCACAGGAAATAATCTAACGGCGTCAAATCGCACAACCGAGGCGGCCAATCGACTGGGCCATTTCGTGAGATAACACGTTCACCAAACTTGGTTTCCAATAAATTGATAAATTGATTGTGGCATTAGCTGTGTGGCTTGTGGCGCCGTCCTGTTGGAACCACATGTCCTCCAACTCCATATTATCCAATTGGAGCCAAAAATAGCATTCACAGTAATGTGCCGGTCTTGATCAGCACGGAAGAAGTACGGCCCAATGACGCCGCCGGCCCATAAACCGCACCAAACCGTAATTTTTTCGGGATGCAATGATGACTCATGGATTACGTGTGGATTGCTGTCTGACCAGTAACGCATATTTTGCATGTCTGACCAATAACGCATATTATTGGTAGGACGATTATGACAACCATAAATTGGACGTAGCGCACTTAAAGTTGAGGCCACTGACTCCAAATTTCGGTAGTAAATTTTAATAATTTCGACTCGCTGTTGGCTCGTATATCTTTCCATGATGAAATGGCAAACCTTACTGAACAGAAATGTCAAAAGAGCGGGGAAAAATATGGCGTCGTTTGCTGTCGATTTACTTTTGTAGCGTCTCTGTTGAAAAACCCTTCAGTTCGACAATAAAAATTGTTTGAAATCATGTTTTCACAATTTTGTTGTCCGCTAATGGGAGATGTTTGATACCGAAAAAGTGTCCGCGTCCGTCCAAGGGAGCGTCCGCTTACAAGAGCATAATTTCTTCCTGAAACAAGGCGCCAATTTTGGGACCAAGATATTTGTCCGCTTAAGAGAGCTGTCCGGCTATAAGAGCTGTCCGCGAAGAGAGCTTTCACTGTATTTCTTTTGATAATAACTCGAAAACGACTTAACTTAATATTTTGAAATTTCTCAGGCATATTCTGAACAGAATTGGTATTAGAAAAAAAGTGAAAAGCAAAAATAGATTTTGCAAATTCTTTAAAAAATTACGTTTTTTCTCAAAAAACTCTGTGTAGCCAAAAAGTCCCATCTTCGAAAAATCCGAACAAAATATATGTGAAGGCTACGTCTTTTATGAACATTTTCCCGTTTTCCGCATGTCTATAGAGCAAAAACTGAGAAAGTTATAGGCCTTTCTGTAGGACAACCTCAGTAATATCTATATGAAAAAATTTCTAAAAATTCTAAACAAGTTAATATTTCTGACTCAAATTAATGAATATAGTTGTATCCATCTATTACCAGCTTTATACGAAGTAATTTTTTATGAAATTCGTGTGAAATTATTGTATAATGTGTAAACCAATATCACAATAGAATGCTAACTTCTTAATGTCAATATTATTGAACATCGGGGATATACATCATAGATTGTTCTGTATAACCGTTCAGATTGCACAATTCATGTATCGTCTATAGGCCGCATTCAAATTTGATCAAAAATTTCATAAAAAATGCCCTCGTGTAAAGCTGGTATATGTCTCTATGAATGTATGTATGTACTTCGATATTCTTTGACACGTATTGCAAAAACGGGGAATCCCCAAATAAACAAATAAAGAAAGAATAGAAAAAAATATAACATTTACGAAATGAGGACGTTCAATTTTGTTGTTTAAATACTGTGTTTTACATCGCGTAAGCATAATGATCTCTTTAAAAAAAGAAGTTTTCTGGAATCCATTTGGAACATGCACTTCAAGTGTTAATCAATTGAGAAAAATATCCGAAAAAAATAAAAAGAAATTTGAGTCTGTTCCCGAAAATGCTGTTGTGTGCTTAAAGTGTAGGCTTCTGATTGGGAAAATGGATTCTGTCGAATCTGAAGATGCAATTGATTGCTGCTTCGAACCAGCAAGCCCACATGGACATAAATTAAAGTTAAATACCGCTCTTGTTTCCCTTGACGAACCTGAAATTGATGACAAAAGGTAAATAAATTTTGCATATTATTGGATATTTATGTTTAATAGACTTTACAAGTCACCAAGAGGAAGTTTGAAGAGCTTTCAAAATTAAAAATATCCACCAAGCAGGACGTTAAATTTAAGGCTTATGACGAACTTATGACCACGCTCGAAAAAAAGTTTAAGGCTGAAGACACTTCGCGGTAATATTATAAAATGACAATTTTGAAAAGTTTATAGTAAATCATTGTTGAGGTTATATTCCATTAAATTGACGATAAGTACCGTATTTGAACAATATTACCTTCATCAATTAAAAGTTGTGAAATTCAAAAAAAATTTGGCTGCTCGATTTTCGGTTCGATTTTTGAAAATACCAAATATTTACAATCAAATAAAATGCAAAAAATTATTCATTTATCTTTATTTGTTTGTTTGGAAATCCCTAATTTTTGCAGTACGTGTCAAAGAACGTTGAAGTTTATACATATATATGTACATAGATGGAAACAAAAATGTCCATTAATTTGAGTCAGAAATATTAACTTCTTTAGAATTTTTAGAAATTTTTTCATATAGATATTACTGAGGTTGTCCTACAGAAAGGCCTATAACTTTCTCAGTTTTTGCTCTATAGACATGCGGAAAACGGGAAAATGTTCATAAAAGACGTAGCTTTCACGTATATTTTTTTCGGATTTTTCGAAGATGGGTCTTTCTTGCTACACAGAGTTTTTTTTAGAAAATACGTAATTTTTTAAAGAATTTGCAAAATCTATTTTTGCTTTTCACTTTTTTCGAATACCAATTCTGTTCTCAATATGCCTGAGAAATTTGAAAATTTTAAGTTGAGTCGTTTTCGAGTTATTATCAAAAGAAAAATATGTGAAAAACGTGGTTTTTGGTCAATAAACGCCAAAAAAAAAATTCCAAAAAACTTAAAATTTTGTGAAAAATTTTCTCTTATGATACTCTCCCTTTCCACCAAATTTCATCGAAATCAGAGACATGTCACTTCCAAAAGTGATTTTTTTTTAGCTGGATTCCCCCTATATTAAATTAGTTGTCTTTTCAAAAACACGTGCCATTTGGCGGTATGTATTGGTTCTTTTGTTTATTATTGTCAACATGAACTGATGTGTATAATTTTTAAATATAATTATAATAGTTTTGCAACACATTATTTATTTAAACGTTGCATTTCTAATTTTATTATTGTAAATAAGAATTTCAGTGCGTAAATAGTAAAATTTTGAATTATTTAAAAAAAAATTCAGCTCTATCCGTCGAATGCATTTCATCTAAAAGTGGCAACTACTTATAAGCAATGAAATGCAAAATACTTCCATCTGCCTATCCTCGATCGACATTTTTCTTTAAATTTGTAATTTCTTCAACTAGCGCGAAGAACTGTGGCGTGTTCAATTTGACAGCTGCAGTGATCAAAAACGTTGCGCTGCGTTTTATAAACTGCCCATTAAATAACGTAACTCAACGCAGGTAGTGAGCGAACAGCTATAACGTTTTATAAACTACCAAAACGACAATAGTAACGCGAAGGGACTGATTCACGACATATAGAATACCACCCCAAGTTAAACAAACTCTCCAAAAATTCGAAAAAATTATTCTTGAGAATGAATATAGAGAAACAAACTTACAATTTTCTAAATTTATTCAAGGTCAAGACCTTTTTAATATAAAACTTATTTATTAGCTTGATATTATTTTCAAAAAGTTCGGCCCTTTTAAAACAGTTTAAAAACAGACTACTAAAAAACTCCCGCAAGGGAAATGATGAAATAAAGAAACAAATTTAGAGCGTATTCGAACAGAACGCAATACTGCACTAACAGTTGGTGGTTCGTTAGTTGAAGATGTGGATTCAGTCAATTTTTTAGGATGCAAGATTACCAGGGATAAGTGACCAATAAGGCCCATGTTGCATTCCCAAATCTGCACAAAATCTGGCACATTAACAAGATATGTGAATGGACGAAATTGAGAATATTCGACTGGAGTATGAGGTCTGTATTGTTGTACGTTTATATTACTTAGAGCTTGACGAAGCTGACAATGAAGAAGGTTCCAGCGTTTGCCAATCGTTGTCTGAGACATATTCTCTGTATTTACTGGCCCAAGACAATTTCTAAGGAAGTACTCTGGCAACGTACATGTTACAGTCCTATTAAATTGGATATACGTCGAAAAAATTGCCTTAAATCAGCCATGTACTTAGGCGCCCAAGATCATATATTGCTAGAGCGGCGCTTGAATGGAACCCGCAGGGTAGTCGAAGGCTACCAAGACCAGCAACCACATGGAAGTAGTGCCTGGAGAAGAAATACAAACAAACTCGTCTATCATGGAACCAAATTAAATCACTTGCCAGAGAAATAAATCGATGGGGAGAATTAGTTGATGCCCTATGTTCTTCGTGAACCTTTTACTTAAATTTTGTCTTGTATTATTATTATATTATATTATAAATAAAAATAAATGGTTTCCCATTACATCCCATGAAGGAATCGGGGAGAGCTTCTCACAACTACTGAACTGTGCGCTTTCTAGTTTTACTTTCACTGATTGGCACCTACAGTTTTACACCGGTTCCGAACGGTATTTTTGAGAAGCATTTTCATGGCTAAATACTCGATAGTGTCGCCGTCACTATGCGAGGTGACCGTCGTCGAAAGAAATGTTAAGGTGGTCAGAGTAGGGATCGAATCCAGGATCTCAAGTACAAGAGCCGCGAACACTACCCATTTACATTCCGTTTAAATAACTATAGAACATATAACGGGTTTTTCAATAAGACCGCTACAAAAGTTTTTTAAATAAAACAAAACCGGTTTTAGATACCAATGAAACTCTTTATTCCTGTGAAAGTACGTTCGATGCCATTATGTATGGAACTCGATTTCTTTTGCACGGCCACCACGGGCACGCTTGCAGAAGTCCAGACGCTGAACCCAATTTTCGACGGTTTTCAAGCATAAATCGGCCGATACTGCTGCAACTTCACGTTCGATATTCGTACGAAGTTCATCAATCGTCGTTGGCTTGTTGGAATAGACCATAGACTTGACGTAGCCCCACAGGAAATAATCTAACGGCGTCAAATCGCTGTGTGGCTTGTGGCGCCGTCCTGTTGGAACCACATGTCCTCCAAATCCATATTATCCAATTGGGGCCAAAAATATTCGGTTATCATTGAACGGTAGCGATTCGCATTCACAATAATGTGCCGGTCTTGATCATCACGGAAGAAGTACGGCCCAATGAGGCCGCCGTCCCTTCAACCGCACCAAACCGTAATTTTTTTGTGATGCAATGATGACTCATGGATTACGTGGGGATTGCTAACGCATATTTTGCTTATTGACGAAGCCATTCAGCCAGAAATGAGCCTCATCGCTGAAGATGATTTTCCGATGAGAATCCAAATCAAATTCAAGTTGTTGCTCAGCCCAATTCACGAACATACGACGCTTATGGTGGTCCAGCGGCTTCAGTTCTTGCGTCAATTTGATCTTGTAAGGATGTAGGCCAAGATCTTTTCGCAAAATTCGCCACAACGACGTCACAGAGATGCCCAACGCTTGAGAACGACGTGTGAGAGACACATTTGGGCTTTCTTGAACTGAAGCCTCAGCGGCAGCAATATTCTCGACACTACGGGCACTTCTTCGTCTCACTGGCACGGGAACATTTTGTACTGTGCCTGTGGATTCAATTTTTTCCACTAGATGCTCAATTGTTGATCTGGTAGGACGATTAAGACGACCATAAATTGGACGTAGCGCTCTTAAAGTTGAGGCCACTGACTCCAAATTTCGGTAGTAAATTTTAATAATTTCGACTCGTTGTTGGTTCGAATGTCTTTCCATGATGAAATGGCAAACCTTACTGAAGAGAAATGTCAAAAGAGCGGGAAAAAATATGGCGTCGTTTGCTGTCCCTATCGATTTACTTTTGTAGCGTCTCTGTTGAAAAACCCTTTATATACACTCCGGTTCAATTATTTAAGGGCACTAAAAATTCCATATTCAGCAGCATGTATCTTTTGCAATTTGTAACCGATTGCAGAATTTTAATATGGAAATGGAAGCTAGACATCTTGAGATATAATTATGTATAATTATTTATATTTTTGAGCAATTTTTAAAAAAGGTCTAAAAATGTGCTATTTGTTTGGTTCACTTGAATAAAGGCACTTTATTTTTTTTAACTGTTTTTAAAGTAAGCGTTGATTTTTAGTAGGGAGTGTTTGTTTATTACATCTTAACCATGTTACGAGTCCAAGTGGCAAAACAAAAAATTTGAAATCTATCTGAAAAAACTAAAATCGATATTTACCGTTCTGAAGGATATTCTAACCGCGCAATAGCTAAAAAAATAATTGAACCTGAGTGTATATAGGGACATAACAATGTTGTATTTAAACAAAGCATAGAATAATCGCAATTGAAATCTCAGTTGAAATTTGCAGGTATTGCGAACCTACTAAATTTCATTATGGAATTCTATTTCGATCATATGACCAGCGTGAGCACGTTTCCAGCGATTGATTCTTTAGAGCCAATTTTTCACACTCCTCCACACATACCGGCGGGAACGTTGGCATTTTCGCATTCGATGTTGTTCCTGAGCTCCTTTAACTTTTTGTGGATGAATTGTAGTCTCTTGCAACACATGTGGGTTTGTTCCTAACCAAAAACGCATATTTTGCTTGTTGACAAAGCCATTTAGCCAGAAATGAATTTCATCGCTGAAGATGATGAAGAAGATTTCTTCAAACCTTAAGGTGAAACCACCGACTGAGAAGTTTGGTAGTATTTATTAATAATTTCCAAACGTTGTTCGTTCGTCAACTTCACCATGATAAAAATGTAAACATTTACCAATGTTTTGACATTGCCAGATCATAAAAAATTAAGAGTGCCTTCGTATTAAAATACAACTTTGTTATGTCCATATTGAAAACCCCTTTACATGGTTAATAGCCAAGAACCCGATTAACCGGTTCCCGTTTTGGACACTCAAGTGCTAGATCATTAATAATTCAACATATGAGTGACAACAGCGATCTATTTCAAGACCCGGTTGTAAAGACCGGTTCCAAATACCGACAATTAGAAGCGGTTTCGATCAGCCAACCAGGTTAAAATAACTAGAACCGCTTGTAAAACTATTTAATTGAACATGTTTTGTTTGGTTTTTTCATGTAATTTGTAGACGCTGGTTTTAAAACAAAAATTAAATTTTCCTTAATCAGCATCAATACGCAACGTTAAGTTGAAAGTAGAGTATTAAACAAACTGGCCAAGAAATCTGATTTCCGGTTGCTTCGAAGAATTACATTTTTGTAAAAGCGGTTCTACTGGGTTTTTGGGTAAACACCTGTTTTTATATTTATAATCCTGTTTATATTTCTATAGAAAAGAATTCAACCTGTTTTCCCAATTTCTTTTCTTTTTTCCAAACTTTTCCAAAACTTTTAAAATGTTCGTTTGCAAGTTTAATGAATGATTAATTTATTTCTTTGAATGATACGCTTCTGCAACAAAATATGTTAACAACATAATCAGCTGGAACCAGGTTGTTACTGCCAGTTGTTCGAAAATTCTGGTTTTCGGTTTCGGTTTTTGAATACTCTGGTCGTAAGCCACGAAATATCTTTTGGAAAAAAAATTACATGTTGTGTTAGCGGCCACCCGGTTGGCACGAAGTCCCTTTCGCTATATATATTATGTACTAGTTTGTTCTAACAAGCCTAAGGCGCCCGTTGAAAAACACTATAGTTTAAACAGATCTTGAAGAAAATATACTTTTTGTAAAATTGATAAACTTTTTTTTAAGAAACAATTTTTTTTATAGAATGTATTTTTTTTAAAGTTTATTTTTAGGTCCTTTGTGTAAGAATATGTATTATATTTTCTCGAAAAGGTAATTTTTTAAAGAGAAGTACTACTTTTATTAAAAGCTAATGTTTTTTTTTAAAGAAATGGTACTATTTTTAAGATGAAGTACTTTTTGTAAGAAAAAGCCATAAGAGTATGAATTTTTTTTTAGAAAGAAGTACTTTTTTTAACAACACGCACTTTTTAAAGAAGTGGTACTCGGCTTAGAAAAAGGTTATTTTTTTAAGAAAATGTACATATTTTCAGAAAGGCTGTACATATTTCGAGCAAAGAAAAGGTATTATTTTATTTTTAAGAATAGGTACTTTTAAGGAAAGGAATTCTTGTGAGAAAATTTTGTTTTTAAGAGAAGGTATCTTTTTGAAGATTTTTTTTAAAGTAATGCTTTTTTTTTAAGAAATGGGAATTTGTTTAGAATTGGTTCTTTTTACAAGAATAGGTACATTTTTAAGAGTAGTTAGTTATCTCAAGAAACGACATTTTGTTTCACAAAAAAGGTACTCTTTAACGAAAGGGTAGTTTTAAAGAAAAGGCAATTTGTTGTAAGAAAATGTACTTGTTTAAGAAAAGGTACTTATTTGAAAAAGTTACTTTTTTTAAGAAAATGTTCTTTTTGTAAGAAAATTTCAAAGTTTTTGTAATGCCAAAGAGTGAACAAAAATACAATGGGCAAATAAACCTGTAGCTGACTGGAATATTATGCAGAAGAATGTAAAATAATAGACGTATTTGTTTAGATTTCGATCGTGTGCTGATTTGCCTAAAAAGCTTCTTATTATAAATACTGTATAAGTAATAGCTGTACTCGTTGCGCTTCGCTACTACTGAATTGTAATTTTAATGAAACACAATTTTGTTATTTTTTTATATTTATTCAAGTGCTCTAGGATATACAATATTTATAGTTTTGTCATCTGGTGCAAATATATATAAGTCTGAAGGTTTACCCACCCGTGAACATGCAACATATATTGTCCGTGGGAAAAACACGGATTTGTCAAATTGAAGCCACAGATTTGAAGCGACTGCCCTTGCGCTTTATTAATGGTCATCGCAAATGGCAACCGAATTGAAACCGCAATCTTTTGAAATCGATGGGCAGACTGTACACAGAAAAAAATAAAAATCAATTTCAATTAAAAAATTTGTTTATTTGATTAATTTTTTTGATTGATTTTGGTGTAATCACGAAAACGATAATATTAATTAAAGGTATTTGTAAATTTGTCAAAAAAAAACTTCAATTAAAAATTTGTAAATTTTATTAAAACATTTATTGAATTTTTTCAAAAAATATTGATTAAGTATGTAATCAAGTTAATTAAAAATATTATTAATTTTTTCGCGATTTTTGATTAAATTTTGAATTGAATCAATTAAAACCGTTATTGCTTTTTTCAGCGTGAAACCCCCACCTCATGCGACGACGCTAAAAAAAAAAACTAAAATGTTCTATATTTACAGCGATTTTATTCAAGATTTCGCAGATACACATACATATACTTATATCTCTAAAATATTAAATATTTTAGAATTTGGATTCATAACGGAATTAATGTCCGGGTTTATTTATTTATTTGCTTATCCTATACAACAAGATTTAAAGCTTATAATTATAGTACAGGAATTTAATTAAATAAGTAAAAAATTTAATAATAACCAAGAACATGTTAAATAGAAAAGATAAATATACATATCATATAAGTGGTAGGAAGTACAATCGCATCAAAAAAATAAATATCAAGGATATTGAAAAGAAATAGATAAAAATTTAAATTTCAAAACAAAGTAACAGGTAATTTAGCATAAAGGTTAATATTTTAAAATGTAAAATCTACAAGATAAAGATTAAAATTAAAAATAGCATCGACAAATTTTATATATTTTGTGAAAAATGATGGAACAAAAGCGTTTTAAATTTAATAATGTTGCTGGTTTTTTGAATTGAGTGTGGTAAAGTGTTCCAGAGAGGCATGACATTTATGAAAAATTGCCACTCGGATGTCAATGTTTTATATAGGAAGGGAATAAGTTTGTTTCCTCTATTTGATCTTGTAAAAGTTAAGCGTTGGAAAAGATAAGGAGGTAATTTACTATACATGATTTTATGAAGGAGCAGTAGCGTTCGAACTTTAAATAGATTATCTAGAGAGATACTGTATAGTTTAATAGAATGTTGGGAAATATTATCGTATTTTCCAATACCGTATACATATCGGCAAATGTTATTGAAAACTGTGTTAAGTTTTTTTCTGCTGACCGAATCACAATTCGCAAATACTTCACAACCATAGAGAAGAGACGGCATAAGAGAGGCCCTAGCAATCAGTATTCGAATCTTGGGAGATGTAAAATAGTGAGTTTGCCATAAAGTTCGCAATTTACCATAAATGACACCAGCTACGCTATTAACATGATTACTCCATGTTAACTTATTGTTTATTATAATACCTAGGTTTTTAACGGTCGAGACTACTTCAGTTCTATGTCCGTTTAACGCTATATTGACGTCCATGGTATAGTTCGATGACTTTCTTTGGATCAAGAGACACTTTGATTTAACCGGTTTCAATGAAAGTCCGTTTGCGTTTGCCCAATTCCATATTGACCATGGTACAAAGAAATGGTAGAAGCACTAGCCCAGCTGATTTGAACTTTTTTCTGGACTGAGCGTGAGTAAGTTTTTCTCTTATGTCAAAGTTTGTTTACATTTGTCTGTCTGCAACCCCCGTTCGCTAGCAACTACTGTTTTTGAAATATTTCTCTGCAAAAATTACATAGAAACGTTTTAATTTTCATACTTAATCACTTTCAATATATCAAATAACACTCAATCATTTTCTAAATGGAACTTTTTGCAAATTTGTTTACATTTTCATCATTTTTCTATCAGCTGACTTGACACAACACAGACACTGAGCAAATACAAAATGCCTGTTGTTTTTGGCTTGTTGTATTTGTTGTCGTACTGCATCTACCATTATATTTCTACCATGATATTGACTGAAGATCTGCATTTACCCTGTTGACGGCTTCACCCAATAATTCAATGGGTGTACTAGTATACAGTTGTACATCATCTGCATACATATGGGTCTTACAATTATGTACGTGCTGCGGGAGATCATCTATATACAACGAGAATAATAAGGACCCCAATATCGATCCCTGGGGAACACCTCTAGACAAAAATAGTGGAAGAGAAACAGATACCCCCGTACAAACAGATTGGCTCCTATTATACAGATAATACTTTATCAAGCGGACTGATGTCCTAGAAAAATTAAAAAAAATTCCCAAGTTTAAGTCCTAACATATCATGGTCTATAGTGTCGAACGCTTTGGAGTGATCAAGCAAAACAAGAACGCTTACTCGCTTGTCATCAATACTACATCTTAGGTCCTCCACAACATCCGTTAAAGTGGTAACGCAACTGTGTTTTGCCCGGAAGCCAGACTGATTTTCCAAAAGCAATGCAGATGTTTCAATGTACGAATTCAAGTGAGAGTATATCACCTTTTCAAAGACTTTTGATAAGTATGGAAGAATTGCTATTGGTCTATATACCGTCTTGGATTTAGGAATAGGAACTATTTTCGAATGTCTACACTTTTCGGGGAAATTGCTTGACATAGACTACAGACTCCAATCTTCCTTATATTAATCCATGTTGCTCTAGAACCCATGGATTTACTAAAGGAATTAGCAAAGAACTCGAACTTAGCCCTCCTAATTGCACAATTAACAGCCTTCCTTGCGATTTTAAACTCTAGCTGCAAGTCGGTTGACTTAAAACGCTTCCAGCGATTGTACGCCAAATCTTTTATATTTGAATTAAACCATGGTCTAGATCAGGGATTCCCAACAATATTTTTCCAAGGACCCCCTCATACATTCGATATAATACCAAGGACCCCCACTCATTTCTAAACCTACAACTAGAAATGTTCTAGATGCCTCCCACCCCCACCCCATCGCACCACAGCACCAATAAATTTGTTGTTAGACTTTGTCTTTATTGTTATTATTTTATTTTTGATCATTACACAAGTTATTCTATCAGAATTTTATATATGTACGTCCATCAGTACACAGTTCGTTTTCATTTGCCATTCTTAATGAGATGAGTTGAATCGGTGCTTTGAGTTCAATATTTCTGAAATGTTTGGTTCCAATCTTGACACTTTCACTCTGAAATCCGACCGCATGTCAAGCCGATTCCTGTACTTGTTTTTCATGAAACACATGGAGGAAAATGCTTGTTCACATAGATAGGTAGTTGCAAATGGAAGGATATTTTTCATTGCCTTATCTCCAAGTTCTTTGTAATCCTTGCGTGCTGTAGCCCAGAAGTCTGCAATTTTCTCAGCATTAAAAATGTTCTTCATTGTGCCACAACTAGACAGATCCACTAGCTGATCTTGTTCTTCTTCTGTGAGGCCTTGGATTTTTTCTATTTCTTGACAAGTAAAAGGATTTCGAATCCAACTATCGCCAGAGTCAGGTTCAGGGAAATACTCCCTAAAAGTGGTGGCTAGGCTGTGAAGATGCTCGGCTGCGTTGCTCCTTATCTGTTCAGGCAAACTCTCATCTGAAGACTCCAGGAATTGTTTCATAGTAGGGAAGTTAGTGAAAGACTCCTTTTCAATCCGTGCCGCCCAGATTTGACACTTTTTGACCATAGCACTAATCTTGTCTTCAACTTTGAACATGTCCACATTGTTCCCTTGCAAACTTAAGTTTAACACATTTAAATGTTCAAACACATCAGCTAAGTAGGCAGTTGAGCAAAGCCAAGAAAAGTCAGTGAGACAGTCTGCGTACTTGGTGTCAAGAAGGAAAACACGAACCTCATCTCTAAGTTCAAAAAATCTTGTCAACATTCTACCTCGAGAGAGCCATCTTACTTCTGTATGAATCACAAGCTGCTCATGCTCACTGCCAATCTCTTTGCACAACAAGGAAAATAATCTGGACTGCAGAGGTCGAGTTTTAATGTAGTTTATGATTTGAACTACTTCGTTAAGTATTTTCTTCAGATGATCAGGCAATCTTTTGGCTACTAAGGCTTCGCGATGAATACAACAGTGTGTCCATTTCACCTGAGGAGCTACTGCTTTGACACGTGCCTGAAGTCCTGTTTTGTTGCCAGCCATTGATTTTGCTCCATCCGTAGACAAGCCCACACATTTTGTCCAAGGAATGTCATGTTCATTGAAAAAATCATTTAATGCAGTAAAAATATCTTCAGCTGTTGTGTGAAGTAGTTCGCACGAAAAAAGAAAATCTTCGAATATCTTGTCCTCCCACAAAAATCTTGCGAAAACTAACATAATTGCTTTTTTTGATATGTCTGTGCTTTCATCCAATTGTACAGCATACATGTCACTCATGGAAAGTCTGACCAGCAATGTATCTTCAATGTTATTTGCCATATCAGTAATTCGTCTTTGGACAGTGTTGTTAGAGAGTGGAACAGTAGCTACCAGCTTAGCAGCTGCATCACCTAACATTCTCTTGCATAGAATTATTGCTGATGGCAGTATAAGTTCTTCAGCAATGGTATGGCTTTTTCCACATTTAGCGACAAGCTGAGATACCTCATAGGATGCAAGGGTAGCATTTTCATTTACATTTGCACCAGAGTGATTAGTAATATTTTTACGAGATCTTTTAAGCTCTCCTAATTTAGTTTTGAAAAAATCTAAAGACTTACTCTTGTGCTCTGGATGTTTTGTTTCAAGATGCCGCCGGAGTTTTGCTGGCTTCATGCACTCATTTGAAAGGCTTTCATAGCAAACTACACATTGAGGTTTAGGCTGGTGCTCAGATCCAGTGAACGTGAAACCGATTTCCAAGTAATCGGAATTATATTTTCTAATTTTTGCTGTAGGTTTAACACTGATCTTGGACGAGCTAGGTTCGAGAGACGCCGACGAGTTCGGTTCAAGAGACACTGACAAGTTCCGCTCGAGAGTCACTGAATTATTAGCATTAACATCAGAGACATTCTCTTCCTCTTCTTCTATAGGCCTATCTCGTTTTAACGATCCACTTTTCAACCAACGATCCATTTTTAATCACCGTGCGCGTATTTGAACTTTCCGAAAAAAAAACAAAACTTTACAAACGCTTGCTGTTTTTAGGTCTGTGTAACTTGTCGGGTGTAAACAGGGAGCGAGTTATGTTTCCCTGAACTTCTAATTAAAACACTTTATCACTTTGTAGCAGAAGTATGAATGAATTTATTGTCAAATTTACATCGTTTTAAATAGGTTTGGCTGAACATCTTTATCGTTGAATGATCGATGTCGTCTTGTCGTCTGTGTGGTGAAGGTGTTGAAGTTTGTGTCCACCTTGCTTGTTGTTGTAGTTTTTGTTGAATGGCGATGGGTGTTGTGAGACAAAACGGTGCAGAAGCATGCAAACACACAAGTTATAATTACAATGTTTGTATGTATTTCTTTGTGTTCTCTCTCTGTCCGACCTCTCAAAACCGGTTAGTTTTGTTAGAAGACTTCCGAATAATGAACGCCTTACATCATATGTCACACAATTTGGTTTTATATTGTCATATCCATATAAAGAATTTACAGTAAAAACACAGTGTTTTTTTACGGGTTAGTTTTTTGTAATATCTAACCCAATGATAACTTGCGGACCCCTCTGGCATGGCTTGCGGACCCCTAGGGGTCCGCGGACCACCTGTTGGGAACCATTGGTCTAGATAGTGGGTTAAGTATCCTTGTCCTTAAAGGTACAGTAATATCATAAAGTTTAATAATATTCCTTTCCACAAAGTATTAGTGTGTACTAAACATTTACGGTCTCATTCTTAAAAAGTTGTGAGAGGTTTGAGAGGTAGTTTATCATACAACAAACGTATCTCAAACCTCCCACAACTTTTTATGAATAAGGCGGTTAATGTTTAAACGATTTTTATTAAATACACAAAAAATAGGTACATCTCACACTGGGACAGATTTAAAAAATGACCGGACAAAATTCCATAAATCGAAGCAGTAATCCCAATAAAATAAGTGACTTAAACAGTGGCCAAGTAACCACTGAGATCAAAAATTAACTGTTTTGAAGTTTCCATGAACGTTGCTAATCAGGCAAGGGGACCAAAGTTGAGTATTGTTTCAATACATGCATGCAGGCTAATTTTGGGCTATTTTTAGTAGATGTGTGTTATACGAAGGTTATGTTTCTGGTTTTTTAAACTTTTTTTTTATTTATATTGTGTTATGAGAGCTACGGAATTGTATATTAAGTTAATTTAATTTACTTAAGGTTTCTAGTTCAATTGCAATGAAAGTAATTGACTAAAAATATTAAATTTTTTAATCTTTTGTGGACCGACAAAAATTATGATCAACTGGGATCAGCGCGCCATTTTCACTTCTGAACACTTCAGACCCTAACCGAAGTCAGTGATTTTATTTCGTTGCCCTTTACTACCATTTGCTGAAGAAATTTTTTTTTTTAACTTTGGTCCAGTTTTTGATTTCATATTTAAATATAAAATACTTGTGTAAAAATTAATTTTTTTCAGTGTACAGTTAAATACATTACTCTGTCGGAATTTAGGTCTGGCAATACCATAAAATGTCGAACTAAAATTTCGAAATTTCAAACTAAAAAAAACGATGACGAAAATGTCGAACGTAATGGTATAGATTTTTTTAAACGATGTTTTTTTTTTGTGGTCCCAAATAAATCTTGTATGGTTACGAAACAAATTTCTCAACCTTTTTGTTTATTTTATAATTCCTAATAAATTTGGTAGAAAAGTTTAAAACGTTAAACCTTGTTAAGAAACGAAATTTTATGTGAAAAGGTAAAATTACACTTGCTCTTCCCTCCGTTAGGTTAGTTATCGAAATCCTGATCGAAAAATGTTTGCCAAAAATTAAATCGGGCCATCCAAAAACTTATAAAACTATACCCATAACGGTTTTTGTTTAAATTTAACCCCTCCCCGCTATAACACCACCACCCTCCAACCAATGGAAAAAGCAATGCCAGAAATCAGCTCAGCACCCTCAAAAAATTGTGTCCTTTCAAGTGCATAAAAAATGTTTGGGGACTGCCACAATTTTCATTGCAAACAAAACACTCAACGCAATTACTCATATCTAATAAAATTTTCAAAAACACTTGACAATTAAACACAATTACAAAAAACGCAGTTCTAATCACGAAACAAGGCAATCTAATACTATTGTTCTTTAAGTTCACAAAAGAAAATCTTTCAATCAACAATAAACGAATTACAAATAACAACAGTGTTGTATATCAAAGACTAGAGCCGTACGAAAAGTGACGACGACGGCTGGTGACTCAGCTGCCACACATATCACCTCCCAACGGCGCTGTAAAATGCAACTTTCTGTAAAATACTTTATCACAACAATTTTTGTTTACAAAACTCCAACTCCAACTTCTGTTGTAAAATCAAAAAATAAGTTGTAAATATACTTAAAAATTTAATTGATTCAATTAATTTTTAATTGAGTTTTTTGAAAAAATTCAATTATATTTTTAGTTCAAATTTACAGTCTAATATTTTTTTCTGTGTAGGTGTCTTGGGAATGGGTGGAATCAGTACATCGGTTCCTTTATAATTTTCTGCATTTTTTTTTAAAAATTCATTATTTGGATAAGGATATTTAGGATGCTCTCGAAACGGACCTCAATGATATTCATATTCATTCGCACCTGTGGTCATTTTCTTAGCTTCATAGTCTTTTTAATAGTCGTATTTACATTGGTTTTTCCAAAACGTAATTTGCATCATATCAGTAGTATTCCTCATATTCCCACACTGTATCAAACAATTGTCCGTACACCAGGAAGCTGTGAACGTATTTCAATATATCTCAAATATGTATTTTAAAGTTAGAAGCATTGAACTTTAAAAATTTTTTTTAAAACGAATCGTCCAAACATTTTTTGATGTACATTGAAATATGTCCTAAAGTGCTTGATGTACGGACAATTGTTTGATATTGTACATGTAATAGTCAAATATTGACGTGTGTGGGTGGCGTCTCGGCCCATTTTACCAACTTGCTCCCAAATAGCCTGTTCGTATCTGTAGGCCAACTGTAACATACTGTGGAATTTTCAGGACGATCAAACTATTATTATGACTGCTATAACGGGTTCTTGTAAAAGGTGCCTGGCTATAATTCATACTGCACCAACAATATATATACCAAATCTTATCTTCTTGCCTCTAATAGTTCATGAGATACAGCCATTTAAGTTTCAAGTTGTATGGATGGCGTCGCGCCTCTTTATCCAATCACTTCCAAGTATAGCCAAGGACTATCAGCAGGTCATGAGTACGTCGTTGTAAAATTTTCATAACAATCGGTCTATCAGAATACCCGTCAGAGCGATTTTTGAAAAGTGGGCATGGCACCGCCCACTTACTCCATGGCTGTAATTCGAACTGTACGAGCAACTTATATACCAAATCTCATCTTCAAACCTGTGATAGTTCATAATATATAACCTTTTTGTATGGACGATACCACACTCTTTTATAAAATGATTTCCAAGTATAGCCAAGGACTATCAGCAGGTCATCCGTAACTCATTGTGAAATTTTCACCAGAGAGAGGAAATAAGTTGCACACTTCTTTGCGTAACCTTTATTTTCTCAACTGTGCTATGCGTGTCTTTTCTCTCTCAGCGCTCGGAGAAAAGACAGCGAGCTGCTTACGGCTTTGCTATACTAGCTCCCTCTGTATTGGTTCTATGTATCTAATCTTTTTCAATTCGTAGACCGCTGTATTCGTGTGTGCGCACGTCGTTATTGTTATTACTAAAGTATTAACAATGAATTGTGAACCTGATTCGGTACAAATTAAGGGTAGCAGAGTTCATATTTACCCCTCCATGTTTAACCCATTCACATCGCCATGTGGAATGGGTAATGAACGTTTGACTATTACCAACAGACTATGGGGAATTTAATGGGTTACCCACAACAATGGGTAATACACATTACGACTACCCATTACCCACAGGGTAATGGAGAAAGTGACGATTTCACGATTACCCATTACACATGGGGAACGGGTAAGAGACCTTTACCGATTATCCACGGCAATGGATAATGGGTTACCCTTCCCATACTCATTTTTGATCGAAAATATGAACAAACTAGAGACAATATCTATATCTCGGAAACGGAACATCCAATAGAAAAAATAACTCATTTGTATGGGTTTGTAAGAGCTTTTCATAAGTGATCCAATTCGTATGAAAGATTTTTTTTAAATCGCCAAAATAAGAAAATCGCTAAAATATCAAAACGGTGCGTCCACTCGCAATAATAATAAAGTTTTTAGCTTCGGCTTTAACCAACGGAAATCTTCCTTCTTTAAGGAAATCGCTGAAACAAAGAAAAAATCGCTAAAACTCCCACAGGGTAATAGAGAAAATAATGGGTAGTTACCCACGATGATGGGGTAACCCATTACACATGGGGAATGGGTAAGCGGGCTTTACTCATAACCCACGGCGATTGTTAATGCGTTTCCCAGGGTAACCTAGCCCCATTTTTGAATGAACATATGAAAAAATTAGAAAACTGTCTATATCTCCGAAACGGAGGGTCCAATCGGAAAAATCAAATTTTCAGGGTTTCTAAGGGTTTTGCATTAAGTGGTCCAATTCGTATGGAACAACGTGTTTGTTTAAAAATCTCCAAACTGAGAAAAATCGTTAAAATAGAGAAATGGTCATAACTTAGAAACGGTAGGTCCAATCGCAACAAAAATAAATGTTTTACCTCGACAGGGGACTTTAAGCAAAGGATGTCTCTAAAACGGCATCACTTATTTATTTTATAAGTGTTGTATTGTGTTTGGCACTTAGCAGACAATGTTTTTGTATTCTCCAAATCGGAAGCAGAATAATCGTTCGATGCCTTTCACTGAAAGAGTTCCATTTTATTTCTCTATCAGCGAATCATTGCACTTATAAACGTTGCGTTTATATTTTGACGAAAAATTAATTCAGTTGATTTATGATGCAGTTGCAAGTTAATCGAAATCATTTGATTAGATGAATTAAGTTTTGTCGATTTATCCCAAATTCATACATCAGTTCTTCTATTTTTTAAATGTTTAAAAGATGATTATAAATTGTTTCATTTGGAACACGTAACATATTCCGGTATGTGATGGAAATCGATCGATTTAAATCGCATGAGATTTGACATAATAATGATGTTTTTTTTTGTGCAAATATTGGATAGCAATTAATGTATGTATTTGTCTTTTTGTGTTCCCAAATAATGTCTATATATAAAATACTTGTTCCCCAATATAAGGAGTTATACCAATAAAATTATTTTGAATATCCAAATCGTATTCGATTGGACTCGATCGATTTTCCTCACATGCCGGATTGTAAAGGAAATTTTAATTTTTACTGAATTTGAATCGTGTACAGTAATACAGCAATGCTTGCATGGCGACCTAAAGACATCGGTCGAAATACTGGGTCCAGTCAAGATACACAAAGGACCCGAGAAAATTTAATACCAAACAACGAGCGCAGATACAAGAAAAAACATGCACACACGGCAAAGATTAGTTGGAAATCAATTCAGGCATTGGAAATGCCATGATAAAGTCTATATTTTGATCACAATTCGTAATTGTCAAAAGTTAGAATTATTACATTCTGTTAAACAGAATTATTTGTCGATGTTATTGATAGATTGAAAATCGGTCTTACTAAATACAAGTTGCTACTACCGAATTTTATTTGTATTAACCAATTTGAGTATTTCAAACCCCTCATTCATCTAAAATGGAAGGTACAACTAATATAAAGAACAATATTAGAATTCGTGTTCAAATATTCGTTACTGTAATCATAATTTAGTATCTGTTACAAAAACACTTGTTACAAAAGTATGTATTCGAAATAATTTTTTATCAAAAAATCGCCAAAATAAGAAATCGCTAAAATGAAAAAATCGCTATATCTCGGAAACGGTAGGAACCTTTCACCTATGGATGTTTTTAATACGGCATCACTTTTTTTTAAAAAAATCGATAAAACTAAAATTTCTGGCATCAAAAATCGCTAAAACGCCCCTATGCCAATATCTCGGAAACGGAGCGTCCAATTGAAAACGAAACTATTTGTTACGAGTTTCTAAGGATTTTTCATAAAGTGGTCCATCGTATGGAAGATATTTTGTTCAAAAAATCATCAAAATATGAAAAACGCTGTAATCAGAAATGGCTATAACTCGGACATACATATGTGAGTTTTGGTGATTTTATATTTGAATTTTAAGTAATGCCGTGGTAAAGACATCCATTGGTTACAGCCTCTTCTGGAGGTAAAGAGTTTATTGTTTGTGCGATTGGACGCAGCGTTTCCGAGTTACAGCCATTTTTTTATTTTAGAGATTTTCTTATTTTTATGGAAAAAAAATTATTTCAGGCGAATTACGAGTTTCTAAGAAACCATTAGAAACTCGAAAAAATTTGTTATTTTTTCGATTGGACGCTCCGTTTTCGAGATATAGAAATTTTTTAATATTTTTGATCAATATGGGCACGAAATACGAACCCTGGTAATAAATAATAATAATTTTGTTTATATGTATTTAAATATAAAATACACAATTTTAATTAATAATATTTTATTTTACTTTTTTTCTATAAAATTCATAATGGGTTAAAACATCACCAAATGGTTGTGACAGCCATCAAATTCAAGTAATTACTTTAGTTGAGCATACCAATATATTATTTGGTATCACAGAATTAGCTTTTACATTTTTCGTTCATCCAACTAATAGAATATTCACCACTACAAGATAATTTGATTGCTAGAACTAAAACTTGATTGACAGATCACATTTGTTTCGTGTTGCTGTGGCTTCAACTAAATATTTCAGTTCTTGCAACCAAAACTGAATTACAAATCAATTGATATGCCCAACCTTTGGTGATAGGCAGAGGCGGATTTAGGTTGGATGTGGCCCAGGGCGCAGAATAAATATTGGGCCCATTAAAAATAATCAAAAAATAACCACATTTTTGTTGAAATAATCCAAAATTTTATAAACCTTAAAAACGTACTTTAATTACTTTAAGTACTAATTAAAATACAGAAAATTTTTTCTATCTTTTTGGCTTGCAAACTTGTAAATTATATCATTAATATCAATAATTTTAAGTAAATAGTATTGAGTCTTTCTTTCTGTCATTGAATTTCTTAAATAATTCTTTACTCTTTTAAGACAAGAAATGATCCTTCTCCAGAATCGTTTGAGATTTGCATGGTATAAAATATTTTTAAAACAATTTCCACATTTGGAAAAGTTTCTTTCATATCTATGGCTTTTTTATCTAAACTCCTAGCTGAGCCGGCAGACTTCGCCCTGCCGACAAAATTAGTCAATGATGTCATAGCCACTAATGAATTCACACATTTTATATTTGGGAAAACCAAACCATCACAAAAGTGTGCGTAGATTTGGTTGGTAGGCATTTTTCGATGTTTTGTAGTTCTACCTTATCAATATATCTTGGATGGACAATTGACGCGTTGCAGTTTGCTGAGCTTTTAGTTTTTATTTGAATGCAAGGCGAGACAGACGTGTAAGTAAACAGTGATAAAATAAACAAAAATTGCAACTTTTTTTAGAACAAATTTTATGGGTAAGACCAAAATCATAAAGTTGGAAATTTAAACAAATAAGACCCTATGGAAGCTATAACTACAAGTCTTAATGTAAAAGTAATGATTCGCGCAACTGTATTCGTGAAAGTATGACTTTAAAAAACCATCATACTGGAAGATCTTTAACGCTCGTTATGTCCTGTACATTCAATTTCAAGGAATTTTATTGTGGATATGGATTTTGAGCCCAAAAATAATTTTCATGGATAGCAATATATAGATTTGGATGTTTCGGAAAAAATTATCCACGTTATTTCTTCACATTCTCCACTCAACGTTTTCCTATAAAAATGCAATCACCGTGTTTATATATCGATTTAATTTGACTAATATGGCCAATATTTATTAGTTTATTACAAATGAGAAATTCAACCATTTCTATTCTTAATACATTAGGCCAGAGAAAATGTATTTTAATTTTATTTGGTTGGTTGATTGGTTGGCAAGGCTACAAGACAGCACGCTGTCTAGCACACTTAGGCTATATAAGCCCATTGTGATACCTGCAGTTTCCTCCATAGCAACTATCGACTAGTCGTCCAGCCAATTTGCCCTTTCAATAAATTTATCTATAAGACCTACAGGAATATCCTGTAGGGCTACGGTGCTAACTAGATGTGTTCCGAATATCCTACTTCTGCTTCAGAGCAGGGCAATCCAAGAGAAGGTGTTTCGTCGTTACCTCGTCCTCTTCCATGCAGCATCTACAGAGAGTGGAGTTTCTATGTCTAAATCTGAGGGCGTGTTTTCCTACAAGACAATGTCCCTTAAGTGTTCCTGTCATTGTGGATAACCTGGCTCTCGGCAAGTTAAGTAGTTGCCTAGTCCTCTTCGTGTCCATCTGTGGCCAGAGGACCTGGCTTGTTTGTAAGTTGAAGTAAGTCTCCACGTGTCCATGAACAAATTATTGGCCCAGTGCCTGATCTGCAAGCGGCAGGTAGAGATTGGGATACTTACACCTTCTTTTGCCGGAAGAACCTGTGCCGTAGTGCCCTGTCTAGCTAACGCATCCGCTACGCAATTGCCTGGAATGTCGCTGGGTCACGGTACTCAGATGAGCCTGATGTCAAAATACTGTGCCATCACCCTAAGTGATGAGTGGCTTTCTTTCGCCGTGAGGGACGTAGCAAACATGGTGCTGTTCCTGTTAAATTATATAATTCAACTTGTTTAACTTTGTTTAGTCAACATAGAAATATTGTTTCTTATTTTGTTTGAATCAACTTTTCAATGCTTTGTATTTTTGGATAATTGTCTAAAATTTTCATTGTGATTTGTACTATTGAAATAAGTAGGGCTAACAAATGTAAGTACCGTTAAACCTATCTTGTAATTTAAATGAATATTAATGTTTTAAATGCTTTAGTGAATAAACTATTGGTTTTGTAATACGTTTATCAAAAGCCCGATTTTATTGGTGAATTTCAACACATGGCTTCCAGGGATTTTATGTCAGCCTGGCTGTCTGTGACACTACTTTTCGGTAGTTCAGCAACCTCCAGTATGGCGGTAAATACTGAAATACACTACAGTGATCAGGCAGCTTGAAGGAGATATTTATATTTAGGTCCGGTGAATGGACCCCATAGCCCACTTGCTCGGCCAACTTTGATCCATCCGTGAAAAATCTGATACTACTGGTATCCCCTTTCAGTGACTTTTCCCAGGTATTCCTATTCGGAATAGAAGTCCTTAGATTTGTCGCTGGTAGAAGGTAGAGGATACAGAAGTCCGTGTTTACGGGAATAGACTTGATCCCGGTGTAGTAATTCAGTGTGTCCGTAATGTCCCGATGTCAAAACGCCACAATCTCTGATTCTCACCAGGGATGTAACGGCTGCCGATTCGGCCATGATATCTGGAGATGTTCAGTATAGCGCTAAGTGCAGTACCTGACGTCGTGCCCATTGCCCCATTAACGCTAATCAGTGCTGATCTTTGAATTTTCATCAAGGAATTCAGAATATATTTCTTTTGGAGGGACCTCCACCAAACTACGATACCATACAGAAGTATTGTTTTGACTATTGCCGTATAAATCCACATTAATTTTATTTCCAATGAAATATTTTGCGACTTACTATCGATATTTTCCATCGGCATATCGTGCCTGCCTTTGTCTACTCTACAGATATTTCACTTATGCCTTCTTCTAAACCAAGAGTGTCAGCAAACTCATTTTGTCGGCTGGTGGAAGCTGTAAGTGCATCTGTTTTTTTGTGTCCACGGAATTACCTAGAGTGATCATAAATTTATCTAATGCTCCCTTCTATTGGTTGATAACTTCTTCATATTGTTTTTTAACTTTTCTTCTTTCAGCGTCTGATAAATGGCGTATCATTGTTCATATTATGTTTCAAAAACAAAGATTGCAGATAAATAAATAAGTTTTTAAACATTGCCTTCTGAAACATGTTATTTAAAATTCACGAGAATGATTTGTAACAATATTTTTATCATGCAGTTTTAATTGTTAAACTCGTGGTACAGTTTGTAAATAATTCACGGTGAGGAAAGTTGCAATACAATTGGGAGGACAATTTTTAATTGATTTAAAGTCTTAAAAACAAATTTATTTCGAATGCCACTTGATACTAATTATTTGTAATGACATAAATATAAGTATTTAATTTTATAATTCAAAATTAATAAAGATAAACATCGTTACAACAGGTGGACTATAGATTGGCTTCACAAAAATAGTGGGCGTTGAAAGTTCATGAAAATGAAATTTTCAATAAATAAGTTCCATTTTAGTTTTCTGGACCATTATAGGTAATTTTTTTTGCAGCATTTGATAAAGATTGGTCCTTGTTTTAATATTTAATGGATATTTTGGTAGAAAAATAAACACTTTAATTTTTATATGTAGAAGAAAAACTTGATTTCTGGACCCTTTTTGTATGACTTAGCTTATTATAGGAAGATTGATAAAGTCACGGGGCCCCCAAAACTGCGGGGCCCCGGGCGCGCGCCCGGTGCGCCCCCCCTTATATCCGCCTCTGGTGATAGGGAACACTATTATTGCTAATCACAACCGAATAATGTGATAGTCCAAGAAACCGCCAAATTTTAGTTGGCTGTAAATATAGTTGTGACAGCGAATCTCTTCACTATGTGTGGGTACGAAAGAACTGTCTAAAAGGCAGTTGTGAGAAAATAAACCAAATCCATTCCAATATGAGGATATTAAAAGATGCAGATGTCCTAGATGAAGTACTTTTTAATTCTAAACTGACTGAAAAGCTTATTCATGAATGAAAATGTTGTGCCTATACTGAATCATGATCTCTTGATTTCATTGCCACGCACTACTTTATCAGGTGAAATTTCAAGTCGATGGTGTACGCGAACAAGCCCTGCACCACCTTAGAGGACTTAAATGACAACATTCGAGCCGATATTGACTACGTGCCACCACAAATGCTACCCCACGGCGGCCATTTGTCGGACATAAGTAATTTTGTACAATTATTTGAAACCATTAATAAGTGTGAATAAACATAACCAGTTAAAATCAAATGAGTTTCCATTTCAAACAAAAATTATAACGAAAGAAAATCAAGTGGTGGTTTTTACCCCACCCTGTACAAACCATTCTGCTGGTTCTTTGAGTATCAGCGTAGTCGTGAAGTACTTGCTATAAACTGTAAACTTAATCAAGAACATGTATAAATTTGAAATTGATGTCGGCCGAGAGAACAGGACACACATACCCCGACGTCCGCCTATACGTTGGTATTCCGGTGTCTGGTCATTACAGCTTAGTCTTGGCCTTTCTATTCTATGGGTTTATTTTAAATGGATTTAAATACTTTCTGTTGACGTGTACACGTTTGTCCGTTATACTGACATCTTCTGATACATTTTCTATTCTGCGGAAATTCGTGCGAAAACCGAATTTGGTTGTTAAAAACCACCCTAAGATAAATCATGTCATGATGAACAGTAACGTATTGACGAAAAGGACGCTGTGCATTTGACAATGTTGTAGTAGTAATGTATGATGCGATGAATCGGTATACAGAGAAGAGGAGAAAAATATGCAGTTGAAATGTACATATATGTCTGCATTATATTTGGCTTGTATGTCTACGCGATAACTGTTGTAAATTCGTACCAACCTCCCATCCCGAACATTGTAGCACTACACGTAATCTGCATGGGAATGTGTGCATTCTGGATTACATCCTTACACTGCACATACAATTTTTCCCATTTGCATGCTACACACTGCTACAAATATGTATGCACATATATGCGAAAATCTCTCAAACTGTCTATATTGTAATGAGAAAGTGGCCGGATTTCAATGTAAGGATAATACCTGCACTGAAAGAAAATGCTTCGTGGCCCAGATGATATTAATATTTCTAATTTTAATTTAATAATATTAATAATAATAAGAATTTATAATTTGGTTTGATAATTGTTTGGGTAGTTCCTGCAACAATACATTTTTCGTTCCTACCACAGTTATATTTATTGTGAGTTTTGAAGAAAAATGGCTACAATTTGTAGAAAGCAGGTACATAAGATTTAAACTGTAGTTATTTAGTTTTCTTGCGAACATTTACAACTGTTGAATCAAATTCGTCGCTGCAATGAATCAGTTGTTAATGCAACGAAATTAATTTGTGCTCAAAAGAAATTAAAATTTATGTTATTACGGGCTCATAGCGATTTCGAAACGGTTCCGTCAAATCGCGATTTCACTTATTCACTTTTCAGTTTTACGGACTCGTAACGTTGTCAAAACAGATCCCCATCCGTTTTTCTACACGTTGTTAAGGCACAGCCATCTGCAATGGAACATTTCTGCGTGTGTGTACGCGACAGTGTAAATCTCCTCAACAAAATGTCGTGTGGGCATGATTCCTTGTTTTAGTTGCAGTGGGTAGACGACTAAGGACAAGTAATAGGGCAGCCAAAGCCAACGACATAGAATATATCAAAGGAACTGACTGTTTCAAGCAACGACATAGAATAAATCAAAGGAACTGACTGTTTCAAGCAAGAGAAGCATCCGAAAATAACAATTAACCGTGAAACTTTTTATTGTTTTTGCTTGAATCCAATAGACATTTTTACAAATCACAATATAAAATTCATCTAGATAGATTCTCTCTATATCTCTATTTAGAGAGATATAATTTTTATAAAATTTGTAAAATTCATCCTCACGAGTACTGGCAAACCGCATAGCTACTTATATTTCAGATCTAGCAACAGACTTTCATCAGTTGTGACGTACTGGTCTGTGAGACCGGCTGTGTTAAAAAATTCGTATAACTTTATTCTCCGTTATTGTTTTTTGTTGCGATTTCGAGTAGCTGCAGCATTGCACATCCCCCACCATCAGTTAATGACGAAGCTGCTTAGTGAGCACAACTTCTGTATTTTTTGATGTGTTAACATCTATACGCGCGCCTCTAGGGCAGTAAACTATAAATTTAATACATACACAAGTGTTAGGTTTGTAAGAGTAAATCATCGTTTGTTTGTTCGTTGCTTGGCAGTCGGTATAGAAAGTGATTATTGGGCGATTTTCATATAATTTTCCCACGCGATTTTCTCCGGAAATTCATATCCGATTTTATTAATTTTTGGATTAAAAAGCTAGTGCGGGGTTCGACGAAGAGTTTAGGCCAAAAATTAAGGCGATCCGATATCGGCGAGCCGAGATTTAAGGGTTTTAATTTGGAGTGTTAATTTGGAGTAATATTAAAAAAGTGTTTTATGTTGATCTTCGGTTTTGTCTTATCATCGTTTGTTTGTTCGTTGCTTGGCAGTCGGTATTGAAAGTGATTATTGGGCGATTTTCATATAATTTTCCCAGGCGATTTTCTCCGAAAATTCATAGCCGATTTTATTAATTTTTGGATTAAAAAGCCAGTGCGGGTTTCGACGAAGAGTTTAGGCCAAAAATTAAGGCGATCCGATATCGGCGAGCCGAGATTGAAGTGTTTTAATTTGGAGTAATATTAAAAAAGTATTTTATGTTGATCTTCGGTTATATCGTACGAATATAACAATGTATGTATGTATGTACAAGTGTCTGTTGCTTTGCATTCTTTGACTTTTGTGGGAATAAAACAAAAAGTATTGAGCAAGAAAATAATGACACATGTGCTTGGACTGGGTCTTTAAATAATTTTAAGTATTAATATTATTTAACTGTAACGTCATCATATGATTGAACGCTGTTTTTTATTTTCCAATGTAACATTTCCGAATGTGTTCATAGAAATCGAACAGGTACCGTGTAGCAAAAAGGTGTTAACACATCGCCCGTGAGTTCGAACACTCATTGGATTTTTTTTTCTAACCTGGTGTGTGAGACCGTGCGTCACCGTGTATGTAAATAAAATAATCGCAACACTTTTGTATTATATTTTGGAAGGATACCAATTTTTGTTCATTTTATAAAAGTTCCTATTGTCGAAAGACTAATAAACATTATTTTCCTTAATGAATATGTGATTTTTTTATTTTTTCTTAATTTTAAAAAATGTATTGCTAAATCATTTGTGAATTTTAATATTGAAATAAAAGAACTTAAAATGATTATATATCTTTATTTTATTGTCAAAGTGCATAAATAAAAAAAAAAACCTTAACTATTAGCAACACGTTTCGAAAAATCTTCAGTTGAAAACCCCGGTGCATAAGACCGGCGCACAGTGGCCAATTTGGCTTCGCTAGCGGCATTTTATTCATAGCTTCCAAAGTAAAGAAGATATCCTCAAAATTCAATTGTTGGAAAAAAAAATAATTTTTTTTTTTTTTTTAATTTTTAATTTTTTTTTTAATTTTTAATTTTTTATTTTTAATTTTTTTTTAATTTTTTATTTTGTTTTTAATTCAATAAACATTTTCCACCATATATTCATATATGAAATAAGAAAAAAATTGTCAACTCAAAGAGAAACCATATTATAAAAGAAATATTAATCAGATTCTTCAGTATCAGATTCAGAGAAATCATCTTCAAAATGATGCATTCATTATAAGCAAGCAAAAAGTACAATAAATTGAAGGACATTTTGGACACACAATGGTTTACACATAGAGGAAAATTTAAAATTACACTGAATGCAGGTTAATTTTGTAAGTTCTACTCCACGAAAGACAGGTGTACGTTACAATGGGCGAGTTGCTAATACACTTAAACACGATTACGTTTTATAAATAACATAAGTATACACAGATCACAAACCACAGTTTTATATAATACATACCTTGGCGTTAGTATATAACAAAACTTTTAATGAAAATAATAAAATTTGCAAGTTTAACACGAATAGCAAAACGATGATCAAAAAGGCGGAAATATTTTGCACAACACTTGCAGAAACATATGCTGACTTTGACAGGTCACAGCTGTTCATCAGCTGTAACCTGAGCTTTTAAAAATCGATACAAATCTAGTGAATGTATTTGTTATCGATTGTTAAAACAAAATTAACGGTTTTTCAAATTTGAATTAAATGCCGCTAACGAAGCCAAATTGGCCACTGTGCGGCGTCACCATTGATCAAAGTCAAATTTGCGTCACCACTGGCGGGTTAAAAACATTTTTCGTGGCTAAATACTCGATTCTGTCACCGTCAGTAAGTCGAAAGAAGTGTTATCTGGTCTGCGCAGGCATCGAACTCACGTGCTCATGTACAAGAGCCCCATACACTAGCATTGCACCAGTGACGGCGCGAATTGGAAGATATCCTGTGTATAGAAGGGCCCTGAACACGGAAAAATGATTAAGTTTGTACAACTTAACCTAAACCACAGTCAGGCGGCACAGGCCCTGCTTTCGCAGAGAATCTGCGAGACAGGTGTTGATGTCGCCATTAAATATGATCACTATACACTGAAAGAATAATGCTTCGTCGTATGGATGAAACATTTTTGTTAATGTTTTTACGTTGCTACAATGAAAAGTTTCGTATATCAGACAATTTGGTAGCCGAAATTTCATACATGATTTTTTTGAAAATTTTTCATTTCGTTGCTGCAAGAACTTACTTTTCTTTCCTGCAACAATTTTATTTTATTTGAATTGTGTAGAAAAATGGGTTAAAAATTAAAAAAAAAAGGAAGTGCATGAGATTTGAACTATTGATATTTATCTCTTACTTTTTATTGATTATTTTTATTACTTATTTATTTTGGAGTTTTGCCAACATTTATAGTTGACGAAACAATTACGTTATTGCAATGAAACTAAGTTTTGTGAAGATAAAGAGAGAAAAGCAGTCAAATAAATGAGTGAGCGTAAAAACGAGGCCAGCAAGAGGAGTAGGCGAGCGTGAGTGCTGAGTAACGTACACATCTTAAATCAGTTCATTTCCAACAACCGAAAGTGGTAGACATATTTCTCCGGCCGAATAATTTAAATACATTTTTTTAGAAGAGACTCAATTAGTTCAACTTAGTAAAGTAATAATATTTTATTCAGAAAAATAAATTGTGTGAATTTGTGTTTTTGATGTGATCATTTGTGTATCTGTAAATGAAATAGATAAACAAACAGAATGCAAGGAGCAGCACGAAAGCAAATAAAGTGACGCATCGATAGCAGAAAAACTACCCCGAAATATGTAACTGAACATTTGTGTGTGGGTATGAGCGTGACGGTACAAATCTTAACAAAATGTTCGTGTTTTGACGGGAGGAAACCTACAAAAGACAATCTTCAAAAGTAAAAGAGAAAGCTTCAAGCAAATCTGCCAAGACACCGAATTGAATCCATGGGGGATTGCAAAAAAGTTGTAACATAACGACTGAAATGCAAAAAGTCGCCGCTACTAAAATGACCGGTACTTCTAGTCAAAATTGTGTCCACACTGTTACGTAGACATACTGTGCGTGAAAACGATTTTTCAACGACTTCAGACGAACTTATGAGATTTGTACGTAAAATTGGAAATGGCAATGCGCCAAGTGCAGATGCGGTGTCAAATAATCCCGAAGGTAGAAACATGGGTCAAAAGGAGTCACCGGGAATTGGAGTACTACCTAACCCAGTTTTTAACACACCATGCAGGATATAGGAAGTACCTATTTAAGTATGGGCACGATGCGCCCAAGATGCATTGACTTGGAAAATGCGGAAGCGCTTCCACTCTCCTATTTGCCTTTCGCCTCTCGTACTTCTTTTAGGCGCAAATTCTTCATAACGGAGATTATATAGCTGTGGAGCAATTTCTACTTCTCCTCTGCGCTCAACGTTATTTCTACAACAGTCTCCGAGGTAATGTTATGTTACGTTGTGATGTTCCGATTTCCTTCAAATCTTGGGCAACTAAAGATAACATGCTTTGCACCTTCTTCCAGGAAGTAGCTTCAATGGCTTACCAGCCCCGCCAAGTAATACCCCTAGAGGCAGCTCCCGCGGAGACTGGTTAAGACTTGCGAAGGCGATTTTCTGAGTAAGGACCACAAATGTGCTGTATCTCACATAATGAACTTGTACATATCTTTTGAAAGATTTTCGCATCCCAAGGAAAAAAATACAAGGAGTTAACGGATTTACATGTTTAGCATCAGGTAAAGTTAACCAAAAATCAAAAAGCCCAATATGAAAAATAAATAAAATAAATGGTTTCCCATTACATCCCATGATGGGACTGGGGAGAACTTCTCACAATCATTGAGCTGTGCGCTTTCCAGTTTTCACTCACCGATTGGGACCTACAGTTTTACACCGATTCCGAACGGTAATTTGAGAAGCTTTTTCATGGCTAGATACTCGATAGTGTCGCCGTCACTATGCGAGGTGACCGCCGCCGAAAGAAAATTTGTAGGTGGTCAGAGACGGGTTCGAACCCAGGATCTCATGTACAAGAGCCGCGCACACTAACCATTGCACCACCGACGGCCACATCCCAATATGAGTAGATTATAATTACCGCGAACAAGAGACGAAATTTTAGATATTGCACCTAAGTGCTTTTCGTAAATGCTAAATTCAGATTCTGGTGCAATATAAGGACATGAGATAGATAGTTTCGCCGCCCCAACTTTGACTGAAACTGAAATCAATGAAAATCAATGTCATCAATGCCAGTCGGCACAACCCCTTAACGAAATATGGGCGGTAATCAAAACACCACTAGTTTTGCCCACGCCATTCCATCGAATATCTACCACCAAAAACCACAAAATTACGAATATTAACATCGTAACGAACACTATGACATTGTAGTCGAATCCACAACCACCAACATAAGGTCTTGATAGTTTTGTATTTAACCCGCGAACCATTTTGATAAAAATCATTAAGAGAATTATTCAAAAAATTCCATTACAGGTTTCTGCATACGATATCGGTATTGTTTCCATGGGAATTGTTTCCCTATAGGGTTCACACATATTTTACGAGTGTACAACTTCGTCACATGCATACATATCTAGAGATGAATACAAAAACATATACGCATTTATATGTACCGACATATCTACGTCTTTAAAATTGAAATTTAATAGCCTTATGATTATCATCATGTTCAAATATTAGGGATATTACAAAACCCGGTTTTAAGTACTGACATGCATTCAAAACTTAGTTAACGAAAGTGCTTGAAATTACACATGGATGAGGCCCATATTCATACAACTTGCGATTTGTTTAATATGTTAAAACTTAATACGATATTATAACCAGTCGAAAATCTAAATGTCGTGCATTTTCTAACAAAGTTTCCACTGTTCATATTTGAAATTGTTCAAAGGACATTAGATAAATATTTAACCTACAAACATTTGGTTAAAATCTTAAAAACGCTTTCTAACTATGATTTTCCTGAAAAATAGTTTTCGGACAATTACACAAATATCTCATCAAATGTTGGAGTAAGTTGCCACTACCAACCGTTTTCGTAAACTTAAAACTAACACAACATCCGGTTGACCAGTTTTCCGTATATAAGATTCCTAAATTTGTAAATCAAATTTATTTACCATATGTACGTACGAAAGTTGGCGTATTCTTATATAGGAAAATATATTTGTACGTATATAAGAATAAATGCCAAAAATGTTTCATTCTTTTACTTCTATTTGCCCAAAGTGGGGAATACATTAAGTGAATACATGTTTGTGCATACAATCCTGCTTTTAATTTTGATGATTTCATATTTTTAATATCCGGATATTCGAAGCTCGAGTTACATTAATGCACATTTTTATAGCAAAAAAAGTCTAGAATCTATAGAAGTTGGCAGCAAATCACTACCTAAACAAGTAGAAGGTACAAAAAATGTGGTTACGAAATTTAAGAGAATTTAAAATCTTTTGGGGATATGAAATTGTGGCAAATGAATATTTGCTGAATCAAACTAATGAATTCGTTGCGATAAATCAATAAATTCATTTACGAGAACTGAACTACATTTACAGCAAAAAAAAAACACAAAAAAATATTCCATATCTTGGATAGTTAACTATAGTATGAAGAAATTCTCGTACATTAACAGAGAAACTATCATGATCTATATACCGTTACCATAATTCATAACTGACATATTAACAACTTTACATGAGGGGGAAAACTTTAATAAAAGTCAAAACTATACACATTTTCAAAATGTTTGAATAATATCTTTACTTTTACTTTCATTGACCATTTTCCAACCTCATGAGGTCAAGCGTCCTATACATATTGATAAAACGAACAGATTAAACAAATTTCAACATATTCTTCCAACTGGCTCTATCCTTGGCCTTTTCTCGCCAGTTGGTAACACCAAGGATACGGAGGGATTCTTCTGCCTGGTCTTTCCAGCGGAGTCTTAGTCGTCCTCTTTTCCTGCTTCCATCGGGTACGTTATCAAAACCCTTTCGCGCTGGCTCATCTTCATCCATTCTGATAACATGGCCAATCCAACGCAATTGGAGTAATTTGATTCGGCTAGCTATGTCCACATCAGAATATAGATTATTTAGCTCTGGGTTCCAGCGACTGCGGTACTCGCCGTTTGCTCTAACAGGACCATATATTTTACGGAGAATTTTTCTCTCGAAAACTCCCAGGTGTTTTTTATACGCTTGCGATATGACCCAAGTCTCGGACCCATATGTCAAGACAGGTAAAATGAGAGTCTGATATAGCTGGACTTTTGTCCGTCGAGAGATGGATTTGATCCTAAACTGCTTGCTGAGCCCAAAATGACATCTATTTGCAAGCAAAATTCCCCTATCTATCTCCAGGCTGACGTTGTTGTCCTTGTTCACGGCGGATCCAAGGTAGACAAATTCATCTACCACTTCAAAATTAAATCGGTTGTCAACGTTCAAGTGCGGACCAAGTCGAGAGGTTTCTCTAGTAGTTGACACCATCAATTTTGTCTTGCCCTCAGTAACAGCAAGACCCACCTTCGCTCATTCCTTTTCGATTCTTGAAAATACTGCAGTAGCCTCTTTCAAATTTCGCTCAATGATGTCGATGTCGTCAGCGTACGCCAGCAACATATGGCTTTTTGTGTTAATGGTCTTGTTCGTATTTACTGCAGCTTTTCCCATTATTATCTCCATTAAGATGTTGAAGAGATTGCACGAGAGTGTGTCGCCTTGTCTCAGTCCTCGCTTGGTGCAGAATTGTTCGGTGAGGTCTTTCTCCACCTTCACTGCTGATTTGGTGTTGGTCAGCGTCATTCTACTGAGGCGGATCAGTTTTGCTTGAATCCCAAGTTCAGGAATCCCATAGTCAGAGACATAGGCGGATCAGTTTTGCTGGAATCCCAAGTTAAGACATAGCTTGGTACAGTTTTCCCCGTATGGGGCTATCGAAAGCAGCTTTGAAATCGACAAAAAGGTGGTATGTATCGATTTTCTTTACGTGGGTCTTTTCCAGGATTTGGCGTAGCGTGAATCTTTGATCAGTTGTGAACTTGCCTGGTCTAAAACCACACTGATACCCAGCAAAGGAAATATTCGGTTTGGAGGCCTATTTGGAGGCCTTCTTTTGGAGGTATCAGTCCTCCCAGCCGCATACTATCACCATTTATAAATAACCAAGGGTGACATTACCGAGCTAGGTCTTCATCCTCGTTGCTTTTGGAAAGCCTCATAGAAGCCCTTCAAACGAAATCCTTCGTTAGACTTTAATTGTTAAGACTTTTTTTAAGGCCTCTAAGAGTAGACCTTCAGTAAAACTTTAGTAAGAGGTCTTCTGAAGATCTTCAACAGAATACATAACGAAGGTTTTTAATATAACATTCGAAGAAGGTTACCAACAGAAGACCTGCAAAAGGTCTTCCATACCAAGTCATTAGAAGGCCTTTAGGATAAAACCTACTGAAGGCCTTCAAATCAGAATCATCACAAGGTCTTTCACAAAAGGACTATAGAAGACCATCAGAAGTATAAACCAAAAAAATTATGGAAAAAATATGCAAAATTTTCAGCTTTTTAATAAAATCGTTTTATTTAAACAAAATTAATTCACATTTTTATAAAATTTTATTATTTTTCAGCAATCAAAAAAGTAATTTTTAAATAAATATTCTTCACTTATTTTAAAGCATAAAGTAAGTTATTCATTAAATTAAATGTATGTAAAAATTCAGTTCTAATTAATGGTTAGAGCAATTTTCTTTTTTCTCCTTTAAATATTTTTCTTTATATATTTTTTGTTGTTCAATTTTAAAAACCTTTTTCATTGTTATTTTATAATTATCATAAGTATTGAGATCTGAATCTGCAGCTTTAAAAAATGGATTATCAATATGATAAAATTGCTTAAATGATTCTTTTAAACTTTTTTATAAAATTCACATTTTTATAGAATTTAATTATTTTTCAACAATCAAGTCATTTTTAAATTAATATTCTTCACTTATTTTAAAGCATAAAGTAAATTAATTATTCATTAAATTAAATTAAATGCATGTTAAAATGCAATTGTAATTAATGGTTAGAACAATTTTCTTTTTTCTCCTTTAAATATTTTTCTTTATATATTTTTTGTTTTTCAATTTTAAAAGCCTTTTTCATTGTTATTTTATAATTATCATAAGTATTGAGATCTGACTCAGCAGCTTTAAAAAATAGATTATCAATGTGATAAAATTGCTTAAAGGACTCTTTGTTTTGCAAACCATCATAATTATAATTTTTAATTATATCTTCAGAAATTAAATTGTGTAGATTTTTCAAAAGTCCACCGCGTCGTATTAACCTAGTTACAATCTTTATCATACCGTGATCGTCCATGTCCTTTAATTTTTCCTGTAGTTTAGAAAGTTCTTCGGAATTTTTAAGTGGAAACACGTTATCCAATTCTTCAGATTGCCGGGAAGATTTTGTTATTTGCTGCAGATTAACTTTTATTTGTGAGAGCTCAGTGCCAAGAAGCTCGTGCAATTTTTCAAAATCTTCCTTGATATCCTTAAGCTGATTCTCGACATCTGTAACATATACAAATTAAATTTATTACAAAATTTTAAAAATATATTATTTCCTTTGAAGAATATACATACCATGCATTTTAGCAGTTAGATTTTTTATAGCTTTCTCAGACATTTTTATTTCGGATAAGATTTCGATTCTGCGAAGTTAACGGCATTACATTATGTGGAATAATTAAGGTCATCAATGGCAGGTGTGAAGGAGAGGAATTAGCAACAATGATGTGTCTTTGGGAAAAGCAACAACTTTGGCATATAATTTTTTAATTTCAAACCATTCTTCTTCATTAGTTAATAAGTCTCCTATACATATTCCAAGGCTAATGGAATCTACTGGATCATTAAAAAAACTTCTCAAATTTTCTATTTTTCTCCCCCTAATCGATCCTTCATTTTCATCGGAAAATCCGGTTATCAATATAGGAACAAAAGGCTCAATTAAGCAAAAGTTGTTTGGTCGAAATTTGCTTACGAAAAAATGTTCGTTTTGGTAGCTGTGTATTTTTCCAGTTCGAGATTTTATGAATTTTGTCGGTTTGTCGTCTTTTTCGATTGAAGAATTACTGAATTTATTTTTTATCTGCTGCAAAATTTGTGTAGGTTTCCGAATCCTATTTTTCAACTTTTGTAAGAAATTTTCAAAACAATAAGCAGAAAAAACTGGTGCAGTACCAAATTCTTGTACACATTGGGCCAAATGTAGTAGGCTGTGGACATTAAAGGTGACACTACTTTCCCCAAAAACCTTGCTGAAATTTCCAACAAATATCTTTAAAAGTTCATTTGCTGTGTCAATATTTGTATTAAAATGTTTCGGCGTTGATAGTATTCGGTAGGCAGAATGTAGTAATAGTATTTCATAATAAAAATCTTTATCAACAATGTTTAGAAGAACAAGTGGTGCCAAGTAAAGAATAAATAGCCTATATTCAGTTGCTTTCCATCTCGAAAGTTCCTCTATTTCCCGAGGTTTCCTCTGGAACTCTTTCGGTATGTACGGTGATAGCTCTATTAATCGTTGGGAAAGAATTGATATATTTGATGCTTTTATTGGAGGAATTGTTTTCTTATTTACTAAATAAACAAGCATTTTTTTAGTTACCCCTAAGTCAACCAAATGCATTGGTTCCACTGGAAACTGCGTAATCATTTTCACACCTAATTTTTCCAATGCGCTATGATTGATAACATAAGGGTGCTTGTGGAAATCTTTTTGCTTTCGGTTTTTGAAGTCTTCATCTGTCCTCAAATTTGCCGCATAAGAGGAATAAGTCGTGACATTGTTGACACGCTTTCCGCTTTGGTAGCATTTCATGCATCCAGATAAGGCATTATGTCCAACTACGTTGCACAAAAAAGAGCGAGCTGGTGCATCACAAATGAAAGCCCTTATTTTAACCAAAATGTGTACTTCATGTATATATATACCCTCGTCTTTTAAACGCTTCATTTCATCAATGAAATCGTGAAGGTAGTTATCAACATCTCTTGGTTTTTGTTTTCCAACATACACACCAATTAAAAACACATCTGTATTTTTTAAATTCACTATATTGCCCAATATGGGCCAGACAGAAGTGTTTGAGCTTTTATATAGTGGTAGTCCATCAATGCCTATATTCACATATATCATTTTAATGTCATTCAGACAGCTTTGTGAAAGTTTTTCCAACTGAAACCTTAATCCAAAGTGGTAATATGAGCCTGGAGCTACAGTTCTTAGTAAAATTTGGCTTTTCTCTCGCTTTAAAAGGCCGTCTATGCTTTTTGGCACGGCTAGATTTTCGGAATTTAGGACTTTAAGCAGCCCATTGACACTGCTATGTTTTGGGTGAAATGTTTCATACCACTCAATCAATTTTATATGAAGATTTTTATTTTCACTATTAACACAATCATTGTTTTCACGCACAATCGATTCCATTGACATTTCTTCACAATTAATTTCTTCACAGTAACCACTATATTCTTGTTTTTTCCATCTCCTTTACAACCTTTTAATGCCTTAAGAATTCTTTCTTTCTCAATATAAGTTTTTCTTTTAAACGTGCTTCTGCTCATCATTTTTTTATTCACTTTAATTTCACTTACTTTACCAACAAAAAACTACCAGCTTCTTCGACGATTTCAAAACAACTGAATACCGCTTTGTCATATTTCCATTGAAAAAAAATTCTCCAACAATGTTAAAAAAATTATGGAATTCCATTTAACGGGACTATACTGACTATACTGAAACAAATATTGTTGTTGTAAATATCAAGAATGTATAACACATGCCATCTCTCATCGTTTGGGAGACCTCTAGTAGTATTCCTCATAAATGCGAATTGGTATGGAAGATAAAACATATTTCAAATGAAAAGGAACTTCTACAAGCCTCCTAAGGCAGGGAATGATAATACGTAACACATACCCTCTCGTTGCAATTGGAAGGCCTACCGGATTACCCATAAAACAACATAATAGAAGGTCTCCTAAAAGCAATGAAAGATAATGAATTACATATGCACTCTCGCTTCGTTTGGAGTCTTCCAAAAGCACAAACAAAGATAATTAGAATGAAACAGAAACATCTAGAACCCTCCCACAATAAGAATGTGTAATTCATACCTACCCGTTGCTATTGGAAAACCTTCAATAGTACTACTAATTTAAGGAAATGGAAGATTTCCTTAAAGCACGGAATGAGGATGTTGAACACATGCCGTCTCGATGCAATTGGAAGACTTATTCGATTACTCCTAAAATTTAGAAATAGGAAGGAATAAAAGCGCGTATCGGAAAGTAAACAGTAGGCCTCCTAAAATGCCTTATATTAGGAGGCCTTTTGGTACGTGTATAAAATCTCACAGAAGGCCTATAGAAGGAATTATTTTGGTATGTCCTACCCAATTCCGTTGCTGGGTAGGGTCCAATCAGGTTTTCAATAATTGGCTTTAGTCTTTCACATAATATGCTCGACAAGACCTTATGCGCGATGGATAAATAAAAAAATCCAATGAGTGTTCGAACTCACGGGCGATGTGTTAACACCTTTTTGCTACACGGTACCTGTTCGATTTCTATGAACACATTCGTAAATGTTACATTGGAAAATAGAAAACAGCGTTCAATCATATGATGACGTTACAGTTAAATAATATTAATACTTAAAATTATTTAAAGACCCAGTGCAAGCACATGTGTCATTATTTTCTTGCTCAATACTTTTTGTTTTATTCCGACAAAAGTCAAAGAATGCAAAGCAACAGACACTTGTACATACATACATACATTGTTATATTCGTACGATATAACCGAAGATCAACATAAAATACTTTTTTAATATTACTCCAAATTAAAACACTTAAATCTCGGCTCGCCGATATCGGATCGCCTTAATTTTTGGCCTAAACTCTTCGTCGAAACCCGCACTAGCTTTTTAATCCAAAAATTAATAAAATCGGCTATGAATTTCCGGAGAAAATCGCGTGGGAAAATTATATGAAGATCGCCCAATAATCACTTTCGATACCGACTGCCAAGCAACGAACAAACAAACGATGATTTACTCTTAAGCCGACTGTCCACTAGCAAGTTTCTTGCGGAAGAACTTCTGGAAGTATTTGCTGAGTGTTTCCACTCAAACCGAAACTTGCGGAAGTTTGCTTCCAGAAGTAGTTTGTAGAAGTTTTAACGACGAACTTCTGCAAGAAATTGCAGACGTGTTTCCACACAATGTGAGTACAGCTTGCAGTAGAGTTTGCTTTTTTGACGAATGACAGTACATATAAAAATGTCTTGTGGCAAAATAAGATTGGCAGCTGCCATCGCAGTATATTTAATCAAAAAGAAACAACAAAATAAAAAAAATAAAATAAAAAGAAGTGTTTGGGTGAGAAATTGGGTGCTGCGGCGCGTAGATTTAAGTTTCCAAAGTACATTACTTGACGAATTGTGGACCGAAGATTCCATGCAACTGAAAAATTTCCTGAGAATGTCTAGTGATGATTTTGAATACATTTTATCTTTAATTAAAACAAGTATCCAAAAGCAGGATACTAAAATGAGATTGGCTATACCCCCCAAAGACCGACTTTTAGTTACTCTTCGATTTTTGGCAACAGGTAAGAAAAAAACCAAAAAATTATGGAAATTATTAGCATGTTTATTTTGTGGAAAATATGGAAATTATTAGTATGTTTATTTTGTAGGCGATTCATTTACTTCGCTTATGTATTTGTTTCGAATCCCCGTATGTACGATCTCAAGGATTGTGCTGGAATGTTGTGAGGCTCTGTACCAATGTCTGAAATTAAAATATTTGAAGGTAAATATTAAAATGAATTATATAAAAAACATTTTCCAAAAATACCTTGTGCGTTGTCCGAACACATATATCCTTGCGTAGATGTATTGCAAGGCAGTATTACTGATGATTGAGTGGAGCTTTCAAGCCCATAACACCCACTTGCATCTGAAGTAAATATTATCATGTCAGAGTCGGCTTCATCGTCTTCACCCGACACTTGTAGAACAGCCTGCTGGATTAATCTTTTCAGTTTACGCTTGCTCCCAGGTTTTGTCAAACCTCGAAGTTCTGAGGCGACAAAGTCACCAAATATTTGGTATTCATCACACGGTTTTTGAATTATGTTCAGAGCATTTTCTAGTTCGACGTCATGTTCGTCTTTTTCTGAATTGGCTTTTTTTGGTCGTTTCCGTGGTGCTGGTACTGGTTGGACTTTGGACTCATCGGTGGTACTTTCATCGTTGTCCAATGTAATTGAAAGCTCCTAAAAAGAAATTAAGACCACAAATGTATTTATTAAGATTTAAACTGTTTTTTAGGTTCCATCAACGGAAGAAGATTGGCTTCAATATTCCAACGGATTTCACAACAAATGGAATTTTCCCAATTGCCTAGCTGCTATGGACGGGAAACATGTGGTGATACAGGCACCAAAGAAAGAAGGCAGTGTTTACTTCAATTATAAAGGCACACATAGCATTGTACTATTGGCATTGATTGGACCTAATTATGAGATAATTTACTTTGATGTGGGGTGTAATGGTAGAATTTCGGACGGGGGAGTATATAACAATTGTGCATTATCGAAATGCCTTGAACAAAATACATTGCATTTCCCATCTCCGCGGTCACTTCCTGGTAGAACTATTCCAACTCCATACGTTATTGTTGCAGATGACGCATTTGCTCTTAAGAAGTATATTATGAAGCCATTCCCTTTCAAGAGCCTGCCAGTGCAACATCGTGTTTTCAATTATCGGCTTTCTAGGGCCAGAAATGTGGTTGAAAATTTTTTTGGACAAATTGCAGCTCGTTTTCGAATTTTACATAAGCCCATTCTAGTAAGTCCCGACAAAACAAGAAAAATTGTTAAGGCCATTTGCGCTCTGCATAACTGTCTGTTAAGTCGCAATGCTCAATATACGTCGTCTATGACAACAATTGATTCTCCTGTATCCAATAATCAGGAAGAGTGCCGTACAGAAGGGATACCAGAGAGTAACATGTTACCACTTGAACCACATAATTCACGCAGTCAAGCACAAGAACCGAAAAGTGTTCGTAACGAATTTGCTGAATATTTTACTTCACCAGAAGGAGAAGTGGAGTGGCAATATAGGCATATATAATAAGTATGTACAAGTAAATATATAATATAATGGAATATATAATTAAATAAAAATTAAAACGGTTATATACAAGGTGTATTTTGTTATTCTTACCAAATTATCCTCAGTTTCTTTGGCTACATGAGATGACGTCATGTATTTCATGTCATTATAAAACTCCCACTTGCTAACATATACGTCTTCAGCACTTTGGCCACTTTTTTTTTTCCTTTCTTTATTCACTTCTTGACCAAACTGCGTTCGGACGTTGTGCAATTTCCTCTTGACCTCTTCTTCGGGCGCGTCTATATCATTGGCTATTGCCTTTAAAGCGTTTTGTTTTTTAATTTTATTTTTATAGTCTTTTGAGGACGTGTTCCATAACTCAGGATAACTTTCTTGTTTTTCAATAGCCAAATGTATTTTTTCATTACTCCAAACGAATTTATTTTTGGCCATTTTTAAAAATTTGGAAAAAAACTCAAAAAAAAAACACAAAACAAAACTGAAAACAGAAGAAAACACCACAAACAGTTTACCCGACCTATACCGATAACTTCTGCAAGTTTACAAAGCACTAGCCGTGACGGGAAGTCGTGGAAGTTACTTCCAGAAGCAACAAACACGTGTTTTCACATAACTTCTGCAAGTCCCTTCTGCAAGCCGTAAACTTCTAGAAGTCGACTTCTAATAGGTGTTTACACGACAAAAACTTCTGGAAGTCACTTCTGGAAGCAACTTCCGCAAGAAAACTTGCTAGTGGACAGTCGGCTTTACAAACCTAACACTTGCGTATGGATTAGTTTGATAGTTCACTGCCCTAGAGGCGCGCGTATAGATGTTAACACATCAAAAACTGATACCGCGATAGTTGGAACAGACACACGGATCACTCTTTTTGAATACAGGACATAATACATTGAGACTCCAATCGTCGGGCATATAATTCCCCAGCCATGTACCGCACATAAGTCAATGCATGTATAACAAACCAGACACAATTTTTGTGTTTAGTCTCTTTATAATTTTTCGAATTTTGGAACGAAGTTCCTTATCGGACGTTTTGAATCGGGGCTAGGCCAAAAATTGCGACATAAATTTTCTCTTTGCTAATAGAAACATGTGCATTGTATTATTCTTCTCTTTCAACAGCATCTGTTTGCTTTACTTGTTAAGAGTGCAACATCTTTATAGACCTAATACTCTGTGAGGCAAGCACAAACAACAAACAACCAAATGAGCTCGGTCGCTCTGTTTCTATGTTTGAGCACATGCCCAGCGCGAAATTGTGTTAATACTCCGTTTAGTGTTCCATTTGTTTGGATATGTTGTGTTTTTTCATACTAAGTGATCGATTATTTCATATATTTCATATAACAATTTCCCGCTGGGTGTAGGTGTTAGAACTTAAATGCCTCGTAGTGGTTTTGTGGCATGATGATCTACTCACTAGAATCTAGTGTCTTTGCGTAAGTGTTTTGTTTTTGTTTTTTTGCTAACCTCAAGCAAAGTAACTGTAAACCATTTTTGGATTTATACTTTGCAATAATTGTAAGTCAGTTCTATTCAAATCATATTCATGAATGAACTGCTTTACTGCTTATACTTAGTAATATTTTTGTCAGCAGTTTTGTATAAAATAACATAAAATGATTTATGAAAGTGAAATAGTGCAAGTTGAGGATAGTGATGATGGAGTCAGGTAAGTACGAATGTTTATACTGCAGGCATTATAGGTACAAAGTTTTTCGAAATACAACATGTACAATAGGCTGTAGTGAAATGTGTTTGGAATTTCAAGTGTGGTTGGGTCTCGAACGACGCGTTTTGAGAACTGATTATGGAAACATAAAGTTTTTTTATACGAAGATAATTATAGTTATTAAGTACATGCTAGAAAAAAATATATTTTTGTCAAAAATTTTTTACAGCATTTTGATAACGACACAGGTTTTACAATTCTATCATAAAAATTTAATTTGAAATATGTATATTAGAGCGACTCATTTTGTATGGGGCCAAAAAAAGTGTTTGTTGTCCACCCCCTAAAATATACCTTGGCTTGTTTTCTGATGATTCTCAAAATATTGCGCGCCTAGGATTAAGATCCGGTGAGGTGGACCGTTTTTAAAAAAGGTATTTTTTGAGTTTTTAAAAGATTTATTATGTTTAACTAAAGACAATATGTACAATATTGGGGTCATATGAAAGGGTGTTTAAAGGCGCATCCAACGGTATGGAATACATGTCAAAACATGTCCTGGCAAGTCTTTTTCCCAGCAATATTCTGCAAAAATCAATGACAACAGTATTCAATTTTATCACTAAAATCTTAAAAAACTTCCTTTCTGTAAGACCTACATATATAATTATGGTATCGTTGGACGCTGAATCGATCAAGGTTTATTGCTCCTTTGCTATTTTGGCCCTAAAGGCTACAAAAGTACAAATTTTTGAAAAAGACCTGCTTTTTAGAGGTTAATATTTTGCGTATATTCATAAAACATAACAAGCTTTAATTTTAGGGGCGGATAACATATACTTTTCTGCGCCCATACAATTCAAACCGCTTAAAAATATATGTATGTATTACATTTATAATTCGAAATTTTTCAATAACTGTTTCTATCTTTAAAATTTAAGATACTTATATGTGCGAAATACAGAACTTTCAAGCTCCATATCAGCAGCGTAGCAATTGTGCACAGCCACATGTTATTTTTTACCAGGACACGGAGATTCCTGCAGACGGAAATTGTTACTTTGTTTCTATTATAAAAATTTTGAGTCTCTCAATGTCGCCTTTACACATTCGCCAACATCTACTTGCTTCACCCTTTGTGAACTCGTGCATTAATCCAGACGGTGCAAGAACAATTCTCAGCAGTGAAACAGAGTATGCAGAAATGGATTGTATCTACATATTTACAAAATTATATAATCAGAATGTTTGTGTTCATAATCACTACGTTAACACTATAACCAAAAGAGAAGAAAGACAATTCCTTCATTTCAGAGTCAATGACTCCCAAAGTTTTATACATTTACATTTTCGTGCCGTGCATTTCACGCCTTTTATCGAAGTTGAAGATATGAACAACAATAACAGAACAGGTACTCCACAAATCGAAAATATGTCGAATGCTAAATCTACTAATGTTTTTTTTTTCAAACAGTTACCCCAAATGCATAAAAATTATTTTGGGTTTAATAAAGGTTTATTTGACGTTTTTCCATACAAAATTTGCCAAATAAACCTTTCATAAACCTAAAATAAGTTTTATGAATATGGCTCTCACTCTCTAACGCTTTTGATTTATGCAATTGTGCCTCTTATTTAATACATAATATATAGCCCAAGGAACTTCGTTCCAACCGGGTGTCCCACTGACACCTCTCTGCTTTTTTTTTATTCCGGCGTTTTCCCGCGGAATATGTCGAAAACCACGATACCGAAAAAATTCTCAGTTATGCCCTTTTGGAATTATTGGATATTTCGAAATTTAAAATAGGCGCGGCACTAAATCACAGAAACTAGCGTTATGGCCAAACGCGTTTTCCTAGAACTATGAAACTTGGTGAGAATGATCTTCTTAGAAACAACAAATAAATCATAATTTTTTGGAATGTACTTTAGGGGTGGTAGAAATTGGCGTAGCACTAAGTCAGAGAATTGATTATTTTTACCAAATGCGTCATCCTACAATCATGACTTTTGGGGAGTATAATCCTCTTAATTAATAATTCAAATATAACTAAATGGACATCTCTTGTAGACCAGCCGAAAAGGCTTTCCGAGATTACTAATAAGATAAATAAATTGTAAATATTGCTAAGATGTTACAGAATAAAAATGATGATGAAAATTGAAATAAATAATTTCGAGATTTCAATTTGGACAGTTAAATCCCAAGGGGTGGGGGTAGTAATTTGAATCAATCAGGTTCATAATCAAACAGCTGAAGTTTGTATTGCGAAATTTGGAGTGGATATTCTCCAAATATAGTTGAGCTCAGCGTAGAAAGAACTGTTACAATTTCGAAATTGGGGGCGAGTGCAATGGGTGTGACACTAACTCAGAGTAATATGGATCATGTGGAAATGAATAATCTTGGAATAATGAATTTACTGTGGTTGTTACGAATACAGATCAATCTTTAGCCATAAAGGCGTTTTCGATATTCGAGTTGGGGTACAAAAAGGTCGTAGCATTAAATAGAATCAAACTCGATGTTCTGACCCGACGCGAATAGCTAGACTTGCAAATTGAGAGAACGTTACCCGTATGGAGATCATTTGGAAATTCTAAAGGGGACGGAGATTAGAAGATACAGAAGATTTGTGCTTTAAAGTAATTTTGTCAACATTCAAAATTGGGGCGGCGGTAATTTGGCAGCGTGATTTTGTAGAATCTTATTCGTTAACTAAGTGGGTTTATTCCATATTAAAAATAGGCTTGACCATGCACGCACGCAGGGGGCGCGGGCCTCCCATGAAATTATTCCTATAATATGTGATTTTTGAATTTAGTGCTATTTTTCAACCTATGCACTATAGGAAATTTTACCCACTTTTTTGGCCAAAAGTCCAAATTAAAATTTTTGCAAAGTGTATTTTTTTTGCTTTAATAAAAAAAAAATAACAAAGTAGCCATGTCTGTTTACATTTTTCGAGAGAATTTATTTACTGTTACTTTACCACATGTTTTGCTTGCAATTTCTAAATTAGTTATCAAATAACGATTGAGTGCAGTGAATTGTGTGATAGATTCTAATAAAAGTTTTCATAATAAAAATTTATAGTTTTTAAAAACTAAAAAATGGAAAATAATGTCGAAGGTGAGTACTTTAATGATACACAGTGAAATGTTGGTGAAGTCATCTGTTAGATCGATTAAATTGGAATAATTGAAGTGACCTTAAGGTTAACTTATGGAATTATGAATTGGAAATTTAATTAGACTTACAAAAAAATGATAGCATATGATAGCCATAAAACTATAAAAGTTCTCTTGGGCAATCAATTACCTTCCGAATTTCATAAATTCTAGCTGCGGATATGTGCAAACTTTTTTAAAAAACGCATTTTTGCAGGTGACTACTGCGTGCCAAATTCAGAGTTATGCAATATATGGCGAGAGAAACACAACGAAGATGAGAAAAGAGCCGCTATTTGTGCCCATTTCTTTTCATACATTGCTGAGAGTGATTGTTCGGAAAACTTTAATCAATATATTAAGAAGCAGTCAAGAATATTTTGTTCAAATATGAATATGAAATGGCATAAAAGTTGTAGGAGTTTCAAAGTTTTTGAAAAACAGCATGCTGTTTGGCTTAAAGGCAATACTTCGATAAGAAAACCAGAAACGCAGTCTGCCTCCACTAAATCAAAGCCTGGACGGCCGCAATTAACTTTTTGCCAAAAATCTGAGAGAACAAAAAGACGAGTTGCAGCAGAAATCTGTAAAGATCAAAATAATGAAGTTGAACCCCTAGTTCTTGCTGCATCTATGGCTGCTCGTAAATGTAAACAGTTAGATTTAGCAGTGGTTGTAAAAGAGACTGTCAGTACTCCAACTAGAGCTGCGAAAATACGAAAACTAATTTCAAGAGCGACACCAGCTAAGCTATCTGGTGATGAAGGACTAGCCTTTCTTTTAGAAAACAACTTTTCAAAAGAGCAATATTGCAATATAAGAAATCAAAACAAAATGAGTAATTGCGATATATATCCTCTATACAAAGAACTTCCATGTAGTAAATATAAATGCAGACCAGACGGCGTAATAGTTACTGAGACATTAGCGAAAGTTCCATTGGAAATGTTACTGAAGCATACATGCAAAAGAATAATAAAAGTGCAAGAGGAAGTTATATGTACCTTAATGGAAACAAAAAAAAAGACATTTTATACGCCGAACTCATTGTCAGTTATGGATTTGACAGCAGTACTGGCTATACAAATTATAAGCAACAGTTTGAAAAGGCGGGTTCGTCTCAAAATTGTGATTCCTCTCTTTTGGCCACAACAATTATACCTTTGCGTTTAATAGAAGCGTCCGGAAGTATTTTATGGAACAATCGTACACCACAATCTATTAGATTTTGTCGACCATTAAAATTAGAATACACAAAGGAGACTAAAGAAATTATTTTAAAGGAAAAAGAAAATATACAAGAAGAAATAAATTCCTTAAGTGTTTTCGAAGTAAGGCTTGGTGGAAAAAAAGCTTTCTGCGTTAAATTTAAGTTGTATTTAACTTTAATTGACGGTAAAGTATTAAATATTTTGACTGGAACTAAATCTAGTCAGACGTGCTCTTTATGCGGTGCTACACCAAAGGATTTCATGAGCATAACAGATTTCCAAAACCAAAAATTTAAACCTAAAGAAGAGAACTTAAAGTATGGGATAAGTCCACTGCATTGCTGGATCCGTTTTTTTGAATTTGTTGTGAATGCAGGTTACAAAATTGACATTAAAAAGTGGCAAATAAGAAATGAAGCGGACAAAGCATTACTTGCAAAAGGAAAGGCTGACATCCAACAGTTATTTTGGGTTGAAATTGGTTTGCACGTTGATAAGCTTAAGACAGGTGGCTATGGAAGTACTAATGACGGCAACACGGCCCGGCGCGCGTTCGAAGAACATTTAAAATTTTCTGAAATTACAGGCATTGACAAAGAACTCATTTTTAATTTAAAAGTCATTTTAATATGCTTATCATGTCAGCTTCCTTTGGATTCGAGTAAATTTGAAGACTTTTGTTTTCAAACGGCCACAATGTTCATGCAGAAGTATCCATGGTTGCCAATGACAGCTACTGTACATAAGGTTCTTGTACATTCGCAGCAAATTATTGAGTCGACTGTGCTTCCAGTTGGATGCTTTGGTGAGGATGCCTCTGAATCGCGCCACAAAATATATAAATCTGATAGATTGCTACATGCACGAAAAAGTAGCCGTGAGAATAACTTGACAGACGTTTTTAATCGAGCATTGGACACATCAGATCCTTATATTTCCAGCCTTTCATTGAATAAACGCATCAAGCACCAGAAGAAATTAAACCTTCCACCAGAAGTGATAGAATTACTGAGATCAGAAGAGCTAAATTTTGTGGAGAATTGTCAAACAGACGAAGAAAATTCCGAAAGCGAAGATGAAGAAATAGAGAGTTGTGGCATTTTGAACCCATGTTTTTTAAATGTAGTTGACGATTTGGAACTCGACAATCAAATTTTTGAATAAAATCCTTTTTAAAATATAACTTTGTTTTGTTACTTCTTTAAATTGGTAAGATACATTTCTATTGTTATCTTTTGAAAGTTAGTGTAACCGCTTAAACTTTAACCACCGCTGTTGCTCCCTTCTTAAACAGATGTTATGTGTGTAAACCGCTTAAGCTTAGCGATCACAGCTGCTCCCTTTTGATACAACACAGAACACCTGCTTAAAACGTCAAACAAAGCAAAAACAAAACTTTTAATTGTAAGTTCTTTTCGCTAAAAACGCCAAACAGAATTAACGTGTCGTGGAATTGCCACAAAAGGTAAAAAAATAAAATAAAAATTCCCTTTAGGATATTTACTAAAATTGTTAATGTCTAAATTAGGAATTTTAATATACTTTCAACAATAAAGTTATTAAAATCGAAGCTGAACGCCACACCGTGTTTTATTTCTGGGCAACAAAATTTAAAATTCCTTTTTTTGGTTTGTGCGATCAACCCCTGCATTCTGCGAATTGTGAGGTTACATCTACCAAATTGGGTTACGGCTGCCGATCATCTTCAGTCTAAACGTGTTCAGAGTAAGTGCTTAAACAATGCCTTCTCCTTTACAGGGTCACAGCGACAATAATTTAGATCTCATGCATCAGTCTCCACAACACCCCAACGATGCACCTCCATTACAAACCAGTGCAGAACAACAGGAACCACCGCCAATAGCAGCAATCGTTAATGAGCCACACGACAGCGAAAGCGTGTGTAGTGAAAGCTCGTCGACTAGGCTGCAAATCACGCGAGATAAATTATTGCAATTACATGAATTAGACGAAGAACGCGAAATCCGTCTTCAATATGTAAAGCGTAAATACGAGATATTAAAAGGCGAACGTGTGGAAACAAATATAACTCCAGAACGTGCTGGACTGCCCCATTATTTTGGTGAGATGTTTAACTCTGTAATGCCATCAGCCATATCGGAGCTACAAAATGATTATATTCATCCACAACGTTCGACAGGTATGAATGGATTTGCCTTTACTACCGCACCGGTTGCTGCTACGTCCGCTCAAGTCACCGCTGCCAATCTAGGTACCACATACACCACCTCAACCATGCCTAACAGTGTCCCTTTCACATTTGCCGAACCTGCGGCTATAACGACAGGTATGAATGGATTTGCCTTTACTACGGCACCGGTTGCTGCTACGTCAGCTCTAGTCACCGCTGCCAATCTAGGTACCACATACACCACCTCAACCATGCCTAACAGCGTCCCTTTCACATTTGCCGTACCTGCGGCTACAACGACAGTGTTTTCTTCAACGGTCCAAAATGACATCCCGTATGCATCAATGCCAAATAACCATCGTCCCTCAATTCCTCCAAATATGAGAAATGCACATTTAAACTCTACTTATGTTTCAGGCCCGTCATTAATCAATGCTAACTTAAGTAGCGGTTCTTTAAATCAGCCATACAACCAACAATCAGCTTATACAACTCGCTACGCCGATTTTGCTGGGTCCGAAGGATTTTCGCTGCAAGGCAATTTAACAATTCAACAAGCAAATGCCCGTCAATCAGTTCCGCGTGAGCTACCTACATTCTCAGGCACGCCAGAAGAATGGCCAATATTCAGTGCCACCTATGACTGGTCCACGACGGTGTGCGGGCTTACAGATGCCGAAAATCTAGTAAGATTGCAAAGAGCACTTAAAGGCGAAGCTCTTTCTGCTGTACAACATGTGCTAGTGCACCCGTCCTGTGTTTCGACCGCGTTATCAACCCTAAAGATTTTATTTGGGCAACCTGAAAAAATTCTGTTTAGCATAAAAAATCGAATAACAACAACACCGTGCATCGATCCGAACAGATTAGAATCTATCACTTCATTCGCCGTCACTGTAAAGGGGCTGCAAGCTACGATTGAAGCTAGCGGATTGTCGCAGGAATTAGAAAACTCTTCGTTGCTACAAGAACTCGTGGCCAAGATGCCTGCATACATGCAACTGAATTGGGGTACACACAAGCTAACATTAGAGCAAAATCAGCGCCGAGCAAATTTGAGCGACTTTGCCAACTGGATATTCAAATATGGTTTATCCGCTAGCAGTATATGTCTTCCCAGTGCTTCAACATCGAGCGCCAGTAAGAGCAGGTCAGGTATTACCAAGGCAACTTTCAATTTGCATACAGAGCAAAAACACACAAAATGCGTTATTTGCAATGAGGCGTGTACCTGCGTAGAAATATGTAATAAATTTTTAGCGCTAAATCGTTCAGCGCGATGGATTGCAGTGCGTCAACATAATCTGTGCAAACAATGTCTAAAAGCTCGAACTGCTAAACATAAATGTACTAACGTTTGTAACATTGAAGGCTGCAATTTTCGACACCATACACTTTTGCATAAACATGAGTTAACGCCAAATAATGTTAAACACGAGGCTCGCGCCCCGAGTGCTCATGTTGAAACCTGCCATGCCCATGTGAATTATTCGGATAACTTGCTTTTTAAAATTGTGCCAATAACAGTTTACAAGGATGACAAAAATTTCGTAGAAACATTCGCCTTTATAGATGAGGGTTCGTCAATTAGTTTAATAGATAAAGAGATTATCGAGCAGCTCAATATGACCGGTAAGAAAAGTCCGCTGTGCCTAAAATGGACTGGCGAGCTACATCGAATAGAAAATGATTCTGAGGAACTTGAATTAACCATCGCTGGAGTTAATCGTAAACGAGCAACAGTCAAGGTTCGCACAGTGAGTAAACTAGGCCTTCCTATTCAAAATCTAGATTACGAAGAATTATCTAGTCGTTACGAACACCTTAAAAATTTACCGATCAAGAGCTATAAGAATGCTGAGCCAAAAATACTTATTGGTTTAAACAACTCCAACCTTTGTACACCACAGAGCATTCGTGAAAGCAGGCTTGGCGACCCTATAGCTGTTCGAACTCGATTAGGATGGACAATCTATGGAAATGCTGTTCATGGCAATGCTGCAGCCTACGTTAATGCCCATGTGTGTGCTTGTGAAAACCAACCTGTCTCTGAATTAAATGAATTAATAAAGAATTACTATTCGATAGAAAGCCTAGGCATTAAAAGTACGTCGAAAATGAGGCTGAGCAATGAGGATGAACGAGCAATGATTCTTTTAGAGCAGAATACTCACCAAGTCGATAGTGGCAAATATGAGTCATCGCTTTTGTGGCGGTACGACAATGTAAAATTGCCTAATAGCTATGACATGGCAGAAAAACGACTAATAAGCCTAGAGCGGAGATTGTCACGCGACCCACAACTGGCTGAAACCTTTGAACGTACTATCGCCAACTACTTAGCCAAAGGATATATTGCTAAACTCAGCCAAACTGAAGTCCAGCAAAAGGATCTGACTGTGCCTGTTTGGTACCTGCCAATTTTCGCCGTTTTCAACAAAAATAAACCCGGCAAGGCTAGAGTCGTCTGGGATGCTGCAGCTAAAACACAAAACATAAGCCTTAATACAATGTTGCTGAAAGGGCCCGATATGTTAACCCCGCTGCCGAGCGTGTTGTCCCGATTCCGACAACGAGCTATCGCTGTAAACGGTGACATAGAAGAAATGTTCTTGCAAATTCTGACTCGACCCAGCGATCAACAAGCACAACGATTCCTTTGGAGATCCTGTGACAACTCTAGAGCGCCTGACATATATAAAATGCAGGTAATGATGTTTGGTGCAGCTTGCTCGCCGTGCATAGCACAATTTGTAAAGAACTTAAATGCTAAGAGATTTCAAGGCGACTTTCCAGAAGCTTCTAAAGCGATAATCGAAAATCACTACGTTGACGACTATCTAGATTCCGTAGATTCAGTAAATGAAGCAATACAATTAGCCCAACAGGTACATTATATTCACAAATCTGGTGGGTTCAATATTCGCAACTGGTGCTCGAATAATAAAGATGTACTACAAGCAATGAAAGCTAATTCGCAACAAACTAATGTCAACATAAATGGTTCGTCTGATATTGCGGAAAAGGTGCTGGGTATTTATTGGGTGCCTAATAAAGATAATATCATTTTTAATATATCGCCTTCTTTAGCACAAAATGCCATACTGAATGCAATAAAAATACCAACAAAACGACAAATGCTTAGTGTGCTAATGTCAATCTACGATCCACTAGGGCTTATTAGCAACATCTTAATTTACGCAAAAATTTTGCTGCAAGAGGTATGGCGCAGTGCTATTACTTGGGATGAGGCGATACTTCCGGAACATATGACTAAATGGAAACAATGGGTTCATATTTTACCGAAATTGCAAGACCTGGAAATACGTAGATGTTACCTGTCTTATTTTCCTAATTACGACAACTGCGAAGTACAACTGCACACCTTTGTAGATGCGAGTGAAAATGCTTATTCGGCGGTATGCTACTTTCGTATAGCGAACAAGGAACAAATTGTGTGTACGCTTATTGGCTCCAAGGCAAGAGTGGCGCCGCTAAAGCCAACATCAATTCCGCGTTTGGAGCTTATGGCTGCTCTAATCGGAGCACGTTTTGCAAAACACATAGCTGAATCTCACACAATTCATATCCATAAAAAATATTTCTGGTCTGACTCAAAAACCGTTCTTAGTTGGTTGCGCTCGGACCATAGAAACTATCATCAATTTGTTGGTTTGCGAGTGAGCGAAATATTGGAGATTTCGGATCTCCAGGAATGGCACTGGGTCCCCACCAAGCAAAATGTGGCCGATGAGGCGACAAAGTGGACAAAATTGCCTAATCCTGCTGAGTGTTATAGATGGTTTAACGGGCCTGTGTTTTTGGGGCGTCCTGAATCACAATGGCCTAAGTCCGATACAATGTTAGACGTGACACAAGACGAAATAAGGAAACCATATCTGCTTCATACAACTAACGTGGAACCTCTCATCGACATATCCCGTTTCTCAAACTGGAACCGGTTGCTAAGAGCCGTTGCTTATGCTATACGTTTTTCTAACAATTTAGTAAGCAAAATTCATAAAAAAAATGTGCCTACTGGAATCCTTCAACAGCAGGAATTGCAACAAGCTGAACGCACGTTATACAAGCAATCTCAAGAATATTCTTTTAAAACAGAAATCAACGACTTAATACAAGGTAAAAGTGTTAGCAAATCAAGCCATATATATAAATTGTCTCCTTTTCTTGATGAGTACGGAGTTCTACGAATCGACAGTAGAATCGAGAATGCTTGTATTCCTGAAGAATTTAAAAGGCCTATAATTTTATCCCAACATGATCACATTACTAAATTGATCATACATCAATACCATAAAAAATACCATCATGCGAACCACGAAACGGTCATTAATGAACTTCGCCAGCTTTACCAGATACCACGATTACGAGCAGCATATAAAAAAGTTGCAAAACTTTGTCAAATGTGTAAAATAGGCAAGGTAATGCCGCGTACGCCTCAAATGGCCAAGTTACCTCGAGCACGACTTTCGTCCTATGTAGCTCCTTTTACATTTACTGGCCTCGATTTCTTTGGGCCCATATACGTCATAGTCAATAGACATAAAGAGAAAAGATATGGAGCATTATTCACATGTCTTACCATTCGAGCAATTCACGTTGAGATTGTTCATACGCTCAATACAAGTTCGTGCATAATGGCTATTAGAAATTTCATGGCCCGTCGTGGTACGCCTAGAGAAATCTTTAGTGATAACGGAACAAATTTCGTGGGCGCTGAACGAGAATTGTGCACCGCCGTAAAAGAAGTCGATTCAAACGAACTGGTAAAACATTTTACAACGTCGTTTACTAAATGGCACTTTAATCCACCGTACTCACCTCATATGGGAGGTGCATGGGAGCGCCTGGTGCGCTCAATTAAATCAGTACTATATAAAATCATGCCCACACGTTCGCCCCATGATGAGTTGCTGCGAAGTATGATGTCCGAAGTTGAAAACACTATCAACTCAAGACCATTAACATACATACCAATCGACAATGAAACAGCAGAGGCTCTGACCCCAAATCATTTTATCCTCGGTACGTCAAATGGAATGAAGCCACTAGCCGAATTCTCTGAAGACCCAGTTATTCTTCGATCAACATGGCTTACTTCACAACTGTACGCACAACACTTCTGGACTAAATGGGTAAAAGAATATTTACCAAATCTCACATGTCGTACCAAGTGGCATGAAAAGGTTAAGCCCCTAAGCGTCGGAGATCTTGTTGTCGTTGTTGACCCTGGGAGTCCACGTAATGTTTGGCTTCGGGGTAAAGTCATCGCTGTGAAACTAGCTAGCGACAGCCAAGTACGAAGTGCCAAAATACTCACAAAACAAGGCGTTTTAGAGAGACCTACTCTAAAGTTAGCGGTTCTCGACGTTGCTACGAATCAGGAGTAAGCCCTCGAACTTCTCGGCATACTGTGGGGGGGTGTAACCGCTTAAACTTTAACCACCGCTGTTGCTCCCTTCTTAAACAGATGTTATGTGTGTAAACCGCTTAAGCTTAGCGATCACAGCTGCTCCCTTTTGATACAACACAGAACACCTGCTTAAAACGTCAAACAAAGCAAAAACAAAACTTTTAATTGTAAGTTCTTTTCGCTAAAAACGCCAAACAGAATTAACGTGTCGTGGAATTGCCACAAAAGGTAAAAAAATAAAATAAAAATTCCCTTTAGGATATTTACTAAAATTGTTAATGTCTAAATTAGGAATTTTAATATACTTTCAACAATAAAGTTATTAAAATCGAAGCTGAACGCCACACCGTGTTTTATTTCTGGGCAACAGTTAGTGTACACTCGAAAAAAAATTTACAAAAATTTTAAATAATTTTTTTTTAGTGTATGAAAAACATTAAGGGTCCCTCCCTCCCTCTTAATAGTCTTCCAAAACTCATGCCAAAAAAATCATTTAAATTGGTCCAGCCGTTTGGCTGTAATTCATGTTGGCCAAAAAAGGGGTAAAATTTCCTATAGTGCTATGTATCAATCTGAGCCCCTCCCCCCCCCCCCCCCCGCCGGAAATAAATTCCTGTGTAGAGTACTGGGCTTGACATTAAATCGGATTAATTAGCATTCTGGTCAATCCAGTGATCCTAGAATCATGAAATTTATAGAGAATATAGCTATAAGGGATTTTTCTTCACTCGGATTTGTCGCATTAGACACGAGGAGCGTGGCAATGTATATGATTTATCGATGGCCTAACCAGAAGCGAAAGCTAGTCAAGGTAATAAGAATTATTATCGAAAGCGTGATCTTAATCTTCATGTGCTCGGTAGTCTACATTTGTAGCACTTTTGCAGAAAAGGTTGAACAAAAATTAAATTGCCACAACAACTGGGTCCGAAATTTTCAGTAGCTTCCTAAAAATCAAATCACAGCGGTTTTGGCCACTAGCACGTTCGAAAAATAATTTACAGCACCACCAGACCCTACTTTTCAAAATGACCATGTCCTGGTCGGTAGTCTACAAATGTGGACACCATATAAAATGTATGGAAATTCACATCACTATTTTATTTAACTCGAATTTTTTTTGAATTCGACATATCGAACATGTCATTTAGTATTTTATTTTTTAAAGAAAGCAGACCGCAAACGAGCAGAAGAGTCTACAGTTTGTGGTTTTCTCGAATCAAAATTTTTCGTTGGTGTCCTACGATCCAAAAAAGGGAAAAGCAGTGGGGCTACTTTCCAGTTCGCATTATTCAAATATATAAAATCAGTTTCATCGCGTGACCTTTATTATCTCATAAAAGAATAGTTCTTTACATTTATTTTGGCGTAGAATACGTCTTACTTACGGTATAGGGAGTCATGTCAGATTGTTATTGTTGTAATCTTTATTTCATTGATTACACCGTGTTACACACATCCTGTCCTATGAACCAAATTCACTTTTTCGGAAAGGGGATAAAAAATAAAAATACACGTGTATCGGCGATTTTCATGTACACGTCAGAATATTTTTTTTTAAGTTTGAAGTATAAAGATCGTAGTGGCCTGTGTGAAAGCCTTTGGACCGATTTTTAACCCGTTTTCAGTGATCCAATCGAGATGATTTTTTGCAGGCAGACTCGTTGAAATGACTGTATCACGTCAAATTTTTTAGAAACAATTTTTATCAATTCTCAGATTTTCCCCAATTTTTATTATTTTTGAAAAAAAATATTTTTTTCACTTTTCTTAGCATAACTTGAAGGGACTCCAAACTTTAAACTACTTAAGCGTTACGAAAAAAAATGTTTTTTGACCCATCCTACTCGATATAGTTGTAGTTAATCAATAGTAACCTTCTAACACTAAACAGTTTTTGACTTTTACAACACTTACAACTGGTATGACAGATGAAATAAGGAATTGCAAAATTGTTTTCAGTTCTGTTGTTCGAAAACGTATTTGTATATATTTCATCTGAAAAAAATGCAGTGTCCGACGCGAAATAACCATGTAAAAATTTGAAATATATTACTAAAACAGTGGTGAATTCGTTTCAGAAAATATTTAAGACTGCTTATGTTCCTTACTTGTGGTATACTCCGGAAGTCGTGTGCGACTATTGCTATAGAAATTTGTGCAAGTTTACTGATGGAAGGTCAACAATAAAGGACGCTGTACCAACAATTTGGCTACCACACACGGAGCACTGCAATGAATTGTGCTACTTTTGTGTAACTTTTGCTCAAACAAAAGGGTACCAATACATTCACCGCAACAAAATTCGCTACGCTAATGTAGAATCGGTAATTCCAGCAGTTCTATACTCACCAGAAGAGCGTGTAGCGGCTTCAGTGGAGATTTTTGATAATGTTCCCGAAATGAGCGATGCAGAATCAACAGTTGTACCAACACTGCTATCAACTTTTCTTGCATCGAGTGCGAGACTCCACAAGTATCGGAATTTGTGGCAACACCCAGTGGAATTGGGACTGCAATGCCGCATTTAATAACGCAAGCCGACTTCAATGACCTCGTACGAGACGGAAATTTGTCGAGGAGAACAGCAGAACTCTTTGCATCACGCTTTAAGCAGTGGAATATAGTAGCGGCTGATTTTAAAATAACAGCCGCTCTTGGTCGAGGTACCACTATTCCATATGACGAATTTTTTAAATTGCACGAAGATCGGGAGAAAAACCTAGCTTATTGTTATGATATTGATTTGATGTTTGCAAAAATTGGTTACCCTCATATTTCAGAGGAGTGGCGACTTTTCATCGATGCATCGGTCAACAGCCTTAAAGTCGTGCTGCTTCATATCGGTAACATACATCCATCTGTCCCGATCGCATATGCCACAAACCTCAAGGAAACATACGAAGTCATGGAATTAATATTACAGCTGATAAAGTACAAAGATCATAATTGGAAAATATGCTGCGATCTGAAAGTGGTCGGTTTACTCATGGGTGTTAAGCGTGGATTTCCAACCCACCAGTGCTTTTTATGTACATGGGAAGGTCGAAAAAGAGATGAGCATTACACTGAATTTAAGTGGAAGCCGCGAACATGCTACAAAGTAGGCGTAGAAAGTATAGAGAATCTACCATTGGTGCAGCCGTCTCAAATCATTTTGCCTCCACTACACATTAAGCTTGGTCTCGTATCAAATTTTGTTAAACAACTGGATCGTGATGGCGAGGCCATTGCAACTTTGCGCAACATTTTTCCGAAATTGAGCGCAGGTATTTTTTTAAGAAGTCATACAGTAACTTTATGTTTTTTAATGATTTTTTTGATTTAAGATGTTTTCAATGGTCCGCAGATAAAAAAAATAATTGCAAGTTCTGAATTTTCATCAAAATTAAATGCTATCGAACAACGTGCATGGAAAGGTACAGTTGCCGTTATTGAGCAGTTTCCTGGCAACAAACGAGCTGCCAATTATAGAAATATTGTAGCAGAAATGGTTTCGGCATATGGCAAAATGGGCATATTAATGTCGCTAAAGATCCATTTTCTTCACAATCATTTAGATTTTTTCCCTGATGATTTAGGAGCTTGTAGCGATGAGCATGGCGAAAGGTTCCATCAGGACATTGCGGCTATTGAAAATCGCTAAAATCGTTGGTATATTTGTCGCGATACTGAAGCAACTGATAACTTCACTCGATTTATATCGAGTTTTCTCAGAGATCGCACTATACGAGTTGTTGTAGATGGGGTTTCATCCGACGAGCATAAATTGACTGCAGGTGTACCACAGGGCTCTGTTCTTTCTCCTTCTCTTTTTCTTATCTTCATTGACGATCTCCTGGGTCAGACTGTGAATCCAATCTACTCTTTTGCCGATGACAGTAATCTCTGCCATTCTTATTCATTCGATCGTAGGCCAAGTCTTCAAGAGATTGAAGTCAAACGCCGGACAATGAATGAAACACTCGACCGCGATCTGGTGTCCATTGTTGAATGGGGTCGAAGGAATAGAGTCGATTTTAATGCGAGTAAGACCCAGTGTTGTTTGTTGTCGCATAAACGTATTGCTGACCCAGGTGTGTCGTCATTGTCTATGGACGGTGTGGATATTGATGAATCAGACGCTCTTGATGTTCTGGGCATGAAAATACAATGTGATGTCCGTTGGGCAAAACATGTATTTGAAGTGTCGAAAGATGCATTCAAGTGTCTAGGCTTTTTGAAGCGGTGTAAGAAATACTTCACTCCATCTGATCTTCTCAATATCTACACCTCCTACATCAGGCCAAAGATGGAGTATAACTCCCATATATGGGCAGGTGCTCCTAGGACTTTTTTGGAGCTTCTCGACCGTGTCCAGAGGAGAGCGACGGTGTTAATAGGGGACAGTAGGGTATCCAACTCTATTGCCTCCCTTGAGCATCGCCGAAATGTGGGTTGCGTGTCACTGTTCTATCGATATTTCCACGGTATGTGTTCCTCGGACATCCGTCAACTTATGCCGGACGTGAGGATATTTAGCCGAAGTACGCGGCTTTCCAGGAACTCTCATCCGTTTTTTATCGAGTGGCCGATTGACCGCACTACACACTATAGAGAAAATTCGTTCTTCAGCCGTACAGTCCGTATGTGGAATAAACTTCCGGCTAGTGTATTTCCCACCAATTGTGACATACAAACATTCAAGGCAAATATCAACAGACACTACTCCCTCTTTCCACCCTATACTACCTCAATTTTCCTTCGCCAACACAATGCACTGCATTTATAGGGGGCATCCCCTGACTGTTGGTTTGATAAAAAAAAAAAAAAAAAAAAAAAAATGCTTGCAACCGCAAAAATAAAAGGCCTAAATTTCTTTAAAAACATTAAAATTCTTTATTTTTATAAAACAGAAGTAATAAAAAAAAATTGTTTTTTTTAACGAACTGAAACCTTAAAAAAAACGATAACCATTTAAAAAAAAAAAAATTAGGAAAATCTGAGAATTGATAAAAATCTATTTTTTAAAAAATTTGACGTGATACAGTCATTTCCACGAGTCTGCCTGCAAAAAATCAGCTCGATTGGATCACTGAAAAAGGGTTAAAAATCGGTCCAAAGGCTTTCACACAGGCCTCTACGTGCTTTATACTTCAAACTTAAAAAAAAAAAAATTCTGACGTGTACATGAAAATCGACGATACACGTGTATTTTTATTTTTTCCCCTCTTTCCGAATATGTGCATTTGGTTCATAGGACAGAAAAAATCTATTTTTTGTAACACCGTGTTATGAGGAAACGGCGAGATAACTTTTTTTAAAAATTTTTTTGTAGGTAAATGAAGATGTTATCTTTCGTTTGATATACATTTCATATTGGTTGATATCTTCCTAATATTTAAATTTCTCAAATGAAAATTGTTTAAACACATACACTCAAACATATGTTTGGTGTTTGGTTGAGTGTTTGAGTTTGTAGCGTGAACACAAACTATGCTGCTGTTTCAGTGTGGACACAAACCTTCGGCTGTTGTTTTGATTGATGAAATATTGAAACTTCGTATATTTACTTATGTATTTAGGTGAAACAAAATGTTAAATGTGAATCTGAACTTAACATGGATATATAATTATAAAAAATATAAATCAAATTGATTTGCGTCTGTTATTTATCATTTATCCTTACTCTTTTAATTTAAAAACATATTTATCCTATTTTTCCTACCATAAGCTTATGTATATTATCAAAAGTAACTGTCAGATAAATAAATTCATTTGCTTATGTTATTTATCATTTATTGTTATATATGTTTTCTGTCTTATTGGATGACGTATTCTACGTTAAACTTAATGGCCGTGTCTCTGCCACAGCCTGCAGGGAGAGTCCGTGGCCGAAGGCCTCGGACAACTGTCTGCTGTATTTTTTTAAGATTGTCGCTTTTCCAATTCTAACAGGCCAACATGGTCCATTATGAGGTTCCAATATTCAATGACGCGTTCGGGCATTGTAAATATTCCGTAACTATGGCGCATAACGGGCCCTATTACCAGTTGCGTCCCGGCCCGCCATATTTTTGAAGAAATATGAACTACCAGACCACAAACCCCAGCAAACTATGGTTTTGTCTGGCTGCCCAATTTTCCATATTGAGGTAGCCATATTTGGTCCTCACCGCTGAACAAAATTTTGGTCGAAATCTGTGGATTTATTTCAAGCCTTTTGAAAGTCTAGAGACTGAAACGGTGACGATTCGAACGATTCCATTATCAAATGAATTATAATACTGAACAAAAATACCATGATATTTTGTTCTGTCCCTTCTGCAATACGACCTCATAACGAATCAGCCGATATACATATTTGCTTATACAGTGGTGGTCCAGTAAAACGAATGATATAATGTCCAGGGTCGTTCGGTATATCGAAAATTCGTTATATCGAAATATATATTTCTTTTCATAAATATTAGCATAGTAGCAAGTTAACCTCTAGTCGTATTATATTAATTCATTTATTTAAAAAAAAGGAAAAAATTTACATACATGAGCAAAATTATTTATTTTTAGAAAAAAAATCTCCAATATGTGTTTGCTTTTTTTTTTTATTTGTTGTACTGAAGTCAATAGCTTGTTCTTGCAATCTCCTTAAAATAAATACTTTGGTGTGCTCAATTCCATTTTCGGCGTAAAGATCCCGTCTGTGTAGCTCGCACACTTTTTAGAATTTTTTTCTGATTTTTTATAATTGTGCAAACACTAGACTTTACTAGTCCATGCTTTGTGCAGATCTCATTTAATGTTCTTTTATCATTATAATCATAAATTATTTTTATTTTATCAGCCGGCGAAAGTCGCTTACGTGTCGTCATGTTCACTTACTACACAGATTGACTGATTTAACGTACATATGTATGTATGTATTCTTTAACGCAACTAGTGGTCAACAAATCTCACAGTAAATACACGGGGACTTCCCTTTTTAAAAATTAGGCAAATAAAATGTTTTCTATGTGTAAGTGCACAAAGCAAACAAACAAAAATAACTAAGAATAAAACAAAGCATGCGTTATATAGAATACTTAATTTTTCAACCGTTCGTTATTTAGAGCAGACATGTGCAAACTGACACAAACGCATTTCAAATCAGTTTTACGAATTTTGCGACTGTGTTAAGTTGAACGGAGCAAGCAGAACAAAAGCAGAGAAACAAAAGTAGTACACTGAGTAAAAAATTAAAATTAAAAAAATTAAAACTAAATCTTAAAAAAAAAATCAAATATCAACATCTCCAATGATTATTTCCCCCTCGTAAAGTTTTATTCTTAATAAATCACATAGGTGTTCATCCGTTAATTTGTTGCGATATTTACTTTTAATTTATTTTTTAAGTGTAGTGTTTTTATTACAAATAATTTTGCTTGCAGAGCGATACGGTGTTGCTTGGTCAAATGCAGAACAGCAACTGACTTTGAATCGGTAAACAAGCAGCAAGCTTTCGGACATGTTGGTGTGAAAAAACGATCAAGCTACTATCGGTGTGAAAACACGATGACTCAAAAGAGTACTAGCTGCACATCTATGATTTAGAGTCATCAATGGACTAGAAAAACGCGTTCGTTATACTGGTCATTCGTTATATCGGCGTTCGTTATACTGGACCACCACTGTATTGCTATATTATTGAGCAAACATTTAAAGATTTCGTGCAATTTGTTTTTTTTTTTATATTCAAATAAATTTCAATGAAGTGATATGATTTATTAGATATATCCTGACAAATATTTAATACCATAAAAAACATATGTATATGTCTATACATTTTGTTTGCAGTACAACTGTAGTCTTTTGAAATGCTTTAAATTCAATTTAAAATTGTATCTGTATAGTGACAGAACAGTTCAATAAATATTTCATTCATTCCATGAGAAAACGCCACAAATCTGACCGAAGGTCTTCCGATTTTCTTAAAATTTTGCACGGAGAGACTCTATGGAGCCAAATATACATTTGCGTTTTTAGATTTTTAAAATTGTTAAAGATCGCGATTTTATTAGCGTTTTTCATTTTTCAAAAAGTTAAAAAAATGGAAAAAGTAGTGAACTTTGAAGAGCCACATTTCCATAAGTGGACCGAATTTTTCAAAGATTTAAAAAGTTTCTGAAAGCTGTTTTTGTCTATTTTATGATTTGCAGTTTAAAAGTTACCACTATAAAAAAAAAAATTGTATGCAAATGCAGTTTTAAAGTGCATTTTGCAGTGCGTTATCCCCCTTTCGATTTTCAAAAAAAAAAAACATTTTTGTAAAATTTGGAATAGTATTTATTAAATAAATGTTTTCTTTTTCTGGCACAAAGAATTTTTCTATTTTTAATGATTTTTTAAAAAAAAACATGTGAAATATTTCATATAAAAAGTTGTTCGATTCGTACTTTGCTACTTTTGCTTGTCACAGAATTGTACACACATATGTACAAATGTGTACATAGGTGTGTATACACGCTGAACACAATACATGATGAAATAGGGAAGAATCCAATTCTAGTAGCATGTAGTTTCCTAGGAATAAGTATTTGGCATCAAAAAGTAAGCCTACTTACAAAAAAATCAAAAGAAAAACTATTTTTTCCCTGTACATTAGAATTTTTTGCAAAGTGCATCCAAAAATAGCATTTATATTACAAGTAATTGCATTCGCATTATTCTCAATCAGCATTATTTTAGAAAAACACACTTTAAATGACAACAATACCTTACTGTAACTTTTTAAATAATAGTAATGCGACAAAAACCGTTTAAAATATAGCAATTCAAAGTTACATACCAAATAAATTTCTTTCATATTTTGTACAAACATTTTCAAAATCCTAAAAAAAAATAAATTTAATTTTTTTTATATGAAAAATCAAGTAAGTCTTTTTTTAAAAAATCATTACAAATAGTAAGCTGCCTTGGCCCAAAAAAAGATTACTTGTCTTTTTTATAAAAAATTCTGAATTTTGCAATGATGTTAAATTTTTTAAAATCATAGGGGGAAAAGAAGTGGAAAATGCATTCAAAAAGTGCAGTTGGTATAAAAATGCATTTCTGAAATCAAGCCCTCATTTTTAGAGTACGGAATCTACAAATAGACAACCGTATCATTCAGAAACTTTTTAAATTTTTGAAATAGTCCATCTACTTAAAAGAATATAGCTCTCCAAACTTCACAACTTTTTTCATTTTTTTAGGTTTTTCAAAAATGAAAAACGCGAATAAAATCGCGATTTTTTTAAATTTCAAATATCTGATAATGGGATTCTCTTAATGGCTCCATAGAGTCTCTCTGTTGTCAATATAAACAAAATCGGAGGATGTGAATTCAGAAAATCATTTATTTTCAACTTTCTTTCCTGGAACGAATGATTTATATAAAATTTAGTTTTAATGTTTTTCCGATATATGACAATGACAAGTGACAACCACAACTTGCCGTCGGTTGTGGAACGGTTAGCAAAGCGGGTTCAATTTTGGAGTTGACCAGTGACCATTTGTGCCACGGTCAGCTCGCTTTGTGTTGGCAAAACTATCGAGCAATTAACGATGAATAAGCAATTGAAGGCCATAAATCGAAGTGAATTGATACAAAAATGTAGGACCCTATCAGTGAGTCTGAGAACTCTGAAGGAAAAACTTTACATCTAATCGATGATTAATGTTCATCAATTGTTCTTCATAGAATTGGTGACAAATTTCACCAATTCAATGAGAAAGTTATTTAATTTGAAGATTGTGCGTTTCTTCACCTTTTTCAGCTTCATTGAATTGATGATATTTTTTACATCAATCTTCGTCCTTTGGAATAAATATGCACGCAGTACTGAACATATAAAGAGAAAAGGAAGAAGTAGTCGAAAATTGAAAATAGATACACAATAGAAAATAGTGCAATAGACAGAAAGCATTATCCACACTATTAGCATTTTTTATGTGGTTTTATACCGCTCTGGTGGATTATTTACGAATAAAGATAGGCGAGATTTTGGCTACTCATTAACAAACAATTTACAACGAAATTATCAGCAGATAACATCAAATTGATGACAGACTTACATCAAATTGGTGACAACCTTACATCTAATTGAATAACAATTTTCAGAAAATTCATGAAAAAATTGTGAAAAATTTTCTTCAACTTGACGACAAAGTTACATCAAATTAAAGTAACATTTTCGTTGAATAAACGTAAACTACTGATGAAATATGTATGAAGCTTTGATGAAATGTTCTTCATCAATTCAATGAAATTTGTCGTAGTTTGGAAATGAGGAAATTTTTCATGAAATTCATGAAGGAATTCATATATTTGATGGAGTTTTTCTTTTAGAGTAGAAAAATCATAGGGATCACTGATTGTGAGATGGTCTCCACTGTGTAAGTTTGTAAGATCATTTGCATTGTAGTTGGAAAATCTACGAAAATGTTGCTTAAATTTACAGTGGTTATACTTAGTTTACAGTGGTAACGCTATGAACTATTAATATGACATAATACGATGTATACCAAAGTTGCTGCAATGAATCTATCTATTTACATTGCTGCAATTAAAGATTGGTACAGCCAACAATTTTTTCGTTGAGTCAACAAACCGTGTTCTTTTCTTTTCAAACGCACACAATCGAATGGCGTTCTTCTCTTTATTCTACCAATTAACCAATTAACCATTTAAAATTTGGAATTTAACCTTCCGCTATGCCAAAGCCGATGACCAATTTGACATTTATAAAGTGACAGATTATTAGTTAATGGTTTGAATATTAAAAACTCGATAGAAATAGAGTGCCTTCAAGCGCAGTTTGTGGATCAAGATGTGAAGCGAGTTCATCAATCCGCTAAGGAGAAAATATTGCCGCTGTACTTGTGTAGTCGAACAGCCATCAATATCATCTCACCATCGTTCGCAGCTATTGAACATTTCCCGCAATTCATTGAGCAGAAGTTTGCATAAAGGCCTCGGCATGAAGGATTATAAAGTCCAATCACTCCAAACTCTGAAGGCTCTTAACCATCCGATGCCTTTTCGCTTTGATCAATGGGCTGAGGATCGCTTGGCTGAAAAATAGTATTTTTACAGAGAAAACATCCTTTCGAATGAAGTTCATTTTCACATCGGGGGCTATATTAACCATACATGTTTTTTTTTTTTCATTTGCATTGGAATTTAATTTGCATTACTTTATCTAATACAAATGCAAAAGAATTACCATTCTCCGCAATGGCAAATAAAAAGTATTGAATTCTCATTTGCTCAGACAATACAAATGCCGGTTGTGGAATCGGAGGCCAATTGAAATGAAATGCTGGAATGCTTTTAATTATTTTGAATTTGTTTGACTGCTGGCAATACTGTTTTTATAAAATTTTATATTTATAGGTGTGTGCATATGATTGGTGTTGCTTCGTAGTACTTTCAATGTCATTAACCTGGAGACAGAGAAGAGATTCGTTGTCACAACTATATTTACATTCAACTAAAATTTGGTGGTTCCTTGGACTATCACATTATTCAGTTGTTGAATAATTGTGTTCAGTATCACCTAATGTTGTGCATATCAATTGAATTTTAATTCAGTTTTGGTTGCAATAACTGAAATATTTAGTTGAAGCCACAGCAACAATAAATAAATGTGATCTGTCAATCGAGTTTTAGTTCTAGCAATCAAATTATCCTGTAGTGGTGAATATTCTGTTAGTTGGATCAACGAAAAATGTAAAAACTAATTCGGTTGGCCAATTAATATATTAGTATGCTCAACTAATTATGTACTTGAATTTAATGGCTGTCACAACCATTAAATAAATGTGGGTGATGCTTTAACCCATTATGAATTTTATGGAAAAAAGAAAAAACAATAATTTTTCATTAAAATTGTGTATTTTATATTTAAATATAAACAAAATTATTATTATTTATAACCCGGATTCGTATTTCGTGATCAAAAATATGAAAAATTTTATATATCTCGAAAACGGAGCATCCAATAGAAATAAATAAAAATTGTTTACGGGTTTCTCACAAAGTGTTCCCATTCGCATGAAATAATTTTTTTTTTCAAAAAATCGCCAAAACAAAAAAATGGCTAAAATTAAAAAATGACTATAACTCGGAAACGGTGCGTCCAACCGCAAAAATAATAATTTTATTTACCTCCATGGTAGGCTGTAACCAATGGATGCCTCTCATACGGCATCACTTAAAATCCGTTAATCTAACATTTTTCTAATAAAAAATCGCTAAAACTCACATACGTACATATGTTTTTATGTATGTCCGGCTTGTAGTCATTTTTTATTTCAGCGTTTTTCATATTTTGATTATTTTTTTGAACAAAATATCTTCCAAACGATGGACCACGTTATGAAAAATCCTTAGAAACTCGTAAAAAAATAGTTTTGTTTCTAGTTTTGTTTCGATTGGACGCTCTGTTTCCGAGATATTGACATAAGGACGTTTTAGCGATTTGTGATGCTAGAAATTTTTGTTTTAGCGATTTTTCAAAAAAAAAAGTGGTGCCGTATTGAAGACATCCATAGGTGAAAATTTATTATTTTGCGATTGGACGCACCGTTTGCGAGATATAGCCATTTTGTTAGTTTAGTGATTTTCTTATTTTGGCAATTTTTTGAAACAAAATTATTTCTTGCGAATTGGAACACTTTGTGAGCAACCCTTAGAAACACGTAAAAAATTGTTATTTTGCGATGAACGCTTCGTATTTCAGATACAGACAGTATTTCTGAATTTTTCATATTTTCGACCAAAAATGTGGATGTGTGAGAGCGGGCGGATGGACGTTGAGTGTTTTTGTTTTATTGTGTTTTGCTTTGAATTTCAATGAGTCTTCACATTTTAAAAGTTTTATTCAATTGTTGTTCCTTTTTGTTGTTATCATTCATCTGACACTCCCATATGTTGTGCACTCATCTGAGAGACTTTAGAGAAGCGGAAATGTGTGGAAAAATAACAGAAAACTAATAATTTTGACACTGTGGGGTTCGGTTTCGTAGACACGCTGGGCGAGTGAAAGTTCGCCCGCATCTATGGATGAGTGAGAACAAAGACACATTTTTGTTTTAATTTTTGTTTAAATAGCGGTTTCGTAATAAAAGTCATGAAATAAAAGAAAAATCCTGAAAATTCGAATATTGTAATGTCCCATAGAGCTGCCATCTTTCTCATCTGACGTTTCGATTTACACTCTTCGCTGTGCGGTTCGGTGCGATAGAGAGTTATTTGACGTAAATTGACTTACACCAGGTGGAATTACAAAAATTGTTGACTTATATACTTATTTCTTTTTGATGAGAAGCTGTGAAATTTAAACGCAATTTGGACTTTTTGTCATATTTTATTGTTAGTACATATTTGAGTTGTTTTTAGTCAAAAATGTTAACGCACAAAACGAAATGCCGTTGTTGTTTTCTTGTTGGCTGGATTGAGCCATTGCCTATATCTGGTATTACTAAAGCAATACTTTCCAACATGCAACATCCATATGCAACACACCAAACTTCGTAAATGTACTGAGTTAAATCGCTTCTCTATATGTCATTTCTCTATGGTTCTTATCATGTAATTTTTGGAATTCTTATCGCTCATATTATGCCCTGGTTTTTAACCAAACGTATGTAGCTTTTTAAAAATAATGATTTTTTAAATACGTGTAATATTTTAATATTTAATCAACTAAAGGCGGTCTGACATCGAAACTGATATCCATGTGACTGATAATATTTGTTTTTATATTATCTTCAACAACGTTTCACTCCTATGTGTTTCACTCCTAATATTTGTATTCCTTTGTTCGAACTTTCCGTAATCAATAAATAACACAGTGCAACACGAAAAAAAATAACCATATACGGACACCACTACGTGATAAAAGACTAAAAAAAAAAGACCCGTGTCTCCCAATTTTTCCCAAAGTCATGCACTTTTTTTTTATGGACCGCCAAAGATTTGGGGCCTCGGTATCATTTTCATAAAAATGTGATCATTTTCTCAGGCTCATATCTTGCAAACCGTTCAGAATTTCGATTTACTCTCTGAGGCAAAGTTGTAGCTCTTGTCATAAAGAATATATAACATCAAAAAAACTTCACCTTCCAGATCAAAATCGCAAAAAACTTTAAAAAATTCGATTTTTTTACACACCTAATACAGTGCGTCGCCAATGCTATAACAATCTCATGGCATGGTTTAGTGGAGGCAGAGGTACTATGAAGTATTGTAAGCCGGTAAACTGGATTAATCGCCCAGGTGATCATGATGCAACCAGTTGCTATGCATGCGTAAATTACACATGTCGTCTAAATCGACATTCTGAGAAGAACAAAATTTATAAAGCAACTGCAACAGCCACACTACCAGTGCTTGCACCTGAACATTTTGTATCACCAAGGCCGCCAACTCCAGATCGTACTACAGAATTTACAGCAATGAGTACAGCAAGTGGTGTTACTTATGAAGATCCATTTGATACCGATTATGAGCCCCAACAGGGAAGAGATGGACCACAACTAATAACACAAATGGAAATGGATTTCATTGTAGCCATATTGGGATTATCGCAGCGACTTGCAATATTTTTGACAGCTTTTTTAAAGCAAAGAAAACTCACACATGCTAATGTTAACTCTACGGCGTACCGCAAACGACAAGCAGAATTTCAGATGCTCTACACTCTAAATGATAACAATTCGTTCGCTTACTGCAACGATATAAAAGCTTTGGTGGTAAAAATGGGAATGAACTACATCGCTAGTGAGTGGAGATTATTTATTGATGGTTCTGTTTCAAGCTGGAAAGCAGTGTTGTTGCATGTGTCGAACCGAAAACCTTCCATTCCGCTAGCAATGGGTATCAACATGAAAGAAAGCTATGAAACATTGAAAGATATAATGGAAAAAATCAAATATTACGAAAATAAATGGAAGATTTGCTGTGGTTTGAAGGTCATCAACATTTTGCAAGGGATCATCGATAAGGGCGGCTTCCCAAAATTCTTTTGTTTTCTTTGTAATTGGGATTCACGCTCACCTCTGAATCAATTCCAATGTAACTCGTGGAGGCCAAGAGGAAGTGTGGATGAACAAATACAACAACATAGACTGAAGAATGCACCTTTAATTGACAATACTCAAGACATCTTGCTGCCACCGCTCCACATAAAATTGGGAATTGTTAAAAAATTCATCGAAGTGGCCGTTGTAAATTGTCCAAACGCATTCGACTATTTGAAAAGCGTTTTCCCAAAGCGTAGCGATGACAAAATTAAAAAAGGTATTGTAGTAAATTTAAAACAAAATTTTTGTTCACCTAATTGTACTATTTACACTATGTTAATGTTTTCTTTTCTGTCTTTATTTTTTGTTTTCATTTAACAGGCGTACTTAATGGCCCTGACATTAGAAAGCTATTCAAGAGCAACTTTGATTCATCGCTTGATGAAAATCATTCAATGGCATGGATTTACCTTCAGCGTGTATGCACCAGAGTCTTGGGAGGGGATCGAGACGCGGAACCGGAAGCAAGAGAATGGGTGAAACAAATGCTGCATTATTTTGAGATAATCGGCGCATCGATGACATTAAAGCTGCATTTTCTTCATTTTCATTTTGACGATTTTATCAAACAACTCCCTACCGAATCCGTTGAGCAAGGAGAACGGTTTCACCAAACCACAATGCCCATGGAAAAACGGTACAAAGGCAAAAACCTCGACGCATTGCTTGCAGAGGTATGTTGGTGGAGTCACAAGATCACCCTGTATGATGTTAATGAAGTATTTGAAGAAGAAAGAGCTGATGATGGAGGGCAGTCTGGACGCAACGTGCCTGTGGACACCATAATTGCTGAATCAGAGTCAGATTCGGACGATTCGGACGATGATTTGGATCCACAACTTAAGAGAGCGCGATTTGCAAGTCCAGAGCCATCAACATTATAAACATAATACGAATACTTGTTTTTAATATTTTTGTAATAGATAGCATAGTATATCAATGTTGAAGTAAATAAAAAACAAATGAAATTAAAAAACGGTGTTAAGAATAATTCCCAGGAAGTTTATATGTTCTAGAAATTTGTTTATTGAGATCTTAGGTAAATTTTTGTAGTTGATTGTTTCCTTGAATTTTGAACGGTTTGCTACCTATGGACCTGAACACGGGAAAAAAGGTAAAAAAAACGAAACGAAAAAAGCGATTTTGATCTGGAAGGTGAAGTTTTTTTGATTTTATATTTTGTTCTTTATGACAAGAGCTACAACTTTGCCTCAGAGAGTAAATCGAAATTCTGAACGGTTTGCAAGATATGAGCCTGAGAAAATGATCACATTTTTACGAAAATGATACCGAGGCCCCAAATCTTTGGCGGCCCATAAAAAAAAAGTGCATGACTTTGGGAAAAATTGGGAAACACGGGTCTTTTTTTTTAGTATTTTATCACATAGTGGTGTCCGTATATGGTTATTTTGCCATGACTTAAAAAATTACAAAAATTACATAATTATGCTTAAAAGAGTCACTTCACCTCAATTTATGATAATATGTATTCTTCGTTGGCTGATATCTATACTCTTTATTGCTTTTCACAATTTTGGTTTTTCACAACTTTCTGTTTAAAATATTAGTTTTAGTGTAAAGTCCTCGTGCAGCATTCCAATATAGGTAGGTTCTCTTTAACAACAAAGCCTCTTGTGAAAAATCGAATACATAACTTTGTAACAAGTGTTTTTGTAACAAAGACTGATTTTTAATCTATCAATAACATCGACAAGCAATTCTGATGTTTGACAATTGAGAATTTTGATCAAAATATGTATATCCCGTATCATGGACTTTCCAATGCCTGAATTGATTTCCAACTAATCTTTTCCCTGTGTGTACTGATAAATTGGGTAGATCGCATGGGGTACTGTAAAGGAAGTTGCGGAAGACATTTGAACAATGTTGTGCTTCATTCATAAATGTCACTAATAGCACTTACCAATACAATTATAATTTGTTAAAAAATTCGAAATTAAATTAAATTCCAAATTTAACATGGCCCAACCTGTACCTTACTTACATTTAAGTATATCTACCTTTTCTTTAATGTTTTTACGTTGCTACAATGAAAAGTCTCGTGTATCCGACAATTTGGTAGTCGCTGCAATGAAAAATTTCAGAAATGATTTCTTTGACAATGTTATATTTCGTTGCTGCAACAACGTAGTTTTAGTTCATTGCACAATTTTATTTAATTTAATTCTGTTGCAAAATGGGCCAAATACGAGGGCGGATCAATAACAGTTGTTTGTGCTGCACGCGGGATAATCCACATCGATTACCTTCACAAAGGAAAACCAATAAACGCCGAATATTATGCCACCTCATTGAACCGAGGTTTGACAACATTTATAGTTGACGAGAAAATATCGTTATTGCAAAAAAACTAATTTTTATGAAGATAAAGAGAGAAAAGTATTCGAAAAAATGAGCTAGCGTAAAATAGAGGTCAGCAACAGAAAATGGTGAGCGTGAGTGGTGGGTCCTGTACACATCTTAAATCAGATCCTTTGCAACAACCTAAAGTGGTAGACATATTTGTCCGCAGGAATAATTTAAATATATTTGTTAAACCCGACTATTGAATTGTTTGAATTTATGTTTTTGCTGTAATCTTTTGTGTAAATTGAGTATCTAAAGGGTTATCCATTTCGTGGATTTAAAAGTATAGGGCTGGAATTCGACATCTGTCAAACTAAGCTGTTAAACCAATTTTTTTCTTTTCAGTTGAAAGTCTGACATTGACGAAAATGGATCGCTTAACTATCACACAACGCATACAAATTATTAAAACCTACTACAAAAATGGTGACTTTTAGACTTTTTAGATTTTTTTGTGGGGCCACGCGAAAGACCGTGTTTATGAAGATAAACCTTTAACTTTTGAGCACTTAACCCATATTCAACCGGTGTTGCGTTTTCGCAACAGCAACTTTGACGCATGGTAGCTCAGGTATTAGTACAGGTATTTGCTTAATTTTCATTTTAAACGAAAGTTTGGACTATTATTTCTACGACGAAGGTATACAAATTTTCTATATGTATATTTTAGTAGCATATACAGCCTGTAACAGGAAGGGTTACAAAACAGCCCTTTTTACATAAATAATTCAAATAACGTAATGTTTTAAAAAAGATATAGACCTCTCGAATCCTATTGCCAAAAGATTGTAGAACAGAAGAAAAATATCATCTGCCAAAACAATTGTTTTATAATATAATAAATGTAGCTGCAAAAATTGGTGTTGCGAAAACGCATCGTTGGTCGATTAGGTGTATATCAGACATTCCCGCCACACACAGTGTGCATTGATGCTGTGATATGAAGAAAATTGTTGATACCATGAGTAAGTGTCACTATTGTACATCAGAGGTCATGTCCGAATTTGACTGGTTATTTTCTTATAGGTGCTAAATCGCCATTGGAATTATTTTTGCAATATTTCGATAACGAAGTTATGGATATTTTAGTTGAAAGTGCCAATCTTTACTCTCAGCAGCACAATGTTGTACTGCAGATTACGAAGGAAGAAATGTTCCGTTTTCTTGGAATATAGATATTTTCTGACTATCATTCACTTCCTCAACTTCAACTGTACTGGTCTGTGAAACCAGATCTCGGCATTCACATTGTGAAGCAAGCAATGTAGCGTCATAAATTTACGACAATCAAAAAGGTGTTTCATTTGATGCATAACAACAATATTGACACCACTGATCGATTTGCCAAAGTCAGACCACTAATTGATATTCTGAATGTCAAATATAAACAATTTGGAATTATTACTACTCATCTATCGATCAATGCGCAAATGGTACCATACTTCGGCGGGCACAACTGTAAAATGTTTATTCGGGGAAAGCCAATTCGGTTTGGTTTCAAAAACTGGTGTCTATGTTCGGATACAGGCTATTTATATGAATCTGTGCCGTGTGCTGGAAATGCAACTCCACACAATAAGCAGATGGGCTTAGGTGCGTCTATAGTTTTAAATTTGTTGCACTATGTTCCTTATCCGGATCGTCATGTTGTCTATTTTGACAATTCTTTGACGTCATATTACCTATTCTGTTTGATAAATGAGCGCAAGTTTCCAATCGCTTGAGAGGTGCTGATCTTTATTTGGATACCACAAAAAAAATTAAGTCAAAGGAATCATAAAAATAAACCGGATAAGAAACTACCTTCGCTCCAGTACCTGGAAAACATGAGTACGATTATGTATTTGATAGAACAATAAATTGTTAATAGCTCGTTGATAAGACAATATTGAAGTCACTATAGTATCAAATTTTGTTGGTGCTGAACCAGAAATTCCAACGACGCGTTACTCATCCGTAGAGAAGAAGAAGGTATCACTTCCACAGCCAAAAATAATCAGTGAGTACAACAAGCATATGGATGGTGTTGACCTACACGACAATGGAGTTGCCAACTATAGTATAGCAATCCGAGGTAAAAAGTGGTGGTGGCCATTACAATCGTAAATGCCTGGAAAAGTCACTCCCTGATTGCAAAAGCTGAGAGCAATCTCCCGTTGTCTCAATTGGAATTCAAAAGTGATATTGTCCGTGGTTTGCTAGAAAAAGAACCATCATACGAATACGATATACCCCAAATGCCACGTTTAGACGTTCGGGATCAACCTCCGGGCGGTACCAGAAAGAGTTGTGCTAAATGTCATTCGCAGACATTTTTCCAATGTAAAAAGTGTAATATTTCTTTGCATTCTAAGTGTTTTGACACTTTCCATACAAAATAAATATATTACGCAACAATATTTGGGTTATTTTATTCTTAAATTTAACCTTTCATTTAGATACTACCAAAAAATTCCTCACAAAACTGGATTCTTCTCTTTTTATTTTCAAACCTAATATACCCCTAATCGACCAATGATGCGTTTTCGCAACATCTGATTTCCAGGAACCTAGGCACCTTAGGGACTCAAGTCGTTCAGATATGTGACTTTGAAGCCTCAATAGGCAGCATACAAAATTTCATTAAGTTATCTCAACGGAATCGGGTAGTGGCAGAAAATGGGTTAAGAACCAACATTAGTCAAGTTATGGCTGAGATACCGCCCAATACGTGTCAAAAAGTGGTCGAAAATTACCTCAAAAGAATCAATGCTTGCAACACTTCCCGCGGTGGTCATTTAAATGATGTAGTGTTTCACACATAATGTCAACGCTTTCCCAAACTTCCATTTTGATTTTTTATGTTTTTATGGGCTTGTAATGGATCCGGAAAATACCATTTCTACTGATTCATATTTTATGTTTTTACGGACTCGTAACGAGTTCGAGGCGGATCCGCCAAATCGCAATCAGTGAAATTGTGATTTGACGGATGAGTCTTGAACTCGTTACTAGCCCTTAAAACATAAAAAAGCGAATCAGTGAAATTGCGATTTGACGGATCCGTCTCGAAGCAGTTACAAGTCCGTAAAAACATAAAAGTCGGATCAGTGTCGAACGACGATAGAAGCGAATCCATCTCGAATTCATTTTACTGCCAAAAGACGAATCCGAAATGGATTCGAATATGAAGATCATTCGAATTTCATACGAAAACGAATCCGTTATGAGTTCGTAACGGATTCATGTGGAACAATGGGTTGGGATCCCAATGTAATCAGTTACGAATTCGAGACGGATCCGTTTCTGCGGACATTTTGTCCGAAACGGACATCCATTACGAACTCATAACGAATTCGTTTTCGCATGAAATTCCTCTCGAAAATGCGAATCGTTTTTTGTAGTTTTTCGGATCTGTCTCGAAATCATAACGAACTTCAAATGCGAATTCGTTTCGGTTTGTTTTTTTTTTTGCAAAATAGTAATAATTATCAATTTTGCTGATTCGAAACGAATTCACATTCCTCACGAAAACCGGATATCGTGTTTGTACTTTCTCGGATCTGCCTCGAGCTCGTTAGGAAATTCATTTGCGAATTCGTTTCGGATTCTTTGACATAAAATGAATTCGAGACGTATTCGCTTTTATCATTTATTTACGAATTCGAAACGGATTCGATCTGAGTTGCCATTTGCATTAAGAGCCCAGTTGAAAATTTCCTATAGACATCATCAATGACAAAGAACTGACATGTCACAGTCACTGCTGACTTTCCGAACCGCTCCCATACAAAAACCGTCATGACGACTCCTGACATTTTCATACATTTGGTCAAAAGTCAGCAGGAATTTTCCACTGGTCAACAGTGGTGATCACATTATGACATGTACACAAGACGTCTTGAGTAACCATTCATAAGTGGGTCAGTTACTCAAGACGTCTTTAAATATAATGTTTTGGGTCATCTTATAGGTACATACTTATTTATTGGAATCTATGTATATGTACATAAGTATGTTTGCATCTGTTCTGTTGCACGATATTAAATAAAACTGAAAGATAAAAGACACACATACATAATTATGGCCGTCGGTGGTGCAATGGTTAGTGTGCGCGGCTCTTGTACATGACATCCTGGGTTCGAACCCAGCTCTGACGACCTTCAAAAAAAATAATTTCTTTCGGCGGCGGTCACCTCGCATAGTGACGGCAACACTATCGAGTATCTAGCCATGAAAAAGCTTCTCACATTACCGTTCGGAATCGGTGTAAAACTGTATGTCCCAATCAGTGAGTGAAAACTGGAAAGCGCACAGCTCAGTGATTGTGAGAATTTCTCCCCAGTTCCTTCATGGGATGTAATGGGAAACAATTTTTTTTTTAAATCAAAACTAGTGACTTGTCAAGAAGATGTCTTATATAAATTGTCATCACCTACTGACATAGTCCTAAGGAAATACTACTGACAATGTCTTCAAGACAAAATTTCCAACTGGGAGGAAGTTCTGCCTATTTAATTTTATTTATTTGACATTTAAGTTTATAATGTTTCACCCGTGAATTTTATCTAAATTTTAAACTTAATTTATTTGGTATATTGGATTCTTTTGGAAATACGATCATGAGCGTAGTGGGAAAACTTCTTAGCGACGTCCGCCACTGGTGATATTGGCGGGTCCTTATATTACCTTTGCAAATCGCAATTTCACTGATCTGCTTTTTCTCGTTTTACGGACTCGTACCGGGTTCGAGATGGATCCGTTAAATCGCAATTTCACTGAATCGCTTTTATAGGTGTTTACGGACCCATAACGTGTTCGAGACGGATCCGCCAAACCACAATTTCACTCATTCTTTTTTTTTTACGTTTTTATGGACATGTAACGAGTTCGAGACGGATCCGTCAAATCACAATTTCACTGATTCGCTTTTTTATGTTTTTACGAACTCGTAACGGGTCCGAGATGGATCCGTGAAATCGCAGTTCCACTGATTCGCTTTTTTATGTTTTTACGGACTCGAAATGCATTCGAAACGAATTCGGGAACTCACATTTCGATTTTGTATGCTTTTACAGACTCGTTACGAGTTCGAAACGGATCCGCATCCGTTTTTGTGCACATTGGGATGTGACTGAACATTTGTGTGTGTGTGGAGCGTGATGATACAAATCGCAACAAAATGTTCATGTTTTTTTAACCATAATTCGGTCGCGCTTAGTTCGTTGTATTGGTAATTGGATTCGAAGTCAATGAACACGAAGAAGTCAAATGAACAAAGTGTTTCAAGTAAGTCGATTATAAAAAGTAACAATTTAACGAACAATGCAATGAATCCAATCCAAATTTTAACAAATTTGGTTCAAATACATAAAAGAGCAGTTGAAAAACATGCTTATAGAGTGATCACTAGCTTAATAACGGGGCGATGTGGCGCTACAATTGAACGACAGAACCCTCAACATAACCACAACTTTAAGAAAACAATAATATGATTCTATGTTAAAGGAAGTTTTGAACGTAGATCCATTGCTGTGGTGAAACCCATAGAGGAATAGACCATATGTGCATGGTAAGTACAGACATAGATATGTACATTTCTTAAATCTTAGTAGTAAATTCCGCGTTTTTGTTTTTAATTGCAGAACCTGAATACATCGGCCACAAGAACATTGAATCCCTCGACTACCATAATCTTTCTCCAGACGTGTGTAATGGCTATAATAACTATATTTAGCAATTAAAGACAATTTTCGAATAAAAAAAAAATTTTAATTTTTTATCAAAACATCTGCAATGTAATAATAACAGTGTGCTTATATACACTTCACACACTTTAAAACATTCATTGCACCAATGAAACAAAATTATAGCAGCAATGAATAAAATTCGTAGCAGCAATGAAACAAATTCATAGCAGCACTGAAACAAATTCATTTCATTGCTGTAATACAACAAATTCATTGCAACAATGAAATTAGTTCATTGCACGAACGTTACTTATTCATTGCAACAACAAAAATCTATTAAGTACCAACTAACTTAAAAAAATGGTTTTCCATTACATCCCATTAAGGAATCTGGCAGGGATTCTCACAGCCAGTGAGACGTGTGCTTTCTAATTATACCCTCACCCATAGGGATGGGGGTATATATCATTTAATACGTCAAAAAATTTAACACATAGAAGGACCAATATTAGGCCCTTAGTATCTTTGGACGACACTTGTTTTACGACATTTTAAGACGACTGAGCCATGTCTGTCTGTTTGTCTGTCTGGCTGGCTGGTCAACACGATAACTGCCGTAGATCTTTACAGATCACAATGAAATTTTGTCAGTGACTATTATTTGTACTGAGTTTGGAGTTGAAAATTGGAGTTTTGACCACGCCCCTTCTGATACTTCCCATACAAATCGACACATTTAGCACAAAATCATATATCTTTCAAACCTTTCTCTGATAGATGTGATTAGCTTCAACTCACACACCGGTTAATAATCTGTAAATGCCTACCTAACTGGACGAAATGGGCGAGATTGTCACGCCTCTTCTGGTACTTCCCATACAAATCAGGGTGATCGTCCGGATTGTCAATCAGATAAATCGCGTGAAACAGTTCCGACCTCACGTTATCAAACGCCAATCACCAATTAAAAGAAGGGTGATTTTGCCACGCCCATTTTGGTACATCCCCTTCAAAAGTTGTTTGCCCGTCTGGTTGTTCGGCACGAGATGTCCCGCAAAACCGAAAAAATCTTTATGAAAGTTTGTACTAATCAATATTTAGTCAAATACAACTCTGCTATAGAAAATGAGCTCTTTAGCCACGCCCATTCTGGTACCTCCCATATAAAAGTTGGGCGGATGACCGGTTGATCGACACGATAACTCTCGTAAACTACAACCGATATTAATAAAATTCGGTACTAGGCAATATTTTGCTAAAAGCTACTCTGTAACTAATAACTGACTATTGTGCCACGCCCAGTTTCGTACCTCTAATACAAAAGTAGGGCGTATTTGCAGTTTGTCGACTCGATATCTCCAATAAATTATAACCGATCTTAATAAAGTTTGGAACTGATCAAAATTTTGGCAACAACTTGCCATGCCCATTTTTGTACCTCGGATATGAATATTCGGAAGGAAACTAACTAATTTGGGTATTCAATAATATTTAGCGCAATGTCAATCTACTATTGAATATGGTCACTTTTGGGTATGGGCGTTTTTTATTTAACAGAACTCCCACGCAATGGATGACTTAGGGTGAGGGTGTGATTAAGTCGGTTCACCCGACTGAAACTTATGTACTGGTTTTATACTCACTGATTGGGACCTACAGTTTTACACCGGTACCGAACTGTATTTTGAAAAGCTTATTCATGGCTAAATACTCGATAGTGTCGCCGTTACTATGCGAGGTGACCGCCGTCTAAAGAAATTTAAGGTGGTCAGAGCAGGGATCGAACCTATGATCTCAAGTACAAGAGGCGCGCACACTAACCATTGCACCACCGACGGCCTTATAGACTAACTTAATACAAACACTATTACACAAACCCTAGAATTCCGGAGTTAATGTTACATGGTTCAATGATGTCATTATATACATATCGGTGGCCATTTGTGGTGCAATGGCTAGTGTGCGTTGTTCTTGCGCATGAGAACGTGGGTTCGATCCCTGCTCTAACCGCCTTACATTTCCTTCCACGAAAACGCTTCTCAAACCGGTGTAAAACTGTAGGTCCCAGTCAGTGAAAGAAAAATTAGAAAGCGCACAGCTCACTGGATGTGAGAAGCCCTCGCCAATCCCTTCATGGGATGTAATGGGAATCGGTTTTTTTTATTACATATCAAATCATTCGTCAGAGTATAGGGTCACCGATATTTAGGCAATAATATCTTATAGTGGGATCTATATTCGTAATCACGACGAAGTCCCACTCTTTGCACGTATTAACTGAATCAATGTGAAATTGTACAAGTATAATACAATTAACAATTCCATTTATTTCATAGACTTTTAAATTTTTGGACCCACAATGAGAACCAAATGGGCCAATTTGATTCTCAAATATCTCGTCGTGGATAAAGATTATTTGAGTTTGGTGACTATACAGCATGTTGGTAAAACGGTCGTTTCCAAAATACTAACATTAGGACCTGCAAATTATACTGCCTACATTTTATCAGAATCGGTCAACTTTTGGTTTTAGTTCTCACGTTATACTGCCCACATGTTGGTTTTACACTTCTGTACTCCGGACTCGTTTCATTTAATCCGATTTTGAACTACAAAATAATTACAATCTTAGCATTCTGATAATGTACCAAACTAAAATAGGAGTAAGTAACTGTTCATCCTTGAAGTTTTTGTGTTGACTACCATCCAACAAACATTCTCTTGCAAAATGTGTTGTCCTTAAGTCAACGATAAGTCTGTAGTTTTAAATTTATTTAATTTTTATATTGAAATATTTCCCTTTTCAATGTGTAACGTCATTTAAACTCCACAGGGTCTCATGGCACCTCAGGTGTCAGTATCTGTTGCACCATTAAACAAATGCATGTCGTATACGGGTTATGTTCTCGCTTTGTTAGTTTTTCATATCTCGTTCCTACACCCGTAGTGCTTTTGAACAGGAGATTCCAACTAATCACCTCATGTGTAACGATACTCGGAATAGGATAGGCAACGTGTGACAAGCAAACAAAGAATGGGCACAGACAATGATGTTGAGAACACATGATGCACGCTTCACTAGGGTGTGCCGTAATGATAAATATGTGTAAATTTTTGTAATAGGTCATTCTGCCTGTTGTCGAAGGATTCGTTTTCCCAGTTTTCACTTTTACTCGTTAAACATAATTTTGACCAAATTTGTATATGTACATAGATGGAAATTTTGCAGTTTTTTTTTGATTTTGGATTTCCAAATATGACATTTAGAATGTCGAAGTAAAATCTGTCATATTTAAAGATAAATTGATAGCAAGATCTTGAATTGATATTCGAAGATGCAAATTTTAATGCGGTAAAATTGTTAGAAATTCGTATATATATTAATAATTTCAATATACTGAGACATCTTAACTAGTTAATTGTTTATTTATTTCACTAGTTTTCGATACTTTTGTAGGGAATTTTTCCTATTGTATGGCATATTGTTTTATAAATTACGTTTCTATTGCGTTATTATTATCAAATGTTATGACCACGGTTGCCACAGGGATAATTTTTTAATTACCAGAATTTTCCAAAAAAGTTACCCAAAATTACCTATCTTTAAATTTTTTTTTGAACAATAAATGTTTATTTAAAATAATTCATTACAGAAAATCATAATTCATACATGCAACATCAATATACGATAGAGATTAAAAAAAAATGAAAACAAAACATAAAATACGGCGTAACAACACATAAACTTCAGATTCTTTGCATTTTATTGCCTTTCAATTGCAATGCAAAACTATTTAGTGCACAAGTCCTAAGTCCTAAAGCTTTTATAACTTTGTTGCGTTCTAGTAAATTGTATCAGTTAGAGGCAAGCCTACTGGGTTGATCGGTATGCCTGAAATATCTGTAACACGTCAAATTTTTGAAAAAAAAAACGATTTTTACCAATCAGTTTTTTTTAAAAAAAAAATTATTTTTTCACTATTTCAGCAAGGGACTCGATTTTTTCCACTGGCAACATTTAGCAGCATTGTACCCATGGTAAAGTTGAACAACTTTTGTGAACATATTGTAACAATCTTTACGTGCCTAGGCACCCTAAATAGCTCATAAAGATCATTTTGTATTTTGAAAATGGTCACTTCTGTGTTGACATACTACTCGAAAATGACATGTCTAATTTTGTTCGAATAAATGTAGAAAAGTTTAGACTTACAATACCATTAATCTACTGCTAGACTATTTCTCAATGTATTCAACAGTTTCGCAGTTATGAAAAAAAGAATGGTGAAACAAAATGTTTTTTACATAAAAAATTCAAATCTTTTATTATGGAAAAAATATGAAACATAAGAAACGGAAAAAAAAAATTTTGTAAAGTTCTATTAGTTTATCCTAAAGTCACATGACTTATGAACAAAATGAGATATGGATCATAAAAATCGATAGATGCTTTTGCTCGTGTCATCAATTTAGTGAAGGTATCTCATTTTGTCAAGAATTGTATTACTCACTATACAGGGTGGTTCAGACACGACAGGACATATTTCACCAGCGTATTCCTTGGCTCATTTCATGAAAATGTGTCCATCTACGACCATCCCCGAAAATGCAAGGCGGCGAAATGGCAGCGGTTTAAAAATTTTCGGATTGGTGGTCGGAGGGTACTAGAGACCTCTGGGCTTCCTTTAGGGCATTTTAGAAAGGTAAGCGGTAGGGCTATCTTTTCAGAGAAAAAACATAAATTATCTGTCATCTGGATGAGCAAATTGAGGTTATGTGCACGTTCTTATGTCTTTTTTTTAAAGCTCCGTATCTCGGCGATTTCACTTTTTTTTTCAAGTTTTTAAGCCCAAAATCCGACCACTGGTTCAGAACTTAGCAATTTTAAACGAGTACCCTCCGACAACCAATCCGAAAATTTTCAAACCACTGCCATTTCGCCCCATTGTATTTTCGGGGATTTGCATTTTTTTTAAGTGCAGGAAAATTTTAGAGTTGGTAAAAATCGATTTTTTCAAAAATTTGACGTGATACAGACATTTCAGGAGTTCCGATCAACTCAGTAGGCTTGGCTCTAACCGATACAATGTACTAGAACGCTGATAAAAATAATATCATGTCAAAAACTACAACAGTGTAATCAGAGCAATCAAAGTGCAGTGTTCGTTAGTGCGAAAAAGACGTGTTTTGGTTAGGCCCATAACCATTCAAATCTCCCAAATAGTGTTGCTACTGCTTCATGTTTTCCTCTGTTTGTAGTAACATTTTAGATCATATTTCGCCAAATTTTCTAATAGAAGTATGAAATCAAATGTTTTTTGTAATGTACTTTTTTTTTGAGAATCAAAGCAGTTTCGTTTCAGAATGTTTACCTGCCTACAGCTATTAAGCAATATCATTATAAAAAGTGGGGGTTTCGTTCAAAATCAGTTCCAAATGCGTGTTTTGTAGTTTTAAATTAAATATGACAATGAATTTTCATGCTAACAGAAATATTTTAGTATAATTGCGAATACAAAATACAATTTTTTCTATGTAAATAATTGCAATTGTTCAGTAGCAGTTCAATTTAGTTTTAAATGCATTGCGACATCGAAAAATGTTATTTGTTTTTAAAGCGTAGAATAGTTTTGTGGTTTTTAATTAAACTCGCCAGAATTTTCCAATCGCCAGAATTCTCTAGGGGAAAGGTGTAAAAGCAAATCTGAGTATGTAATCTAATTTCGCTAAGGGGTTTCGTTAAGAAACCTCAAACTTCTTCAAATTTCTACTTGTAGTGAACTAAGTTAACAAATTATTATAAAAACTACTCACTTGAATGCACTAGAATACCCAACTCTAACAAAAACACCATCTACTTTGCCTTGTTGTAGAAGGCCTGCAACTACGCGGGCAAATAAAACTCTATTGTGTTGTGAACTGAACCCTTTAGAAAGCATAGTGCGGGCCTTTTACTATACCAGGCAAGTTTGAACCTGTGTTGAATCTCCCAGTAGACCTGGAGGGGTGTCTCTATATGTAATGCCTACAGAAATTTCCCACTGGGGACCGATGTCAGTAATATTCACCAATAATTTACCAGATATAGGATAATATAGCAGGCTTGCCCAGGGATTACGATGAAGTGGCCTTCAATAGGGCCTTTGTTTTGTTCCCATGGATCATTTTAAATATAACACTAAATAATTATGTTTATCTTATTTATAACATTCAATTTTAACTAAGACAGGCATAAAGTGCAATTTTATATGCAAATCAGACTTTCCCCCGTCTCTCACATGTTCTAGTGTTTTCATCTCTCTTGCATGAGGAGTGCAAATCGGGTTGTGTTTAGAGTGTCTAAAAACCCGTAATTTTTTGAAACCGGTTTTCGGTTTGTTCGAAAATTCAAGTTTTCAAGTAACTGGTTTTCGATTTGTACGAAACATCCAATCCAACCGGTGGAACCGGGTTTTTTTGGGGTTTTTTTTTTTTTTGCTTACAACACATTTGCCTAGTGACAATTTCATTTACATACTCGTGTTTAAAATTCAAAATTTCACCGCTCTAGCTAAATTTGCCATTCACGTTTGAATTTTGAATTACAATTTATTCCAATTAGGAATGCGCGTTTTTAATAAAATGTAAAAGTGTTATTCAAATTCATATCAAACTGATTTAAATACGAAAATCATGATGAAATTTTGAAAGAGATTTTCATGTCTGAATATCTTATTAAGTTCAAAACATTTATTTATAAAATAACACTGTAAGTAAAATTTGCAGTTTTGAAATGACACACAAAAACCCCGAGACTCCTCAACTAATTTTTGGGTCATAGACTCCAGTGGTATACTCCGTTTTAAAAAGTTAGCTGAAACCAACGAGATATTTCGATTTTAAATTTGTAGTAGATTTAAGGTGATTTTTGATTTTATTTTAAAGCTGTCGTTAAATAAATTTATATATTTTTTTTTCGACAAAATGTAACCGTTGAAATAATGGACATCTATTTGGAAGCAGAATTAGTTTACCTCTTACAAGTTGGGGCCATAATAATTATAATAAATTTGGGATTCGGGATTTTGGAATTGGCATCCCTATTACAAACAAATGCTACAACATATATATCAAAGTGTTCACGTTGACAGATTAGTCCCTACCCGCCGCTATAGATGTTAACACATCAAAAATAAAGGGTCCGCCATATAACGTTGTTTTTCAACTAGTGCTTATTTCGTGAATGGTAACACTTAGGTCATGTCTGATTCGACAGATAATTAGTTTTATCCTTCCGCTGAACGAATATGGTTGTGTATACGCTTGAACAACGCTGGGAAATATTACGACATTACTTTGAAAATCATGGCAATGTTGCAGATACCGATTTTGCCAAAAAAAAATCACCTTTTCAGATGAAGCTCATTTTGATCTTGACGGGTATGTAAACAAGCAAAATTGTCGCATTTGGGGCACAGAAAACCCGCACGCATACATTGAAAAGCCGATGCACCCAAAACAGGTCACTGTTTGGTGCGGATTTTGATCCAGAGGCATAATTGGGCCATTTTTCTTCGACAATGAGCAAGGAGTGGCCGTTACAGTCAATGGCGATCGTTATCGGGCCATGTTGAACGAATTTTTGTTCACAAAAATTGAACAGGAGGATATTGGCAACATTTGGTTTCAACAGGACGGCGCCACGTGCCACACAACCGAAGCTACACTCGATGTTTTGCGCCCTGTTTTTGAAGATCGCATTATCAGCCGCAGAGCTGATGTCGTTTAGCCACCTCGGAACTGCGATTTGACACCGTTGGACTATTATTTGTGGGGTGCCCTCAAAGATAAGTGTTACGCCGACAAGCCAGAGACGCTTAAATGGACAATATTCGTGAAGCTATTGGTGAAATACAGCTGCACACAATCGATAATGTGCTTAAAAATTGGACCGATCGTGTAGGCTACTGCATGGCCAGTCGAGGCAGCCATTTGAATGAAATTATTTTCCATTACTAACCGGAAGGATTGTACTTTCAAATAAAAAAAGAAATTTGAGAAAATATTCAGTAGTTTTTTTTTTTTATAGCATTTTCTAAAAAAAAAAAGTTATTTGGCGGACCCGTTATAAGCATTTTATTGACAATTTTGAAAAAATAGAAAAATGAGTGACTAAAAATGCAGATCATATTGCGAAAAATTAAATATGTTTTGTTTTGTGTTTGGAAAATTTGCACCGAAAAATCATCGACGACATTTGTTCGAAGATGCCCTCAAAGCTTACAATCAGTATTTTGTGGTTACCCCCGCGGAAGAAATGCGAAATGTTTATCATGTACCTGATTTTACGTGCGTCACATGTTTTAGTGCATTAAACAAATGGTGGAAATTACGGCGATATTCGATGCCACTTGGCCTTCCAATGATATGGACCGATCCAGGGGAACATGATACAGAAAATTTCTACGAGTGCAAGAACGATGTAAATGGTCTCAATCGAAACAGAAAGTTCACTTAGATAGACTATGTATGGAATACACAATACTTTATTCTTATAGAGCGATCCGGTTTTATATACAAAGGTAGGCCAAGTGTTCACGTGCCTGTCCCAGTACATCCATCGACATATGTACCAATATGATACTGCGTCCTATGAAGTACAATCACAAACTTCAGCAACGTCATTACATCATGCTGATTCTGATGACATTCAGCCAGTTATACAATATCCATCATTAATTTCGTAGGAACATTTATATAGAATCGCTCGAAATCTGAAGCTATCTCAAAATAATGCAATGACTTTGGCTTCGGAACTAAGAAGCGTCAACGTGCTGGCATCAGGTGTAAAAGTTACATGTTACAAATACCGGCAAGAACCATAACCATATATGCCTTATTTCATGCTTTCCGGGGACGCAGCTTATGCATATTGTCAAGATATTCCCGGTTTGATGAATGAAATGGGAATCTGCAACTATAATCCATCTTTATGGCGTCTTTTCATAGACTCTTCAACCAGAAGCTTAAAAGTAGTCTTGCTATTTGAAAACAGCAGCGTTAAACCTGTGCAATTGATGTATGATGCCCTTGGAATGCACGAGTCGTATGATACCATGAAATTAATTCTGGAACGCATCAGTTATGACGAACACAATTGGCGCGTAAATTGTGGTTTTAAGGTTCTTTCACTATTAGCTGGAATGCAAACTGGCTATACAAAGTACATGTGTATTTTTTGTAAATGGGACAGCCGTGCAAAATGCAACCAGTACGATAAGCGAGTTTGGCCAAAACGCGATTCGCAAGTTGTTGGCGAATTTAATGTATTTCGTCCACCATTGATACCCCTTCAGAAAATAATGCTTTCGGATCTTCATATCAAGCTGGGAGTTGAAAATATTTTTATAAAGCGTTTGGTTCGCGTTAACGAAAATGCATTACCATACTTTAAAAATAACGCTTTTCCCAAATTATCAATTGAAAAATTAAAAGAGGGTAATTTTGTGTAACTGTGGCCGTCGGTGGTGCAATGGTTAGCGTGCGCGGCTCTTGTACATGAGATCCTGAGTTCGAACCCTGCTGTGACCACCTTCAAATTTCTTTAACTGTGGCCGTCGGTGGTGCAATGGTTAGTGTGCGCGGCTCTTGTACATGAGATCCTGAGTTCGAACCCTGCTGTGACCACCTTCAAATTTCTTTCGGCGGCGGTCACCTCGCATAGTGACGGCGACACTATCGAGTATATAGCCATGAAAAAGCTTCTCAAAATACCGTTCGGAATCGGTGTAAAACTGTAGGTCCCAATCAGTGAGTGAAAACTGGAATGCGCACAGCTCAGTGATTGTGAGAAGTTCTCCCCGGTCCCTTCATGGGATGTAATGGAAAACCATTTATTTTTTTTTAATTTTGTGTAACTAAAAGTGTGTGACTGCAATGTATTTTATATCAATTTTTTTTTAAACAGGTGTAGTTAACGGTCTGGATATACGGTAACTTTTAAGGGATACGAGTTTTTCTGAAGTGTTAGATGAAACTAAACTAAACGCATGGAACTCAATTCGTGCGGTAATTGAAAATGTTCTTTGCAAAAATCGTTCACCAGAGTACCTTGATTATATTGACAACATGATGAAGTCTTTCGACAAACTTGGCGTTAATATGTCGTTGAAAATCCACATATTTCATGCACATTTCAATTTTTACAAGCGACAATTGTCCACAGAAACAGACGAAATTGGCGAAAGATTTCATCAAACCATAATGGCATTCGAAGACCGTTTCGCTGGAAAAAGATTTCTGCTGGTCGATTGCAAACAAAGAGTAAAAATTGAATAAATCCAAAAAAAAATTATAAAATCATCAAAATAAGAGCAAATTAGTGTCCGCTTGAAACTAATAAACAAATTGAGTTTAAACAAGTTTCTAAAGTTTTTTCATTCAAATAAAATCAAAAATCGCCTTAAATCTACTACAAATTTAAAATCGAAATATCTCGTGATTTCGAGCTAACTTTTCAAAACGGGGTACACCACTGGATTCTACGATCCAAAATTAGGTTGACGTATCTCGGCGTTTTGGTGTGTCATTTTCACCTACTTACAGCGTAATTTCAATTGTGAAATTCGAACAAAAATCTTATGAAAAGCTTAATAAATTCCTTTCCAAATCGTAAAATCATGTTGATAGCATAAAATCATAATTGTAAATAGAAATCATGAATCGTAATTCCAAAAGTTCATTATTATTCATTCATGTCATTTATCATCATGTCGTTTATAATTAAATATTCAAATTATTTAAAAATTAAGATCTAATTTTGAAGGATATTTAAAACAGATTGAGTAAATACCTACTAATCAGTTTACTGACGTCAAACAACCGGTTATCGGTTTGTTCGAAAATTAGGTTTTCTAAAAAGCGGGCACCCGGTTAATTGCTAAAAACCGATTATCTAACCAATTTCAGCGGTTGTTACACGTGGCGTGTGGGTAACTTGACCAACCGTCCCGCTTTTTGAGGGCTTCAATCCGGCTTCAATCTAAAATAACAAAATGATTATATACAAAATAAAAGGCACTGTTTTTATATATTTTGTTTTATTTAAAGTACCGTCAAATAACTACCAAATGAAATAATTCCCAAAAAAGATATAACTCCCAACAAAAAAACCAAAAATTTCCATACATATTGGAAATTGTTTCATTATGAAATAATTCCCTATGCATTGGGACTTATTTCATAATTTTTTATTATGAGTTATTTTATAATGAAGTAACTCCCAAATGATATAATTCGCAACAAAATGATGTTAGGAGTTATTTGGTTTTTTTTTTCAGTATTTGGAAGTTATTTCATTCCTGTTGGAACTTATTTCAGTTTAAAAAATTAGCGTTGGGTGTTATTTCGTTTTCGTTGGAAATTATTTTATTTTACTAAAAATTACACCTCAATAAATTTTGATATTTTTGTAACGGCTCTTATAACTGCCCCAAAATCAAAAGAAGCCAAGTAACAACTAAGATTACACTGAATAATTTAGTTCTTGTTACAACATCAAGTAGCGAAGATCAGTGCAATAAATCAGTGTGATAAAAAATGACAAGTGTTACATATGAAATTATGAGTTGTAAACGGAGAAGTAGCAAACTGTTGTATTCCAAGGAGGAAAAACAATTTTATTTAAAAAAGTCGGAAGCTAGAGGAAGAAACTATTATACGGGTTATGAGGAAAGTTGTGAGTCGAGAGTGGTTTTGGAAAACGGGGGCAGTGTCGTAAAGCCAAAGACTTCATCGAGCATAGCCATGGGGACCAACAGAATATGTATGATGAACTTAAGGCCCTTACTGAAATTAAAGAACAGTGCTTGGATGTCGCAAGTAGTTTGGGCGCACTTAACGCTGTAAGTGGAATCCGAGAAAATTTTCAGAACTTTTGCATTAGGTAAATAAATAGTCCATTACAAATTTTCATTAAGAGATTAAGAATACTTTTTTGTAATACAGAAACCAGGAATCATCGAAAAATATTGATTTTAATAAAATCAAACGAGGTCTGCATTATTTGATAGCAAAAGTGTTTGCAGCACCTCCGAAGACTCCAATCGAAGTTGGATCAATAAGTTCGTGACATTTCGAACTCCCCTAGTAACTATATAAAATTCAACACTACTCCCCTAAAGTACCACCTGTTAATAGACTACTGTCAAATTTTGGGCAAGTTCCTTCATTTACTTTGCTTTTAACAGCTGTTCAATAATATACAACATCGTGCATTTGTTTAAAATTGGAAAAAAGTTTATTTCGAGTGCCCATTAAACATTATATTTTGCGAAAAAAAAACGTCAATCAGACTAAGGAAAAGCTTGATAAATACTATGGAGACTCTGCGCCATCGATTGCAATGGTAAGAAAGTGGATTACTGACTTTCGTTGTGGCCGCACAAGTACAAATGACGCTGAACCTTCTGGAGGGCCAATTGAGGTCAATACACCCGAAAATTTCGAAAAATCCACGATATAGTGTTGGCCGATCGAAGAGTAAAAGTACGAGAGATTGTTGATGCTATATGTATTTCATATGGCAGTGTGGTTTCGATTTTAAATGATGAGTTGGATTTAAGAACGCTGTGTGCAAGATGGGTGCCGCGTTTGCTCTCAATTGGCCATAAACCCAATCGTGTGACAACTTCAAAGGATTGTTTGGAGTTGTTTAATCACAATTCGAAGGAGTTTTTGCAGCGCTCTGTAACTGTGGATGAAACATTGATCATGGATCGAAACAATGGGTTTCTCCGGGTGAACCTGCTCCGAAGAAGGCCAAGGTAAGTTTGACGGCCAATAAGGAGATGGAAACAGTTTTTTGGGATGCACGCGCGATAACCCACATCGATTACCTTCAAAAGGGAAAAATAATAAACGGAGAATATTATGCCAACTTATTGGAGCAATTTATCGAGGATTTAAGCAAAAACGACCCCATGTGGCCTAGAAAAAAGTTAGTTTTCGTCAAGATAATGCATGGGTGCATACGTGTGTAGTCTCAATGGTAAAATTCCATGAATTGGGCTACGAATTGGTACCTCATCCGCCATATTATCCGGATTTAGTCCCAGTGGCTATTTCCTATTTCCAAACCTAAAGAAATGACTTGGTGGAAAGAGATTTAGCTCCAACGATGAAATTATTGATCAAACAAATGCCTATTTTATGGACCCTAAAAATCATATTTTTTGGAAGGGATACAAAAATTGGAGAAACGTTGGACTAAGTGTATTGGGTTGAAAGGAGATTATGTTGAAAAAGAAACATTTTCTTTTGCAGAAAACTGTATTTCATTCAAAAAGTGAAGGACTTATTGATCTTATTATTGGAGAAAGAGAAACAATTTTTAGAAGGACCAAACTTATCCAATTTTCAAATTTTCATGTAGAAAATAACACCTACAATTCTCACGCCAGTAACTTTAGACATTGATGATCTACATTTTACGTTGTCCGATGTGCCTCCAATGTTCGGCAATGTTGGTTTATTTGATAAACTTAGAACTCGATCTCCCAATAACGTCTTTCAAACAGGAAACTGACATCCTGTATACAGACTATATATTTGACTATACGAGTTAACATATCATATCGTCCAATCGAATTGTATAAATCTTTAGATTAAGAACTGAAAATCTATAAAAGAGGCGAAACTAAATTAAATATATTTTCTGGTAATTTACTTGTTCTCGGAAGTAGAAATTCGGAAAATAAAAAGGTTCGGTTTCTCTGCAAATATTGCCAGGTAGAGAAAAATCATATACACAGCGAATTTTCTGTGGTGCTGTGTAACTGTGTAATAATAAAGCCTGTGGCGGAGGGGTAATATTATACAAAATGGTTGGGGGCGGCGCTTCTTTTTAAGCCGACACTGCTAACATCTATACTTGTGTGAAAAAAGTAAACGTTTTATTCAAATGTAAACAAACAAAACACAGCTGAGACGATGAATGTTTTCGAAAGGATTCCATTAAAATCAAATGAAGAGTTTTTTTAATGAAATTTTCGGTCCCATAAAAAGTGCGAGCAAGTAGTAAATATTCCCCTCTTTATATTAACCGTTAAATCATATAAAATTAGTCGGTTTATTCGTAATTCGAGATTTGGGATTTTTTAATTATCCGATTGAATAGTGGTACAAAACTTTTCCGGTTAACGTTTAAATACTCTAGTAGTTATCTACGACGAAGGGGAATTACACATCACGATTACACATGGCGAATGGGTAAGTGGCCTTTACACATTACCCGTCGATGAGAATTGGGTTATCCAGGATAACACATCCCCATTATAACTCGCATTCGGAGCGTCCACTCGAAAAAAACAACATTGTTTTGCGGATTTCCAAGGGATTTAGCAAAGTTGGTCCAATTTACTTCGTATTTGTTTTTTTCCGAAAAATTGCCAAAATAAAATGATTGTTAAATAAAAACGTTGCCATAACTCGGAAAAGGTGAGTCCAATCGAAAAAAAAAACTTTAATTATCACCGAGGATGTTCGGTATATAAAAATATTGCCCATAAACGATTTAGGTCAGTTCATAGAGAAAATAACCAACAAAATAATTACCACGCTTCATTTGAAAACTTCGGAACTTCTAACCGTGGACACCCAATATCATATGCACAAGCTATAAGAGGTACTGACCAACTAGAAAGCCCACTGTTGCAGAAAATAGAAGCTATGATGTCAAAACAAATTGATTTATTAAATTCTTTAATGAACATGATGTCAATGCAAATAAACTTAATAATTGCAGAGTGGAATGCGAATGGCATTTCTAATCATTTGAATGAACTAGAAATTGCTCTACAATTAAATCATATTGACAGACTACTAGTATCCGAAACACATCTAACAAGCAAATCATTTTTTAGGATTAGAGGCTACGACATCATAACCGCGAATCATCCTGATGACAAGGCTCGAGGGGGTGCTGCTGTTATAATAAAAAACAACTTGAAATATGATAGATCTGAAGCGGTGACAGAAAAGTACCTACAATCAGCTGGGGTAAATATAATATGTGATAATAGCAAAGTATCAATATTTGCAGTATATTTCCCTCCGAGATTTAGTGTAAAATGCGAGAACTTCGAAGCCTTTTTTAAAAAACTTGGTAATAAATTTATCTCTGGCGGCGATTTCAATGCTAAGCACCCCTGGTGGGACTCGCGAATAGTGAATCCCAAAGGAAGCGAGTTATACAAATGTATTGTAAAAAATCATTACAAAACTTTATCAACCGGAAAGCCAACCTACTGGCCTAGTGATCCAAATAAAACTCCAGACCTTTTGGACTTTATTGTATACTCTGGTATAGCTGATTCAAATTTTGATATAATTGCCTGTGATGACCTAAGTTCTGATCATAGTCCAATAATAGCTAACTATAGGACTATTCCCATCCACCGACATAAAAATAAAAAACTTTTCTCACATAAAACTAATACTGAATTATTTAAATTTTTGATTGATACACATTTAAATCTAAACATATCTATAAAAGATGCTATTGAACTGGACGGTGCAGTTGATATGTTTACAAATCTTATTCATGAAGCGGCAGACAGATCCACGCCCCAAGAAGATGAGAAAAATATCTCAAATATATATATCATATATCATATATATATATATCATATATATATATATAATTAAGATGAAACGACGTCTGCGTAAAATTTGGCAGTGGGATATTTTCGTGGTCGGCATAGTACGACAAGCACCAATGAATACAGTTTATGGAAGGCCACAAAATATTTGAAGCGCCCGCAAAAAAGAAATGTTCCAATAAAACGCTCTAATGGAACGTGGTGTAGATCCGACAAAGTAAAGGCAGATGCATTTAAGTACTTTTTGGAAGAAAGTTTTACCCCCTTTAATTTTTGCACTATTGCCGATTCTACGGAGATAAATGATTTTTTGGATGTGCCTTGCCAAATGTGTAAGCCAATCAAACCCTTTACTCTTCGAGAGGTTGAAACGGAAGTTAAGAAGCTTAACTGCAAGAAATCAGCAGGATACGATAAAATTGATTCGAAAATTATCAAATCGTTGCCTAAGAAAGGATTAATTTTTCTAACAATTTTATTTAATTCTATTTTGCGATTATCTCATTTTCCAACTCAATGGAAGCATGCGAAAATAACGATGGTGTTAAAGCCGAATAAGCCCGAAACACTGATAAGCTCCTACAGACCAATAAGTTTGTTACCTATATTTTCAAAACTGTTTGAAAAACTTCTTCTAAAAAGGCTGTTTCCCATCCTAGATGCATTGAAAATATTGCCAGATCATCAATTTGGGTTTCGGCACAATCACGGAACTCCTGAACAATGCCACAGGATCGTTAAGATAATAAGAGATGCGCTAGAAAATAAACAAAACTGTTCAGCTGTCTTTTTGGATGTCAAACAAGCGTTTGATAAAGTATGGCATAATGGGTTATTATACAAGCTGAAGATCTTGTTACCTACTCCTTTTTACTTACTATTCAAATCTTAGCGAAACAGAAGAAGCTTCTATGTCTACATTAACGATGAGAACTCGGAAAAAGGATCAATAAAATCAGGCGTCCCACAAGGGAGTGTATTGGGCCCTGCTTTATATACAATATTTACGGCGGCTATGCCTACAAATAATGACGCTACAATCGCAACGTATGCGGATGACACTGCAATTTTATCTACCCACACTTCCACTGCAGAGGCTGCAAATATTGCACAAAATCAACTCAATTCGATTCAGGAGTGGTTGAATAAATGGAACATCAGTCTACTCACGTAACATTCACATTAAGGAAGGAAAGTTGTCCAACTTTAAGGTTAACCCTTCTGCACAAATTGGGTCAAAATGAGCCAATTTTGAAGAAAAAATGGCTCAAATCATGTCTTAGGATGGCTACACGTTTATACAGCTTTTTCATATCCTAAGTCAGGGCCTTCTGATGGATTTTACGTAAAAAAGATATTTTCGGGACTAGCCAAATTTTTTTTATTACATTTTAAATACTTTACCTACGCGTATACAATTTGTGGGTCATTTTGACCACCAATGCTCGCGAATGCCCTATGGGCCTTCTGGGAAAAAATTTTTGGCAAAGATCCACGAAGCTGTGGTAGCCGACACTCCCAGTTCATCGAAGATCATTCAATTTCAAGATTCTACCTCCTGCTTTTTGGGTAATTGGGAAAAAGACAAAGACGCTTTTGTTTGTCCACATACCAAAAACTCAAACAACCACTCAATCCGTCGCAATACATGCAAAAACAATTTATGCAAACAACATGTTGTGTATAAGTATAAACACCCAGAATTAAACTTCTTGTCTTAAAATAAATATTGAATTTGTATATTTTATGTTCAAATAATAAAAAAAAAATTAATTAACCGTTATACGGATGTGTTTTTCATACAAGGGTTAATGCGACGTATTATACCTTCAACCAAAGCCTGAAGTGTTGCCTACAACCTGAGTCTAGGTAGAAAATAGGTTTACTAGGGCTGTTTTTTGAGAAAAGCAGATTTTTAGCAAAAAAGTGAGGTTAAAAAATCGTATTTTTAAAATTTGTCCCCAATGGGTTAATAAAATGTAATATATTTATATGCAGATTTAAAGAGTTTTTAATGGTCTTTGTAATGATATTCATCGGAACCAGATCGGACCATAAAGATGTGAGATATGGCCAATTATATACTCAAGCTTTAAAGGCCCATATCTCAAGAAGTTGGACCGAACGCAAACATTTGTTTTTTCTATTTTAATAAGCTTTCTAAGCCCTTTTAGGCCAAAAAAAAAATTGGCATATGGCCGGTAAAATTTGTTTAAATAGCGCGGACTTAGCTATATCCATATATACCGATTTCTCAAAAACTGGAGCCAATCTGACACTTCCAAATGTACTTTCGCACTCAGGGGACTCCCCCCTAATAGTTCGAAAAGGATTCATCGAAGTTCATTTTTTCGACTATCACAGTGTAATCTTTTATTTTTTTCGGAGTTAAAAATTTTACGTTAAAATATTTTCTTCTTTTTTACCTTCAACGATAGGCAAATTGATCTTGAAGCTTATGTAATACAAAATTAAACATATATAAGTTTGGTTAAAAAAAGACTGAATATGTATAGAAATCCCGTTTTGTTTTCGACATGCTGAAATATATCGGCCCCAGCAACATATTGCAGGAAACATGTACATGTTTGCAAGCATAGTTTTCATGAATTTAAGGTCTGCTGCCTTTTGTTTCTTTGTTGTCTGTATCGTTTTGGTTTTAGCGGTTTTCAAAACACAAAGACACATTTGGGTCTCAAAAACATATATTATAGCCTATAAATCATTGTGTTAATATATAGCCCATTAATCAAACATGATATATTGAATAGCGAACACAATGTGTTTGGGCACAAGTATAGTATATTTGCGACAAGCAATCCAAACATTAAAAAAATACAGATTTTTCAGCGTGTATATAATAATTTTTTATTTTAGATTCAAATCCGGATGAGAAACTAAAATGGGGCAATCTCTCCAAAAGCTGTACAGTTGGTAAGGTTAAGTACTCACTATCATACATCCTGCTTTTAGTTATACCAGGCTACTCAATATTTTGAAAACTTATTTTTCGTCTTCATTTATTTGTAAACAAATAAAAAAATGTTAAATAGCGCCTTGTATCGAATCCGTAAAAAATTATGAAACTGAATCCATTTTATTTACAAAAAACGAATCAGGAACAGATTCGAATATGAAAGCCGTTGCGAGTTCGAGATGGATCCGAGAAAGTACAAAAAACGACCCGCTTTTTCGAGAGGAATTTCATACGCGAACGTATTCGTCCTATGTATGTCCGTAACTAATGTCCGTTTTGTAAAAAATGTTCGAAGCAGTGAGTCCGTCTCGAATTCGAAATGGATTCATATGGCAGACTGGGTAAAGATTATACACACACACTGGCAGAGGTAGTAGGGATGAAAACAACTTAAAGATTTGGGTTCATTATTCGCTCTTTCTGCGCCCGATCGCGAGCGAGTCGTACATTGCGCTCTTTAATTTTTAAACTCGCTCGCGATTCCAGCCTATTGAAATCGTGAGCGGGTTATGTTTTCACATTTTTAAAATCAAAAGTTTTAAATTGTTATCGAGGTGAAGTAGAATTCTGAAAATTACACTCGATGGAGTATATTATTTTGTATATGTTACAGTATATTTTTAATTTTAGGAAGAATATTAAACTGAGTTCTAAATATTTTTGGTATTTTATTAATTCTAAAGGAAAAAAATGTTTTTTTAATGTTTTTGGGGAATATTTCAGATACACTTTTGTCCAGGCTATTGGTAATGGAATAAACAAATTCCTCAATTGACTTTGGTGCGATACAATTATCAGCCGATGACATATTGTTTGGGATTTCGAAATTAAAACGTTATTTTAAGTGGGACAGTGATGGTTTGTGTGGTAAATTTTTATAACAATTGTAACAGTGCTTTGGTCAATCCACTATTAATTTTGTTTAACAAGTCTTTAAGCGAAGGCTTATTTCTTGATAAAAGGGAAATGGCATCCATAACACCGATGTACAATTTGCAAGGAATTACATTATTAACTTCCAAATATATCTAAAGTATTTGAACATATAGTATTTGAAAAAATGTACTCCGCCGCCAAGGCTATAATCTCACCCTACCAGCATGGTTTTGTTAAAGGTCGATTTGCAGTAACTAAAGTGTTAGCCATTTCAGAATACTGAATTTCTAGTTTCAGTCTTGGCTGCCAAGTTCATACAGTTACGGATATTCCCCAACCTTTTGCAAAGTTTCAAAAAGTGTGTTAATTAAGAAATTGTCTGACATTGGTTTCATTCCATGTTCTTAAAATGGGTAGTGAGTTATCTTTCGAACAGAATGCTATAGTGTACCTCAAGGTATCATTCTAGTTCATTTCAGTTTAGTTGCGACTGATATTTCATTATTTATTATCCAGTCTCAAGTTATGCTTTATGCAGAAAATGTAAAGATTTTTTACGCATTAAGTCCATTGCTGATGTTTTTTCTTTTCAAATGGATATCCATAATATTGTGCAGTGGTATTCTAAAAATCATTGGAAAATTAATTTGTCAAAATGTTGCCTGGTTTCCTACTTCAAATGCAGAAATCCGATTTTCTTATAAATACTCCATAGATAACCCAGCTTGAGAAACCATGGATGAAATAACAGATTTGTGTGTTATTTTTGTTTCCAAGTTCACTTTTGTTAATCATATCAATATGATTGTTCCTAAAGCATATTCGTTACTTGCCTTTACCAAGCAGAATTGCCGTGGTTTTTCCGTTCCTTAAAAAAATGGTTTCCCATTACATTCCATGAAGGAATTGGGGAGAGCTTCTCCCAACCAGTGAGCTGTGCGCTTTCTAGTTTTATACACGCAAAGAAAAAAAAACGTTTATTGCTCGGTTGCGGCAACAATACTTTGATTGATTTATACTAATTTATTAATCGCAACCGTTCATGTAGTTCTCCCAAATAAACTCATAGATCGCAACTGTGTATCATGTTATTGCAAACGAGTTCTCGTTTGCATCAAACGAGTACAAAATTATATTTGGCACAAAAAAAAAAATGTTTGCGATAAATTAAATTAACCATTTTCCTAATGAGAGCACAGATTACGAAGAACGTAAATTTCTCTCATTCTGTCGACTGTATACTCCACAGTCTTATCCACTTGTTTGGCATACACAGTCACACATACACACAACAGAGATCACACACTCTAATGCAGTGGTCGCCAAAAAGAGAATACTCATCAAATGTGAATGTATTGGTGTATTTGCACTGAATCTATAAAAAAATATTCTGATTCACATCAGTGTATCAATTTTCCAAAACAAAGCGGCATGACCATTCTTCGTTGAAAGCTAATGTGCTACTGAATGAAATTTTCTTCTCTCATACGCTCTTTGATATGCTTTTTGTTGACGTTCGTGTTGTGTATGTGTAAAAAGCCGATCATGTTCGGCCCCTGGGGGCTATGGACGGTGACCGCTGCTCTAATGCTTAAGCATGAAACACATAGACGACGACAGGCTACATGAACACACGACTACAAATGCCGCTGACTGCAAATGTAGTCGTGTGGCAGCTACTGAATTATTTTCAAGACGGCAACTGCAAAGTAAACAGTTGATCTGTAATGTTGACGTTTGTGTTATTGTGTTATTTGTGTTAGAAGAAAATAAAATGTCTGGAGAATATTTAATAAATATTATTACAAACATAACAAAAATTGTGAAAACAGTTGATTATTCTGTCAGTGGTGCCACTTCAGGCATTGACAGCTCTAACCTATTGATTGTCGCCCACACAAATAGAAATTAGTTTAATTCAACTACAGCTACATAAGTAGCATAGACAACAACCTGCAGTCGTGTCGCCTTGCCGTCGTCAAAATATTTACTTGCATATAAACGCATGTATTTTATTTTTGACAGGTTGTGGTCGGTAGCCTGTCGTCGTCTATGTGTTTCATGCTTTATTCCTTGTCAATATATCTTGGATGGGCAATTGACGCGTTGTAGTTTGCTGGGCTTATAGTTGTTATGTTGTGGCCGTCGGTGGTGCAATGGTTAGTGTGCGCGGCTCTTGTACATGAGATCCTGGGTTCAGACCCTGCTCTGACCACCTTCAAATTTTTTTCGGCGGCGGTCACCTCGCATAGTGACGGCGACACTATCGAGTATATTGCCATGAAAAAGCTTCTCAAAATACCGTTTGGAATCGGTGTAAAACTGTAGGTCCCAATCAGTGAGTGAAAACTGGAAAGCGCACAGCTCAGTGGTTGTGAGAACTTCTCCCCGGTCCCTTCATGGGATGTAATGGGAAACCATTTATTTATTTTAGGCTCGAATGCAAGGCGAGACAGACGTGTAAATAGACAGTGGAAAAATAGACAAACATTACAACTTTTTTTTAAAACAAACTTTATGGGCAAAACCCAAATCATAAAAGTTGGAAATTTAAACAAAAAAGGGCATAAGTAAAAGTTCTAATTACAAATCGGTTACTGTAACCGAAAGAACAGTTGGTGGAACCGTTTTTCGTTTCTCGCAAATGTTTTTTCAGCTCTAGTTTTTCGTAACTCGTTTACTGCAAACGTTTTTCAGTTATATCAAACGTTTTTTTAGTTTGGAGTAACTAAAACTCGGTTGCTGTAACCGAAACAACAGTTGGCGGAACCGTTTTTTGTTTCTCGCAAACTTTGTTTATATTTTTCATAACTCGTTTTCTGCCAACATTTTTCGGTTCTTCCAAACGAAATGACATGTATGAATGAACAGAAGTTCGCTTCTCCCAACTACAGTCCCCAAACGAACTTCAGTTATCTGAGATTACGTTTGGGAGCAACGATTTTTTTCTTTGCGTGTAGTCACTGATTGGGACCTACGGTTTTTACACTGATTCCGAACGTATTTTGAGAAGCTTTTCATTGGCCAAATATTCGATAGTGTCACCGTCACTATGCCAGGTGGCCGCCGCCGAAAGAAATTTAAGGTGGTCGAGCAGTGATCGAACCCAGTATCTCATTTACAAGATAGATAGGCGTGCACACTAACCGTTGCACCACCGACGGCCACCGTTCCTTACACAAAATTTGTGTACACGTCAACGTTATTGACTAAATTACAATTTGGGTGCCTCATTTGGAATCTACTTTACGGCAGTCATATCTCCAAACTTGATAGAATTTGGAAAAAATTATCTATTCTGCCCTCCGTTCTTTGCAACATTGCCAATACCAACTTATATTCATTTGAAATCTTTTGAAAATAGAAGAAGTTTGTCATCAGCAAAATTTATTTACAAACTAGCTGAACCGGCAAACATTGTTTTGCCTTGAAATTTTATTTTCACTGAAAGTCTGGTTCGGTTGCAAAGTCATGGTGATATTTCGAAGAAGAATGATAGGTGCACTGAACCGACACCTCAGAAACCTTCGTGGGCTCATGCACAACAACTTTGCTAAAGATCATCACACGATCAAATGCATAGTTTACGATTCTATAAAGAACATACAGACAAATATTAATTTTTATATATATAGATTAGTTTGTGGGTATATTGATTGTCCTGCCTGGCTTGGGTTGATAGTCTTTAATGTCCCTACTAGGTTTTTGCGTCACAACTGTGTTTTTAATTTGGTAATTTTTAACTATTCGGCTAGTGAACCTATTAATCGAGCCTTAAATGAATTTAATAAAATATCTAATCAAAATATTAATATTTTTGGTAATTTTGAGCGTTTTATATATTTTTATATCATATATTTTTAAGTAATATTGTGTTCTTAGTTTTAAGTTATATGTAGTTTGTAAGGGTTACTGAATGCCCATAGACTAAATTAGACGAACTGTTTACGAGTTGTGGACAAATTTTTATTTAATTTTATTTTGGCGATTTTTTGAAAAAAGTTGTTACCGTGTGAATTGGCCCAACATATCTAAAAACCCCTAAAAATTGGTTAGTAGACAGCCAAAATTTCTCTTGACTCAAATGCCGGCAAATAAAATGAGTGAAGCGTTACGACTCTTTGCTCCCTCTCTTACACTCCGCATTGAATATTTCAGTACACGAGCAGTGTTTTTATGATGTTATTGTATCTAGCTATAGATATTCCATCCATGCTTATGTAAAATTATGTAAAGTATGTAAAAAGTATAAAATAATCAAGATATGACGCTAGAGAGAAATGCGTTTGAGTGAATCGAGTCGACTGTTTGATTCTCTTTTACGACGGTTGTCTTCTTGGATTTACTTAAATACGGTTGCAAATTGCATAGTATGGCTCTTAGACCTGTGGATAAGTCGCTGGACTTCAAGTTGACATCAACTTCGATTACACAGTGCAACACGAAAAAATATAACCATATACGGAAACCACTAAGTGATAAAAGACAAAAAAAAAAAAAGACTTGTGTCTCCCAGTTTTGCCCAAAGTAACGGACGGTTTTTATATGGGCCGCCAAAGATTTGGGGCCTCGGTATCATTCTTGCAAAAAAGTGATCATTTTGTCAGGCTCCTATCTTGCAAATCATTCGGAATTTTGACTTACTCTCTGATGGAAAGCTCTAGCTCAAAAAAATTGTCGACATATAAAATCAAAAAAATTTCATCTTCAAGGTGAAAATCACAAAAAAAACTTTAAAAAATTCGATTTTTTTTACCTTTTTTCCGTTCAAAATTCAAGGAAACAATCAACTACAGTACTCATTCGTAGGAAGTTCATATGTTCTAGAAAGTTGATTAAAGAGGTGTTAGGTACATTCTTGTTGTTGATTGTTGCCTTGAATTGTGAACGGTTTGCTACCTATGGACCTGAACAGGGGGAAAAGGTAAAAAAAATCGAATTTTTTAAAGTTTTTTTTTTTTGCGATTTTGACCTTGAAGATGCAGCTTTCTTTTGTTCCTTATGACAAGAGCTAAAACTTTCTCTCAGAGAGTAAATCAAAATTCCGAACGGTTTGCAAGATATGAGCCTGATAAAATGATCACTTTTTTTAAAAACCACACCGAAGCCCCAAATCTTTGGGGGCCCATAAAAAAAGTGCATGATTTTGGACAAAACTGAGAGACACGGGTATATGGTTATATTTCTATGACTTAAAAAATTACACACAGTGTTATTTCACATCAACTTCGAACTTGCCCTTACACTCTCAAAGAAGTTGAGGCAACTTCATTTTCTTATCAGATGTCGCAATGAAAGGTGATGAGCGCACTACGAAAATATCACCGCTTCTAAGAAATAACACTATTTTGATATTATTTGAATATTTAGAAATAATACTATATTTATATACATTTCGGATAATGTTTAAGATATTTATCTTGCGGTTTTTTAATTTGGATTTTGCCGATAATGTTGCCTCCTGAAGGTTTCTCTACGAAATGTGTATGAAAGTTGATGCATTTTCTCCTTACACTCATGGATAAGTTGATGTCAACTTGAAATCGCTGCAACTTATCCACAGGTCTAACGGCCCCTTTAGATTCAATTCAATTATCAAAAACCTTCTCGCGTGTTCAAGTATTCAATGAAGAGAATAAGATAGTCCAGAGAAATGAGACCCTTCATTCGTTTTCTTTGTTGGCAGTCCACTTCAGGAGTAAAAATTCTTATCTACTCTTATTCATCCTCTTTGTCTTGATCTCGTCATCTTTCAATGCCGTGCGAGGAGTAAAAGCCATGACCGGCTTTAGCGTTGAAGTCACTTCCAAGTTTTTTTTGTTCTTTTGTTTACAGATTTTGTACCCTTTGCTGCATTTACCGGAAACTTCAGGCATCCTTTTCATGCATTCTCCTACACTTCCATTCACTTGACAAAGTTTACAAAAATTAAAAGAAATTCTTTCTAGTTCTTCATAACATTTGGTTTATGAATGCTTTTCATTTATGAGTTCATTACAAAAATGAATGACAGAATGAAGAAAGACAAAGCAAGTTTTAAAAATTCAGCATTCCTATGTTCTTTTCTCACCCCAAAAAATTAAACACATTTAAGGGGTGAGGCAACATTTTGTGAAATTTTTTTTTAGAAACCAAATCATCGCTAGTGACGTTTTAAATGCCATAGTTCTAAGGCAGTTCCTAAGAAAACCTCAATAAACAATTACTGAATTCAAGAGGAATTCCCTTTGGCTTTTTTATTAAACCAATTGTAAGGAATTTGGGTTCCGATGAAGGAGCCCAATAACTACAATTGTTTTTCGGCGTTTTTCTCCTAATGTTCACATGGTAAAAATAAAACACTGAAAAATGTTCACAAGATATATAAAACCCATGTAAGAAACATGAGGTAATCGATGCATAACGGTTGAATATGGATATCTTTGGTATTTTTTTCAAAAACGATGTACTGAAATAGACAGTCAAATTTTTCTTGACTCAAATGCCAACAAATAAAGCGAGTGAAGCGTTGCGACACTCCGCTCTCGCTCTTACTCTCTTCGTTGAATATTTCAATACACGAGTAAATTTTTGATGTTGTTATTGCACATAACTGTACAAATTCCATCCATATTTAATTGAAATTATATAAAGTGTTTTAAAAGTATGTAATAATCAAGATACGATGCTAAAAAGAAAATTAGTTTGAGTGAATCGTGTCGACTTTTTGGTTCACTTTTAAGAGGTTTGCTAAATTTCGCACAACCTCTGTTCGTCTACTTTTCTACGCATTGTCAAAAAGGATGTACAAGCAGAAAAGAAAAAACCACCACAATGTGGCAACCCTCGTAGAAGAGAAACAAAAAATCGACGCTATCCACTCAAACGCAGTTCTCTCTCGCGTCATAACTCGATTATTTCATACTTTTTACATACTTTACGTAATTTTCTATAAAAATGGTTGGAATTTCTATATGTAGTTAGGCACTGTAACATCGTGTATTGAATCAATCAACGTAGAGAGTAAGAGGGAGAGCAGAGAAATTAGGCGCTTCACTCGTTTTTTTGTTCTCATCTACGAGGGTTACCACATTGTGGTCGATTTTTCTTCTCTGCTTGTACATCCTATACACAGCGTTGCATAATTTGTTACAATTTCATTCCCCGTACGTTATGTATCAAAAAGTTAAATAAAATATAAATTTCTTTAATAATTTTTCCTGTTCAAGATCAATTTCAATGAAAAAGTACTTTTGTAACAAAAAGTACATTTTCATAGAATGCATTATTAAAGAAATAATGTGAAATTGATTATTATGGTGGATGGTTGGGAATATGGCTATTTCAATGCCCACCAAGGCATATCATCAGCTCCCTTCTCCACAAGTATTTAGGTATTTCATCACACATTATAAGGATAAACAAATCTCAAGTAAGCGAGTAAGCGAGAATTGTCTAAAACTCCTACTTGTGCGAAAACATCCACAACAATACTTTGCTATAACCATTAGTATTCACAAAATTTCTTTTCTATGCATGCTTTCATCGAAAGCCATTGCATAGCTGTTGTTGTTTTAAAAAAAAGAAACAACCATTACCATGAGATTGGCGTACAGTGTAGGAGGTTTTAGACAATTCTCGCTTACTTGAGATTTGTTTATCCCTATAATGTGTGATGATATACCTAAATACTTGTGGAGAAGGGAGCTGATGATATGCCTTGGTTATCGAAACTAAAATGGATAAAATATAATTAATTTTTATTCAGGTTCAAATTTTAATGAAAATTTTGTATTTGTATGTGATGCGGGTTGCTATTTATATTTCGAGTTCTTGCAATACTAGTGTTGCCAGATGCAAACTGGAACTTCCATTGGAAGCTTTGACATTGTTTAGCTTCAACATACATAGAACGTTTTCACATACGAGTACTATTTGTTGTATTTACAGTGTGATGAAAAATTCATCTCAGTCAAAAAATGAAATTAACCTGTGAAAATTTTCATGCGATGGTATTTTACCATGTTCGGCGTGGATTATCGAGACCAGAGTGTCTGAATCAACTTGTTTCGACTTGTGGTGATGAGACTCAAACAAAAAGCACTGTAAATCGGTGGTACTAAGAGTGCAGTCTTGGACGCCGTTCGCTCCAGGATGAATTTCGTGAAGGTCGTCCAACTTCGGTCGTTTTGCCAGAAACCGTCGATGCTGTGCGTAAGTTGATAAAGCAAGACTGACATGTGACATACCGTGAGATAGAGGCATTCTTGGGCAGTAGTATGACAAACATCAAAAAGATATTGCATGTTCAATTGGCCGTATAAAAGATTTGTTCTCGTTGGACGATTGGAGCAAAGAAATGTTGAAAAAATGGCACTGTGATAACTCAAGTGTAGTGTATAACATCGCCACAGGCGGCGAATCGTGGATCTATGCATACGAGCCCGAAACAAAAGAGCAATCGACCGAATGGGTCTTCAAGACGAACTAAATCCGATTAAAAGTTGTTCGTGGAAGAAGCACATCGGCGCAAATGCTCACGATTTTTTCCGGTATAAATTGTTATGGGGCCATACTGGCTTTAGTGGAACGTACGAGGCCAATTCTGAGTGGTATACTACCACCATCTGTTTGCCAACAGTGAGACAAGAGAAGACGGATCATTTCGCATCAGGAGATCAGCTGAAACAATGGGCTATTTGAGCACTCAGCGTGTCGAATTGATGGGTCATCCGCCGTACCCAATGACTTCTTTTTAATGCGTGTGCAACGTTTTTCGACGCCTGAAATAGCTGTTTAAGCATTCAAAACCCATGTTTTGAAGGTGTCTCAATCGGAGTGGAAAAGTGCTTTGAAAATTGCGCATGCAAAAATGTATTGATCTTCACGGAGAATATTTTGAAAATCAATAAATCCATTCCCAATGATAAATAATTGTTTTTTTATTCCTGCACCCGAAATGTAAATATAAACCTTCGTACTTGTTTGAATTATCAATCACGTTTGCCGGAGTGAGTGTGAGTTTAAAATGCTCTCACTCGCCCATCTCTAATGGCAATACATTTCCCATTTCATGGATAATACAGCAGCAACCTCTGCTTCAGAATTACGAGGAGGGGCTGTGTCTGTACACCCAGAGAACTAATTGTTTGAAAAGAGGTTGTAGCAACCGTAAATTCGGCTGTTAACACTGAATTGAGGTTGCCGTAACCGAATTGAGGTTGTTACGACCGAATTTAGTCCCCACAACCGAAATTCGGTTGACGCAACCTCGCTTCATAATTGATTCGGTTGTGCCAATTGAATCTTCAATTATATTCGTTCAATCAACTAAATTTTCTAAAATTTCGGTTAGAACAACCGCACTTGAAATTAATTCGGATGCAACAAACGAAATTTGTACCAAATTCGGCTGGAATAACCGAGTTTGGTATCAATTCGGTTGTAACTACCGAATTTGGTATCAATTCAGTCGTAACTTCCCAAATTTCGTATCAATTCAGTTGTAACTTCCCAAATTTGGTATCAATTCGGTTGTAACTACCGAATTTGGTACCAATTCAGTTGTAGCTACCGAATTTGGTATCAATTCGGTCGCAATAACCAAATTAACCTTTAAGTCGTTTGCAAGGACCGAATTCGGCGTGAATTCGCTTGCTGTAATTGAATTTCTCATGAATTCTGTAGGTACAACCGAATTTCATTTTCAATTCGGGTACCACAACATAATTCAATGTATTTAAAATTTGACGTTTAAAATTATGAAATCAAATATTATATTAAAAGAAGTTAAAGAGTGTATAATTGTTCTCGTCACGGAGTTGTTGGCGGTAAGGTAAGTAAAACTATTGTAATTGTGGTTATTGTGTTACATGGTCTTATTTTTCGGAGAATGTCCAAGCCGATATCAAGAGTTTTGAAGCATTCCAAGTTCGGTCTGAAATAATGATGGAATAATCGGTGTAGGAAACCGTTTAGGACCTAAATCAATAGATACAACACGCCAGAATGTGTGCGGTGACCCCTGATGGCCGGGACTTCAAAAAAGGTCGGTAGTGACATGTAAAATAAATGTGTTATTCTAAAGATTTTCCTGTACAAATAACTTTATTTTCTCGCTCCCTAATGTTTTTCATAAAAATACTGAATAATAACACTGTGAGACAAATGGTAGGGGTCCGTGATCGGGAGGTGTTCAAACTACCGGGTAAAGTTATATCGGTAAAAAAGAAGTTATACGTGCATTACACTAGAAGAGTGCCTGCCATCTATTACCAAGTGATCAATCTGGTTCTTCGTCCGTTGATCAGGAAATATCCAGGTCGCCTTATGAATGTTCTTATGCTGGAATCGTGTGCTACTAACTACCATGTTCTTTGCAGCGGCGAAGTCTATCAGTCTTATTCCATTATCGGAGGTGGTATCATGTATACTGTGATTACCAATGGTTGGTCGAAAGACACTTTCCTTTCCTAATTTGACATTAAAATCGCCCAGAATAATCTTAATGATGTGGTCAGGGCAGCGTTCATATACTTCCTCCAGGCGCTCATAAAATGTTTCTTTGACCTCATCATCTTTATCCTCTGTCGGTGCGTGCACACAAATTAACGAGATGTTGAAATATTTCGCTTTGATACGAATTGTGGCTATGCGGTCACTCACTGGGTTGAACCTTGAAACTAGGTGTCGCAGTCTCTTGCCTACTATAAATACGCACCCAAATTCGTGCTTACGCTCATGGCAGCTGTAGTAAATATCGAAGTTTTTCTTTCTGGTGCAACCATATCCTGTCCATCGCATTTCCTGGATCGCCGTGATGTCAGCTTTATATTTTCCGAGGACATCCGCCAGTTGGAAAGTGGCACCAGTCCTGTATAACGTTCGAACATTCCAGGTACATATCCTTAAATCATGGTCCTTATAACGTTTGCGAGGGTCGCTAACAGTTGGGGGGTTTCTTTGTACATCATATTTTCTGCGTATTTTCATTGCCGATTTAACGGTGGCGGGAGGCAAACCCAGCCCACCGTGGTTTGCATTTTACCTACTGCCAGGATGATTGTGTTTCAGCCGCCCATTATGGATCAGACGCTGACCAGAATGCAGTCTGGATTTTGGTCGAATTTTTTGTCGAAACTGGATTTTGGTTTCTTCAATTTTGATCCGCCGTTGGCCAGGGGTGTTGGCTCATCCGCCTTCAAAGGACAGAAGAATATGTCCACTACTTCGAAGAGCTTCAGTGACAGGGTCACCTAATAATCCTGAGACGTAGCAGTGATCGCATTACCACTCAGGTTGCTTATTCGTTTCGCCTTCTCACTTTAGCTAGCTAACGGAGGTTTCCGATAAGCCATTGCCCAGGGCATACTGCGTGGAAGTAGTGAGCTTCTTGGACTGCCCAATGAAGGAATCATTTCTGGCCACTCCCAAGTGAATGGCTATCAGAAACTTTCCACCTCCACGGACAGTCCCATGTCCTCATAATAGCTGTAGTATATGTCACAACTCTTCTTCTTTGTACAGAGTTGACTTGTCCATCGCATTCCTGGAGAGCAGGAATAACAACCTTATAATTCCCGAGGTCATCTGGCAGTTGGATGGTGATAACGGAGTTGTATAGTGTTCTAACATTCAACGAGCATATCCGTAAATCGTTGTCCTTATAACGTTAGCTGGGGTTGTCAATAAATAGGGGGTTTTATGTCTCTTATTGTCATTTCGTAGTTCTATTGCCAATATAACGGTGGCAGAAGGCAAACCCAGCAAGATACCACAAAAAAAAAAACAAAAAATCGATACTTACCGTGAACAAGAGCTTTCCAACCGCTCTATTGCTGCAAAAAGTGGACGGAGTCCAAAAATGGCGAACAACTAGTTAAAGAATACTGCGGTGTACCGAACGCGATACCAAGGAAAGACTTTCAAAGGAGCTACGGTACCAAATAAACTCAAAACTTGATGAACTTCGTACGAATATTGAACGTGAATTTGCAGCAGTATCGGCCGATTTATGCTTGAAAACCGTCGAAAATTGGGTTCAGCGTCTGGACTTATGCAAGCGTGCCCGTGGTGACCATGCAAAAGAAATCGAGTTCCATACATAGTGGCATCGAACGTACTTTCACAGGAATAAAGAATTTCATTGGTATCTAAAACCGGTTTTGCTTTATTTAAAAAAACTTTTGTAGCGCTCTTATTGAAATACCCGTTATATACAGGTCCTAAAATGTGTACCAAAAAGTACACAAGATGTATCAAAAATTTACATAGTGTGCAGCAAGTAGACAGATCCGAAGGTATTATTATGAATCTTGTCGAGTTATGGTAAGGTATAGGCTATAATATATATTTGAGGATCGATTTATTCCTGGGCTTTCTTCTTCACTTTACTTCCTTGTAGTTTTACTTTAGTTGTTGTTTGTCTCCAGTACTGCCGTAGAATTCTTCTTCTTGAAAATAGCCGATCCATGTGATAGATTTTTCTAAATTTTTGAATTCTCTTATTTCTGTGTTCGTAGTACAATTTATATATATTTAATTTTGTCAGTATGACCCTTTATCCTTTTTGTCGGGATGCGCACAATTATTGCAGTCCGGATTAATTACCAAATAAAAAAATCTACCTCTTTGAAACAATGTTATTTATTTTTATTTTTCAGTGGTATTTTACGAAACAATTTTGTTTTTTACTAAGACATAAATAAACTTGACACTTTGAACAATATATACGGGTTCTTGATGTACATCCGAGAAGACGGCAGCATCTGGCTGATGACAAATTATGCTCAATAGGCCTGTGTTTGTATCCATCAAGTGTTTTGTCTTGGCATGGTTGTTCGGATGGACGATGATTTTTGGCAACATTCTGGGGTTCTTCATCTTCATCTTCAGATTCATATTCAATATTTTTTATCAAATTTCCAAATTAAAATTTTTTGATAACTAACTGTTTCAAATTTGATTAATTATTAATTAAAAATTGCATTTTATTTTTTATTATAATTTTAAGCAAAAAAAAAACCGAAAAAACCCGGTTTCACCGGTTTTTGCCAAAATTAATTTTATTAATTATTAATTTTATTTATTAAATTTCGTGAAATATTAATTTTTCAAACAAACCTGAAACCGGTTTCTAAAAAAATCACGATTTTTTGGACAATCTAGTTACAGCACACAAGATTAATAAAATGTATAAAAGCTTTTAAAGTCTATGTTCGAGTTTTAAAAAATTACCTGTATGATTCCATTAATTGAGTCCATACACTTGGTGTATTCCCTGAAGATTCTAGTAGCTGCAACTTCCACATACCTTTCCTCTTTTTTTCCCAGCGGTTCACGTGTTCAACTGGGACACACTCGTAAGCTGAAGATGCAAGAATTACCGACTTTGAATCCTTCCACTGAACCACGACAATATTGTCTACACTATGACAAAGTTCCTCCATATCAACCCTTTTCATGTGTTTCTCATTCGTGAAATGTACGTGTCTTATTCCAGTAGCATAGATTCCACGTTTCAACAGAGTTTGTAGTAGTGGAATTGTCGTGAAATAAGTGTCAAAAAATAGCTTGGAGCCTTCAGGAAGTGTTTCAGCCAAACGCAAAACAAAACCTAGTTCTAAGCCTAAATTCGAGCATGGAAGTGGTGTAGTCTGGCCTTGATGAATCTCAAAATCAAGGACCAGCCCCTCAGTGGTTGCTAAAACTTCGTTTTACAATCCCACTCCTTTAGGTTTATTTGGGAGGCTTTGTCTAACAGAGCACCGACCAGTAAATGGTATCATTTGTTCGTATATTGAGTAATTGGCGTTGCATTTCCTTGGAATAATTCTACAAGCAGATCTAAAACGTTTAAGTAACGGAATTATTTTCCAAAACACGTTTGATTGCTTCTCTGCATCCGTTACTTCATTGTTGTCCACCACTTGTAGAATCATGCGCAAGAGAAAGAATCGATCTCGACTCATGGTATCAGCTACAATAGCGAGTCTTGTGGTTTTCTCACAGTACATGCGTAGTCTTGGATAACGAATGCAGCCCATCGCAAGGACGATGCCAACAAAAGTTTTTGAAAAAATTTATATTTCAGTCGATTTGAAACGACAAGATTGTGGAACCTAAATCAACTTTCTTTCATATAGAATACGAACGAAAGCTTTCGTTCGAGCTAGAGAGCAGGCTGATAATATCCTCTTTTCAATGGCATTAGTAAATTTTGGGTGGCGTTTGAGGGAATATACAACAAGGCCAAAAAGGGCGTCGACCAAAGGGATTGGGATGTTTACAAAATTAGTTTTAATTTATATAAAGGTGAAATCAAGAAGACGAAACGGAAATCCTGGCGAATCTGCTGTGAATCCATTGAGGGAACCAACCAGACTGCACGCTTAAGATGCGTGCTCGCTAAAAACCCACCGTGTGCGGGGTTCTCAATGAAAGATGTTGGAACGTGGACGTATTCGTCTGATGAGTCTCTTGGGAATCTCCTGGATACTCACTTTCCCAACGATGACAGGAGTATTGGTCATCAGCCAGAAGAGTTAGGCGGTAACTCACCTAGCTTAGAAAAAGTTCGCTCAATAGTGAGCAGAAAGAATCTGATATGGGCCATTAGATGCTTTAAGCCCGATAAATCAGCCGGACCAGACCTGATAATTTCCGCGCAACCACAGGAGGCACTATACCTACCTTGCAGTTGGTTGGAGGCAATCTTCAGGGGCTGCCTTATGCTGGGAGTCATTCCTAGCTGTTATCGTCGGAAATCGGGGAATACGGTGAAACCTGGAGTAGGACAAAATTTTACGCTCTGAGCCGAAACAAACTCAAGATTCTTGATTTTGTGCTCAATGGAAGTAGCATAAAATAGAATATTCCCAAATGAAAATGAAAACAAGAGAACAAACAATGTTAGGATGTAGAATAATTCTTTATTTATACGGATTGCAGGAGGACGATCTTACCAGTATGGATGTTCGATTAACAAGCGCAAGACATAGGTTTTTTTTTTTTAGCGGAAATAAGTATCTATGACATTTCACGAATCTGACATATCGTTTAGGCGTTTATGATGGCAAAGGGTAGAAGAGTATTTCGATAACTTTTAGCTTATAAAGCTCTCAGCCTTTATATATATATATGTATTCTGCAAATTGGGGATTTTGGGCATTGTACGCGGAATTAATGCTAAGTTTTATTTTGGCGTTAACATTACCGCCCGCCTTGCAGTATATATGCAACAGATCAAGTCTGAAATATCATTGATACCTTTTTATGAATGAAATAAAAATATTAAATTAGTACTTAGGTATAGGTAACATAGGAATGGAAATATTAAGTTTATAGGTATTTAGTGGTATTTATATTCAATTCAAAAAGGATTTTTTCTTATAAGATAGGGATTAACAGTATGTAGTAGTATGAAAGTTCATTCATAGTTATATTTCAAGTGCGTTTGATTTTGCTTATTAGATCGTTGATAGTGCTTGTAAAAATGTATAAGAACTATCTATGTGGAGCATGCGCCGTAGATGGTCCAACCAAATATTGTACTCTGAGCTGTTGGTAGTCCTGTTTTGGAAATAACCCCCTCACAAATTACCTTCAGATACAGGTCAACTTCGATGATCAAATCAATTCCGGATGACTCATAAAATTTGGAGTCCGCTAGGAAGATATCACGGAAACTCTTCTTGAAGGATTCCGAAAGTGATTGAGCTGGAGTCTGCAGAGTCAGGCGTTTGTCCACCCTAAATGCACCCTCAATCTTGGAATTTTAGTCAAATCTCGATTTCAGTGTCAATGGACAGATGGATGGTTTCCTCCTGCAACGTTAGTGTTGTCAAGTCGTGTTTTGCGACAAATTTTCTGGAAATTCTACTCATGGACGATCCAGAGTCTAGCAAACAACGAGCGTGGGTAGTCTTATGATTAATCTTGACTAGGACGGTAGGAAGGAGAATTACACTATTTTGACGTAAAATAGCAGTGAGGGGGGTGGATTTCGACGTCGGTTTGGTGGAGGATTTTTTGAAAGCTGCATTTTTGGATGTTGTAGGTGGCGAAGGCGAACGCGACCGCGAGCGTGTTAAGGATGTTGTAGAGTCATTACTTAACCGTGGATGGATATGAAGTAGGGTGTGGTGAAATCTCTTGCATTTTCGGCAACCATGCTTGGCGAAACAAGTTCCCTGTGAATGGTCGTGTGCGAGGCAATTGCCGCAGTATTTGTGAGTACGGACGGCTCGAATTCTATCCGACACATTTATTGCCAAAAATTTCCGACACGTTCTGAGCGGATGAGGACGGTTACAGATTCTGCACAGAAATGAGTTGTATTTTTGGGAAAGTTTTGGATGGTTCTTGTGGCGACGACGCAGTTGCTGGTTGTTTTTATCGGTTAATGATGCTTTAGGCATGATGATCTGAAAAGGATATGGATAGAAACAGTTAAGGCTCGGAGGATAAAAGTACCAACTTTGATATTGGTCTAGTTACGATGCCTCTTTGCGTGATGACATCCGCAACTCTAACACGATTGTCAGACCCAAGGTAGATCTTAGATACTCTGCCAAGACGCCAGGAGCTAGGAGGAAGATTTTCTTCTTTAACAACGACGAGAGCATTTTGTCCTACGGTTTCTTCTGGTATTTTCCATTTTGTACGTTTTTGAAGTTCCTTAAGGTATTCAGATTTCCATCGAGCACAGAAGTTCTGATGGACTAACAGCATTTTTCGCCAGCGATTGCGTATGGACAAAGGAGGTTCATTGATCTGTGGATCAATTGGAGTTAATATAGGAGAACCGATAAGAAAATATCCTGGAGTTAATGCGGACAAGTCGGATGGATCTTGGGATATGGGAGACAATGGACGAGAATTTAGACATGCTTCAATCTTGGACAATAAGGTAGCAAATTCTTCATAGGTCTATTTAAAGGCGCCGGATACCTTTCGAAAATGGGATTTAAAGCTTTTCACTCCAGCTTCCCACAATCCTCCCATATGTGGCGCACCTGGCGGAATGAAATGCCAAGTAATATTCTGGTGAGCATAATACGCGACTATAGATTGGCGTGAAGTTTCAAGGAATTCTTTGGCGAGGATTTTCGACGCACCAACGAACGTTGTGCCATTATCTGAATGTAAGTGGAGAGGACAACCACGACGAGATACAACCCGACTAAAGGCAGCTAGGAAAGAGGAAGTGGATAAGTCTGAAGTAGCTTCGAGATGGATGGCCTTAGTGGACAAACATACAAGGACACATACATAACCTTTGGTGATTCGACAAGCCCTACCCGCATATGTTTTTACATCGAATGGCCCGGCAAAGTCAAGTCCGGTATGCGTAAAAGGACGGGAAATCTCCGATATTTCTGGCATCATTGCGGCCATAAGCTGCTTTTGACATTTCCTTTTGTAAATAGTGCAGGGCTTGCACTTGTTGATAGTTGCCTTTATAAGGTTCTTGATCTTTGGAATCCAGTATTGAGATCTGTTGGAGATTTTGTTAATTTACTCGTATTATATTTTATTTTTCTATAATTTAATCAATTTTATTCATCTCTTGCCATTAATTTACTTTATAATTTAATTTCTTATAAAATCTTAACATTTCGGGTCACCCTACAATGCAAATGTTCTTTTATGACATCACAACAACAACATCATGCAATGTTGTTTACTACTTATTTTCGGTCCGCTTACTGCTGGTGTTTGTCTTCATCAGTTGTCGGTCCGCTAACTGGTCCTATTGTTGTTGTTGTTTTGTCTCCACCAGTCGTCGGTCCCAACCATCAGTTGGTTGTTCTGTCCGTCGATGCATGCATACGTATGTACGTACGTAGATACGTTTGCATTGTCTATTGCCTATGTAGTTATTGAACTTTGTTTATTCTGTCAGCTGATCCTATGTATTTTCGGTGCACAATGATTGTTGTTTGTGCATATTTGGGTATTGTAATTTTTGGAGATTTCAAAGTAAATGAAATGATTTACTTTCTGGCCCTTTTGTATACCAAACAACAATCGTTGGACACTAGTCTAGAAAAAGAAGTCAACGTAGACAATTGTTTAACTGCCGTGCTGCTATCAATCGTTATTAACTTAGACAGTGACCTGTCTGTTCCGCGTATAGTAAAAACGTTTTTAACTTAGACAGTGACCTGTCTCCCGTGACTCAAATTGTTAAACTTATATATCGTTAAATAAAGAATTATTGTCGATTTTTTAAATATTAAAATAAAAGTGTTTTTATTTTGATGGCTCAACGAGCAAATAACTCTTACAAGATCTTATTATTCGGAGTACCAATTGATTCCCACCATGCAAACTAATGTCATGGACAAATTGAACCAGTAATCGAGAGTATTGGCAAGCATATGGAAGAATAATTGGGTGCTGTTCATTATAAGAGAGACCTGGAGATGATTCAAGCCTACCGCAAGAACGAATGAGACCTTCGGGATCTAGGAATGGATTTAAATTTAAAATGGGGCTGGAAGAAGATATGTGCTGTCGAGATGAGAGTGCTTTGTATTCATTCGGATACGAAACTTTCTGATACCTTGAAATGAGTCGATTACGGACAGCTCGTAACTCAGAACTTGTCACAACATAAGACTCTTTGGAGAAACTAGAACGATATCTTGGATGGGTGCTGTGCAAAAATCTATACACGTAGGACATAACGCGCATAGCCCTAGAAAAGGATGAGAATTTTCCCAAAACGTCTTCGAAATTCTGAAAATAGGCGAAATGGACTTTAATGGTCTTCTTCTCGAGGTCTGTTGCTCTGATGGTTCGAGATTCAGAACATCGCAGGGAAATGTTGGACTGCCGAAGCCATTTGGGACCATTCCACCACAACTCGTTGTCTATAAGGTCATGAGGGAAAACTCCGCGGCTTGCTAAATCCGCTCGATTATCCTCCGAAGAAACGTGATACCAATGTGTTGGGTCAATTATTTCAACGACCTTGGAAATACGATTGGCAATAAAGGTCAACCAGGAACAAGGAGGTTTGGCGAGCCAAGAGAGGACAATAGTGGAGTCGGTCCAACAGAAAACGGAATGTCTTTCAACCTCTAATTTCGGAACAAGACAAGACAAAGTTTTCACTGGTGCTACTCTCGTTTTCGACGAAACCAAGTGAGTGGATACTGAATTTTCATTAGCTATTCGGACATGTAATGCTGCTGCGTATGCCTTTTCAGATGCATCGCAAAATCCATGGAATTGGGCCTCAGCATTTGGAGTAAAATCAATCCATCGAGGAATACGAATATCGTTAATGCATAGATAATTCGATTGGAAAGTTTTCCATTGAGAAAGAGACTCGGGAGAGAGGATATCATCCCAGTCGGTGCCTTCAACCCATATCCTTTGCATGAGGATTTTTGCGATAACAACGCATGGAGACAGCCATCCTGCAGGATCAAATAATCGGGCAATTTGCGACAGGACCTCTCTTTTGGTGTTCGTTGAGGGTTCCATGAACTGTGTTGTCAAAAAGTAGAAACTGTCCGAACGGGCATTCCACCGGATGCCTAGTGTTTTCGCCTTACTGCTGTCGTCAAAATCCAAAAAGTCTTCATTCAGCAAATGATCAGGGGCCATTCATTTGCTGTCCATTTTCTCAATGAAAACCCAGCTGATTCAAGAGCAAGGATTAGCTCGTTTCTAGCTTCTTTGGCATCTGATATGGAATAAGCTCCTGCTAGTGCATCATCAACGTACATGGAATTGCGGAGAATATTGCTGGCCAGTGGATAAATGGATTGAACATCATCTGCTAATTGGATAAGTGTCCGAATAGCTAAATATGGGGCGCAATTTACACCAAAGTTTACCGTCTTTAACTCATAATCTTGGATGATACCACTTGGATCTTTTCTGAAAACAATTCTTTGGAAAGGAGTATGCTGTGGGTCAACTAATATCTGCAGGTACATCTTTTGGATGTCAGCATTGAAAACGTAACGGAAAAAACGCCATTTCAGAATTAAAAGAGTCAAGTCATTTTGAAGAACTGGACCAGTGTGGAAAATGTCATTTAAACTTAACCCATTGGACGAACTAGCTGAAGCATTGAAAACAACACGAACTTTAGTTGTGCTGCTTTCGGGTTTTATAACCGCATGGTGGGGTAAATAAAAATGCATTGGCATATCGGCTAAGTTAGGTGGGGAAACTTTAAACATATGATCCAAATCAATATATTCTTCAACGACCTTATCATATTCCCCTTTAAAGGTGGCAGTACGAAGTAATCTAGCTTAATTTCTATAAAACTGCGCCATTGAACTATTTTTCGATTGCCCCAAATGCCGCTTCGTAGGATACCCCTCCTTGAATGGAAGAGCGACAACATATCTACCGTCTTTATTCCTTTTGGTGGTTCTAGCAAACAAATCCTCACAATATTGATCGGCTGGGGACCTAAAACTCTTCCGTGGAATATTCTCCACCTCCCAGAAACGTGAAATCTCTTTGTCCAAAGAGATTTCACAAGCAAATGAAGATATGACAGGATTGGAATCAGAAGAGAATGTCGAAATTGGACCTGTCAGAATCCATCCAAAGATGGTTTGTTGTGCCATTAGGGATCCGCAAATGTTATGCTGGATACCGGAAAGCATTATAGATGGAATTACGTCTCCGCCTATTAAGATGTCAATATGGGAACTGCTATGGAATTGAGGATCAGCCAATTTAAGTTGTGGAAGACTTTCGAAGTGTGAAGCATGAACACTTTGTGAAGGAAGATCACCGGCTAACTGTGGGATGACCAATGCCCTGACCGGAATTTCAGTGTCCGTATTTATTGGTGAACTAAGAAAGAATGAACATTCGCGTTGTACCTTTGCCGAAACGGTGTTGTTTAAGCCTGAAATCCGAGCATTCGTACGCTTACTTGGTAGCTTAAGATCAGTGAACAGACGTTCAGTTATAAAGGTTCCCTCTGAACCTGAATCTATGAGTGCTCGCGCTTTATAAATACCTTGAGGATGGCAGACATTAACAATAGCAGTACCTAGCAAAACGCCCCTTTGGTTTGAAGCAAAACAAGATTGAATCACATCAGCTCCAGAACTAGTAGTGGACTGTATCGAAGAAAGTTTGGAATCGGAAGAGAATGGCGCCGAATTTGGATTCAATTTGGAATGATGGCTAGTGCTAGGTGACTGAGAATTTCGTATTATTTCAATTGGAAAGATTAGAACTGGGACTATCGGCATCTTTATGTAATAAAGTATTATGCCGTTTGCTGCATTTATAACAGTTGTGTTTGCTGTTGCAGACTTTCACAGTATGAGTTTTGGAGAAACAGTTTAGGCAGAGACTTTGCTTTTTAATCTCGCTAAACCTCTCACTTTGACTCATATGTATAAATTTAGGACATTTACGAATTATATGAAATTCGCTTGGACAAAGTTGGCATTGCGAACCAGTCACAGTGGTTTGAAATGAATTAATTTTCTTTGCTGGGCTAGTGGATTTTGTAGGATTCTTGGTTGCAGCATCCGATGGTTTTCTAGAAGCTAGATTACGGATCTCATGGACCGATTCCAGGGTTCTATGGCGGTTTGTTAAAAACCCATCCAAGTCGACCCATTTTGGAATAGATGTTTTATCCACGAGACCCTGCGAGTGTTATCAGGCAAGCAATTTGAACAAAGGAACACAAATATAGGGTCCCAACTCTCAACGTCGAAATGCACGAATTAATATCACGTTGAAGCTGTTTAATTGCATGACCTGATTCAGAAGCAATAGCTGGAAGACTAAACAAAACCTTTAGTTGACCATTGTTTAGTACCCTACGATTTTCAAATCGGGCGCATAGACTTGACCATGCTAGGTCGAAACCTTGATTAGTCAATGGACGTTTTTTGACTATATCTCTGGCGTCACCCGTAGTCTTATTGGTCAAGTGGAAAAGTTTTTCAACCTGACTCAGCCTTGAGTTCTTAATATAGATGGCTGTGAACATGTCACGGAACGTAGGCCAAGACATGTAATCTCCATTGAAAATATCAATCTCGCATATCAATTCACCGTTTCGGTGAAAGCTGTAAGAGTTGGAGATGTTGCGAGTGTTTTCATTTGGGACTGAGGATGGAAAAGATGGAGTAGAGTCAGACGATTCAGACCTAGGAAGAGATTCCAATCGTTTTGCGTCGTGAAGCTCGGTTAGTTTTGCCAAACAATTACTGTAAGTAATGTAAGTGGTCCTATATTTGACCTGAAATGATTCAAGGTCCGCGGGATTCTGATCCTCTCCTTGATCCGGTCCCGTACTCTTTGGATCGTTTTCCACATCGAAAAGATACTTCTCATAAGCGGCTTTGATGCGAGACCAATTGGTTCTAAGCTCGGATCTATGCAAATCAATTGCATGAAGAGATGTCAGAGGATACCGATTGTCATCCAAGTCATAATCAAATTCGACCAAGCTGTCCGCTAAACGAATGAAATGAGCAAGAGTCGTTGTTATGTGGAATGAATTAGGAAAAAATGGATGAAAGAATCGGAATGGGTGTAAAAAGCTAATGGAAGGGCAAATTTTTTCGAAAAGTTCACTATATGAAAATAGATACCCTTAGATAGCTAATCGACTCGATCCACACGTACAAATTCCGCAGGGTAAACAAAATGTCGTCAACAGGAGAAAATATCTCCGAGGTATTGGCAGTATTCACAGATAAAATCCGAGAATAGCCAGAATATGAAATGCGAACAAATTTGAAGGGATCGATAGATAGAATATACGAGTATTAGCACAAATATGTGGTTATCTACAACTTAATCAAAATGCTGCGATAATAGTCAAATCAGGAAACGTCTTTGAAATAACAAATAAAAATGTCCACTAATTCCGCGTTAATACAGTTGCAGGAAAAGTAATCTACAATCAAATCAATTGTCCCAATAAGATTGGCAACAGAGATATACCGTCGCTTTCGTCACAAAGATTACTGAATACCCTTACTAAAGTAAAAAAAAAAACATATCCATATATGTGTAGATACTTTTACCAAATTATCTGGAATACAAAATGTATTTGGTCTCAAATACAAAGTTCAATGACACTGGAACTTATTTTATTGATTCCCCCGATGTGTTCCCCACTTTGCTCTCCGAGAACAAGAAGTTAGGAGAATTTTGCACAATGCAATGACAATGGGAAACGAAAATTAAGAGTTTCTACACAAATAAGTCTCTTGGATGATGGACAGTAACGAAGAAATATACGTGAAAGCAAAGCAAAGAGTAGTTAAAATTTTGAGAGAATATAATTGGAACAAACAGAGAGTAATACCTTACAACAGTGAATTGGTGATCGGCATACAAATAAATATCGGTAAACAGATATCCCCAGTAAACAAGAAAGGATGGAAATACTTTCACCAAATAACTAACCACACCGAACTGAAAGTAAATACAGATCTGAGGTGAGTGTATAGTAGGAACTAACTGTTGTAAATAAGAATTGTGCTAAGTATAATCTTGTGGGATTTTGAGAAAAAAAAAAATGTATATAGTTTCCAAAGTATGATCAGGTATTACAACATTACCATTACTCGATGGTAGTATTGTCGTATAATTTAATGCAATTGATTCAGATTTCGGTCACCGCACATAAAATTGTGCGCTGGGATGTCATAGCCCAAGAAATTAATGAGTCTCCACGAAGCAGCGATGGGAAACGTAGTAGATGACTTCCAAGGTTGGTACAATCAAACTCCTTCGGTACTATGGTATTATAGTATAAATATTTATCTCATATAAATAACACCACCATAAATTGTGTTCTGGTCGCTGGGATTAAAGTTCTCCGCCCAAGCAATGCAAAGATATCCGTTCGGTGTTGGTTATCGTGTCATTCGTTCACACAGTCGGGAACAGATCATTGATGTGATTCACGCATATGGTTTGAATTTTTCTCTATTTTCGTCTCGATTGTGTATTGGTTGCACATAAGCTTCATTACAATTACCTAAATGTGTTGCAATTACCTAAATGTGTCCGGTCTAGATAGACGAAACAAAATCCAATGGCCGAGGTAATATGTACGTAAAATTTTGTCCTCCTCCAGGTTTCACCGCATTCCCCGATTTCCGAAGTCGCATAAAATAGAATATTCCCAAATGAAAATGAAAACAAGAGACCGAACAATGTTAGGATGTGGAATAATTCTTTATTTATACGGATTGCAGGAGGACGATCTTACCAGTATGGATGTTCGATTAACAAGCGCAAGACATAGGTTTTTTTTTTTTTAGCGGAAATAAGTATCTATGACATTTCACGAATCTGACATATCGTTTAGGCGTTTATGATGGCAAAGGGTAGAAGAGTATTTCGATAACTTTTAGCTTATAAAGCTCTCAGCCTTTATATATATATATATGTATACTGCAAATTGGGGATTTTGGGCATTGTACGCGGAATTAATGCAAAGTTTTAGTTTGGCGTTAACACTAGCATTTGGAAGCAAACCAAAGTGGTTTTCGTCCCGAAAGCGGGCAAATGCTCTCATGTCAAACCAAAGGACTTTAGACCAATCAGTCTATCATTCTTTGTTCTTAAGACATTTGAAAGGTTACTGGACATTCATGTTCGAAGTAATCTTCCACAGAATCTACTAACGAGTTCTCAGCATGCCTATATCAAGGGCAGGTCAACTGAGACGGCTCTCCACTCTATAGTCAGCATAATAGAAAACTCTCTTGAGAATAAGGTCTTCGCTCTGGGGACATTCCTGGACATCGAGGGACTTTTCAATAACATTCAAGGTTCGGCGATTCTCAGGTCGTTACAGAATCTAGAAGTCGACAGCTAAGTGACACGCCTAATTGGGAAGCTTCTGGTGGATAGATCGGTCAAAGCTGAATGGAGTGGTGTTACAATTGCTAGAAACGTTAATAGGGGGACTCTGTCTCCACTATTGACTTCTGTCAATGAACTGCTTCTTGAAGGGCCGAATGCCAGGTCTTTGCATATGCCGATGATATTGCTATCATCTGTACGGGTACAAATCTCAATTTATTTAGCATTCGTACAACTAGCCTACTTAGTCTGATTTCGAACTGGACCGCTAACAACAGACTATCACTTAACCCACTTAAAACCGAGCCTATCCTGTTCTTTGAACTGCCGTCAGTTAATGGGGTGCAATTACAGTTGACGGAAAAGGTCCAGTATCTGGGAATAATTCTCAAGAGACAACTGTCTTGGAAACCGAATGTGGAGGAGAGGGTGGAAAAGGCGTCTGTTGCTCTTTATTGCTGTAAAGGGGCGATGGGAAAGCGCTGGGGACTGTCACCTAAGATCACCATGTGGATTTATACGGCAATAGTCAGACCAATACTTCTCTATGGCATCGTAGTTTGGTGGAGGTCCCTCCACAAGAAATATATTCTGAATTCCTTGATAAAAATTCAAAGATCAGCACTGATTAGCGTTAGTGGGGCAATGGGCACGACGTCAGCCACTGCACTTAGTGCTATCCTGAACATCTGTACTCCTGATATCATGGCCGAATCGGCAGCCGTTAATCCCTGGTGAGAATCACACTGAAAGAAAAACCTTCATACCATTAATGAATTCTTACATTGCATCAATGTAAAGTGTCATTGTTTTTGAGCCAATGTCGGGCTTCATTAATGCTATGAACAATGTTACATTAAACGAAAAATGTTTCATAGACCTGAAATTAATGTAAACTTTCTAACCGGAATGAAACATTATCATTGTATTAAAGAAATATGTTATGTGACATTATAAATATAGCCATTGATGTAATGAAACATAGTCATTGATGTAATAAAAATGTTACATTGATGCTATGAACATGTTTCATTGATGCTGTGAGCATGTTTCATTAATGCAATGAACATGCCTCATTGATGGTTTGAACATGTTTCATTGAAGGTCTGAATATGTTTCATTGATTGTATGAACATATTTCATTGATGGTATAACACGTTTCATTGACGTTATGAACAGGTGGTATGAACAAGTTTCATTGTTGGTATGAATAGGTATCATTGACAGTATGAACAGGTTTCATTGATGGTATGAACCGGGTTCATTGATGGTATGAATATGTTGCATTGATAGTATAACACGTTTCATTGACGGTATGAACGTATTTTATTGATGGTTTGAACGGGTTTCATTGATGGTATGAAGCGACTTCATTGATGCTATGAAGACAATTCGTCGATAGTTAGAAGATATTTCATTGCTGGTATGGTCAGATTAAGACGAAAAAAATTTTGGCGGTGGGGGGAGGGGGGTTGGGTAGAACACACGATTCTAAGCAAAAAATTTTAGGAGTTATGGGCCTCCAAAGTTCGGGATTTCTGTGGCACGATTTTTTTTCGACTATTAGGTATTCTGGGACGGGCATCCAAAGTTCGGGATTTCTGTGGCACGATTTTTTTTCGACTATTAGGTATTCTGGGACGGGAATATATCTGTTGCAAATTTTGGATTTCTGGATTTTTTGATTTTTGGGAAAATTTACCCATACAAAAGTGTCCCTGCGTGGACCCGTTTGTTGGACCTTGTGGGTCCCCATAGGTCCGGCCGCAAAAAAGTTTGGTTTTTGAAATTCCCTTATTTTGCTCGATTTTCGGGTTTTTTTAAAATGGCGCGGGATTCTGCATTTCAGCCTTTTATTTATTTCTTATTTATTCCTTATCTCATACTGGAAGTCATATATTGTGTCACAACTACTGTACATACATAAATACATACATTTATACAAAGCGTACCTACATACAGATTATCCTTTAACCAAATTAATGAATGGTTCAAAATTAATGGAATTGTACATTATATTAAATAAAGATGTCTCATTATTGGTTTTTTAGAAAAAGTTTTTTAAAATTCAATAAAATGTGTGTAATGTAAAGGATGACCTATGTAATAGATTCTACTTTATAATGTCGATAAAATGTCTTTAATTTTTCTCTATAGTTTCCTATATTTACATGAAAACATATTTCATTCCATCAATGTAAAAGGTTTCTTAGAATTAATGACGGTCCACAAATTGAAAAACTGCAGCAATGGAAGAGTTCATTGAGGTAATGTAACATTTCATAGCACCAAAGAAACTTGTCATTGCATCAATGCAAACCCATTAATGTAACCCATTCATTGATGATATGAAGCGTTTTTTCTTTCAGTGCAGAGATTGTGGCGTTTTGATATCGGGGCATTCCGGACACACTGAATTACTACACCGGATCAATTCTATTCCCGTAAAAACCGGACTACTGTATCCTCTGCCTTCTGCCAGCGACAAATCTAGGGACTTCTATTTCGAACAGGAATACCTGGGAAAAGTCACTGGAAGGGAACACCAGTAGTACCAGATTTATCACGGATGGATCAAAGTTGGACGAGCGAGTAGGCTATGGGGCCCATTCACGGGATCTAAATGTAAATATCTCCTTCAAGCTGTCTGATCACTGTAGTGTATTTCAGGCGGAAATTACCACCATACTGGAGGTTGCTGAGCTACTGAAAAATAGTGTCACAACCCGCCGGAGATATGTATCTACACTGACAGCCAGGCTGCCATAAATCCCTGGAAGCCATGTTTGCTACGTTCATCACTTAGGGTGATGGCAGATTATTTTGACATCAGGCTCATCTGGGTACCGGGACACAGCGACATTCCAGGCAATTGCGTAGCGGATGCGGATGCAATCAACCAACCAAGGGAATATCAGAATGTGGTTGTTATATGTTAACACAGTGCAGGTATATATACCCAGTCGACAATATGGTTCGTTGTGGATATTAGCAAACTGTGAAAAAATTCAGTTGCTGTTCAAATATAGATACATGATTATCATACTACCCTCGTATTAAAGTATGCGACGGAAGACACATTTATATGCACCTCCGCATAGGGTACGTGTCCATTTCACATGTGCACATTGTGGATTCAGGTGATAATGTCGCACCGTATACAGCTACGGCTGACCCTGAAAGGATTCCATGACAGAGCACATGTAATGTTGATGTATATTCTATAATAGTGTGTGTTTTTTTTTGCCAAATCCCTACGGGTAATTATGCGCTTGTTCTCCTCATTGGAGTGAAATGCAGTCAGAGCACGACATCGTATATGACACTACACTATATTTACACTGATAAGTGTCGTCGTTTACACATGTATCACACATGTGTACACTTGTGTGCTTGCGACTGGTATGTAAATATCTAAAAATGTACATTCATTGTATGCAAATGAGAGTCTGCAGTTTTTCCCCAGTTTTGCTTTTGGCAACAAGTAACTGTAAATTGCTCCCCAAAGTGCATGCAAATGTAAAAAATTGTTTGCTGTTTCTCTGTCTGTATCGTCCTTATAATCCCTGCAGATAAGCAGAACAAATCAGAAGAATATTCAATGTTGGTGCTGACAACGTTTATAGCTTTCATGCATTATCTATTTACAGATTTGAGAAAAAAAAATACCAAAGAATTTAAAATTTATCGCTCAATGTTGTAATAGAATTTAAAATACAAATCGTAGTTATAACTGCAGTTGCCTTTTTCTTGACAGTTTGTCGAAATTTTTAGTTATACTAAGTCCATATACTATTCCCAAAGGCCATTTCAGTGTATCTCTTTGTGCAAAATTTCAAGATGCGAATAAGTCGAGATTCATGAGTGCTAAATGAACGGTCTACATTGCGGGTTCATCTACATAAAATTGAGCTGTCGTAGTACATCCAAATGAGGGAACTCAAATATAAACACTTTTCCTGTCATTGACCAGCTTTTGCAGAATTAAGACTCCAACACTTCTCTGATGATGATCCAACCCAGCAAAAAACGGAGCTTCCGAGTAAGCAGGTTTGTAATCGAAAAATAGAATTTCATCCCTTACCCTCTCCCTTACGGAAGGCATGAGTTTTATATGGGCTGTTCCCACTTGGAAGCAATACCTTTTCACAAAAGAAGCACGTATTTCATGGCTTAACGTAGCGCTGAATTCGTGTGTGTTTGGTGCTTAACAGAAGCGCTTCGCCAGTGCTTACTGGAAACGCTTCGCTTGTGCTTACTGAAAGGGCTTCGCTCGTGCTTACAAGAAGCGATTCGCTAGTAATTTACTGATGTAAATGAACACTTAATAATTACTTTGTATTTGTATTTGCAAGTTTATTTAATTAATGTTTTAAATATATTACGTATTTATCATTTTTCACTTAAAAACTTAACTACGCACGTGTGTAGATCAGAAGCAACTGAATGACTAATAATTTGTTTAAAATTGCATCATCTTTTTTAATTGCAACATCGTAAATAATCGGCAAATTCTCGTGAAAGTTTGTGTTTTTCGTGTATAAAATTAACACATTACCTAGTGCTTCGGCGTAAGGGACAAACATAAGTTCAAATATTTTATCCCTTACAAAGAGCAGGTTGTAAGGTCATTTTTAAAGACATTACTTACTGCTTCGACGTAAGGGATAAACAAACACTTTCAATTTTACCCCTTACCTAGAAGCAGGTTGTATTGCGTATTTCTTTAAATGCGTTTACTTACTTTACTGCTTCGTGGTAAACCTTACCTCGAAGCACTTACGTAAATGCTGTCGTCCTGACCTGCTTCCAAACCACTAAAAATTTTCTGCTGGGAATAAACATTTTTGAACATCTCAAGGCAGCGGATCGGAGAATGTTGACCAAATCTATACACAGCTCGAACACCCTAAAGAAAATACATGAATGGAGAAGTTACGAGCATATGGAAGCCGTGTGGTAAACTAGTCAATAGAGATAGAACTACGAGGAGCAACGGCAGTATAAGAATACGCTCAAATCCATGGAACAGGGAACAGGGAAAAATTGGCGTCAGGCAACACGTCATTAGGCTACCTGTAGGAATCTTCTTGGAACTGGACCAACCACTGCCGGGATTTGCTTAATCTCCTACTGAATACCAATGTCACTGGCAACTCGTCGAATAAGGAGTCCGATGAAGCTGAACATTTGTCGCATAGATCAGAAGTTACCACGTAACCCAATCAATGATTAATTGGGCTATTGGCAGTTTCAAACCCACTAAGCCTCCCCTACTCGATATATTAAATATACAAATTTCCCGGTTGATGAAGTTATACAACGCGTGTATGGACTTTATATACATATATCGGGTTTTCCAATAAGGACTTGACAACTTTCTTTGTTAAATAAAATGCAAACTATTTGAGACTTGAAGTACAATCAAAACATTTATGAATGGAACTCGACTTCGTTCATATGGCCACCGCGGGCACGTCGGCAGCCGTCGATCCGTTGGACCCAATTTTCGTTGACTCGGTCTAGGGATGCCAGATTTGAAATCAACAAAAAAAGTTCATCGACGAAAACAAGGCAGTACAATTAAGAAAATAAAAGTACACTTTTCGTTATTAAAAATCATAAAGTTCAGTACAGAAAAGTAACATTTTAAGTTAAACAATAAAACAAAATCAGTATATAACTGTATCATTTTATTTATATATTAATGAAAAAGCGAACAAACTAAGAGACCACAAATATTTTTTTTTATAAAATCTAGTCAGGTGTTTCACATTTTATTTTTCACAAGTAAAAAGGGTGTAATGTATTCTACGATATGTTAACATTTTTTAATACTGAATATGGGGGAATCCAGCTAAAAGAAGTCAGTTTTGGAAGTGACATGTCTCTGATTTCGATGAAATTTTGTGGAAAGGGAGAGTATCATAAGAGAAAATTTCCACCAAAATTTGAAGTTTTTTGTGGCGTTTATTGACCAAAAACCACGTTTTTCACATATTTTTCTCTTGATAATATCTCGAAAACTGGTTAACTTAAAATTTTGAAATTTCTGAGGCATATTCAGAACAGAATTGGTATTTTAGAAAAAAAATTAAAAACCAAACTAGATTTTAAAAATTCTTTGAAAAATTACGTTTTTTTCTCAAAAACCTTTGAGTAAAAAAAAAAATGGTTTCCCATTACATCCCATGAAGGGACCGAGGAGAACTTCTTACAATCACTAAGCTGTGCGCTTTCCAGTTTTCACTCACTGATTGGGACCTAGAGTTTTACACCGATTCCGAACGGTAATTTGAGAAGATTTTTCATGGCTAGATACTCGATAGTGTCGCCGTCACTATGCGAGGTCACCGCCGCCGAAAGAAATGTTTTTGAAGGTGGTCAGAGCAGGGTTGGAACCCAGGATCTCACGTACAAGAGCCGCGCACACTGACCATTGCACCACCGACCCATCCTTCGAAAAATCCGGAAAAATATCTGTGAAGGCTACGTCTGCTATGAACATTTTACCATTTTCCGCATGTCTATAGAGCAAAAAAATGAGAAAATTATAGACCTTCCTGTAGGACAACCTCAGTAATATCTATATGAAAAAAATTTCTAAAAATTGTAAACAAATCAATATTTCAAATATTCATTAATTTGAATCAGAAAAATGTTCATAAAAGACATAGCCTTCACATATATTTTTTTCGGATTTTTCGAAGGATGGGTCTTTTTTGCTACACAAAATTTTTTGAGAAATAACTTAATTTTTCAAAGATTTTTTAAAATCTGGTTTTGTTTTTAATTTTTTTTCTAATACCGATTCTGTTTTGAATATGCCTGAGAAGTTTCAAAATTTTATATTAAGCCGGCTTCGAGTTATTAAAAAAAGAAAAATGTGTGAAAAACGTGGTTTTTGACCAATAAACGCCACAAAAAAATTCCAGAAGACATAAAATTGTTGGGAAAATTTTCTCTTATGATACTCCCGCTTTCCACCAAATTTCATCGAAATCAGAGACATGTCACTTCCAAAAGTGATTTTTTAGCTGGATTTCGCCATATAACCTTCTTGTTTTAATTATTTAATAATCCAAGATATTATTTTACAACTTTTTTTTAACGAATTACAAATATCTATAGTTTTTGTGGACTTGATTAACTATTCCGTTTTTAACATTTTCTGATTTACAAAATTTACAAACTCATTACAAGTGTACGAAAAATTAGTTTTTAATATTAATTCGCTTTTTACATTTTGAACTAGAAGTTCATTTTGTTCTATTACAAAAAAATAATCATCAAGCTGAATATTCTTTCAGATGCCGCATTAGAACGAGGATTTGAAAATACAAATTTACAAATATTTTCGAAATTTGGAAATGATTGGCGTCTAGGACCTCTTTCCAGTTTTCTTAAATTGACTTTTCTTTTGGAATATTGTCAGCAAAAGCTTTTAAGGATATAAATTTGTCAAAGAGTTGATCCAAAACAATTCATTTGATTGAAAATAGTTAAATGACGCCATGTATGGAATGAAATGTTGAATTAAGGTTAAAAATGGATAGTTTTTCAAATTTGTGATTTTGTAGAGTAAAACGGTCTTTTATGTAAATACTTATGCGATTTTTAAGACGTTTTATTTTTTTATGTATTTTTGGCATAACGAAAAAAAGTACAAAAAGAAGTACAGAGGCTAAATGGAAGTACTTTTGCGTACTTCTTTAGGTGCTATGCAGTCAGAAGTACAATTAGTAAAAAAAAGTAGGTGTACTGCCGAAAACAGTACGTCTGGCAACCCTAACTCGGTCACACATTTCGGCCGCTATTTCGAGTTTAATGTTGGCTTGTTGGCATAGACCAATGATTTGACGTAGCCCCAAAGAAACAAGTATAGAGGCGTTAAATCACACGAATGAGGCGGCCACGCTCACCAAACTTACTCTTCAATAAATCGATTGTAACGTGTGCTGTGTGACTTGTGGCACCGTCCTGCTGAAACCACATGTCGTCCAAGTCCATATTTTCTAATTCGGGCCAAAAATAATCGGTAATCTTGAAAAAATATGGCCCAGTGACGCCGCCGGCATGCAAACCGCACCAAACTGTTATTATTTTGTGGATGAAGTGGTGACTCATGAAGCACAATTGGATTTTGCGATGAATTTCATCATCTTGGCGCATCTTCTCCAGAGCCCAATCGGAGAACGTACGACAGGGCAAATGGTCAATTGGCTTCAATTCTTGAGTCTGCTTGATCTTGTAGGGGTGTAAACAAAAATGTTTACGCAAAATTCGCCATAAAGTGAACTTGGCGATGCCCAGTTCTTGACATCGCCGCGGAATCGACTCATTTGGATCGTTTGCTACGGATGCCTGAACGGCAGCAATATTTTCGCTTCTTTGACCAACCCGTTGTCTCACTGGCACGGCAGCATTACACAATGAATATGTAGACTAAAATTTTTGAACTAAACTTGTTAATGCTTGTCGACTAGGGCGAGAATACCGACCGAAAAATTGGAGTTAACGCACTTAAAGTTTCGGTCACCGACTCCGAATTTCGGTAGTACAGTTTTATAATTTGGATACGTCGTCCGTTCGTGTACTTTACCATGATGACAATGTTGAGTTTACTGAAGAAAAGGAAAGTAACAGTTATGTCGATGATCAGTGAAACAGTGCGTTCACAAATTAAATTCAAAGTTGTCAAGTACCTATTGGAAAACCCATTATAAAGTGTGGTGTTTGATCCCGCAGCAGCAAACAGCAACACATCTCCTAAAGACCTTAGTGCTACATATAATGGGGTCATGGTTCCTATTGACGACTTTGGAATGACTGAATGATGGACATTTATGGGCGAGTTTTCATGGTGCATAACATACGTACACAGAAAAAAATATTCCCGAATTAATTTCGATTACTGATTTGCTTGAAAACAGAGATAAAATTCAATTATTTCATTATTTGACTCAATCATTTGAATACTTGGTTCAACAATTTTACAGTTTATAAAGCGAAGAAGATCAATTAAAATTTCACTGGAATCAAGTACTTGTGTACTTGAAATTACAACATTCTTTATATGTTATTTGACGTTTTTTTGTTCGATTTTTAAGGCGAATTTTTGTTGTTGTCAGGGAGAACAAGTGGAAGATGCGCATCACCAAAAATCCGTTACAAACGGTGTTTTGTTATTGCAATCGGCACTCGTCAACACAATGACAGCAACAACACATGTGCTACAAAATTATTGCGAAATCAAAACACATCTTTGAGAATTTACAAATAAATGTTCAAACGAAAAAAAGACGTACGGGAATTAATTATAAAAATAAAACATACTTCATAAGTAAAAAGTATAATTGAATTTTTTAAATTTTTATTTTTGAATCCCTGTAAATGATTTTCTTAATTATTATTTAATCAAACTGAAATTAATTATAAAAATAAAATGTTCAAAAAATATGAGATGTTGGTTTTTGTTATTTTGGGTGTTAATGTTAATCATTAAAAATTACCGATTTCGATTGAAAGCGAACACCGACTTTTGATTACCAGAATACTCAAGTTGAGTACGCTAGTAATCAAAACATTATATAATTTCGATTGAACGCTCACTCAACTTGATTACGCGCGTAATCAAAACATTATGTAATTTTGATTAAACACTCACTCAACTTGATTACACGCGTAATTGAAATTTTCCATAAAAAATTGATTAAAGTCATGCTTAACTCAATTACTAATTTAATCAACAATATTAAGAAATTTTGATTAAATCTGTGCTCAAATAAATATTTGCTTTAATTGAAAACTTTTCAATTACGATCTTACAATTCGAGTAATTGAATTTACAAAAATCGTCATTGGCGGAAATCCAAGTATAAAAATAATTGAATTGACAAATATCGTAATTGATTTGAGCATTCGCTTTTTTCTGTGTATTATAAGGATGGAACTAATTGGATTCATAGAAACCACATTGACTACTAAGGAGTACACGATAAATGCATTTACTGACGCTGTTTATCCTGACGTTGCTATAGAACTTATAATTAGGCTGGATGGAGATCTTTAATTTGCTGCTGGCAGTCATTATGGCAAAGCAGATTCTTAATCCCACCATCGGTTGAGCAGTGGCTAGTTTGTGCGGCTTTTGTGCATGAAAACGTGGGATCAGTCCCTGCTCTGACCACCTTACATTTCCCCCGACGACGGCCACCTCCCTTAGTGAAGGCGACACTATCGAGCACTTAGCCATGACAAAGTTTCTGAAAATACCGTTCAGATCCGGTGTAAAACTGTAGGTCCCAATAAGTGAGTAAAAAATTAGAACGCGCACAGCTCACTGGTTGTGAGAAGCTTTCCCCAATCCCTTCATGGGCTGTAGTGGAAAACGGGGTTTTTTAAGGTCACCATGGAGCATGAGCCATCCATGGAACATTTTTGGAAGATATTGCGAACATTCCTGAATATGTCGACCACCAGACAGCAGATTCTGTATGTATGTATATGTGTGTTTATTTATTTATGTATAAAACAAAATAAAAACTTAAAAATATTGTCTTTGACCGGAAATATTATAATCGTTTGTTTGCGAATTTCTACTAGGAAGGATAGTAAATGAATGACCAGATTGGGTATGGAATTTATTCTCGGAAACTAAGGTTGTTTTTGACGTGAACTGCACAAAAAAAAATTGTCTCTTTTTGTTATTGTTTGGATGCAAATACTACGTATTTGTAGATTATCGCAAATATAGTATACTTGTGTCCAAACACACAGTATTTTCTATTCAACATAACATGTTGGAGATACAACGATGAATAGTTTATAACATATGTTTTTGTTACCCATATGTTGCTTTGTTTGTTTCAAACTGCTGAAAGCATAAAAGTGACAGATAACAAAGAAACAAACTTCATGAAAACAGTGCTTGCAAACTTGTACTTTGTTCCCCCAATCGTTAATTCCATTTGTGACAGCTTTCTAGTCGAATTTCAAATACTAACTATTAATGAATCTAAATTCAATTCATGTTCCATATTTACAAATAGTACAAATCTTTTGACCCAAGAAAAAAAATTTGCATTTAGAAGGTAAAAACGCCTCGTGACAGACATGACAAAAAACGGACTTGACTTTGAGTGAACCTTCATTACACAAGGGAACAAAATCGAAAAAATTTGGATACCATTTAAAATCACTATTATTTTCTGATGTATTGCGACATCCATGTTAAAAAAGTGGAATTTTAAATTCTATGAATAAGTTTTTTATTTAATAATTTTTTAAGTAAAATTGTCCATTTTTAAAAAGCTTGTTCCACGGATTTTAACATAACTCAAGAACGATTCATCCCACTGTACTACTGAATACACAAAATTATTTTGCTACTAAAATAGCTACAAGTTTTGTTAACATTATTTTTTAGCCCGCACAAGAGTTGCGGAGTTATCTAAAAAGTTGTGGTGAAAAATAATATTTTTCAGCCAAAATGTATTCAATTTTTTTTTTTAAAATAGGAAAAAATCCTAAACGGCAAAAATTGCTCGGTTTAGCACTTTGATACTAAAGCCTGACCTGCTTTGAATAAAATGAGACATTTCATAAGAAAATCGATGAATAAATTTTGATTTTATTCACAATTAGGTAAAGGTACCTCATTTTGTACAAAATATAGAAATTGTTTTTAATGATTCTGAGAATGTAAAAAAAATCACAAAATGCGATTGTAAATTCTGTGAATCGTAACACGTTTGTATTCAACATCTGTGATCTTGTTACAACCCCTCACAAAAAAGAGTTTTGTAAAAAACCCCACACAAAAGGCACTTGTTCTACCTGTTTACTGCAACAAGAAGCTAAAACACACTTGACAATCACACCCGCAAGCAGTATATATAATAGTTCAAGTATCCTTTCTTAATCATTCAACAAGTGTACGCAATAGTGAAAAGTCTAATTTACCCAAAAATGAAATTCAGAAAGTTTTCGTGCAAAAACGACCCGAATATATTTTGTTACGTGTGCGGTAAATACACCACCTTTAAAAATAAACAAATTTGCTCAGATGTAGTACAAAAAAAATATAAAGATTGCTATAATATAAATCCGCACAATTTAAACCAGCATTGGACACCGAGTACTATATGCATGTCATGTCGATTGAACTTATGTTCTAACGTAAAGTAAGTATAGGTTAATAGATTTGGAATATTTTATACTAACAGTATTTCTTATCTAAATTTTGAATTCTTCATATTCCTTATTTCAATTTTTTTTCATTTTACCTATGCTATGGAGAGAAACAGCGAGCCACGAATCTGATTGTTGTTTTTGTTTAAGTACAACAAGCGGCTTCGGAAAACATATGCGATGGTCTTACCCCACGAGGTCTGCTTATGGGTCTACACTTGCAGTTCTACATTCGGAAGAAATTGCAAATGCAAAAGATCGGGGTGCAAGCTGCAGTCAAGTGGTTTCATCTTCACCAGGACTCTCAACCACAAGTATGTGTTACCAATCAGATAGTTCAGATCCAGCACTACCATCTACATCTGCAAATGACGAGTTCATCCCACACAAACATTTCTCGCCGAGACCATGGAATCAAGACCAGCTTAATTATGTAATTAGAGACCTTGGATTGTCGAAAAACTCTTCTGAATTCCTTGCGTCCCGGATGAAAGAAACAGATCTGATAACTGAAGAAACTAAAGTATCGTATTACCGTACTCGGGAAAAAGGCTTACTTCATTATTTTGCTGAAGAGGATGATTTTGTGAACTGCACAGATATATCTGGTTTGATGACTTCCATGGGCTAACAGAGATATGATTCAAACGAATGGCGTTTATTTATCGACTCATCAAAACGCAGCTTGAACTGTGTCCTTTTGCATAATGGAAGTAAATTTGGCCCCTTGCCGATCGCACATTCAACCAAAGTAACAGAAAAATACTATGTAATTGCATTGGTCATGAACAAGATAAAGTACGATGAACATAAGTGGGTAATTTGTGTTGATCTAAAGATGACCAGTTTCGTCTTAGGGCAACAAAGCGGCTTTACCAAATATCCTTGTTTCATATGTTTATGGGACAGCAGAGCTAAATCAGAACATTGGACGAGAAAACAATTGCCTACTAGGGAAGACTGGTTCCAGGTATGCCAAATGTTATAACCGAAGCTCTAGTGCCCCGAGATCGTATCATCACATTAAACTTGGTCTGATGAAACAATATGTTAAAGCACTTAACAAAGATAGTGAATGTTTCCAGTATATTTCAAGGAAGTTTCCCAAACTGAGCATGGAAAAGCTGAAAGCAGACATATTTGGCGGCCCACAAATTCGCAAATTGGTGATGGATATTGATTTTGGCAGTTCAATATCCGAAATTGAGAAGAATGCATGGGATTCGTTTGTATGGGTTATTAAAAATTTCTTAGGAAATAACAAGTCGGATGATTCCGTTGCGCACATTGAAAAGATGTTATCTCAATTCCACCGACTTGGATGCAACATGAGCATCAAAGTACACTACCTGGACAGCCACTTAGATCGTTATCCTGAAAATCTATGAGCCTTGACTGAAGAACAGGGTGAACGATTCCACCAAGATATCCGGACAATGGAGGAACTGGTGGTGGGATGCACACATAATGGCTGATTTTTGCTGGAGTATTCAGAGTAACACTTCGTCATTCAAGAATAATAGAAAATCGTATAAAAGAAAATTCCAGAGTTTTTAGTTTAAATTAAATATTTATTTATTTTCTTATTTTATTTCTTATTATAAATTCAACTAATAAAATATAAATCTTAATAAAATATAAAATGGTTTTAAGGTTCAATCACCCGAAAGAAGATTATTAGCAACTATGATTGTCAAGTGTGTTTTATCTTCGTGAACTGGGTTTTTACAACACCCTTCTAGTGTGTGTTTTTACAAGAGCACAAGCATTAAATATAAATTTGTTGCTGCTCAATGTAGCTATTTTCAATCGAAATTCATTCTTGTTCATATCAGAATCATAAGAAAAAAATTTTTAATTTGTAATTGTAAAATTTCGATATCCTAATTGTGAATAAAATCAAAATTTATCCATCGATTTTCTAATGAAATGTCTCATTTTATTCATAGCAGGTCAGGCTTTACTATCAAAGTGCTAAACCGATCACTTTTTGCCGCTTAGGATTTTTTATAATTTTTTAAAAAAAAATTGTATACATTTTTGCTGAAAAATATTACTTTTCACCACAACTTTTTAGATAACTCCGTAAATTTTGTGCAGGCTAAAAAATTATGTAGGTATTTTAGTAGCAAATTATTGGGTGTATTCACTAGTGAAGTGGGATGAATCGTTCTTGAGTTATGTTAAAATCCGTGGAACAAGCTTTTCAAAAATGGACAATTTTACTTAAAAAATTATTAAAAAAAAAAACTTATCCATAGAATTTAAAATCTTGTCCGCTTTTGTAACGTGGATCTCCTAGTACATTAGAAAAAAATAGTGGTTTTAAATGGTTGACGTGTTGACCTGTGTTATCATTCAATTGCTCTAAATTAAAAAACATTTGAAGTGTTTTTAGCGTACACAAACAGAACTTTCATCTGATGTGTAGTATAAAAAAAGTTATGAAATTTAAATAAATACGTAATTAAAAAAATATTTAACAGCGTGACAGACAGACAAGTATTTGTGACAGACATGACACGTGTAATAATTTATATAATTTTTACATCTTGTTTTGTTAATTTTAACTTTATTTTTCATTAATGATGTACAATGCATCATATTATTCAGAGAACACATTCACCAGACCTGACATTTTTAACACAGTCAACAGAACTGAAGTTAAACAACGTACTATTTTCACAGTTAGATGTAAGACTGTAAAATACAATACCAGATTCATATGAGCGAAAGCAGTGTGCTGTTCTTGTTCCTGGCATTCCTTTTATTTCTTGCCCGTTAGTGACTTTTGCTTTTGCAGCTTCTATTTGCTTTTTGGATTCATACAGTATATTTATTCCTGCGCAAATTGTCTTCGTATCATTTGCAAATTCAAGTGATGTTCTTGGATCAGCCTTTCTTGCCTTACTAAATTCTCGAACACGACGCTTTATAGTCCCACCTATACCATCAATACAACTTTTGCCTTGAGATGTGGCTGAAAAATACCAGGTTGTGGGATATCATTCAAAGTCATCGATAAAATCGTATGTTTTTGTTTAAAATGCTAGGAGGTTCCGTCTAACTGAAATTGTATCTCTCGTACCTTTAACTCTGGATGTTTTTCTGAAAACTTTTCAAGAATTAATTTATTAAACGTAATGACTGCATATTTATCGTGATGGTTATAATCAGATATCACAACATAAGATTCGGGACCAACATCTGTCGTAGTGGCATTATCACGATAATATACCATAGTTGTATACAGTGTTGAAGATGCATTCTGCCAATTTGCAGACTGAATTACGTCCTGATATATGTGAGAATAGTTTTCACTAAAATCTACTTGAATTAAAAGTTTTCCGTAAGGCAGATTTTGTTTCAAATTTTTGAAGACTCTGGGCTGTGTGCGCTTAACATAAACATGCCATAGCAAATACAGAAGTTGTTTCTCTAATAAATTGAGAAGTATGGTTTTTGTTTCGTACTACGGTTCCATCTGCTGATTTTGTCCATTGCGTATACTAAACTTGAACCTCGAGATCTTCTATAAATTTTATGAAGAACTTGAGGTTTTTACAATCATTACATGTTTGAAGCATGCAACTCTCATCATTATCATTGCAAACAATTGTTTTCACAAATTCTGTTGCACTATTAGGAAAGACTGGCGAGGATTCTAACAGTAGCCTTATATTTTCATGATAAATACAGAGACACATATTGCTAGGTGTTTGATTTCGTAAGCAGTCTTAAGTGTTTGGATCTTAAACTTGAAAATGTACTGAATCGAATTTTGTGTGATGGATGTTCCTCAATGAAAAAGTCTGTATACTTCTCCAAGTGTTAATTCAAGATATCGCTTTTGAATCTTTGATTTACCCATATCATTTCTCAAAATAAAAAAAATCTCTAAAACCAGGAGCTTGACTTGATATGTTGTCATTAGCATAGAAACATATAACTGCTTCTTTTGTTGTATCATCAATACCATTATTAACTAATCGTGAATACTGAATACTGACCCGCTAGCTTTCGAATAACTGCTACTCTTTTATTTGGACTAATCGGAAGAGATTTTTTAGCACGTGAAATAACTTTACCTAAAGCTTGATTGTTTCCAAATGCTTTACTTGGGCTACTGATATGATGATGTTTCTTTTCTTTTTGTTTTAATCTATGTTTTGCATGATTAATTCTGTTCTTTTCTTGACGAATTTTTCATTCTTCTTCAGTTTCTTTATTATATTTTTTCTTACGTAAAGCTTTTTGCTGCTCAGTTGAATTTTTCTTGTATTTACCATATTCTCCACTTTCTCTAAGCTTTGCTCTTCTTTCTCTTTGTCTTTCAGCTGCTGTTTCAGTCATTGTTTTTTAAAAAAAAATTAAGGTAAAATTCAATTCTGATGCATTTATTTTCTATATTACAGTAGACGCTCGCAAATTAGAACCACTTGGTAATTAGGGTAATTCTAATTTCTGAAATATTCTAATTTCTGAACGTTTTTTTTACCCCAAAAAGTATAGAAACGATACAATATGATTGCAAAATTTTATTAATATGTAATTATTTAATCTAATTTTGGCAAATAACCAGTAATACTTGTTTGCTTTTGCGGGTTTCGTACGCTTTCTTAGACGATATCGTTTCGCAAGGCTAACAGACTGCTAGTGTGCTTTGACGAAAAAGGCTCATGATTTCTTGCACCATTTTAACAAATTACACGGTGTTACAAAAAATAGATTTTTTTCTGTTCTGTGAACCAAATGCTCATATTCGGAAAGAGGGGAAAAAATAAAAATACACGTGTATTGTCGATTTTCGTGTACACGTCAGAATGTTCTTTTTTTTTAAGTTTGAAGTATAAAGCTCATAGTGGCCTGTGTGAAAGCCTTTCAGTGATCCAATCGAGCTGATTTTTTGCAGGCAGACTCGTGGAAATGACTGTATCACGTCAAATTTTTTAAAAACAAATTTTATCAATTCTCAGATTTTCCCCAATTTTTATAATTTTTGAAAAAAAAAATATTTTTTTCACTATTCTTAGCATAACTTGAAGGAACTCCACATTTTTAAACCACTTAAGCGTTACGAAAAAAAATGTTTTTTGACCCATCTTACTCGATATAAATAAAAATAATAAATAGTTTCCCATTACATCCCATAAAGGGACTGGGGAGAACTTCTCACAATCACTGAGCTGTGCGCTTTCCAGTTTTCACTCACTGATTGGGACCTACAGTTTTACACCGATTCCGAACGGTATTTTGAGAAGCTTTTTCATGGCTAGATACTCGATAGTGTCGCCGTCACTATGCGAGGTGACCGCCGCCGAAAGAAAATTAGAAGGTGGTCAGAGCCGGGTTCGAACCCAGGATCTCATGTACAAGAGCCGCGCACACTAACCATTGCACCACCGACGGCTTACTCGATATAGTTGTAGTTAATCAATAGTAACCTTCTAACACTAAACAGTTTTTGACTTTTACAACACTTACAACTGGTCTGACAGATGAAATAAGGAATTGCAAAATTGTTTTAAGTTCTGTTGTGCGAAAACGTATTTGTATATATTTCATTTAAAAAAAATGCAGTGTCCCACGCGAAATTACTTTTGTTACGTTTGTGGCTTATTAGCACCAAGTAAAAATTGGAAAAATATTACTAAAACAGTGGTGAATTCGTTTCAGAAAATATTTAAGACTGCTTATGTTCCTTACTTGTGGTATACTCCGGAAGTCGTGTGCGACTATTGCTATAGAAATTTGTGCAAGTTTACTGATGGAAGGTCAACAATAAAGTACGCTGTACCAACAAGTTGGCTACCACGCACGGAGCACTGCAATGAATTGTGCTACTTTTGTGTAACTTTTGCTCAAACAAAAGGGTACCAATACATTCACCGCAACAAAATTCGCTACGCTAATGCAGAATCGGTAATTCCAGCAGTTCTATACTCACCAGAAGAGCGTGTAGCGGCTTCAGTGGAGATTTTTGATAATGTTCCCGAAATAAGCGATGCAGAATCAACAGTTGTACCAACACTGCTATCAACTTTTCTTGCATCGAATGCGAGAGTCCACAAGTATCGGAATTTGTGGCAACACCCAGTGAAATTGGGACTGCAATGCCGCATTTAATAACGCAAGCCGACTTCAATGACCTCGCACGAGACGGAAATTTGTCGAGGAGAACCGCAGAACTCTTTCCATCACGCTTTAAGCAGTGGAATATAGTGGCGGCTGATTTTAAAATAACAGCCGCTCGTGGTCGAGGTACCACTATTCCATATGACGAATTTTTTAAATTGCACGAAGATCGGGAAAAAAACCTAGCTTATTGTTATGACATTGATTTGATGTTTGCAAAAATTGGTTACCCTCATATTTCAGAGGAGTGGCGACTTTTCATCGATGCATCGGTCAACAGCCTTAAAGTCGTGCTGCTTCATATCGGTAACATACATCCATCTGTCCCGATCGCATATGCCACAAACCTCAAGGAAACATAGGAAGGCATGGAATTAATATTACAGCTGATAAAGCACAAAGAGCATAATTGGAAAATATGCTGCGATCTGAAAGTGGTCGGTTTACTCATGGGTGTTAAGCGTGGATTTCCAACCCACCAGTGCTTTTTGTGTACATGGAAAGGTCGAAAAAGAGATGAGCATTACACTGAATTTAAGTGGAAGCCGCGAACATGCTACAAATTAGGCGTAGAAAGTATAGAGAATCTACCATTGGTGCAGCCGTCTCAAATCATTTTGCCTCCACTACACACTAAGCTCGGTCTCGTATCAAATTTTGTTAAAAAACTGGATCGTGATGGCGAGGCCATTGCAACTTTGCGCAAAATTTTTCCGAAATTGAGCGGCGCAAAGATTCATGCAGGTATTTTTTTAAGAAGTCATTCAGTAACTTTATGTTTTTTAAGGTGTTTTCAATGGTCCGCAGATAAAAAAAATAATTGCAAGTTCTGAATTTTCATCAAAATTAAATGCTATCGAACAACGTGCATGGAAAGGTACAGTTGCCGTTATTGAGCAGTTTCCTGGCAACAAACGAGCTGCCAATTATAGAAATATTGTAGCAGAAATGGTTTCGGCATATGGCAAAATGGGCATATTAATGTCGCTAAAGATCCATTTTCTTCACAATCATTTAGATTTTTTCCATGATGATTTAGTAGCTTGTAGCGATGAGCATGGCGAAAGGTTCCATCAGGACATTGCGGCTATTGAAAAGCGCTTTAAAGGAAAAGACATTACGCATATGCTTGGCGAATACTCTTGGTCTATTCGTCGCGATACTGAAGCAAATGCTTACAACCGCAAAAATAAAGGGCCTAAATTTCTTTAAAAACATTAACATTTTTAATGTAACAATTCTTTATTTTTATAAAACAAAAGTAATAAAAAAAATTGTTTTTTTTAACGAACTGAAACCTTAAAAAAAACGATAACGATTTAAAAAAAAAAAAAAAAAATATGGGAAAATCTGAGAATTGATAAAAATCTATTTTTTAAAAAATTTGACGTGATACAGACATTTCCACGAGTCTGCCTGCAAAAAATCAGCTCGATTGAATCACTGAAAAGGGGTCCAAAGGCTTTCACACAGGCCACTACGAGCTTTATACTTCAAACTTAAAAAAAAAAAAAATTCTGACATGTACATGAAAATCACCGATACACGTGTATTTTTATTTTTTATCCCCTTTCCGAAAAAGTAAATTTGGTTCATAGGACAGAATGTGTGTAACACGGTGTTATTAACGCTTTCGATAGCTGTTAAGTGAGATATAGCTGGAGTGGCATCAACAACATCGTCGTCGCCATCACCTGATGCCTCATTATTGCTGCTGAGCTCACTTTCAGAAATGTCTTCAAAGGCATCTTCATTCCAAGTATCAATTTCCTGAATGCTGACTTTAACATTTGGAACAACTTCCGCCAAATGATTTAAATTGGCTTCGATAAATTCATCGTAAGTCTCGCAGGAGTGCCGAAATTGTGCCAGTGGCAAATCATCATCACTGTCGTAATCGCTAGAATCCCAATTCATCAGTTTTGACCATGAATTTTTCAACAGCTCTTGTGGCTACTTATTCCTAGCCTGTTGCAAGAGTATTATTCCATTCCGAATCGAATGGCTTTTCAAAAGATTATACAAATTACCATCTGCACCGATTAGTTGAGATAATAGCTGTTTTCTATAAATCAGTTTTGTTACTTTTATTGGATTCTGATCCATAGGTTGCACAGCTGTTGTCACATTGGGTGGCAAAAGATAGGCTACTATGTTTCCGTCATCACTTTGCAGTTCTTCAATGGGAGCATGAGCAGAGCAGTTGTCGATCAGCAAAAGAGCCTGAGGAGTCAAGTTATTATTTTTAGAAAAGCTTATGACCTGTAAAAAAAGTTTTTAAGAACTATAAACAAAGAAGAAATAGGTTTCCATTTTTGTACCTACCTCTTTTATAAATATTTAATGAAACCAGTGTTGGAAGATACGTGAAGTCATCTAGGCATTTTTAGAGAAGTCATAGTGAAGTGGATTATTGAATCCTTTGAAACATCTTGGTTTTTTTGCTTTGCCAATTACTAATGGTTTCAGTTTGTGACTACCGTCAGCGTTTACGCCTAGTAAAATCGATACGCGTTCCTTTAGTATTGTATGCCCTGGAGCTTGTTTTTTCTCAAGCGGCGACATATGTTTTGTCTGGCAGACTGCGATAAAATAATCCCGTTTCGTCGACATTGTATATTTGATTATCTGTTAATCCCATTTCGTTGATCTTCGATCTTCGAATCTGTGTAAGAATGGGGTAACCTCGCCAACATTACTAGACAGCAGCCCACCACCAATTTTTAAATAACGAATACCACGCCGATTCTTAAATTTGATGAACCGTCCATCGCTTTCGTGAAAATCATTTTGATCTCTATCTCGAAATATTTCACCAAATATTTTTTTGGCTTTTGCTTATAGTATTGGTCCCATTAGTGTGCACTTCTTTTCACGTTTACTTAAAAACCAGTCGTAAAGGCAAGCTTCCATTTCAGGATCTTGAGCGTTATGTAAGGATTTTCGTTTTGCTTCATGTTAAGTGTTGGAAGCAGCATCTAACATTGTTTCTTTATTTGATTTTATATAAAATAAATATTACGCGGAGACGTTAAAGTCCAAAGCTAGACGATTTGCTTGAACACCCTCGTCAAGTTTATTTAAAATCTTCACTTGTGTTTCTAAAGATAGTGTGTTTTTCTTGCGCTTTTGTGACATTGTCAAGCTCTTATTTCCACCTACTTTTTATACATACATAAAGTATAGCAAAACACGACCCCTTTTATTGATAACACATCAAACACTAACACACTTATAATATGCAATAGTCGTTACGACATTAGCAAGGAGAACAACTGTGTGCATAATTGGTGCTTCCCCTTTTTAGTTCTATTTGTTGATGCGAAAAAAGCAATAACAAACCCAAAAATTCGTCAAATAAGGTAAAACGAAAAAGCGCTCTGAAATTAGAATCAAGTTCTAATTTGGAGGGTTCGTTGCTTGATTCTACTTTCTGGAAGATTGTAATTTGAGAGAGTTCTAATTTCTGCGCGTCTACTTATTTCCTAATAACGGGGTTTTTCAACAGAGACGCTACAAAAGTAAATCGATAGGGACAGCAAACGACACCATATTTTTTCCCGCTCTTTTGACATTTCTCTTCAGTAAGGTTTGCCATTTCATCATGGAAAGATCGACGAGCCAACAACGAGTCGAAATTATTAAAATTTACTACCGAAATTTGGAGTCAGTGGCCTCAACTATAAGAGCGCTATGTCCAATTTATGGTCGTCAAAATCGTCCTACCAGATCAACAATTGAGCGTCTAGTGGAAAAATTTGAATCCACAGGCACAGTACAAAATGTTCCCGTGCCAGTGAGACAAAGAAGTGCCCGTAGTGTCGAGAATATTGCTGCCGCTGAGGCTTCAGTTCAAGAAAGCCCAAATGTGTCTCTCCTACGTCGTTCTCAAGCGTTGGGCATCTTTGTGACGTCGTTGTGGCGAATTTTGGGAAAAGATCTTGGCCTACATCCTTACAAGATCAAATTGACGCAAGAACTGAAGCCGCTTGACCACCATAAGCGTCGTATGTTCGTGATTTGGGCTGAGCAACAACTTGAAAATGATTCGGATTTTCATCGGAAAATCATCTTCAGCGATGAGGCTCATTTCTGGCTGAATGGTTTGGTGCGGTTTATGGGCCGGCGGCGTCGTTGGGCCGTACTTCTTCCGTGATGATCAAGACCGGCACATTACTGTGAATGCGAATCGCTACCGTTCAATGATAACCGAATATTTTTGGCCCCAATTGGATAATATGGACTTGGAGGACATGTGGTTCCAACAGGACGGCGCTAACAGGACCGGTTTTGATTTATTTAAAAAAAACTTTGGCAGCGCTCTTATTGAAAACCCCTTTATAACAATTATTTATGAATTAATTAAACATTTCTATAAATTATAGTGTTATTAAAAAAATTTATATTGTTCTTACCCCTCTGATTGCCTTGAAATACAGGGTGATTCAGCAAGTTGCGGACAAATTTCTCCAGCGTATTCCTTAGCTCATTTAATGAATGGCAGCGGGTTCAACATTTTTCGGCTTTTTGGGAAGGTTTTTAAGGGGCCTTTCAGAATCAATAAAAAAAATTAGAAAAAAGTCAAATCGCCGAGATACAGAGCTTTCGGAAAAAAAATTCACATAACCTCAATTTGCTCAGCCAGATGGCAGGTAACTTATGTTTTTTTTCTGTTGAAAGATAGCCATACCTCTTTTTCATTGATTCTGAAAGGCCTCTTAAAGTCCTTTCCAACAAGCCCAAAATAAAAAAAAATTCGACCACTGGCTCAGAAGTTAGCAACTTTACCCTACTACCCTCCGACCGCCAATCCGAAAATTTTGAACCCGCTGCCATTTCGCAAAATTTTGGTGTTTTTTAGAAAGGAGTAAGTGAATCTGCAAAAAAAATTTATTAAATAAGATATTGTTTATTCTCGGATTGCTTTAGTAAATATAACAGTTTGAACAATCATAGCCGATATTCTGATTCAAAGGAAGTAATGAAAAGTTACTTTTGCACATACACTGTTTACTTTTTCATTTTCAAGAGGCTTGATATGTTCTCCATAAATTAAAATTAAAAAAAATGTTAATTAATTGAAAACTTAAAAGTGGTCTCTACATCAAGCTTCACGTGGAATTAACCCCAACATGTTGCTGGGGCCGTTGTTTTAAGCGTGTACCTGAACATTATAGCGTTTATCAGACGTACGTTTTGGTGGATGGGAAAGTAAGCGGTTGGATAAGGGTTATAGTCTAGCACTCATTGAGGACAATGCCCTCTCTGACAGTTAGGCTGCTATCAAGTTCGTTAAATCAGTATTCATGTACTCAATATCTGCCCAGTACTGCTAGCAGATGTTTTAGCGAGGTGACAATCTGCAGAATGCAGGCTCTGTGAATACTAGTTAAACGTTCCACATAAATTGGATCGTCTTGGCGTGCCACTAGCCATCTATAATGATATCCAGGACTGGAGTCACAAGTTGACCGTCATTGGATAGAAGGAGATCTTCGAACCCTCTGCTTTGATCAAGGACCGTGATATCCATTTTTATATCGGCCTCGAACAGACACTGTGTGATAGGTAGTCATTCGGCGTGGCAAGTGGTCACGATAAATGACTGCTGCTTAAGTTGTAGCGAGGACTGAACAGTAAAGGTTTTAAATTTGTCATGTCTGTCACATTTGTCATATTTGTCACATTTGTCATATCGGTCACAATCTGTATTCATTCATTTCTTTTAATTTCAAGTACTGATTATATACAGGGTGATTCAGCAAGTTCCGGACAAATTTCTCCAGCGTATTCCTTGGCTCATTTAATGAAGAAAAGTCCACTTGGACCATGTCCGAAAATGCAAGGGTGCGAAATGGCAGCTGGTTCAAAATTTTCGGATTGACGGTCGGAGGGTAGTAGGCTAAAGTTGCTAACTTCTGAGCCATCTTTGCATGTGTCCATAGTAGCTGGCAAGAGAACGCCTACTATGGGATTCCACCTATTTACGGGCACGAAAGAATGATTACAGATAGGCGCAGACATTATTTTGAGCCTGTTGGATGAAACTAATTGGTTCTTCATTGGGGCTAAAGCTTAGTCTCGTTTGCTTAAGATATCACATCTAGGTGTGCCGGTTATCGACTGCCACCTACACCTACACCTAACCTTACGTAACTTTATGACAACGAGTAGTGCAAAACGGGCGAATCTACTGGCTCAGTTTTATACCCTAAAATGAGTTGTGATGAGAATCATCCTCTTTCTGGAACTAACCTACGCTATGTTATAATTCTGTAACCCACATTGTTTGGAGACTAACGTTTATTCGATAGACTTTTGGTTGGAAATGAAATATAAATTAATTGAACTTTGGATTCTTCTTGAAACTGGAAAAATGTACCACGTAATGATGTACCAAATTATAATATTTTCTCTCTACATCTGGTCTATTCTCAGAAATATTCAGAGATTTTAAGATAATCAAGTTACAAAGATATTTTATACTTTCAATAGTTCTCTGAATGATGGTCTTTAAAGTTGAAATATTGAACAGCTATTGCGAAGCTGGAGTTCTTAATATAGATATCCATTTGCAAACCCTCAGTCGGGTTAACAACTTTGACACTTCTATTGAGAACTAAATTAGAAACTCTGGAAATCCTAGTGACTAGAATCATAAATGTTATAAATTGCATTAAATCCAAAGGACATCAATGCGAATTGTTAAGAAATATCATAGAAGGAGTTGTGTTTGTGTGTAATCTTAGAACTTTGGGATTTACCATATGTTTCTTACTTCTTAATGGGCCTCAAATAACCCAGAGGGACCTACGGTAATTTCAAAACGAAACGGCATGCCTCACCTGTTAGCAGAAGCTTGCAGTGGAGTGTTAGTCGTCCAATTTGTGCGTTTCCTTTGAGTACGCCTTCGCTAGTTCATTCGCGGACGACGAGATTTAGTTCCAACGGCTCGGGATTCATATGATAGCGATGCTCCCCGTTGTCAATAATATATCCAAATATTTCCCGGATCATTATTTTCTCGAAGACTACCAGAATTTTTTTGTCTGCTTGCCACATGATACAGGTTTCTGCGCTCTACAGCATTGGAGTCTGATACAGGGGGATGTCTGTTTTTCGCGATGGTGATTGTGATTGTTTTGCCCGCAATAAAAGTTTTTGCAACATAAATTTTTCCTCTTGATCTCGTCCTTCACTACCTAGATTTATAATGGTTATTACCGTTTTTACGGTCTACAACATACGAGTGTCTTGTCCTAAATTACCGCCAAACTCATTTTTGTTAATACAAAAAAAAAACTTGTTCCCATTACTTCCCTTGAAGGGATTGGGGAGACCTTCCCACAACTAGTGAGCTGTACGCTTTCTTGGGTTACACTCACTGATTGGGATCTACAGTTTCACACCGGTTCCGAACGGCATTTTAAGAAACTTTTTTATGGCAAATACCCGATAGTGTCGGCTTCATTACGCGAGATGGCCGTCGCACAGAGGTGCCCGTAGAGCAAACGAGGCTGCAAAAATCAAAATTTTCAGGTGCGCCTACGAAATTTTGAAGAAACCGATCTTATAGGAAATTTTTGAATGATTCAAATATGATATCCCTAATATTATCAGATTTTTTGTTTGGAAGATATAACCATTCAAAGTTGACCGATTTTCGGTTTTAAAGGATTAAGCAAAGCATTCCCACACACCCTTTTTAAGGTAATTTGGTCCGATTTCAAGTGTAATATCACGATAGCTAGGTAACGAAATGTCTTTGTTTTTGTTTCATTTGATTGATGTATTTATTGTATGTATGTAGAATAATAAAAAAAAACTACCGCGTGCTTTGTGTTTCTCCGGGTAAATCACTATTAAAAACTGTTTATTTTTCCACTATTTTTCAAATTTGATGGTAAATAAAAAAAATCTATATTTTTCTATATTTGCCAGATTTTCAAAATATGTTCTTTGATGATTCCTTTATCTAATTCAAAAGGATTTATCTGCCTCTTGGCGCCACTTTGTCTTCTGGAGTTAAAAATGTAAAAAGACATGGTTCCAGAAATTGTATGGCGTGCATCCCTTGCATATCACAGTGCAACACGAAAACATATAACCATATACGGACACCACTACGTAATAAAAGACCAAAAAAAAGACCCGTGTCTCCCAGTTTTGCCCAAAGTCATACACTTTTTTCTATGGGCCTCTAATAATTTCATTCCTCGGTGTCATTTTTGCAAAAAAGTGATCATTTTGTCAGGCTCATATCTTGCAAACCGTTCGCAATTTTGGTTTACTCTCTGAGGGAAAGTTTTAGCTCTTGTCACCCCCCGTAAGCTCTGTTAAAGTGCGGAAAACCTTATAACACCAAAATACTACGCTAAAGCCGGTGCTTGACCTACCACAGTGGAGATTTTTTCGATAATTTGTCTCTATCAAAAAGTGGTCTTTTGGTAAAGGCATCATATTTGCATATACATATTTTTGTTTTTAATAATCAACATTCGATAACTAAGCCAGTTATCGAAAGATGTTATTTAATTTTATATGTTCATGTTCTGATTTGCTATCAGAAAAAAAACTTCTTAAGGCAAAATGTAAAAAATATACTCGATAACTTTTAAAACTTTCATCAGCCGATATTTCCATAACTAAACGAGTTATCGAAAATTGTACCCAAGTTTTTTTAGTTTATTTTGCATCACATTATACAAAAATGCTGCCGCGCAAGTCCCCTTAGACGGTTTTTAACTCCTAAAATAGGGGGTTTCCCAAGTATGTGTATTTGACATTTTGTTCTTAGAATCGTATGTTCTACCCCCTCCATAAATTTCCACAAATTTTTCGGGATTTCCTAAAGTAGGTTTCGCGAGGACCTAAATCATGGTTTCCGTCGGACCTCAGACAAGGAAAAAATTAGATCAGTTCTTCTAACGCTTACACCTGTGCTAAATACATCTTGGCTTGATGCGTTGTTTGTTTACTTTGATTTGTGACAGCTGACTGGAATATTCCAATATCAATCGAAATTATTCGTGCTGTTCCTCGCTTAGAGTTATAGAGACCGGTTTTACTCACATGTCGAGAAACGGTGGAATTATTTGTTTCACATGTTCTCGATGTGAGAAGTTCTCACATGAGTTACAGAGCATGGGTACTAATAAATAATAATAATTGTGTTTATATTTAAATATAAGATACACAATTAAAAAAAAAAATTCATAATGGGATAAAGCAATGGCTGTGACAGCTATCAAATTCAAGTAATTAGTTGGTACAACAAGTAGTTATTTTTTACAACAGAAGTAGGTTCTACATTTTTCGTTGATCCAACTACTCGATTGACAGATCAGATTTATTTCTTGTTGCTGTGGTGGTTTCAACTAGATATTTTAATTCTTGCAAGCAAAACTGAATTACGAATCAATTGATATAAACAACATTTTGTGAACGGAACACAATTATTGGTAATTACATCTGAATAATGTGATAGTCCAAGGAACCGCCAAATTTTAGTTGATATAGTTGATATAGTTGTGACAACGAATCTCTTGTCTGTGTGTGGACGGTGGCAGTTGTCAACAGCGCCATATCTGCGAAGTCGAAAACGAAGTCATTCTGTTTCTTTAATTGAGCGCACTTATATTCCCACACTTATAAATTTCAACACCTGCTATCTGCCGAACCACTTAAAATTAAAGTTATTCGCTTGTTTTACTTCCAGTTTGCTTTCAAACGATTTCTACTTGAGGGGTTTTCAGGTCAAAATTATTTGTTGACTGCTATTACAATGTGCACAGAAAAATATGTTATTTAAAACAAAATGCATCAAAGTTCATAAATCAGAGACAAAACGTAAACAACCTCATATTTTATATTAAAGTGTTCCCCGCAACCATCTGACCCAACAACTGCTCTGAACAACTTCCAAAAAAGAAAGAGGGTCCACAGCCAAATAATTTCTTGAAATGTTTTAGAAAAACATTTCGCAAAAAGAAGGCGAAGAACAAAACGAAGAAGTTAAATATAAAACGATTATGGCAACAAACAAGACAATGGCGTTATTTTTAAGTACAAAAACTTTTACCCCCACCCAGTCAACAATTGCGATGGTTCAGTGCATCCATCGTATGAGTGTTCGAAGTCAATCTGGGAATTTGATATTAATCATACGTCAGGCAGTCATCATGAAGGGATTGAAATTTTCAGCGATTTTCAAGACGCAAAAAAGTGCATATTAAAACAGAGGCAGTTCTATAACATTATCAAATCCGAGCAAACTATCTAGTTCTCGATATGATCAATTGTATAACAATGAGCTAATACTATTGTTTTTGAAGTACATAAATCAGTGTCTGACCCGTCAAATATTATATTGTCCATAAAGTATTTTCATAATTAAAACTCCCATGGACTATGGAAATGGTGTTTAGAGCCACTTTTTAACTGGATATAATTTTCATTTCGTTTGTGGGCCAGATATACGGTTGGGCATATTCACTGTTAACTAGAGATTTAGACAACTGACGATTGACAGATCTACATCAGGAACACTTTTCTTTGCAGTTTTCTTGGACTGAAAACAATCATATTTGCTTGAAAAACTCCCTAGATGCATCGCAGACTGGTCGATTTATGATAATAGAGAAGTTAGTGTGTTTCACAATGGGTGATTCGGTTGGGCAGGTCAGACTTGGATATCAGGGTCCAAACTCGGCATGAAGATTTATACTTAGGTGAGGACAGCTCAGGAGCGGGAAGGAAAAAATAAAGTCGGTTGTCGAGTAATGGGTTACTACAAGAGAATATTCTGCCAAACATAGCTATTAAGTAATGATTAGTAATCGTAATAATTACTAATTAAATTAAATTTGCAGTAATGATTGAATTACGATTATATACAGTTTCTCATGACTTATAATTGATTACAATTACAAATAATCAAAAAGTAATCAAGATTACTTGCGATTATTTTAAAATAATCAAACATAATCAAAAGTATGCAGAAAACAAGTAAAAGTGTTAAATTCGGCTGTGCCGAATCTTTGATACCCTCCACCTTAGTGTTAACCAGCAAAATATTAAATTTTAAAAAGGACCTTTTTTAAGAAAATGTGCTTTTTTAAAAAAATAAGTTACTTGTTCACAAATGCAATTACTTGTTCACAAATGCAATTACTTGTTCACAAATGCAGGATGCTCACAAATGCTCACAATGCTCACAAATGCATTGCTCACAATGCTCAAAATGTACTTAAGAAACTGTACTTTGAAATGTACTTAATGTACTTTGCAATGTGCTTTGAAATGTACTTAAGAAATGTACATTTCTTAAGTACATTTCTTAAGTACTTAAGAAGAAATGTACTTAAGAAGAACTGTACTTAAGAAATGTACTTAAGAAGAAATGTACTTAAGAAATGTACTTAAGAAAGAAATGTACTTAAGAAATGTACTTAAGAAATGTACTTAAGAAATGTACTTAATGAAATGTACTTAATGAAATGTACTTTGAAATTTACTTAATGTACTTAATGTACTTTGAAATGTACTTTGAAATGTACTTAAGAAATGCACTTTTTTTTAAAAAAATTTACTTTTTTAAAAAAAATAAAAATAAGTTACTTGTTCACAAGTAAAATAAAAAAGCATTTTTTAAAAATAAAAAAGCATTTTTTGAAGAACTATTAAAAAAAAACAAGCTGGGACGAGAGTTGAACCAACAACCCTCAGACTCCAACGCGCAACCCTTTACCCATCAGGCCACAGCGACCTTATCAAGTGTGACAAAATTCATATAAATGAAAGTACATCTAAACATTCTGAAGTACTTACCTATTATAAAGAACAACAAAGATTTTCACCATGGAAATTCACCACACGGCAAAAGGAGTAGTTTGGTATAAAACTACAAAAATTAATGTGAACATTTTATGAGTTTTTTTACGTTTCCTATCATAAATTTTTTTCCAATGGACCAATTTCGCTGATTTTCAATACCAAACTGCTCAGGAATACGTGGACCGTTCTGGCCAAAAACCAAACCGCGTTATCGCCGATTGAAGTCGTGAGAATGTTTTCAACAGACGGACAGATGGACATGGCTATATCGACTCCGGTTGTTATAAGGATCAAGAATATATTTACTTTATGGGGTCGCAAAGCCTTATTTCTATATGTTACAACCAGAATGACAAACTGATATATACCCTCTATCACTTACAGTGGAGGGTATGATAATCCGACTACTTTCAGAGATTACTTTTGATTTTGTTGTGTTTTATAACTCTTAATTATAATACCTGGGTGTATTTAGTTCAACAGCATTTTATTTAATAAAATAAAGCATGACAAACAAATGGAAAAATATTCAACAAAAAACCAACGCAATTATGATTTATAAAATTGTACATTCATAAATTGTTTATACCACAAGTTCTAACAAACTCTTCAAATTCCTCCGTACTAATTTTAAAAAAGGTAGGGGTGAATAATTAACAGGCGGCTTTCGCGTTATTTTGGATCGGCGGTTACCAATTTGGGATGCTAATGGCTGTGGTTGGTTGGATACAGATAAAATTGGCTAAGAGCACATCTGGGATGTGAATGGCTGTGTTTGGTTGGAATCAGCTAAGATTATAGACGATCTTGTAGATGGTGTTTGGTTGGACTCAGCTAAGATTGAAGATGATTTTGTAGATGCCAATAATCCTTGAGTTTCGTTGAATATACACTCAAAAGTGTTTTCTTGATTTTGACAATTGAAGTCTTGATTTTATAGATAAGTGTGTACAGCTTCTAATTTGATTTTGATGCTAACAGATTCATTAATTTTATATTTTGGTGAAGTCGTTTGAGTGCTGTGTTTTCCAGTTGGCAATAAGCAACTCAGCATTGTTTTGGGTTGTCTTCCATGCAATAACTCTGAAGGTGATTTACCATCTTTAACTGGAGCTGACCGATATGAAGATAAATATGTTAGTACTGGGTTTTCAACATTTTTGCCGGACATGATTTGTTTCTTAAACGACGTCTTGAATGTTCTTACGAATCGTTCAGCTTGGCCATTTGACGCCGGATGAAAAGGTGCTGTAGTTAAATGTTGAACATTATTAAATTCTTTGGACACAAATTGAAGTCCGTTGTCAGAGACTATAACGTCCGGCAATCCTTCAATAGAAAACATTTTCTTTAATGTAGAGATTGTTACCGATGATGTTGTCGAATTCATTTTCACAACGTAAGGAAAATGTGAGTATGCATCAACACAAATAAACCAATATGAATTGTGAAATGGGCCGGCGAAATCTATATGTATTCGTTGCCATGGTTGAGTAGCTTCTTGCCAGCAGCTATATTCTTTTTTAGGCATTGTAATCTCCATCAAACAAGTGGAACAGGTAGAAATCAAACATTCTATATCCTTATCCCAATTAGGCCACCAACAATAACGTCTGGCCAGCTGTTTTGTTTTAACCATACCCCAATGTCCTTCATGCAGAAGTTTTAAAACAAATTTGCGGTAGCATTCTGGAACGATAAACCTATTGAAATCGGTTTGCAGTATTACAACTCCATTTCACGTTGTTAGATTCTGCCGTCGTGCAAAATATGGTCTAATAGTGTCGTCAACGCTTTTAGGCCAACCATTATTTACAACCTGAAGTACTTTAAACAAAACGTTATCTTTCTCCGTACACTCAGCAACCTTCCTAGCATTAATAGGAAAATAAGATACCTCCTCAGCAGTATTTATTTCCAATGCTTCCATTGTCGAATTGTTCATCGGATGAGCAAGGTAATCTTGACAAAACATCTGCATTAGTATGTAAATTGGTGGCTTTATATTTAATGTCAAAACTATACCCAGGAAGAAATAATGTCCACCTTTGTAACCGTTGGGCAGAATGTACCGGAATGGGTTTACACGGTCTGAATATTGACACTAACGGTTTATGATCCGTTATTTAAATAAATTACCTTCCATATAAATAATCATGGAACTTTTTAATACCATACACAATCGACAAAGCTTCCCTCTCAATTTGGCTATAATGTCTTTGATGTGTATTTTTGATGCATGTGCAATCAGTCTTCCCGAGCCATCCGGATAAATGTGACAAATAACTGCTCCAATGCCAAATGATGACGCATCTGTGGCTAGAACCAGAGGAAGATTTTTATCGAAATGTGAAAGGGTAGTCACTTCTATAAGCTGTTGCTTTAACTGTTTAAACGCCTTTTCTTGTTCGTTGTTCCACACAAATGGAACACCGTTCCTACGTAATTTATTCAAAGGCTCAGCCACCGTTGAGAAGTTTTTGATAAATTTCATGTAATAAGTAACTTTCCCTAAGAACGCTTGAATGTTCATTGGCCTTGGTAAGTCTTTAATAGCTTTTATACCCGAATTCGATGGTTCCGCACCGTTTTTGCTAATTATTTTACCCAAGTATTCTATTGTTTCTTGCATAAAAATAAATTTTGAAACGTTGCATTTTAGACCAGCACTTTCAAGTTTAGTCAACAACTTGTTCAAGTTTTGCATATGTTCCTCATCCGATTTCCCAGTAACAACAATGTCATCAAGATAATTTACACAAGATGGTATGTCAGAAATATGCTGCTCTAGGAAACGTGGAAATATAGCTGGTGCACTTGAAACAGCAAAAGGTAGTCTTTGGTATTGAAAAAGACCTAAAGGTGTGTTTACTACAAGCAACTTTTTTGATTCCTCGTCCATTGGTACTTGAAAATATGCATCCGATAGATCAATTTTGGAATAACTAGTACCTCCTTGCAATTTATATAGAAGATTTTGAAATTTCGGAATCGGATATTGTTCCATATCTGTTTGCGGATTAATGGTCTGCTTAAAATCAGCACAAACTATAATTTTATTATTCGGTTTCTGTGCTATTACTATGGGCGATGCTCATGAGCTGTCCGTAACTGGCTTCCAAAGTCCCAGTTCTTCTAATCTTTTAGCCTCCAGAACATGAGGGCAACTGCTTCTTGTGTTCTTGATTGTGCTGAAAATTCTTATTGTTTCGTTTATTGCTTCCCTCACCCTTCTTTGATTTGTATTGAGGCTTTATAAAATTAACTTCACTTGAATTATTACCTTTTAATGTTGATAGGGATTTTTGGGCTGACTCATATGTTTCTGCTATTGAAACGACTTCGGACAACGATGGATTTTGTCTTTGTAGGGCTGCAGTTGTAACAGCTTCGCGTGCAGAATGCAAAATAATTGCATCGCGTATCATTTCGTCCACAAAATCGGTGTAGCAATTTGCATTTTTGCAATTAAATGCACAATTCCCTGCTAATCCTCGAAGTTCCTCTATCCAATTACTGTATGACTCACCACTATTCATATGACGATTGTCAGCTGCCAAAATATGAATTTTTGATTTGAAATATTCGTCTAATTTCTGGATAATTTCTTCAAATGTGTTTGTTTTCACTTTTTCTGCTCCAAACAGCTTTCCAACCAATTCCTATAATTCTGCTCCCATCCATGAAATGAACAAAGATCTCTTCTGATCGCTTTCCGTTTCTCCATAAGTCTTAAAATGTTACTGTAGCTGGGCGGTGTAAGTACTGAAATGTTGAGTATCCATATCGAATTTGGGATAAACAGGAGCATGTGTTTTATTAGTATTTCTATTTGGGTCAACGTTTTCGTTTAGAAACCCGCTGAAAAATGCTTGCTGTTGTTCTAGCAACTAACAGAGTTGCGCAAGTCCTGGGTCCATCCTCGTCGCACAATTTGTTGTGTTTTATAACTCTTAATTATAATACCTGGGTGTATTTAGTTCAACAGCATTTTATTTCATAAAATAAAGTATGACAAACAAATGGAAAAATATTCAACAAAAAATCAAAGCAATTATGATTTATAAAATTGAACATTCATAAATTGTTTATACCACAAGTTCTAACAAACTCTTCAGATTTTGACGTAGAATACGTCTTACCTTACGGTATGAGGAGTCATGTCAGGTTTTTATTGTTGTAATCTTTATTTCATTGAATTTGAGGAAACGGCTAAATGAATTTTTTAAAAATTTTTTTTGTAGGTAAATGAAGATATTATCTTTCGTTTGATATACATTTCATATTGGTTGATACATTTATAGTATTTTAATTTCTCAAATGAAAATTGTTTAAACACATACACTCAAACATATGTGTGGTGTTTGGTTGAGTGTTTTTGGTTGCCAACATTGCTTAGGAACATGTATCTAGTAAAAAGTGAAACGAACAGCAAGCTATTGTTGCTTGGCAACATGTATCTAGTAAAAAGTGAAACAAACAGTAAGCTAACGTAATAAAGCTTTTTTGCGAAAGCTTCAATAAAGCTGTTGTAACATTAATTTTGAATTGTAAAGCGTAAAGCTTTCACATAACGCTCGAATGCTAATGCGAAGACTCGATAAGGTAAACCTTTTTTAATATTAGGGCGGCCCTCTCAACATTCGCAGAACTTATTTCAATAAAAATATTAATTAAAATACATAAATTAAATTAAGTTTAAAAAAATTGAACATAATTTTTTTTTTAACGGACTTGAATCAAATGCCGTTGGTAAATATAAAAATTACAGCAGACAGTTGTCCGAGGCCTTCGGCCACGGACTGTCCCTGCAGGCTGTGTCAGAGACACGGCCATTAAGTTTAACGTAGAATACGCCAGCCGATAAGACAGAAAACATATATAACAATAAATGATAAATAATATAAGCAAATGAATTTATTGTTATATATGTTTTCTGTCTTATCGGATGGCGTATTCTACGTTAAACTTAATGGCCGTGTCTCTGACACAGCCTGCAGGGACAGTCCGTGGCCGAAGGCCTCGGACAACTGTCTGCTGTAATTCTTTTTTTAATATTTTGAAGTCTATTGCATTCATTCTTATGGGATGTCATTAACAAATATAGTGACGAAAATTTTTGTCCAGATCAGATTAAACCAGTATTTGGTTGAGTTATATTTTTTTTCTTTACCGGTATAAATTGTATAAGATTTTTCTTTGTCATTTTTAATATTGTTTTTTATTTTTTACCTACGTTCATACATGCCCCCGTGATAAGAGCGAACAATTACTATCGATTATGACCTGTAACGTGTGATCATGAATGTTTCGTGCAAATCGCGTGTGCTGTGCCCATCACCATTTATTATACATTTATATATGTGCATAATCGAAATCTTTAATGAACATACGTGGGACTTTTTAAATTATTTGTACTAATTGCAATTGTTCACACTGTACAGTTAGTCTCCTTTTGTTGTTTCTGTTTTAAATTTCATTTGTATTATAATTGAAAATATTTGAAAACTTGGGAAGTAGAAAAAAATTTGTAAAAATCGGCTAAGCTGCGAGTGGTGGTATGTGTTTCTTAACAAGTAATCGGGAGAGCGAAAGAACTGATTCATGTTATCCCCTAATAATATTTTATTGACTTCATATGCCTTAACGATTCACGGTCTCATTTACTCTCTCGTGTCATAATAACACATGGCACTACTTGCATGCTAGCTGATGATATGACATCCAAACTATAATTACCATATAATTAGTTATTCCCATGTATGACAACGTGTTTGAAGTGTGAAAGATGTAATTATTGTAAAGTTTTAATAATAAAATTTATTTTCAGGCCAAAATGTCTGAAAATTTTTTCGAAAGCGATTGTTCCCCAGACGACAGTGTTGAGGTTCTGAACTAGAATCCTTCCACAAATAAAAAATAAAAGGCCATTAATTGAAGAATCTGGTCCGGCCATTAAAAAAGTCTGTGTGAATTCGGTGTCTTATGCAAGAAAAATTATTTTCAACGACGAATTTTACACAGAAGTAGAAAAAATTAATTTGTAATTTACTAAATTGAAATTAAGTATATGCCATCGAGTAATAAAAGGGAGTGGTGAAGTGACTTCCAATTGCATTAAACATTTGCGAGTCAAACATAGTGAAGTTTTCAAAAAATATAAAAGTTATAAATGAAGTAGCCCTTAGGGCGGTAAAGTGCAAAATGAGTTTTGTAGTACAATTTTACACGCTATTATTGACTCTTCATTGCTCCTTTCCATTCTGGAAAAGAAATCCTTTTGGCTTCCAATAATTTTTGTACCACAGCAGATATCTTGTCTGGGTACCACAGAACCTTCCTTGGATATACATGTCATTGGCTAACGAATAATTTGAAACGCAAATCGGCATCTTTGGCATGCAGAACAATTTGCATTTGCCGATAATTCCTGAAAGCAACACTTTTGACGGTTAACGGTTTTGACCGTTACACACAATGGTTCCAAGATTACGGTGTAGGAATTAACTTTTTCAAAGATGATATTAATGACGATCCTTCTATCAAATTTAAAAAATGAGCAGGATGGTAATAACATAAACCAATTAATATGGAAGTACTCCTATGTAAAACTACTTGCAATGATAAAATATATTTGGTGTTGCTTTAATGTAGTTTTTTTTCGGTTTCGCAAACGCAACATATGCGAATGTATATAATGTTTATATTTTTAGACATTCGATAAATGCAACAACTTGTGGCAGAAGTGAAAATGGTCGAAATCTTCAGAAATAATTTAAGAAGACTTGGGATCAGCGTTGCTTTTGCCAGTTGCTACACGTTGGAACTTATGGTACGACGCGGTTCAGAAGCTACTGTGCTACGAAGAAAAGTTAAATAGTCAGAGTGATAAGCTGACTTTGCCACATTTTTCCACAGGAGACTTACAGTATCTGGAGATGTACAAATTGGTAATGTAACTAATTGATAAGGGGCTGGACTTTCTTCAAGGAGAAAACCACATAAATTATGGTACTACTACTATCGAATGCTTATATCAAATAAACTGTTTTATTTATTCATTGCTAAATATTGACCCAATCGACCTTTTAGAATATAACTTATTAGAAGCTTCTTAAAAAACCGCAAATTTTCCGTCTGTGTTGATGATGCAGAATCGACATCAAGAAATATACCAGCTGGTGTTCCACAAGGATCGGTTTTATCACCTACTTTGTATTCAATCTTCATTTCGGATTTTAAGATACCAACAAATCAGGATGTCGCCTTTTAAGCGGATGATTCGGCAATTTTAAGTACTGGAAAGTTCTCTAATGCTATTATTAAGAAAATGAAAAAAGCTTTGCTATTATCTCAAAAATATTTTGAAGAATGGAAGATAAAAGTCAACCAAAATAAAACACAGGCAATTATTTTCCCGTTCAATAAATCACCAAAGCGGGTACCTACGGACACTCTTGAAATTCAGGGATCAGTTCTTCCAGTACAAGATTCAATAAAATATCTTGGTGGTATTTTGGATAAAAAATAGAATTTCTCGAATCACATCACGACCACGCGAGACAAAGCGCTAAAATGTGGAAGATCACTTTTTCCATTACTTAATAGAAAATCTGCGCTCAATTTGAAAAACAAAATGATCATTTACAATATGTGCATTCGTCCTATTATGACATATGGTTGTCAGGTCTGGTTTCCAAGAACTGCTAAAACGAACCTTAAATAATTACAGGTTATACAGAACAAAAATTTAAAAATTATTCACAATCTAAATCGCATATACAGTACTGATCTGTTACATGAAAATTTCAACCACAAAGCCCTCGATATTTTTTTTTTGTTATTGGAACGAAGTTCCTTATCGCACGTTGCGGCCAAATGAAAAAAATTTAAACAACTTTTTAAACTACTTTATTACAACCCATTATTATCAACTATATTGGGTACTTTTGGTTTGGTTCGGTTTAAAGGGAAATTTTCTAAGTGGAGCCTGTGTATTACATATTGTAGTTTTGAACCGAATAAAAGGTAAATTTAGAAAAGCCAAAGTGCAAGACTGGCAAATCCATGAAATACAAGCCTGAGCATGGAATTAACGGTGTTTTCAATAAGAGCGCTACAAAAGTTTTTTTAAATAAAACAAAACCGGTTTTAGATACCAATGAAATTCTTTAATCCTATGAAACTGCGTTCGATGCGATTATGTATGGAACTCGATTTCTTTTGCATGGCGACCACGGCCACGCTTGCAGAAGTCCAGACGCTGAACCCAATTTTCGACGGTTTTCAAGCATAAATCGGCCGATACTGCTGCATTTTCACGTTCGATATTCGTACGAAGTTCTTCAATCGTCGCTGGCTTGTTGGCATAGACCATAGACTTGACGTAGGCCCACAGGAAATAATCTAACGGCGTCAAATCGCACGACCGAGGCGGCCAATCGACTGGGCCATTTCATGAGATAACACGTTCACCAAACTTGGTTTCCAATAAAGTGATTGTAGCATTCGCTGTGTGGCTTGTGGCGCCGTCCTGTTGGAACCACATGTCCTCCAAGTCCATATTATCCAATTGGGGCCAAAAATATTCGCTTAGCATTGAACGGTAGCGATTCGCATTCACAGTAATGTGCCGGTCTTGATCATCACGGAAGAAGTACGGCCCAATGACGCCGCCGGCCCATAAACCGCACCAAACCGTAATTTTTTCGGGATGCAATGATGACTCATGGATTACGTGTGGATTGCTGTCTGACCAATAACGTTTTGACGTAGAATACGTCTTACCTTACGGTATGAGGAGTCACTTCAGGTTTTTATTGTTGTAATCTTTATTTCATTGAATTTGAGGAAACGGCTAGATGAATTTTTTAAAAATTTTTTTTGTAGGTAAATGAAGATGTTATCTTTCGTTTGATATACATTTCATATTGGTTGATATCTTCATAATATTTAAATTTCTCAAATGAAAATTGTTTAAACACATACACTCAAACATATGTGTGGTGTTTGGTTGAGTGTTTTTGGTTGCTCAACATTGCTTAGGAACATGTATCTAGTAAAAAGTGAAACGAACAGCAAGCTAATGTTGCTTGGCAACAGGTATCTAGTAAAAAGTGAAACAAACAGTAAGCTAACGTAATAAAGCTTTTTTTGCGAAAGCTTCAATAAAGCTGTTGTAACATTAATTTTGAATTGTAAAGCGTAAAGCTTTCACACAACGCTCGAATGCTAATGCGAAGACTCGATAAGGTAAACCTTTTTTAATATTAGGGCAGCCCTCTCAACATTCCCAGAACTTATTTCAATAAAAATATTAATTAAAATACATAAATTAAATTAAGTTTAAAAAAACTGAACATAATATTTTTTTTTTAAACAGACTTGAATCAAATGCCGTTGCTAAACAAAAAATTACAGCAGACAGTTGTCCGAGGCCTTCGGACACGGACTGTCCCTGCAGGCTGTGTCAGGGACACGGCCATTAAGTTTAACGTAGAATACGCCATCCGATAAGACAGAAAACATATATAACAATAAATGGTAAATAATATAAGCAAATGAATTTATTGTTATATATGTTTTCTGTCTTATCGGATGGCGTGTTCTACGTTAAACTTAATGGCCGTGTCTCTGACACAGCCTGCAGGGACAGTCCGTGGCCGAAGGCCTCGGACGACTGTCTGCTGTTTTTTTTTTCATATTGACGAAGCCATTCAGCCAGAAATGAGCCTCGTCGCTGAAGATGATTTTCCGATGAAAATCCGAATCATTTTCAAGTTGTTGCTCAGCCCAATTCACGAACATACGACGCTAATGGTGGTCAAGCGGCTTCAGTTCTTGCGTCAATTTGATCTTGTAAGGATGTAGGCCAAGATCTTTTTGCAAAATTCGCCACAACGACGTCACAAAGATGCCCAACGCTTGAGAACGACGTGTGAGAGACACATTTGGGCTTTCTTGAACTGAAGCCTCAGCGGCAGCAATATTCTCGACACTACGGGCACTTTTTTGTCTCACTGGCACGGGAACATTTTGTACTGTGCCTGTGGATTCAAATGTTTCCACTAGACGCTCAATTGTTGATCTGGTAGGACGATTATGACGACCATAAATTGGACGTAGCGCTCTTAAAGTTGAGGCCACTGACTCCAAATTTCGGAAGTAAATTTTAATAATTTCGACTCGTTGTTGGCTCGTATATCTTTCCATGATGAAATGGCAAACCTTACTGAAGAAAAATGTCAAAAGAGCGGGAAAAAATATGGCGTCGTTTGCTGTCCCTATGGATTTACTTTTGTAGCGTCTCTGTTGAAAAACCTTTTACATTTGGCAGCACACTTACTCTTACACTCTTACCTTTGGTTTGGTTTGTGGGTAGACATTACTACGTGGAGCCTGTTTATTACACATTGTAGTTTTGAACCGAATAAATTGTAAATTTAGAAAAGCCAAAGTGCAAGAAGTAGAAAAAATAATATTTTCTTACATAAATGAGTTTTCTTAAGAAAAGTAAATTTTCTCAAAAACAGTACCTATTCATTTCTTAAAAAACTGCCTTTCTTTAAAGAAATACAAAATAACAAAATAACTTTTTTTGAGATAAGAACCTACACCTAAATTGTAACTGTTCATGAAAAAAGACCATAAAAAAATTCCCCTTTCTTAAAAAAACCTTTTCTTAAAAAAAAATACCTTCTCTTAAAAAAATACATTTTCTTACAAAAATTGCGTTTCTTAAAAGTACCTTTTCTTAAAAATAAAATAACACCTTTTATTTTCTTCAGATAAGTAGCCTTTCTGAAAATACATAAATTTTCATAAAAAAATAACCGTTTCATAAAAAGAATAACACTTATTTACAAAGTACCTCTTCTTAAAAAAAGTACTTCTTTGAAAAAAAAATTCATACTCTTAGGCTTTTTAGTACAGAAAGTACTTCTTATTAAAAATGGTACCTTTTCTTTAAAAAAAACATTTGCTTTTAATAAAAGAAGTGCCTCTCATTAAAGAAAGGAACATATTGTTCTAAAACATTTCTTGACACAAAACCTTCAAAGTATGTAACTGTTCCAAATTTATGTTTTTAAGATAATACACGATTCTTAAATATTGTCTTCTAACACGATTCAAAATCATTCAATGTTCTTAAAAAGGCTCAATAAATTAATTAAATTAAATTAAAGAAAGGAACTTTTCGGGTAAATATAATACATATTCTTACAAAAAGGACCTAAAAATAAACTTTTTTTTTAAAAAAATACATTCAATAAATAAAAAATTTCTTAAAAAAATTTATAATTTTACAAAAAGTATATTTTCTTACAGATCCATTTAAATTATAGTATTTTTCAAAACAGACGCCTTAGGCGTGTTGGAACTAACTAGTACATACTATATAGCGAAATGAACTTCGTTCCAACCGCGTGTCCCATGACACCTCTTTTAATTTTTGTTTTGTTTTTGTTTACTATAAAATTCATAATGGGTTAAAGCATCAAGAAATGGCTGTGACAGCCACCAAATTCAAGTTGTTAGTTGCTACGACAAGTAGTTATTAGGTACAACAGAAGTTGTTTTTAAATTTTTCGCTTACCCAACAAATACAATAGTCACCACTACAGGATAATTTGATTGCTAGATCTAAAACTCGGTTGGCAGATCACATTTATTTCTTGTTTCTGTGGTTTCAACTAAATATTTCAATTATTGCAACTAAAACTGATTTATAAACCAATTGATATATAAAACCAATTAAGAACACATTTATTGGTGATCACAACTGAATAATGTGATAGTCAAAGGAACCGCCAAATTTTATTTGGTTGTAAATTTAATTGTGACAAGGAATCTCTTCTCTGTATGTGAACGGTGGCAGTTGTCCACAGCTCTATATCTCCGGAGTCGAAAAAAAGTCCTCCTATTTTTAAATTTTAGTGCACTTATATTCCCACACTTATAAATTTCTACACTTGCTATCTACCAAACCATTTACAATTAAAATTATTCCCTTGTTTTACTTGCGGTTTGTTTTCAAACGATTTCTACTTGAGGGTTTTTCAGGTCAAAATTATTTGTTGACTGCTATTACAATGTGCACAGAAAAATATGTTATTTAAATCAAAAAGCATCAAAGTTCATAAATCAGATGCAAAACGTAAACAACCTCATATTTTATATTAAAGTGTTCCCCTCAACCATCTGACCCAACAACTGCTCTGAACAACTTCCAAAAAAGAAAGAGGGTCCACAGCCAAATAATTTCTTGAAATGTTTTAGAAAAACATTTCGCAAAAAGAAGGCGAAGAACAAAACGAAGAAGTTAAATATAAAACGATTATGGCAACAAAGCAAGACAATGGCGTTATTTTTAAGTACAAAAACTTTTACCCCCAGGTAGTCATCAATTGCGTTGGTTCAGTGCATCCATCGTATGAGTGTTCGAAGTCAATCTGGGAATTTGATATTAATCATACGTCAGGCAGTCATCATGAAGGGATTGAAATTTTCAGCGATTTTCAAGACGCAAAAAAGTGCTTATTAAAACAGAGGCAGTTCTATAACATTATCAAATCCGAGCAAACTATCTAGTTCTCAATATGATCAATTGTATAACAATGAGCTAATACTATTGTTTTTGAAGTACATAAAGCAGTGTCTGACCCGTCAAATATTTTATTGTCCATAAAGTATTTCCATAATCAAAACTCCCACGGTCTATGTAAGTGGTGTTTAGGGCCACTTTTGAACCGGATATAAACTCCATTTCGTATATACGGTTACAAAAATGGGACTAGAGATTCAGAGAACTGACCATTGACAGATCTAAATCAGGAACCAAATCGACAGATTCACACGTTGAGAACACTTGTCTGGATTTGACAACACTCTTCTGGGAACACTTGTCTTACACTAAAAACAATCATCTTTGCTTGAGATACTCCCTAGATGGATCGCAGACTGGTCGTTTAATAATAATACAGAAGTTAGTGTGTTTCACATTGAGTGATTCGATTGGGCAGGTCAGGCTTGGATATCAGGGTCCAAACTCGATATGAAGATTTATACTTAGGTAGGGACAGCTCAGGCTCGGTATGGAAAAATAAAGTCGACTGTCGAGGAATGGATTAATACAAGAGAATATTCAGCCAAAGGCGCTATAGAGGAGGAGACAACCAAAGACGCTATGATATATCTGCTATGATAGTCTGCCTAATCCATTATGGTGACATAGCTAATCGAACACGCTTTGATGAAATTCTCAGCCTAAGCGGCTGTGTTGGAATTGGTTACTGAAGCCGTCATACTCATCAATGTGTATTCTGGCTGCATAATTATGAATGATAATTGTAGAGAAGCCCTCATTCTTGTGTGGTCATTAAAATATGTTTTGGCTGTTGTTGGCTGGAGCCAACTGCATTAGGTGTGTAATTTTCACCGGTCAAGCCACTACTTAAAAGATTCTTTTCCTTTTGAAACCTTGTAGAAGTTTTTTTTTCTAATTTGATGACCGCAAACGTAGCAAAATAAATCAATATTTTCACACTGCTTATTGAAATTGTCAGTTGCCAATTTTGTGTGCGAATTATGCTGTAGCACTTTCTCTATAACTTTCACCGCTGAGCTCTCGTTGACTTCGCTCTGTGTAATCCCGCGATGTGAGCGTCGTGTCGTGTCGTATTGTGTGCTGCGTCCCTGGTTGCGAGTGCTGAGCTTACTGCTTTGCCTGCGCTGCTGCGGTCGGTGAGATACCATAGTATCTCAATGTTGAAGTAAACGGTACTAAAAATCATGCCTAGGAAGTTTATGTTTTCTAGAAAGTTGTTTATTGAGATCTTAGATACATTTTTGTCGTTGATTGTTTCCTTGCATTTTGAACGGTTTGCTACCTATGGGCCAGAACAGGGGGAAAGAGGACCTTTAATATGAAGTTTTTTTGATTTCATATGATCACAATTGTTATGCCAAGAGCTACAACTTTCTCTCAGAGTGTAAATCAAAATTCCGAACAGTTTGCAAGATATGAGCTTGACAAAATGATCACCTTTAATAACACAATTTGTCTTTGAGGCCTTGAGAGTTAATCCATTGGCCTCTGCCCAATTTTCAATTCTACTTAAATCATCATTCAATAATTTTGCGTTATTTTCCAAGTCGGATTTTGTAGAACCAATGTGCACCTGTATATCATCTGCATAAATGTGAATATTACAGTTGACAATTCATGAAGGAAGAATATTACTGTACAGCTGTGGTCCGATGCGGAACGATGTTGTAAACCCCTGGAAACATTCAGTGATTTTTACTGCTGTGTACCAATGACTATAAACTGTGATCTAGATGACAGATACGATTTAATAAGATTTGTCGATTGAATTGAAAGATTAAAAAAGTTTTTATGTTTTATACACCGAATGTCGTGAACGACATTGTAAAAGGCCTAAGACTGATCTAGAAGTACTAAAATCGATATTCGTTTGTTATCTTTATTTTTCATTAAGTCTTCGGAAACTTTTTGTAATGCAGTCACACAGCTATGATCAGGTCTGAAACCAGATTATTTTGACAAAATTTGACAAAAATTTGCAATGTATTACGGGTTTAACCAAATTTCTGCTTTCCACTGCAATAGTCAGTTGGCAATTTAAGTAGCGTTCACAATGGCAGCAACGAATTTGTAATTCAAGCCTTCTCGTTCCCATTCACAGTATTGCATATAATGCCCTCTCATGTTTTTCGTGAAATTGGAATTCAAATTTGTCATAGAAGTAGGTTCTACTTCTACTTCAAATTGGAATTTGTTCGAATCAGTTTATTCTACTGACCGCTAGGGGCGCTCTACTTCGAATTTTGTTTTAAAACTTGAAAGTATGAATGAAAATGTAAACATTTTGTATCAAAACAAACATTTTAATAAATAATATTATCTGTAGAATCTGCCAATAACAATAATTTCACATATAATTATAATTTTTTATTACCTAGAATACAACACTGTCGCTGGCTTTCGAACAAATCAGCTGATGCAAATGTGAAATGTGTAGTTGTTTGTATTAAGTGTAGTTCGCGCCAATTTTATTAATAAACAAAAGAAAAAAGTTTAAAAAAAGCTGACATTTTCAGGTTTATCGAAACCGTCCAAGGCCATGACATATTATGGAACATAAGTTTCTAAACATTTCCATAGAAAAATTTGAAAACATTTCTTAAGAAAAATTTGAAAATATTTCAATAGGAAAATTTTAAAATATTTCTATAGAAAAATTTTAAAACTTTTCTATAGCAAAATTTTAAAACTTTTCTATAGAAAAATTTGAGAATATTTCTATAGAAAAATTTGAGAAGATTTCTATAGAAAAATTTGAAAACATTTCTATAGAACAATTTTAAAACAATTCTATAGAAAAATTTTAAAAGATTTCTATAAAATTTTACAATTTTTCTATAGAAAAATTTTAAAACATTTCTATAGAACAATTTGACAACTTTTCTATAGAAAAATTTTAAAACTCTTCTATAGAAAAATTTGAAAAGTTTTCTAGAGAAAAAACACTTAATACTTTTTGCTCCGGGTAGTGGTACAAATCTGAGGTCCGTGTCTCACATTTAATTTTTCTATTTTTTACTGTTTGCTTTTTCGTTTGTATTGCAATTCTCCATGGTTTTCTATCCCCAAATATGTATACTGCTGTATAATGTAAACAATGTTGCCAGTCAGCTGTTTTTTCGAACTTATTCGAACAAATTTGTTGCTTGCATTGTGAACGCCTGTTGAATTTGTTGCTATCATTGTGAACGAGCCTTTACACGGAATCGTTTTAAATATTTTCTAAAATGCCTGCAAGTTGCATTTATTTAAGATGATGTAGCTGCAACAGCTGACTCCATTATTTTTCATTTGGTGTAGTATCAATACTGACAAAATCAAATCTCCTATGAATATTTCTATTATTGTTATGTTATGGTTAACCTTAACCATATTGATGAAGAAAAACAGTAACAAAATGTCCGTGATGTTGTACCTTCTTTTAATGTGCTTTGAATACATGGATTCTCGTTGCTTAAACCAACAAATCTTCCATGAATAACTCACTCCTCTTTATACTTAATTTTTCTGTTTGCTAGGGTGTCCAATTAACTGAACTTTTGGTTTTAGCCGGTTTGTTTCTATATTTTTTTTAATCAAATTTATTACATGCGATTAACAACAATAAAAGTACGCAAAGAAGTACAAAATCAAATTATATATTAATTGGGAATAAGAGAAACAAATAAACAATCAAATTTAATTAAAACAGTCTAATGTGTTTAACTTCTTTTTTAATTATAATATAAATAACATAACAACTGTTTGAGATTTTTTTGCAAATCGCTCCGATATGAAATTAAATTGTGCAACAATAAGAATTTCAAATAGCTTTTTTGTAAACAATGTTTTTAATTTTTGGAGTTTTCCAAATGTTTTGGATTTTCTGAGAAATTTTCATATATGTGGCGGATATTAGTTTTAGTCAATTTTAAGGACCTAGCCCTATTTCAATGCCCTTCAAATTTTTTCTAAAATTTCTCTATAATATTTACTATAATATATGTGAATATTGAAGTGTGCAAATTTTCCAAACTTTTTTAAATTATCTGAGAAATTTTCATACATATGGCGGATATTGGTGTTCGTGGATTTTAAGGAATAGTCCTATTTCAATGTCCTTGAAATTTTTTCTAAAATTTATGCCTACTATTTGCAATAAAATATGTGAATATGAAAGTATGAAAATTTGCAAAACTTTTTTAATTTTCTGAGACATATGGCGGATATTAGGTTTCACCGATTTTAAGGACCTAGTCCTGTTTCAATGGTCTTCGAATTATTTTGAAATTTCTCCTTAGTATTTGCAATAAAATATGTGAATTTGAAAGAGTGAAAATTTTCAAAACTTTTTTAATTTTCTGAGAAATTTTCTCGTCAAAAAAATATAAGGCCACTGCCTCGGATAAATCAAACACTTATAAATTTCTTGAAATTAAATTGTAACACTTTATTGAAATAACTTTTTCTAATTACTGAACTTAATCGACTTTATCTAAACTCGTCCCGAACTCAACTAACTGCCACTTCTGCTTGTTGTCCACTTTACGTCTCGATTCTTTGGCAGCGACGCGATCGCTGGTTGCCGCCTGGTGTATGAGACCAACCATGGCCTTGGTTTCCCACAGGTGCATTCACTGAATACAAATGGGAATGTCTCGCGTTACATCCCATTGCGAAATCGAAATGTGTCGATACAGCGGCACGTGTAATAGGCAGCCATGGGGTGGTTGCGCTGTGGTCGATCATGGGAACGTTGAGTTCATTGTGAAATACAAATCTGCTGACACTGCGGCACGTGTAGTGGGCAACAGTGGGAACGTCGCGGCTAGTGCGACAGGTGTGTGTTAACTCCTCCCCCTTCAAAGATCTGCGTCCCGCAGATTAGGATTTGGGGAGACGTCCGTCCCCCTTAGGTAAATTACGGGAACTCTGCTGTAGTATGGACAGCTTCAGCTCAGGAAGTTTTTTCCCAGTTGTTAACTTCCTCCAAATTATAAAGATGAAGGCCATCAGCAAAAGTAGGCCTAGGGCTTCAGACGTTGCGAACCATGTAGTTTTATCTTTCAGGTAACCCAAAAGTTGTATATTTCCAGAAGACATCTGATGGACGAGATTGAGGTTCACTGCCAGGCTTTTGTTGGCTATGGTAGTAAGCACGGATGGGAGAACCTGTACACCTGAACTGCGTGTACTCCAATAGGTTTGGTTACTGATTGTAATTGTTTCATTCTCCAGCTGCAGGATAAATGAACCATTAAAATAATTAGCTGTTTCGCCTGACCATACGCTGCTGTTGAAGTTATCCAGAAAAATTATGTCTTCCTTGAGTACTTCAACCGTTGATTCCGCACAGGTTATATAGCGACAACTGGTTTGACCACCTTTGAGTAGACGTGGTAGGCAGTCTTCTTCAGGTAGTAGATCAAGTACCTCCTTTTTACAGACCATGGCGGTGGAGAGATGAAGGCAACTATCCTTGATGCCATACGTTTCTTGTTTGTTGATCAGAATTGTCTTGTACTCCAAGTCCACCCGTTGTCCATTTTTCAATATGGCTCGAGTGATTAGATGGTTGAATCTTGTTTGTGCCACTTTTGGCATGGAGAGCACATAGAGAAGACGAGTACCATTTGTATAAATTGATGGTTCGCTGTATTCAACGGCTTCGATGACGTTACTGTAAGGAAGTACTTCTATTTCGCTTATTAGCTGATTTATTTCTTCTTTGTCCAGTAGGTTGCTGTTAACTACTCCGGCTTTGGCCATCTGGCAGGCTCGAACCAATTCGTTTACGTTATCTTTTAGAATCAGTACCTTATGCTGTATCTCCTGTGAAAACTTTGCCAAGTGGTGGTTTCCCAAGACATCATTTGTTGCCGTTACGATACCGTTGACGACCTGCAATAACTCTTGAGTTTTCTTAAAAGTTTCGGAATTTACCTTGTATTGTAAGTTATTATTGGCCACTAGTGAATCTTGGCTTCGCAAGACTTCATCCCAATCTGTAGCATCAGGTGAGCCAGCTATCCATTTCCAAGCCGATCCAATCCAGTTTATTGAGCGCCTTGGTCTTCTGTCCTTTGGGCCCTTCAGCTCGTTGAGTTGAGTGCGAATTTTTTGCAACTGAAAAGCGATAACGTCCTTGATACCATTGGTCTCATTCATCTTAATGGCTTCATCTTCTAAGCGGTCCAAAATTTTCTCGTAGCGTGACAAGTCGACCACGTGGATTAGTTTGAAGTATCCGTTGACTATCCAACCATACCCATCACGAACAGTAAGAACAGGGGAGTCCAGATTGAATGCGACGTATGCTTGTGCGACTGCACAGAGGCAGATTCTATAAATTATATTACAGGTTTATTAGCTTAACTCTATTTTATTTGCCAAATGTTTTTTTTTTTTTTTTTTTTTTTTTTTTTTTTTTTTTATTAAATTTTGACTACAGTAATTATTTTAAGATTATTACTTATCAGGGTAAATTTGAACCTTAAAAAAACATAATAATTCTAAGGTTAGTATTTATAAGAGTGAATCGAACATTATAAAATTTAATTTTTTTCTCAAGTTTGATCTTGGTAATTATTCTAGGGTTAGTATTTATCAGATTAAATCGAACATTATAAAATTTTATTTTCCCTTCCAAGATTCAGTTTGATCAATGTGATTATCCTAAGGGTAATATTTATCAGGGTTACTAAAGAAGAGTGTTTGTATAATTAAATTTAAAGCATTTTGAAGTATTTGTGCCGAAATTTCAACAATGTATATCTTATCCTATAGTAGCAATCTAAGTTTAGAAATTATCACTAAATTTCTAATATTATATCTAGTGAGAAGAGTTCGGGAGGATAAGACTGAAGATATTCTAACCGGACCCAGTAAGTGATTTTAGGAGTGGAAATTTTTCTTATATAGCACTGGTCATTACCAGTGTAATTTAGCATTTTCGTTGAGCAAGTCATTGTGAATTGCTAGATTAGTATTCTTGATATTATTCAAGTGTTGGTATTTTAATAGTCATCTTATTAATCCATTGAAAAACCCCATAGGCCTTTTGTACATTTTGAACATTCGGAATGCAGGCGTCGACTCAGATGACATTGGAAGGCTCATGTTAGTCCCTTTTAGCCATAAGCATTAATGATTGCGAATGGCCTACTCATGGCACGAGTGACTTCACTGTCAATTAAAGCTATAGTCCCACGGAGGAGTTGAACCACTTCGATTGTTGTCGCTCGGACCACCGAGTGAACTGGAATTGAACCAATACGACCTGTCGAATACAAAAAAAAAATTTTGTACCCAGACCGCTGGGGCTTAGAGATCTATGCATGAGCCTTTTACCTCTTGACCAATGTTTCTGTTATGTGTTAGATTTCTCTAGACATTTTTGATGTCTGATTTGTGGAACTTTTTTCCACTTTGTGTGACAATAGTCGCAATTCTGTTCTCAGCAACAGCTTCTTTTTTATAGAGGGGTTTCTGTTTGCTTTTGATCTGTTTGTTGGCGATGAATAGTTCATCACCACTATTGAAGTTGCGTGGGGGCGAGCGAGTTTTGTTATTCCTGGCATTTCTAGTTTCCTGTTCGTGCATTAGAAGTGCCTTAATGTTTTCATTCGTGTGTTCGCTAAAGTTTACTAACTCCTGATAGTTTATTCTAGCACATCTGTTCAGGAAAACGTCAGCGGGTTTCCGCCTTATCACCGAATGTATAGTGTTATTGTACCTATCCACTGCTATTGCAATACGCTCCTGGGGTGTTAATCTGGGGAGTTCAACGGAAAGGCAGCGATATATTTCGATCAAGGTAGAGTGAAGTCTCTCCACCTGGCCATTGGCCTCGCTTCGCTGCGTTGGCGTTTGATAAATCTCTATTCCCAAGGAGCGGATGTAGTTAAGTACAAGTGGTGTTAAAAATCCACGCTCGTTGTCCATGACCAGAGCCCGTGGCACCGAGAAATAGTGCAGCGCAACCATTAATTTCGTACGCAAATGAGTAGATGATTTATTTTTTATCGGAAATAATTTAGCAAATTTTGAAAATTTGTCAATGCAGCTTAAATATTTCTGTCGCTCCATTTCGAAGATGTCTATATGAAGGATTTCACACGGATAATTAGGAATAGGAGATGGCTGCATATATGGCTTCGAAGGATGTCTATCATACTTATTCAGTCGACATGTTTCACATTGCTTGTTATATTCCCTAATCTGTCTAGACATGGCTGGGAAATAAAATTTTTCAAGAATCTGTTCCCTATTTTCACGAGCGTTACGATGAGCGCGTCTGTGCTCTAGCTCAATTATGCTGAATACTCTATCAGCAATCGTTACATCCTCTACCAGACGTTGGGTGATCCTGACTCTGTACTTATTGAAGTTATTGACGTAAGCATTTTGCAGATTACAAAGTGAGCATTCTGGAATTTTGATGCCATTAACAACATTTGGATTCAAGGTTTTTTGAGAACAGACACAAGGGCCTCGCAACTCAATACTGGCATTGTTATAAAGAACCTTTTGTATCCCTGATGAGGTTCCTCGCTGCACTCGAAACTCGCCCCCTCTTTAAAAATTATCTGGTTCCTAAATACATTAATCGGTGTTTCCACGTGTGGTATAAGATCCGAACCGTCTTGCTCAGCAGAATGCATAGTGCATTCTGATGCAGTATCCGTTACGGATGCCGCGTCAGTTACAGTACACGGCGGTTGAGCGATGATTGAGTCTGTGAGTGCGTTCACTTCCGTCTTAAGACGGGAGAGTGCATCGGCGACCACATTTGTCTTACCCGGCTTGTAGATTAATTCACAGTTGTACTCCTCTATTCGGGCTTTCCACCGTTTGAGTTTGGCGTTGTAATTGCGATTACTCATGGAAAATGTCAGCGGTTGGTGATCAGTGTAAATTCTTACCTTCCTCGCACCATATAAGTAGGATCGTAGATTATCTAGTGCCCAAACGATGGCCAGGAGCTCCTTCTCATTGGTGGCGTAGTTTTCCTCAGCCTTATTGAGAGATCGGGATATATAAGCAATGGGTTTGTCCTCGCCTATGGATCCTTGTGATAACACTGCCCCAATGGCGTAGTTCGATGCATCCGTAGTCAAGTTAAATGGTTTCGTGAAATCGGGAAAGGCTAGGACATCGGCGGACACCAAAAGTTGCTTTAAATCGCGAAAGGCTTCCAGGGCATCTTCGTCAAGTTCAATTCTTACCCTCCTTGACGCGTTTGCCCGTATCCGTGCATTCTCGCCCCTAGTGAGATTAGTTAACGGCTTAGCGATCTTGGCGTAATCCCTGATGAATTTCCTATAGTATGAAGTCATACCAAGGAAACTCTTTAGATCCTTCAAATTTTCCGGAGGTAATATAATTTGTATGGCTTCCACCTTGTTCGAGTTAGCGCGTACTCCATCAGGAGTGATTACATAGCCCAGGAACTCAACTTCTTTGCCAAAAAAACATGTTTTCTCCAAATTTACCTTCAGATTTGCTTCCAATAGTCTTGAGAAAACCCTCTCAATGTTTTCCAAATGTTCGTCAGGGTCCTTTCCAAATACAATAACGTCGTCAATGTAGACGTAACAAATTTTTCCAATGTAAGGTTTAAGGACGTCGTCTATCATCCTCTGAAAAATGGCTGGCGCATTTTTCAAGCCAAAGGGCAAACGTAGGAATTCGTATTTCCCATTCATTGTTGAGAACGCCGTTTTAGGGATGTCTGAGTTCCTCATTGGTATTTGATGGAACCCGGACGTAAGATCTATTGTCGTATAGTAGTTGGCTTGGCCAAGGCTACAGAGAGTCGCGTTTATATCGGGAATGGGGTAAGTGTCAGCGATTGTAACTGCATTCAGTCGTTTGTAGTCGATTACCATCCGGTACTGTTTTTCCCCATTCGCCTTTGGTTTCTTGGGCACCACCCATATTGGCGAATTATAGGGACTTTTCGAAGGTCGTATAACTCCCTCTTCGAGCAACTCATTTACCTGTCTTTCAACCTCATCCCTCATACACGCTGGGTACGGGTAACTTTTGCTGTAAATTGGTTCAGAAGTTGAAGTTTTTATTTCCGCGCGTATATTAGTATCGACAAGCTCGTTGCCATTCAGGGGTTTAAAGAGTTCCGAATATTTTTGTAGTAGCAGATTAACCTTTTCGTGAGTTCCAGGAGGCAGGTCTTTACCCAATGTAAAATTAACATCAGAGGATGTGCGAGCCTTGAGCGGAATTTTATAGCCCTCAATTTCAAGCAGGTTGTTCTTTCTATCGATTATAGCACCCAATTGTCTTAGTGTATCATCCCCAATGATGCCACAAAAACCACGTAATGTTGGTAACACGAAAAATTCGAATTTCGTTAACTTCCCAATATTATCAAATAGTTTCAGTTCCACTTTAGTCCTTATTGGCACAGTACCCCCAACGGATGCTACATTAAATAATTTTTCCACCGGAGTTGATTTTACGGCGATATCCTGTCTAATGAAATTTTTATTTGCCCCCGTGTCTATTAAGAAATCTAATACTCGACCATCTGGCAACGTATATTCTAGGTATGGTACGCTAGATGGCCGGAGTCCAGAAAATCCTCAGGTTTTTCGTCATTTACCGGCTCCTGGTCAGCATCCTGTTCTGCGCTCTCTTCCGGCAATGTGTGAAACACCCTTTGCTGTTTGCGTGGTAGGTTTTCGGATTTTGCAGCACGTTTGAAGGGGTTGGGTCGGTTAATGTAATTTACGTTGCGTGTTTGAACAGAAGGGTCAACCTCCATTCTTTCAACTGGCGGACGCGAGGTGAATTTTTGGTTTTCACCTCGTCCGGAAGGACTATCGTTTTTCAAGTATTGTGGGCGATGTTCTTGGGCACGCCAAGTAGGTTTAGGTGGCAATTGTGGAGGCTTGTACCTGTTTTGGAAATGATGTGCGCCGGGCAAATTATTAACGGGCACCGCAACGCGATTGTTTGCCGTGGAAAGGTGAATCGAGTTATTCCGAAAATCGACATTTTGAATTTCTAAGCATGCCGAGTACGCTTCTGGCAATGTTCTGGGACGCTGAATGAGCAGCATCCTCGACATATCTCCATTGAGACCACGTATGAAAACGTCTAAAGCCCGGTTACGATATGTTTCAACGAGAACTTTTACTGTTTCGTCCGTGTAGGACTCAGTTTTGATTTTATTAATAATAAGCGAAAACTGATGATTTACTTTCGCATAAAACTCATCGACCCTCGATCCTCTTTGATGAAGTTGATGTAGCTGATGTTCGAGTGTACGGATATCTCTCTTGTCCGCATAGTGCAAAGAGAGACACTCTTTGATTTTTGACCAATTGCTGTCAAAAATGTTGTAGGAAATTAATGCCGAATCGGCAGCACCCCGCACCTTTTGTCTAATGTGTTGTAAAATTGCTCGATATAAGGGTTTACCCTTCATTATTTCAAAATCCGAGAGAATGATCTCTACCGAGTGCACCCAGGACACATATTGTACTGGGTTTCCGTCGAAAACTTGCAACTCCTTGACACAGTCAGGGAGTCGGCTAATGTCCTTTATATCAGCTTCAGTTGTGGGGGCCTGTGCCACCACTTCTTCCGGCGTTTCCCTGTGACTATTATCGGCAGATGCGGTTAACCTGGAGCTTAGTGAATCCAGATGTGACACTCGCCTTTCAAGGCTGTTCATTTTTTCCAGCAGGGCATTTACTGCGCCTGTTAGATTAGTAACAGTAACACGCATATCTTCCATTTCGATTTACAAATAAAAAAAAAAATTTTCCTGTTTTACTTACACAGAAATCAAACACAATCTCATCAGTGTCTGTCAAAGGCTTCTCGATTGCAAACTCAATCACAATATTTTATCGTAGTTATCTTTAAATTGATTGAATTCCTCAATCTATTATAGTCACTTTACTGTTTCAAAGAAAATATTAATTTCTTGTTTTATTCTTTAATTTGAATCTAAACTTGAATTTTCCCAATTTTATTTTCGATTCTTCGTAAATTATTTTAATTTATCCTAGCATTCACTAGATTTATTCGTTTATCTTGTTTTATTTTTTAATTTAAAATTTTTGTTACTTAATTTGAAATCGAGTTTTTTTCCTCGATGCAATATTTCATTCTTGATTTCCCGTAAAGGATTTTTCCAAACAGTTAATTATCCACTCCACAGGACTTTTCCTTTTATCACTACTGGGTCCCTGCTCGGGCGCCAGTTAACAATTTTCTTATTGTCTCGTCAAAAAAATATAAGGCCACTGCCTCGGATAAATCAAACACTTATAAATTTCTTGAAATTAAATTGTAACACTTTATTGAAATAACTTTTTCTAATTACTGAACTTAATCGACTTTATCTAAACTCGTCCCGAACTCAACTAACTGCCACTTCTGCTTGTTGTCCACTTTACGTCTCGATTCTTTGGCAGCGACGCGATCGCTGGTTGCCGCCTGGTGTATGAGACCAACCATGGCCTTGGTTTCCCACAGGTGCATTCACTGAATACAAATGGGAATGTCTCGCGTTACATCCCGTTGCGAAATCGAAATGTGTCGATACAGCGGCACGTGTAATAGGCAGCCATGGGGTGGTTGCGCTGTGGTCGATCATGGGAACGTTGAGTTCATTGTGAAATACAAATCTGCTGACACTGCGGCACGTGTAGTGGGCAACAGTGGGAACGTCGCGGCTAGTGCGACAGGTGTGTGTTAACTTGGCGGATATTAGGTTTCGTCGATTTTAAGGACCTAGTCCTGTTTCAATGGTCTTCGGAATTTTTAAAAAATTTATCCTTAGTATTTGCAACAAAGTGTGTGACTATTAAAGTCTGAACATTTTCCAAACTTTTTTTAATTTTCTGAGAATTTTCACATATAAAGCGGTTATTGATTTTTATCGATTTTAAGGATCAAGTCCTGTTTCAATGTCCTTGACAGTTTTTATAAAACTATTCCTTAATATCTGCAACAATATGTGTGAATATTAAAGTGTGAAAAATTTCTAAAATTTTTAAAATTTTCTGAGAGTTTTCATACATTTGGCGAGAATTGGCTTTCGTGGATTTTAAGGACCTAGTCCTTCTTCAATGTCCTTAACATTTTTTTTTAAACTGTTTTATCGTTAATACTAAAAACGTGTATGGGAATAAAAGTGGGAACCTGTTCGTTAAAAATATCATACAATTTAATGTATAAAGGTTTTAATGGCATAGATAGTGCAAGATAATTGCATTTAAAGGACCTTGTATCCTTTCGATATCTTAAATTTTTATTTTGAAAATTAAGACCTTCGTGCAATGAAATTTATATGTTTGGTGTGATTTAAATACAATAACATTTGAAGGTGGGCCAACTGCACACTACCATATACTACTGTGAAGTTAGTCCACGATCGAAATGTGTGGGCTACGATGGTGGGCTAACTTCACGCAGTATCACAGTTTGTGGTCGTTGGTACACAGCAGTCAAAATCACTGAATGTTTCCAGGGTTTACAACATGGTTCCATACTAAACACCGCTTTCCGGTTTGCTCGAAAAATCTTACTTACTTACTTATCTGGTCTCGGACAAACAAAGATAACATAAAGGGTGTTTTTTCAAGCCCGATAGAACTTAAAATTGTAAAAAAATAACACAAAAAATTAAATTTTAAGAAAGTTTTTTTTTATTCGAAAGATCAATATGCGGCATTAACATTTGAAAATGATTTCGGGCATATGGGCACCGCGGCTGTTCTTGACGAAGCGCATTCTGGACGTCAAATTTTTGGGCACTTTTTCGAGCACTGCTGGCCGTATGTCCCAAGAACACGAACAATGTTGACCTCCAAGGCGTCAATTGTTGCTGTTTTATCAGCATAAACCAGTGCCTTCACGTAGCCCCACAGGAAATAATTGAGAGGCGTCAAATCGCACGACCTTGGAGACAAATTGACAGGTCCATTTCTCGAAATCAACTTATCGCCAAATTTTGATTTCAATAAGTCGATGGTTGCGATCGCCGTATGGCACGTAGCGCCACCTGTTGAAACCACATCTCGTCTGGATCAGTGTCACCCATATTTTCAAACAGACAATCATTGATCATGGTGCGGTAACGATCTCCATTGATCGTAACGCGAGCTCCGGCCTCATTTTTAAAGAAATAAGGTCCGATGATGCCACCAGCGTGTAAGCCGCTGCAAAGGGTGCATTTTTCCGGATGTAATGGAGTCTGGAGGGTCTCTTGTGGATTGGTCTCACTCCATATACGGCAATTTTGCTTATTAACAAACCCGTTAAGCCAAAAATGAGCCTCGTCGCTGAACGCAATTTGGCGATAAAACAACGGGTCAGTTTCCAACTGAGTTTCAAAGTAAATTTGGATAATTTGGCAGCGTTGTTCAAGCGTGAGTCTATTCATGATGATTTGCCAGAGTATACTGAAACAAATAATGGAAACTTTTTTATTAAAATTTAATTTGTTGTGTTATTTTTACAATTTGAAGTTCTATCGCGCTTGAAAAAACACCCTTTATTTCGCCAACCCGTTCGATCATTTGCTTGATCTCTCCAGTTGGCAATACCAAGTGTACCCAGGGATTCGTCAATCTGATCCCTCCAGCAGAGTCTTGGTCTTCCTATTTGTCGTTTTCCTTCGAGTTGGTTAGTCTTCAATCATTCTACTGACATGGCCTACCCAGCGCAATCTCGTTATTTTGATCTGCTTAACTATGTCAATGTCAGGATAAATCCCAGATAGCTCATGGTTCTGTTACTCGCCGTTCTGCACTATAGGGCCATACATTTTTCCGAGTATTTTGCTCTCGAAGACTCCTACAGATGTTTCGTCTGCTTGCGATAAGACCCAGGATTCTGCGCCATAAAGCAAAACAGGTTGTATGAGAGTATGGTATAGTTGGTCTTTTGTCACTCGAGAGAGGGCTTTATGTCTAACGTGCTTGCTTAGCCCAAAATAACATCTATTCGCAAGCGCAATTCTCCGCTTGATCTCAAGGCTGACGTTGTTGTTTTAGTGTACGGCAGATCCGAGGTATATAAATTCGTCCACCACCTCGAAATTATGACGGTTATCAACGTTCACGCTTTGGTCTAATCGCGTGGAGGCCCTGTTAGTTGAAACGATTAATGTTGTCTTGTCCTCATTTACCGTCAGACCCACTTTTGCTGACTCCTTCTCAATTCTCGAAAAAACCGCAGTAACTTCTCTAATTGTGCTCCCAATGATATCTATATCATCAGCATACGTGAGCAGCATGTGATTTTTCTGCGGGTGGTTTTATTCATGTTGACTGCATCTTTTCTCATAATTTTTTTTTCATACTGTGGAGTTTTTTTTTATTGAATCTGCTCTTAAAGAGCCTGACAATAAGTATTCGAATCTTATATTCTAATCAGTTTAATTCAATTATTATTAATTAAATTGTTGTTTAAGCGGGCCTCTGACTTATGGCGTCAGGGATTGGTTGATTTATAAAACTGATGGGAAATCTCTTCTTCGTAGTCGGGGTGAAGTTGTTGTTATTATCAAGTTTCTTGCCAGAGTGTTTATGTGCTGTTCCAGTTTTTGATTTTGACTCTGTTTGATGCGCTGGAGTTTATCTCTTACAGCAGGTATCTTTAAATCTTTGTGTAGGTTCTCATTTGTAACATACCAAGGGGCACCAGTAATTAACCGTAGTATTTTAGACTGCACTCTTTGTATTACTTCGATGTTACTCGCGCTAGCGTTTCCCCATATCTGGGACCTATATGACCAAATAGGCTTAATCACAGTGTTGTAAATCTGGACCTTATATTCTAATCTCAGCCTTGAGTTCGAGTTAAGTAGTCAATGCAGTTGATGGATCTTCTGCTTTATTTGTATCTTCATGGCTTCTAAATGCCTATTCCAGGTCAGTCTATGATCTAGATGTATACCCAGATAAGTAATGTCATCACATAAGGGAATTGGTACACTGTTGAGTTGTATTTGTGGGCAAGTTCGTGCGTTTAATGTGAACGTAATTTGTTTGCTCTTCGTCTCGTTTACTTTTATCCTCCAGTTAGCAATCCAAGATTCGATTGTCTGGAGATGTAAGCTAAGATTTTCAGCGGCTTTAGATGGGTTTCTATGAGAGCTCAGTATTGCCGTATCGTCTGCAAAGGTAGACGTAAGCAGATCGCTTCTCGTAGGGAGGTCAGCTGTAAATATAAGAAAAAGAAAAGGACCGAGAACACTTCAGTGCGGGACCCCGGCATATAATTTGTATTTATCCGTAATTATCTCTCCCTGCTTGACTCTAAAATATCATTTTGCAAGTAACTTTCGAAGAGGGAATGTGTATTAACTGCCAGATATTTTTTAGTTTTATGTAATAGACCCTCATGCCAGACCTTGTCAAATGCCTGAGCAACATCTAAGAATACAGCACAACAATTTTCTCTTTTTTCCTAAGCCTTTCTAATCTCGTTGCTCAAACGATTTACTTGTTGTAGAGTACGATGTCCCTCCCTAAAGCCAAATTCGTGATCAGGGATGATATTATGAAGCGAAGTGAGGCTTTTAAATTTTGAAAGAAATGCTCTCTTGAAGAGTTTTGATAGGCATGGTAACAAGCTTATCGGTCTATATGATGAAGCTAAAGTTTTGCCCTTTCCTGGCTGTAATATTATTTTCAACAGAGACATTTTCCACGCATTAGAGAAGTAGCTAAATTTTATTATATTATTGAAGAAACCTACGAGGAACTCGATAGTTATTAGCGGAAGTTCTGATATCATCCTCTGTGTTATTAGATCATAACCAGGAGCTTTTCTAGGATTTGCTGTTTGCTTTATAATATTGACAACCTCCCCGACCGTTATATCCAATGGGACTATAGATGTCTCCGTGTTGCACGCTACATTCGATAGACTAAAAATGTTAGTACACGGATTGGGACGGAAAACTACACTCAAGTGGTCTGCGAAAAGTTTAGCTTTTCCTCATCTATTGTAACCCAGTCACCATTCAAGTCGCGTAAAGGAAACTTTGTCTCAACTGGCGTTTTAAGATTTCTTATTGACTTAAACAAAGAAAAATTTGCGGATATCGGGGGAGTCAATCCCTCAACATATTTTCCATGTTGAAGATCATCGTCGTTTTTTAAGGACGATCTATATGCCTGCCAGTCTCGCCTGGCCATTCGTTTCTGATTTACCAAATATTGTATGTCTGCATTCGTGTATGTGTGCTCTTGTTTATCGTCCTGAATTGGTGATGTGACTTTCAATACCAAGCTAATTGTCTATACTTTTGTTCAAAATTGGGACATGGCTGCTTACGTATTTTCTGTATTTCAGCCAGTTCGTTTTCTCAGATGTTAGCATCATAGGCGATTCTATCTCGTAAACCGCGTTAATTGAGAATATAACAGGGGAATGGTCTGAAGATAGTCCGGTGGACGTTGTTGCCGACGCATTAGTCTTTGAAATTCCCCTAATTATGGCTAATTCAATTAGATCAGGCTGTTTGTTACGGACATGCGGCCAGTACGTTGGCTGACAGGGAGATAGGTAATCGATGCCATTTTGTCGAGACATGATGCAGTTGTACAATTGTGTGCCTTTTGGGTTTACAAGACGGGAGCCCCAGTGAGTATGTTTGGCATATCTCATAATGCTTAAGATGTTAAAGAGATCGCATGATAGTGTGTCGCCTTGCCTGTGGCCTCGCTTAATTTCGAAAGGTTCGGAAAGATCCTTATCAACTTTCACTGCGGATTTGGTGTTCGTCTAGGTTTTGCAGGAATACCAAGCTCAGACATATCTTCATAGAGTTTTCTCCATATCGGGCTATCGAACACCGCCTAATAATCGACAAGTAGGTGATAGGTGTCGATTTGTTTTCCGTGAGTCTTCTCTAGAATTTGGCGAATCGTGAAAATCTGGTCAGTTGTCGATTTTCCAGACCTAAAGCCGCACTGGTATGGACCAATCTGGTCAGCGATAATTGGTTTTAGTCTTTCGCACATTATACTTTATAGAACCTTATATGCTATGGATAAAAGGCTTATTCCACGGTAGTTGGCACAGAGACTCGGGTCACATTTTTTAAATATGGGACATAGTACACTGAGACTCCAATTGCCGGGCATGCATTCATCTAACGAAATTTTGCTAATGAGCTGATGCATGTACCTTATCAGCTCATCGCCGCCAGCTTTAAATAGCTCCGCAGGTAATCCATCTGCTCCTGCGGCTTTGTGTTCTTAAGCCGGGCAATAGTTGTTCTGACCTCGTCTTGGTTAGGAGGGGCAATTGACATCGTCGTCCATATTGTGATCAATTGCCCCATCGTCATTGGATATCTCAGGTACCAATAGCGCGGAGAAATGATCGCTCCATATTCCCACCACGCTCTGCACATCTGCAATGAGATTTCCGTCCTTGTCTTTACAGAAGGGGGCCCTGAACCATGTCCATTTTTTCTGTGGTTGACTTTTTGTAGAATTTTCGGGCTTCGTTCTTCCTTCTGTATGTCTCAATTTTATCACCCTCAAGCTTTCTCTACTGCCATTTCTTATGCCTAACGTGACGGTTTACCTCCTTTCTTTTCTCCCTATACTACCGCTCAGTTGCAGCTCGCGTTGCAATTGGCTGAAGAATTGCCATACGTGCAGCATTCTTTTCTTCATTTGCAATGCGACACTCTTCATCGTACCATGGTTTATTGCGAAGCGGTTTTTCAAAACCAAGTACGGTTGTTGCGGCAGTTTTAATAGAGTCGGAAATGAGTTTCCACTGCGCATCAGGATCGTCATCGGGAGGTGGTGGGTTCTATGCCAAAAGTTGCGAGAGCTTCCTTGAGTAGGCTGTGGCTATCTTTGGTAATTGCAGCTTTCCGATGTCCAGCTTCCTCTGCGTCTGGTTTCGTACGATTTTCGCTCTACTTAATCTTGTGCGAATCTCTGCTGATACCAGGTAGTGACCAGAATCGATGTTATCTCCTCTGATCACTCGTACGTCCATTAGACTGGATGAGTGCCTTCCATCAATTACCACGTGATCAATTTGGTTCTTTGATCAGCGGATACCCAAGTAGCCTTGTGGATGTCTCTATACTGGAATCCAAAGTCAATCAGTCTCATACCGTTGTCGCAAATATCAGCATGTAGACTGAAATTGCCAATAGTTGGATTAAACACATTCTCCCTTCCTACTTTGGCATTAAAATCTCCTAGTACAATCTTAATGTCATGGCCAGGGCAGCGGTCATACGATTCCTCTAGGAGTTCATAGAATGTCATTGGCATCACCGTCTTTATCTTCAGTCGGGGCAAGCACACAAATGAGGGAAATATAAAAATATTTCGCTTTTATGCGGATTGTGGCTATACATTCACTCACAGGATTGCACCTAGAGACTAGATGTCGCAGTCTTTTGCCAACTACAAATCCGCAACCAAATTCATGTTTTTTCTCATGGCAACTGTAGTATATGTCGCAGTTTCTTTTTCGTGTGCAGCCATGTGCTTTCCATCGCATTTCCTGGATAGCGGTAATGTCCGCCTTATAGCTTCGGAGGACATCTGCCAATTGGATACCTGCACCGGATCTATATAGAGTTCTTACATTCAAAGTGAATATCCGTCAATCGTGGTCCTTCTAACGTTTGCGGGGATCGTCAACAAATTGGGGTTGTTTATTTTTTCTTTTTGTTTCTGTATATTCACTGCCATTATGAATGGTGGCGGGAGACAAACCCAGTCCACCGGGTTTTTGCATTTTACCTACTGCCAGGATATTTGATTGCAGAGCCCATTATGGATCAGACGCTGACCAGGATGCAATATGTCGAACCTGGATTTTCTTCTTTTGGTTTTTTATCCGCCGTTAGCCCGTAAGTTTGGCTCCTTCGCCTCGAAGGTCAAAAGAATATGCCCGATTATTTGATGAGCTTCAGTGACATCAGCCACGTACTAAACCTGATTTGCCATTGAGCTGCTTGGACAGTCCGATGGAGGAATCATTTCCGGACACACCCAAGTGAATGGCTATCAGAAAATTTCCACCTCCAGGGACAGTCCCAGACCCATGCTCGAAAAATCAAGTTTCCAAAAACCAGTTGTCAAGGACCCGATTTTCTTTTTTTAATTTTAGCAAAAACCGGTGGAACCGCGGTTTAAATTAAATTATACATGTAGCACTTACAATACATTTATTTTCAGAGGATTTCATATACTTATTCGTGTTTAAAACTCAAAATTTAAGAACTCTATTTAAATATGTCAATTACGTTTTAATTTTAAATAAAACAATTATATCATATTCCTAGTTTTTCAAAAGTTTATTCTAATTATTCAAATTTACATTAAACTGATTTAAATTCGAAAGTCAGATTCAAGTTTTAAAGAGTTATTCATGTATGAAAATCTTATTAAGTTTAAAACATTTATTTCTAAAATAATTTTCATTTTTAAAGTTGAAAAAAAAATGTTTGGAAAGTTCAATTAATTCCCAAATAATTTGTAGTTATTTCTTATTCAAGTCATTAAATCATATTGAAATTTGATTACAAAAATTGTTTGATTGATGTAAGAAATTTTGAAATTGTGATGATTGATGTAAGAAATTTTCATGTCGCCAGTGTCATCTACTACCAAAATTTGAGAAAACCCGCCCCAGCAACTAATTGCCAGTAATATTTGCAGCTCCACCGATCTTCCACAATAAAGGGTTTTACAACAGAGACGCTACAAAAGTAAATCGATAGGGACAGCAAACGACGCCATATTTTTCCCGCTCTTTTGACATTTCTCTTCAGTAAGGTTTGCCATTTCATCATGGAAAGATATACGAGCCAACAAACAGTCGAAATTATTAACATTTACTACCGAAATTTGGAGTCAGTGGCCTCAACTTTAAGAGCGCTACGTCCAATTTATGGTCGTCATAATCGTCCTACCAGATCAACAATTGAGCATCTAGTGGAAAAATTTGAATCCACAGGCACAGTACAAAATGTTACCCTTGCCAGTGAGACAAAGAAGTGCCCGTAGTGTCGAGAATATTGCTGCCGCTGAGGCTTCAGTTCAAAAAAGCCCAAATGTGTCTCTCACACGTCGTTCTCAAGCGTTGGGCATCTCTGTGACGTCGTTGTGGCGAATTCTGGGAAAAGATCTTGGCCTACATCCTTACAAGATCAAATTGACGCAAGAACTGAAGCCGCTAGACCACCATAAGCGTCGTATGTTCGTGAGTTGGGCTGAGCAGCAACTTGAAAATGATTCGGATTTTCATCGGAAAATCATCTTCAGCGATGAGGCTCATTTCTGGCTGAATGACTTCGTCAATAAGCAAAATAAGCGTTATTGGTCAGACAGCAATCCACACGTAATCCATGAGTCATCATTGCGTCCCGAAAAAATTACGGTTTGGTGCGGTTTATGGGCCGGCGGCGTCTTTGGGCCGAACTTCTTCCGTGATCATCAAGACCGGCACATTACTGTGAATGCTAATCGCTACCGTTCAATGATAACCGAATATTTTTGGCCCCAATTGGATAATATGGACTTGGAGGACATGTGGTTCCAACAGGACGGCGCCACAAGCCACACAGCGAAATGTATAAATTTTCCGATCGCGAGACAAACCTTAAAATAGAGAAAATACTTAATTAAATTTCTAGAGAAAACATTTATACTTAAGAAAAAATGCAAACAGTTCGCTCTGGTTGTTTGTGCAGTTATGAGTCTCTCCATTATTTATTTTCCAGGTGTTATTTATATAATCTGAAAAAAACTAAAAAAAAAATGTAAAAAATAAGGTTATTCAATTTTGGAACCCCATGACGAATTTTTGGCCCACCCTGTACTTATGAATTCGATATATTATGGAATTGGCGTCCATGATATGACATTTTCTTTTGCAAATGTTTACTTCACAATAGGACAAATTTAAACACATGCAAAATAACATTTCAAAAGAGAAAAGCATTCAAGAAATATGGGACACTTATAAAGACTATTCGGCCGATTGTTTTACAATGTATTAGGTATTTGTAGGGAGGAGTAAGGTTTTCAGAATTTTCTTATCGTTAGTTATTTTGGTTTAAAAATCATTAAAAATAGGCAGGCGAATATTTTCCCAAAACTCGAAAACTGGAAATTGTGATCAAAAAACGTTCATTTTGGGTCAAGGCTGGCTGAAGAGTGAATGCCCAACTAGTTTTTAAATTACATTTAATACCAATGTCAAGGCTCTTTTCCGGACCCGTCTCGAACTCGCAACGGGCTTTATATTCGAATCCGTTTCGGATTCGTTTTTTGAAAATAAAATTCATTCGCGACGGATCCGACCAATCCCAATTTCACTGATTCGCTTTTTTATGTGTTTACGGACACGTAACAGGTTCGGGACGGATCCGCCGAATCGCAATTTCACTGATTCGCTTCTTATGTTTTTACGGATTCGTAACGATTTCGAGATGAATCCGCCAAATCGCAATTTCACTGATTCGCTTTTTTATGTTTTTAAGAACTCGTAACGGGGTCGACACGAATTCGATAACTCACATTTCGCTTTTTTATGATTCTACGGACTCGTAACGAGTCCGAAACGGATCCACAGCCGTGATTGTGCACATCGGGACGTCACAGTACACACTACCAGCAAATGACTGAGGAGGAGAGACGTGTTATCGATGAGAGATTGCAGAATTTATGATTGACGATGATTGATGATGATGCTGTTGCATTTGATGTCGAAGTTGACTATAATGACGATCTTACATATCAGCCAAATCTTGGCGTTGATGAGTTGGAAGCCGATGCTGAACCGCATGTGGAAATTAATGAGGAGCTAGACGAAGAAGACGAATATGAATTAGAAACTGCTCCTGCCACTACCGACACTTTTTGTTATTTGGCAACTAAAAATGGCACGTAATCGAGCAAAGTTGCTCCACCGAATACCCGAATTCGTGCGACACATATGATCTACAAGACATTCCATCTATGCCAGCCAAGTACGGAATAAAGATATAGTGGCTGTGCGATTGAAAATCATTTTATCCCTTCAAAGCAATGATTTACTCTGGGAACTTGCCTGGTCAAGAGTATGAAGTAAATCAAGGGCAGAGTTGTGTATCAAGTAGTGGAAAGATGTGTGAATACAGGCGTCACAATTTTTGCTTACAATTTTTAATACACGCTGTATATGGCGAGTACATTGATCAGGCAGAAAATTTCATTTTTTAGAACAGCACGCTCAAATAAAACATTTGTTCCACGTAAGTTCCTCAACAATCGCGCGCGTCAAGTTGGCCGCTCACTGTTTGGCTTCTACAAAGGCGATGTATCACTGAGCTCACATGTTCCAACGAAGAATAAATTGGTAATTTTCTTGTCTACAATGCACTATACTTGCGATGTAGATACAACTGAAAAAGGAAGCTCATGGTTATTCTGGATTAAAATCCCAATACATCCGGCGTGGATAGAATGACTCGGATGCTTGGCACATATTCGATCAACAAGGTGCTGGCATTTTGCAATATTCCACAATAAGGTAGATATTGCTGCATTAGCTGCATTTATCATATAACGGGTTTTTCAATAAGAGCCCGGTTTTAGATACCAATGAAATTCTTTATTCCTGTGAAAGTACGTTCGATGCCATTATGTATGGAACTCGATTTCTTTTGCATGGCCACCACGGGCACGCTTGCAGAAGTCCAGACGCTGAACCCAATTTTCGACGGTTTTCAAGCATAAATCGGCCGATACTGCAATTTCACGTTCGATATTCGTACGATGTTCACCAATCGTCGCTGGCTTGTTGGCATAGACCATAGACTAGACGTAGCCCCACAGGATCCCACAATAATCTAACGGCGTCAAATCGCACGACCGAGGCGACCAATCGAGTGGGCCATTTCGTGAGATAACACGTTCACCAAACTTGATTTCCAATAAATTGATTGTGGCATTCGCTGTGGGGCTTGTGGCGCCGTCCTGTTGGAACCACATGTCCTCCAAGTCCATATTATCTAATTGGGGCAAAAATATTCGGTTATCATTGAACGGTAGCGATTCGCATTCACAGTAATGTGCCCGTCTTGATCATCATGGAAGAAGTACGGCCGGCCCAATGACGCCGCCAGCCCATAAACCGCGCCAAACCGTAATTTTTTCGGGATGCAATGATGACTCATGGATTACATGTGGATTGCTGTCTAACCAATAACGATTTTTTTTTATTGACGAAGCCATTCAGCCAGAAATGAGCCTCATCGCTGAAGATGATTTTCCGATGAAAATCCGAATCATTTTCAAGTTGTTGCTCAGCCCAATTCACTTATGGTGGTTAAGCGGCTTCAGTTCTTGCGTCAATTTGATCTTGTAAGGATGTAGGCCAAGATCGTTTTGCAAAATTCGCCACAACGATGTCACAGAGATGCCCAACGCTTGAGAGCGACGTGTGAGAGACACATTTGGGATTCTTGAACTGAAGACTAAGCGCAGCAATATTCTCGACACTACGGGCACTTTTTTGTCTCACTGGCACGGCTACATTTTGTACTGAGCTTGTCGATTCAAATGTTTTCGCTAGACGCTCAATTGTTGACCTGGTAGGACGATTATGACGACCATAAATTGGACGTAGCGCTCTTAAAGTTGAAGCCACTGACTCCAAATGTCGGTAGTAAATTTTAATAATTTCGACTCGTTGTTGGCTTGTATATCTTTCCATGATGAAATGGCAAACCTTACTGAAGAGAAATGTCAAAAGAGCGGGAAAAATATGGCGTCGTTTGCTGTCCCTATCGATTTACTTTTGTAGCGTCTCTGTTGTAAAACCCTTTATTGTGGAAGATCGGTGGAGCTGCAAATATTACTGGCAATTAGTTGCTGGGGCAGGTTGGAGGCGAGTGCACACAATTAATAGTATATGTTAGTATGTCTCAAATTTTGGTTAGTATGTCTCAAATTTTGGTAGTAGATGACACTGGCGGCATGAAAATTTCGTACTTAAATATTTATGCGATATAAATACGTGGAATTATTCTGTGTATATTTGCAGCGTTTATAGTGTCGAATTATCCTGCCAAGCAACCAATAGTTTCGTTCCAATTTTTATAATTTTTAGCCAAAACTGAACTTTTGTTTACATAGTGATGTATATAAAATCAAAACATTGAAACTACAACCTATTATCCGGTTTTATATTCGACTACCAAAACTAAAATCCAATTCAATATGATTTTTTGACACTTCTTCCAAATTTATGAATATAACAAAATATTAATTGATCTTTTTATTGAATAGTTCTTTCCATTAATGTTTAAAATTTTGCAAAAATGCATTGACGCATTTAAATAAAAAAAATTAGTTCGGTCTATCGGTTATTGTTCATCTTGTTTTTACATCACAAGCACTGTGAGAATACATAAAACAGGGTTGTCAGTCAATTATCTGTTCCCTAGTCAAAATACTCATTATGAATGCGGTTCTAATAAAACCTTCACCAAATCTTAAAGCTTTCAATAACTGATGACTGCTTTAGAGGTAATTTAATGATTTTTTATGAATAAGACCGTTATAGTTTGACAAGTTTAGTTTTTAGTTTTCCTTAGTTTGCTTTGTTTTAGTAAATTTTTTATTAAAAGTGCAAAAAATCTATTTAAAAGTTATTAAAATTAAATGTTTTTGTATTCATTTTATTTATTTGTTTTCATTTGCCTACGATAACATAATGTACGACAATTAGTGAAAATTAGTAGCTACTATTGCACACTAGATGGTGTTGAGTATATTGTATGCAGCGTGTGAGTACACTAATACACTCATACATAGCTCACACCGATTTGATAACGGTTTACGATTGGTTAACGATTACATCGCACATCTTACTCTAAATTTGTGATTGTATTGTGAAAAAGATTTTTACCCCCAGCGTATAGATGTTTACACATCAAAAAACATTTCTTGTGCCTTTTTAGTACTTGATATAATATAAAATGGACAATCAAATCCATCCAAACACATCTCATCAAGGAAAACATCATACGATTTGTTATACGTCTCTGCGGTCCTTTTCACTACTTTAGTGCCAATGGGAGACACCCTAATAGGAGGGTTCATACGACTAAAATGTCGGCGTGTTGTATAACTGTTGGAAATCGCTTATGATATTGATATAAATCATACGCCAGCGGTATTCTTACATATGAGGCAGTAGAGTGGCATTTTTTCCCTTACTTTTGAAATTCAAGGATTGCCGGGCCGCATATTATGCCACTTGATGAAAAAATGTTATGCTATAAATTTGGGGAAAATTGGACAATGTTAACACGTCGCGCCCGAAGGTCAAAGTTGAAAAATTTTGAAATTATGTTTTTCTAAGTGACAGATTGTTGCAATATACTTATTTTTCGGCAGATTTTTGCGAAACTTGGTGGGTTTGCAACACAGAAGTTACTTTGTATCTGGTAAAAATTTAGGCAACATGGGGCAACGTTAACACGTAGCGCCTTTAGGTCAAAGTTTTTTTTTTTTTTTTTATTTATTTTTTTTATTTTTACCAGATAAACAACAAGTTCATAGTTACAATTCTACGAAGTTTGTGGTAAAAATCTGGTAAAAAATGAGTATGTTGCTCGAAGCTGACTATTGGAAATACATAATTCATCAATTTTTGAACTTTGACCTTGAGGAGGTAAGTGTTAACGTCGCCCAATTTTGTCCTAATTTTTACCAGATTAAGAGGAACTTCATTGTTACATTTGTACCGAGTTTCATAAAAATCCGAATAAAAATTAGTATGTTTCTGCAAGTTGTCTATTGGAAATAGATAAATTAAAAATGTTTCAACTTTGACCTAAAGGCGCTACGTGTTAACGTTGCCCCATGTTGCCTAAATTTTTACCAGATACAAAGTAACTTCTGTGTTGCAAACCCACCAAGTTTCGCAAAAATCTGCCGAAAAATAAGTATATTGCAACAATCTGTCACTTAGAAAAACATAATTTCAAAATTTTTCAACTTTGACCTTCGGGCGCGACGTGTTAACATTGTCCAATTTTCCCCAAATTTATAGCATAACATTTTTTCATCAAGTGGCATAATATGCGGCCCGGCAATCCTTGAGTAGAAAGAAAAAAAAATTTTCATACAAAAAAATGCCACTCTAATGAGGCAGTTGTGCACTTCTGGTGAATATACATACTTGTACATTTCGATGGCTAAAAATTAATAGGTCGTATCTTGGCCGTCGGTGGTGCAATGGTAGTGTGCGCGGCTCTTGTACATGAGATCCTGGGTTCGAACCCGGCTCTGACCACCTTCAAATTTTCTTTCGGCGGCGGTCACCTCGCATAGTGACGGCGACACTATCGAGTATCTAGCCATGAAAAAGCTTTTCAAATTACCGTTCGGAATCGGTGTAAAACTGTAGGCCCCAATCAGTGAGTGAAAACTGGAAAGCGCACAGCTCAGTGATTGTGAGAAGTTCTCCCCAGTCCCTTCATGGGATGTAATGGGAAACCATTTATTTATTTATTTTTATCTTGTTCTTTTACGAAATCGAATTCGTACAAAAAATATGTTTTAATGTTAACAAATAATGAACTTGTTTTACTAAAAAACAGCTTTGAAACAAACAAAGACCGATTTAATTCAGTCTTCTCCTTCCCCTGTAAACGTACGGCGTTCGGGCGTAAAACGTCGTGAAAATACGTCCATACGTCCACCATGCACACAATAGTGGCGTACAACGTAGCAATGTATTATACATCAGCATACATATGTTTACATTTTATAATACATTTTATATGTCCTTACCTCCTCGATAATCTTTTCATTTAAATTATTTCCGCTCATTTTTTATCAGCAATTGTTTTATTTTATAAATAATTTCACCAAATTTGAATTTTATTTACAAACATCGCCGTACGTGGCGTAATAAAAAGAAATAGATATAATTGAACGTACGACGCAAAAACGCCAATACGTTGTCGTCGTCAATTGTGGGCGAGATCATAGGAACATGTGTGTTTTATTTTTGACAGCGTATCATTTTTGACGCCGTACGTCGAAACGTCGCAATTGTGTTCCGCATTTAACAACAATTTGAGATACGTCTTTTCTCTATCAAGCGACTCATATTGTATGGTGGGGAGAAAGTGTGTTTTGTCCACCCCTAAAAATTTACCTTGGTTTGTTTTCTGATGATTACCAAAATATTTCGCATCTAGCATTACGATCCCGTGAGCTGGAGCGTTTTTAAAACAGGTACTTTTTTAAATTCTTCACAGAAATTTGTACTTAAGGTAAAGACAATGTATACAATATCGGTATTATATGAAAGGGGTTTTTTATGACATATCCTTTTTCAAGGATATTCTGCAAAATAACAACTTTTAGTTTTTAGTACGGAGAATTTTCTGATTTAAACCTCAGATTAGAGTAATTCTAAATATTTACAAATTGGTCCAGCTCGGAAAATGTTTTAAAAATACAAAAATTATATCAATACAACAATTGTGTCCTTGCAAAAAGGAAAGATTTGATACCCGTTTTGCCCTGTTTACATTTCGAACTAGTGCGAATTTAAAAAAACCTGAAACACGTATTTACTTAAATGGACTAAAGATTAAAATCTCAACATTTAAATCAATCAATCTGACATATAAATTAGAAATATTTCCTTTCTAAAATCTTTTTTCGCAGAATATCCCCGAAAAAAGGATGTGTCGGGACATGCTTTACCATTTTTTGTATAAAGTTGGACGCGTATTGTACACATTGTTCCTAACTAAAGTACAAAATTCTTTGAAACACTTTGAAAAATACCATTTGTAAAAATGGACCAGCTCACGGAACCTTAATGCTAGACACGACATATTTTGAGAAGCATCATAGAACTACCCACGGAACATTTTGAGGGGTGGACAAAAGGAACTTTTTTTGTAAGTTGCTCTAATGTACTACACTCCGGATCACTTGTTTAAATGCACTAAAAATGCCATATTCAGCAGCCTGTATCTTTTGCAATATTTAACCCATTGCAGAATTTTAAAATGGAAATGCAAGCTAGACATCTTGAGATTTAAAAAAAATCATGACAATAGTGGTTTCTTAACTAAAGAACTTTTTTTGAGCAATTTATAAAAAAAAAACCCAAAAATGTGCAATTTTGTTTGATTCACTTGAATATTTTATTATTTTCCTTATTATTTTTAAAGTATGCGATGATATTTTGCAGGGAGCGTTTGTTTATTACAATTTATTACATCTTAATCATTTTACGGACAAAGTGGCAAAACAAAAAAATTTAAATCTATCGGTGAAAACTAAAATCGATGTTTACCGTTCTGAAGAATATTCTACCCGCTCAATAGCTAAAAAAAATTGGACGGAGCCCAGCAGTTGTCGCCAAATACATCAAGGACCCCGACAGGTATGGTGAAAATTTAAAAGGAAGGGTTTCATTGTCTTTATCTACGTATGAGAAAAGAAAAATCATCTGAATTGCTTCTAATTCTGCCTTATCCTTATCCTTAAATAAGAGCTCAAGCTGGAGTGGCAGCGAGCAAGTCATCAGCACGCAGAGGAATTAAGAGCTGTGAGTATCTGAAATACCTGAAATTACAAAAACGCCGTCACTTAATGCTCCTCGTAAGGAAAAGCGGCTTTAATTCGCCAGAGACTACATGGTATGGGATGTGCAGCCAAGAGGTCATGAAAATGACTGGAGAACCGTTGCATTTACGGATGAGAAGAAGTTTAATTTGGAAGGGCCTGATGGCTACAACTATTATTTCCATGATCTGCGGAAAGAAAAGCGTTTTTAGAACCGACATCACAGCCGAGAGGGCGGCGTTATTGTGTGGGATGCTATTACGTACTATGGCACCATCGATCTTGAATTTTAAAGTGCAAAAATGACTGGAGCACGCTATAAAACGTTAATGGAATCGGCTTTTCCGAAGTTCGGTGAACTATTTGGTCGCCTATCTTGGATATAGCAACAGGATAATGCCCTTATACACAACACCAGAGTAGTAAAGGAGTTCATTGCAAGCCAAAATGTTAATATTCTTGACTGGCCACCCTATTCGCCAGACCTAAACATTATCGAAAATGTCAGGGGTTGGTTATCTCGTAAGGTCTATTGAGGAGGTAGACAATTTGATGAGAAGCAGTCACTAATTCAGGCCATTAAGAATGCTTCTCTATCTTCTCTAAATTTTCTCTATCTCTCAATGAAAACCCGTATATTTGCAGTTTTTAAAAACAAATACATAGTTCTTAGTTAAAGTAAAATAAATTTAAAAAAAAAACAAGAAAAACTGTTTTTCGTTAAAATTAGTTAAAGTGCCTTTATTCAAGTGAACCAAAAAATAACAAATTTTGGGATTTTTCTTACAAATTGTTCAAAGAAAATTCTTTAGTTAAGAAACCACTATTTTCATGGTTATTTTTAATATCTCCAGATGTCTAGCTTCCATTTCCATTTTAAAATTCTGCAATCGGTTACAAATTGCAAAAGATACAGGCTGCTGAAAATGGCATTTTTAGTGCCATAACATAAGTGAACCGAAGTGTATAGTCAATTGCAGGGTGCACTGAAAACTGTGGAGGATGAAAAGATGGGCACGGAAGAGCTGGTTACGGGAACTTCAAACCTTTTTTATACAAGGGTACTTTTGGACCGTTGACGTTTCGATTCCCAGTTTACTTGGGTAAGAATAATACATTATTTGATCAATATGGGTATCAAACAACATTTCATGATGAGCATAATTAGAAAAATATATTTTGTTTCGGTTTTTCGCGTATGTTTTTGCTTTTTTAATATTTTACTTTTGATTATATTTGTTATATATATTTGATAGCATTTCCATGTAAAATTAAAAAAAAAAAACAAATTAAAAAATTAATTGAGAAAATTGAGAAGAGGAAATAAGCATGATAAAAATTTTGCCGTGAATAAAATACTCCATCAATATTTTGAAAATGTATTTTTCTGTTTATGCTCGACATGACGCGTCGTTTGAACCCAATATTGACAAAACAAAACTAAGTACTTTCGCGTAAAAAATTTATTGTTCCTGTAATCAGCTCTACAATGCGCATCTTTCGAATCTCCCTATCCAAAAAAAGTTTTTCAATACACCCTTTTCAACAGTGTCAATGAGTGTCTTTATATTCTAGGAATTTTTAGTGTGTGATTAAAAAATAAATGTATAAATTCGTGATTGCATAAAATTTAGTTCTATCAAATGCCATAACTCCCAGTCCTGAAACTTAGATGTAATCAGAACTACATTCTTGAAATGGGAATTAGACCCCTTTCACACTCGGCAAGTTACTTGCGCAAGTCTCTTGCCCAAGTCTTGGTTTGTTGATGACAGAGGTAAGGTAGGGTTAGGGAAATAAATTTGAGCTACAGACTTGCTTGTACTCGGAAAGTTGAAAAACTGACTTGCGCAAGTAACTTGCCGAGTGTGAAAGGGGTCTTACATTCAGTTTGAATACTCTCATTTAATGGGTGATTTGGTGTGTTGGTCAATTGTAGGCGCACCAGGATCTTGTACATAACAACGTGGATTCAATTTAAGTACTGGCCACTTGTCTTTTCTATGACCTTTCAATTATTTCCTTCGCCGACAGTCATCTCGTTTACTGATTGTGAAACTATAGGCCAATTAGCCATGAGAGAGCTTCTTGAAATCAAAAACCATTCGGAATAGGTGAAAAAGTGTAGGTGTCACTGATTGTGAAAAAATGTGTAGATCCTTTCAAGAGATGTAATGGGACACGAAGTTTTATAATTGTATTGTTTATGAGGAAAGATTAAAAGTTGCAATTTAATGGCTGGCACTGTTTCTTTCCACAAAATTTGTCTATCGATCAGTACTACAAAGTCTAGTGAAAGCAAACCAGTAGTTAAAATTGTAAAATTTTATACAAACTGGCAGCTGTAGTTGTTACTTAGCTGTACCTGTAGGATAACTGGAGGTGCAGATATTGGGAGTTGGTAATATGCACTAAGATTGTCATTAAGCCCTAATTAACAAAAAAATTTATCATTCCAATTTTGGTCAAGTGAATATAGCATCTGTGTGACAAGTTCTTTTCTAATCTCTTTAACAACCAGAATAAAATGTCAACCAATCAAAGGAAAATGTCAACCAATGAATTGCCATTCCATTGTGTTCTGGACGAAATTCAGTAACATAGGCGGGTGGCGAGATTCTTAATAAAATCTTTAAAGACTCGTTGTTTATATTAATTCACACTACACTACATCTTGCTTCTTCTAGTCCTTAATTTTTTTGCGATTTAATGACAATGTTTGCAACACAAGTGCTTCATGATAGTAACCCCAAAAGCTCCTTTCGAACAAATATGTAGAATAATTCCTGTCAATCCCTTAATCTGGCACACTAAGGGATTCCCCACAGTGTCTTAGTATCTATGATGAAGTGATTTATTTACGACAGCGAGTACTCGCACAATTTGTTAACACATTAATGATTGTTTCTCTGATGGCATGAACTCATAAATGATGAAAGCAGGATATAAGGGATCTGCTCTAAACATCCATGTGTGGCAATGTGTGTGTGGAGTGGATAAACCAAACTCGTTGACAATGACAACAGCAAAAGTTCGCGTCACATATTTATGGAAGTTTATGGGCATTTGAGTGTGTAGAGGAACCCTAATATATAAGTACATACACATTTCTTGGCGGTCTGTATGTTATTGGGTATAAGAAAAATTACTGCAGAAGGAGCTACTACCCTTTTTTTTGGATTTAAAGGTTTTGGATTTAAAGGCGATCTAATGACAACAAATTTAGAATTTTTCCGGAATATCATGAAAAAAATCGTACCATTCTCAAATATACAATTTCACTCCGAAAACTTCAATGCACACAAATAGGAGATTCATTGTCACAACTAAAGGGTTTTTCAACAGAGACGCTACAAAAGTAAATCGACAGGGACAGCAAACGACGCCATATTTGTTCCCGCTATTTTGACATTTCTCTACAGTAAGGGTTGCCATTTCATCATGGAAAGATATACGAGCCAACAACGAGTCAAAATTATTAAAATTTACTACCGACATTTGGAGTCAGTCGCCTCAACTTTAAGAGGCCAATTTAAAGAGGCCTCAACTATCAGCGATGAGGCTCATTTCTGGCTGAATGGCTTCGTCAATAAGCAAAATATGCGTTATTGGTCAGACAGCAATCCACACGTAATCCATGAGTCATCATTGCATCCCGATAAAATTACGGTTTGGTGCGGTTTATTGGCCGGCGGCGTCATTGGGCCGTACTTCTTCCGTGATGATCAAGACCGGCACATTACTGTGAATGCGAATCGCTACCGTTCAATGATAACCGAATATTTTTGGCCCCAATTGGATAATATGGACTTGGAGGACATGTGGTTCCAACAGGACGGCGCCACAAGCCACACAGCGAATGCCACAATCAACTTATTGGAAACCAAGTTTGGTGAACGTGTTATCTCACGAAATGGACCAGTCGATTGGCCGCCTCGGTCGTCCGATTGGACGCCGTTAGATTATTTCCTGTGGGGCTACGTCAAGTCTATGGTCTATGTCAACAAGCCAGCGACGATTGATGAACTTCGTACGAATATCGAACGTGAAATTGCACCAGTATCGGCCGATTTATACTTGAAAACCGTCGAAAATTGGGTTCAGCGTCAGGACATCTGCAAGCGTGCCCGTGGTGGCCATGCAAAAAGTAATCGAGTTCCACACATAAAGGCATCGAACGAACTTTCACAGGAATACTTTTGTAGCGTTCTAATTGAAAAACCCGTTATAAAAAAAACTATGTCAATATTTAATGCATTAATAAATTCTTTTAACGCACAATTTCACCAAACAAAGTTAAAGCTAACTGACAGTTAAAAATTTTAAATTTCATTCAAACTGGCAGCTAAAACTGTTCGTTAGCTCTAACTGAAAGATAACTGAGCACGGTGAAATCAGCCGTAATTATAAAGAAATTCAATAGATAGGCAAATAATATAGGCAAAATAAGCAAAAATATAGAGAATTCAGAGGATGGAAGGGTACATGCAGTAAAAAAGAAACAACACAATTGAAAATTTCATTCGAAAATTTCAATCTCTTAATATTTAGTGGGTCCACCCTGAACAAAGATCACAGTTTTTAAGTACCGCATTTAAAATATTGCCTGTAATTTCCGGAGTTATTTCGGTACAAGATCTGTTTAAAGCAGTTGGCACAGCTTCTAATTTCATATTTTCAGAAGTGCTCAATTGACTTTACTTCCGCTGATTGTGGTGAAGAGTAGAGGTATCTGATAGGATAATATTGAAGTCAATCCCGAACAAAGTGCGGTGGAAGCATTATTTTGCTGGAAAATCCAGTAATCGGTGGTGCAATGGCTAGTGTGCGCGGCTCTTGTGCATGAGAACATGGGTTCGATTACATTTCTTTCTACGACGGTCACCTCGCTTAGTGATTGCGACACTATCGAGTACTTAGCCATGAAAATGCTTCTCAAAATACCGTTTTTACCTAGTAGGAATGATGAACAAATAACGGAGTTTCTTCTGTCCCCTGGTCAAATGGACTTGCCAGTAAAAAATACAACCTGTAAGGAAATACAAACCATCATAAAAACCTACCAAACAGAGAAAAAACACCAGGATTCGATCTGATCACAACAAAAGTCTTAAAAGAGTTACCCGACATAGCTATTATACACATGAGAAACCTGATTAATTCAGTGTTCCGAAATGGCTACTTCCCTGGTCAGCTTAAAGTAGCGGAGATTATAATGATACTGAAACCGGGAAAACCCCCCGAGGATGTAAAGTCATATAGACCAATAAGCCTTCTTCCGGTAATGGGCAAAATTATGGAAAAAATACTACTTAATAGAATGAAACCTATAATAAGTTCCAGAAATATTATACCTGATCACCAGTTTGGTTTTAGAGAGCGGCACTCGACGATTGAGCAGGTTCATAGAACCATCAAGGTCATAAGGACAGCATTCGAAAAAAAGAGTACAGCTGAATTCCTTGACATTAGCCAAGCTTTTGACAAGGTTTGGCATGTGGGACTATTGTACAAACTCAAAAAGTCGTTACTTTACCCATTGTTTTTAATACTGAAATCTTATCTGGAAAATAGTTTCTTCTACGTGAAGTTCAACGATGAGCAAACTCGCTTATGTTGTATAAACTCAGATGTTCCACAAGGTAGCATTCTAGGACCGGTATTGTACACCCTCTTCACGGCTGATACCCCAACTGGCGTTAACACTACGATTGCTACATTTGCAGACGATACTGTTTTGCTGTCAACACACCAGGATAATGTACTCGCTTCTCAACATGTGCAAGGCCACTTAAATAAAATGGATGACTGGTGTCACTCTTGGAGATTAAAGCCAAATGCTAACAAGTCAACTCATGCCACCTTCACTTTAAGAACTAAAATCTGCCCTCAAGTAACGCTCGGCAACGATAAATTACCTCAAGCAGGAAGTGTTAAATATCTCGGTATTCATCTAGACCGGAAACTCACATGGCAAAAGCACATACATACTTTCCAAAAGGAAACAGTTAGGCCTTAACCTTACCGCATATTACTGGCTTTTAGGACGGAATTCTAAACTATTGCTTGATAACAAATTACTGCTATATAAAACCCTTTTCAGACCTATCTGGTCTTATGGATCTGAAATTTGGGGTACAGCATCGTAAACAAATATTAATATTATACAGCGCTTCCAATCAAAATTCTTGCGCTTAATAAATAATGCTCCAACATATGTCTCCAATAAAATTCTTCATAGGGACCTTCACTTAAATACTGTCCAACAGGAAATCAATGTAGTTAATCAACGTTATGCGAACAGTTTATCAAGCCACAGTAACCCATTAGCTCTACAACTGCTGAACGTCTCATCATCCCAACGACGACTACGACGTTTTCAACATACTAATCTTGTTGCCACCAGACAATCTATTCAAGATAAATTATGTAAATGCAATAGTAGTTTTATAGCTACCTTAACTTCAAAGGAGGATAAGCAATGGCTCATCCTTCACATGCTAAAACACTATGTTTAATTTACTCATGTAAATCTACAAATTGCCTAATGTCATATATAATGATAAATTGCAAATAAAATTGGAGTCTAAAAAAAAAAAAGTACCGTTCGGAATCGGTGTAAAACTGTAGGTCCCAATCAGTGAGTGTAAAACTAGAAAGCGCACATCTTACTGATAGTGAGAAGCTCTCCCCAATTCCTTCATGGGATGTTAAGGGACACCATTTTTTTCCAGTAATTTTCCAGACACAAGTTATCAACGGATTGTTACAAATTCTCATTCAAAATGATCTTACAAAGGTAGCGATCGGCCCATTGGGCCTTCAATAAAAACCAAATTAACACTTCAGCTGATGACATGGCTCCCCAAACCTTTACACTTCCACCTAAATGCTTGACGGCGGGTATCGTGTTCTTTGAATCCAAGGCTGTTTTGGGGTTTCTTAAAACTTCGGACCGGCCGTTACTTCCAAACCTATTGTATTTACATTCATCGTTAAATAAGTCCCGCTTACAGAAGTCACTATTTCTTTAGCAAATTCAAGGCGGAGCTTTCGCGTTTTCGCAAATATAAGCGTTTTTTTTACCTGCAACTCTGCTTTTAAAGAAATTATCACGCAGAGCTTTTTCCACAGTTGTTGGGTGGACATTCGATTAGCAATATTTTTCAATATTTTCTGCCGCTTTTGAACCAATAATTTTCGGATCCACACTTACTCGCCAGATCGTGATTGATTTTCAGTATTTGCTTTTTTATTGTAGTTTCTAATAATGGTTTGTAGTATAGAAGGACTCACATGTACAGTTTTTATCATTTCTCCATAACCTTTTTTACACTTTTCAAAGATTTACAACCAGCGGTCCTACTGAAATATACATTTTTTTGATATTTTTCCACTGGAAATGTCAATATTTTGCATAAATGCAATATTTGAATAAAATAAAAAAAAAAATGGTTTCCCATTACATCCCATGAAGGGAGAGGATAGAACTTCTCACAATCACTGAGCTGTGCGCTTTCCGATTTTCGCTCACTGATTGGAACCTACAGTTTTACACCGATTCCGAACGGTATTTTGAGAAGCGTATATTTGAATGCAGGGTTAGAAATTTAAATACTTGTAGTGCTATAAAAAAATCAATCACTGTTCGAACTCACGGGCGATGTGTTAACACCTTTTTGTTACACGGTACCTGTTCGATTTCTATGAAAACATTAGTAAATGTTACATTGGAACATACAAAAAAAGAAAAGTTGTTGGATTTAACAGATAATGTTAGATGATTTAGATATGCATGTTAAAATTGGCTGATGCAATAATTTATGATTAATCATCATCTTGCACAAAAGCAACATACTTATGTGATTCAATAGTATAGAAAGGGACAACACTATTATATGCATAGCGCGGTAAATGCCATTTATGAATTTCTTATTTTTCTCTTCTTGACACTTCTTATTCAACTGTGTATCTGACAAGCCGCTGCAAAACGAAAATAATAAAGATTATATTTTAATTAAATAGAAAGTGTTTTATTTGAATGAAGTCAATAATCTTAACAGGTTATGGGCCCAGTCTAACTTATGCTGTGAAAATCTAACTTCTGCTGTGAAAATATATAATAAAATTTAAAGGAAAAGATAATTAGACAATGAATAAAGGAAAAAGAAATATAAAGCCCTTTGATGGGGAAAAATATGCCATTTGGAAATTTCGTGTCCGTGCAGCTTTAAGTGAAATAGATGTCTTAAATGTAATCGATGGTGAAGTGCCGGACAAAATCACAACCGAATTTAAGAAAATGGAGCGAACTGCAAAAGGTATAATAATTGAATATTTAAGCGACTCATTTCTTGGTTTTGCAGAGAGTGACTGCAATGCAAAGCAGATTTTTGCTAATTTGGACGCTATCTACGAAAGAAAGAGCTTAGCATCGCAACTGTCTGTACGTAAGCAGCTCCTAACCTTGAAATTGAAGGGAGAGTGTTCGCTTGTGAACCATTTCAATGTGTTTGATGACTTGGTGACTGAATTGCTGGCTGCTGGAGCAAAGATCGATGAAATGGATAAAGTGTCTCATTTATTGTTGTCGTTGCCATCATCTTATGATGGAATCATTACGGCCATTGAAACGTTATCCGAGTCAAATCTGACATTGTCTTTTGTAAAAAATCGATTGCTCGACCACGAAATAAAATTAAAAACCGCCAACAAAGACACAAGTGTCAAAGTTTTGCAAGCTGTGAATATGAGTTACAAAAATGTGCCTAAGAGTAGAACATATGGCGTGGAGGGCCGAACTGTATACAAATCACTTAAGCCACATTCAAAAACCTCAATAAAATGTCATCATTGTGGAAAACCAGGGCACATAAAAAGCAACTGCTTCGCCTATAGGAAAATGTCAGACATCAAAAGTCAGGAAAAACAGAAACAAGCCCAAATGGCAACTGTTCAGTCGGATAAAAGTTTCGCATTCATTAGTCGAAGAGAGGGATGTATTTATTTCCTGCTGGACTCGGGAGCGTCAGATCAATGATGAGACTCTATTTGCTGAATGGATCAACCTGGAGCCACCTGTCAAAATAGCAGTGGCGAAACTTGGGGAATTCATCTATGCGAAAAAGAAGGGCATTGTGGCCGTAAGCAATAGTTTCTCGGATGGGATCACATTGCTGGATGTCTTGTTTTGTCCAGATCTCCCAGAGAATTTAATTTCTGTTAAACGAATGCAGGATGCTGGAATGGCGATTGATTTTCATCCAGGAGGTGTGAAAATAACTAAGGAACAGCAGATAATTATGGACGGTAAATATAGAAATAATGTACCTATTATTGAATTTATGGTTTGTAAGAAAATTAATATGTCTAATGTTCTTAAAACTAACGAGTATCGATTGTGGCATGAGAGGTTGGGGCATATTAGTAGGACAAAATTTTTAGAGATAAAGGGAAAGAATATGTTCGAGGACACTGACCTCATAATAAATGTACAGCCGAAAAATTATTTATGTGAAGCATGTATAAACGGAAAACAAGCAAGACTTTGTTTCGAAAAATTTAAGGATAAAGACTATATAAAGCGACCGTTATATGATAAACCCTACAACAATTGATGATAAAAATTATTTTGTGATTTTTATTGATCAATATACGCATTATTGTGTAACTTATTTAATTTCCCACAAATCCGATGTCTTTGTAATGTTTAGGGATTTTGTGGCGAAGAGTGAGGCTCATTTCAATTTGAAAATTGTTAATTTCTATATTGATAACGGTAGGGAGTATTTATCTAATGAAATGCGAGACTATTGTGTTCAGAAGGGTATTACTTACCATCTGACAGTTCCACATACTCCACAATTCAATGGTGTATCTGAAAGGATGATTAGGACTATTACGGAAAAAGCTCGTGCAATGGTTAGTGGAGCGAAATTACGGAAAACTTTCTGGGGTGAAGCGGTATTGACCGCAACATATTTAATTAACAGAAGTCCCAGTGTTGCATTGAAGGAACATTTAAAAACTCCATATGAAATGTGGCATACTAGAAAGCCAAATCTTAAGTTTCTAAAAGTTTTCGGTTCAACAGTGTATGTCCATGATAAGTCAAGGAAAAGAAAGTTTGATGAAAAATCATGGATTGAAAATATGGGATGTAGAGTCGGGAAAATTTTCAGTAGCTAGAGATGTTATTGTTGATGAGAAGAATATGATAAATTCCAGAGCTGTAATGGACAATAGATGTGGCGAAAATGATTCCCTGAATGAGAGTAAGGAGGATTTCCCGAATGAGAGTACGGAATGTGTTCAATCAAATTCCCTGAATGAGAGTAAGGAAGATTTCCCGAATGAAAGTACGGAATGTGTTCAATCAAATTTCCCGAATGAGAGTACGGAATGTTTTCAGTCCAATGTCCCGAATGAGAGTACGGTAATGAAGTCTGATGAATTAAGATCAGTTGAACAGCCTAGTGAAAATTTAAATGAAATCTATGAAGATAATAATAAATTAAAAGAATCATGCGTTGAAACCAGGAGAAGTGAACGAATAAAAGAGAGACCACGGATATCATATAAGGACCAAATTGAGAATTGCATAATGAATGCAAATGTTTTGTTTAGTACCATTCCAAATACATTTAATGAGATAAGGGAAAGGAATGATAGAGTACAGTGGGAGGAAGCCATAAGGGAAGAGCTGAATTCACATCTTTTAAATAAAACTTGTTCCTTAGTGAAAAGGCCTGAGGCCAAGAATATAGTTGATTGTAAATGGGTATTTACAATAAAACATGATGAGTTTGGCAGGCCGGTTAAATATAAAGCAAGGTTAGTTGCTCGTGGATTTACTCAAGAGTATTTAGTAGATTATGATGAAACTTTTGCTCAAGTGGCAAGAATTGCAAGTTTTCGAATTTTGTTATCTTTCTCAAACTATTTTAACTTAAAAGTCCATCATATAGATGTTAAAACTGCCTTCTTGAAAGGTACACTTCAAGAGGAAATATATATACATATGTGTATTCCTCAATAAGGCCATTTATGGGCTTAAACAGGCAGCCAGATGTTGGTTTGAGGTTTTTGAGCAAACCCTGAAAGAGATTCGTTTTGAAAATTCACCTGTTGATCGTTGCATTTATGTTCTTGATAAAGGTGACACCTTAAAGAACATATACGTATTATATGTAGACGATTTAGTAAAATCAACAGCGAGTATGGAGACTATGAATAACTTCAAGGTTTATTTAATGGGAAAATTTAGAATGACTGATTTGCATGAGATTCGAATAAAAATAGATAGAGAGGAGAATAAGGTTCATCTTAGCCAATCTGCTGACATTGAAAACGTATTGAGAAAATTCAAAATGGATGAATGCAATCCAGTTAGTTCTCCACTTCCTAGCAAACTGAATTATGAAGCATTGAATTCAGATGTTAAGTATGATGCACCATGTCAAAGTGTGATTGGGTGTCTAATGTACATAATGCTATGTACTCGACCAGATTTAAGCACAGCCGTTAATATTTTGAGTCGTTATAGCAATAAGAACAATGAAGGGCTATGGCAGTGTTTAAAGGGGGTTCTTAGATACCTTAAGGGAACCACTGATTTGAAATTAACATTTGTTGCGACTCCAGTATACAATGATCATTTAATTGGATATGTAGATTCTGACTGGGGTGGATGCCAGAGCGATAGGAGAAGCACTACTGGTTATCTATTTAAAATGTTTGACACAGACCTAGTTTGTTGGAATACGAGAAAGCAGTTTTCTGTTGCAGCGTCAACAACTGAAGCAGATTACATGGCATTGTTTGAAGCAGTTAGAGAAGCTTTATGGCTAAAATCATTATTAAAGAGTTTGAAAATTGATTTGATTGAACCCATTAAAATTTTTGAAGATAACCAAGGTTGTATAAGCATAGCTAATAATACCTCATGTCACAAACGGTCGAAACACATTGACATTAAATATCATTTTTCTAGAGAACAAATTGAGAATAAACTAATTAAAATTCTATATAAATCCACAGATGAGCAAATTGCTGATATTTTGACAAAACCTTTGGCGAGCCCTAGACGAGCCCTATTTAAGGTCCCAGTTGGGTCTTAGCATTTAGTGCATGTATATACATATGTGTATGTGTATTTGGAAATTAATTTGGATTTATTTTTATTGAAACCTGAATAACATTTAACTTGAATTTTAGCTTTTATTTTTGTGAACTTAAACTTGGATGAATTGATTTTAAACTTAATTTTTAATTTTATGAATTTTGTATTACTTGATTTATGTTGGTCTGATTGGGGTTTCCTGAGTTTTTCCCAATCCAAGCAACAAATGTTGGACCAACGTGTGCTATACTCCCCAGAAGGCTCGACTTGTCAGATTAGTTTTATGTATTGCCTATATTTTGTAATTTAAATTTTATTTCATAATGATCTACATGTGTATATTTCTTTTGAGGAGGTGTGTTGGATTTAACAGATAATGTTAGATGATTTAAATATGCATGTTAAAATTGGCTGATGCAATAATTTATGATTAATCATCATCTTGCACAAAAGCAACATACTTATGTGATTCAATAGTATAGAAAGGGACAACACTATTATATGCATAGCGCGGTAAATGCCATTTATGAATTTCTTATTTTTCTCTTATTTTTCTCTTCTTGACACTTCTTATTCAACTGTGTATCTGACAAGCCGCTGCAAAACGAAAATAATAAAGATTATATTTTAATTAAATAGAAAGTGTTTTATTTGAATGAAGTCAATAATCTTAACAAAGTTTTTGTGCTGAAGGCTCTTCTGTTGCTTTTGTTTTGCCATGAACAAAGCGACGACAAAAAGCATTGAATAGTATAGAGAACTTATTGCGCTCTTTTTCCCCTCTCATGTAGGGAGTCTGAGTAAAATAGCATAAACGAGGCTTATTCTCTTTAAAGAATATTTCAATACAAATGCACCATTTCGATAATGTTATTACATAAAACAATACAAAAAGCACAAATGTTTCAAAAGGCAACAATGTTTCACATCAGAATTATGACTGCACCAAGTTATGACAAAAATAGAGTAATACGTTTTGAATTATTCGCCAGATGTAGCCAGTGCTTTTGAGTCATACAATTCGTTCCATGGGTTCTCTATACTATACAATACTCTTTGGAGACGACTACCTGATTCTTTGTTCGCTGCCGCTACATCAATACCATCATACTTATTTTCAGGCAGAGACTATTGTTGTACAACAACCACGTATGTGATGCTAACTCTGTGTGTTGGTTGCATGTGTTCACTTTGATAGATTTCCCTACCCGTGCCTATAAATGTTAACACATCAAAAATGGAAATTGTAATGTCAATGGTAATTAAAAATGGTAAGTTGTATAGTATTGTATAGCCCTTGTATGTAAGAGCCTTCTGTACCCTGCGTGGCGCCGAACCACCCCCCCCCCCCTGGTTCTTAAGGTGGCCATATAAATTTTCTCCTATTCCGTCAATAATATAAGTTTCAGTTCTTTAGACGTCGTATACTGCTTTGACTTTGAAAATATATTGGCAGGAAGTAGTAACGGTATGTTATGTGACTTAAAAAAGTTTTCTGTGAATCGAGCGATATGGATCAGTGCAATCTTTTTTTAACGCTCAATGATCTCCGTGTAATTCGCCCGCAAGGCTTTTAAATTGTTTTCTAAAAGTCAGCACATGGTTCCGCATTAATTTTACTTGGGAAAAAACATATTTTTGATACTTTGATGCATCAACTGCGCTTCAGACAGCCATCGATTTCGGTATATTTTACAAAATTCGAAACCGTATTGCGGTAACGATTTATAGCAGCTGATATCTTACCGATTTCTTTATGGCAGAAAATTTAATTCTTTAAAATTTTCCGCGCTTCCCATAAGAAGGTCCACTTCCACGTCGTATATTTAACCAGAAATAAAATTGTGAACTTAACTGTTCGTTAAATATATTCAAAAAAGTCATATTTACTCACCTACTAGAAGATATTTTGTATTAAACACAAAGGAAAAATGTATGATGTTACTTTTTGGCTTCAGGAACGCGAATGTTTACTGGTGCACATACGAATATTTTCTATTGAATTTCTAACTTACAGCGAAATCTTGGATAAACCGGCCACAACTACAGGACCAAAGAAGAACACTGTACATGAAAAATAAGAAGTGGATATATATCAAGGGTCTTTCAACAGAGACGCTACAAAAGTAAATCGATAGGGACAGCAAACGACGCCATATATTTTCCCGCTCTTTTGACATTTCTCTTCAGTAAGGTTTGCAATTTCATCATGGAATGATATACGAGCCAACAACGAGTCGAAATTATTAAAATTTACTACCGAAATTTGGAGTCAGTGGCCTCAACTTTACGAGGCCAACTTTAAGAGCGATGAGGCTCATTTCTGGCTGAATGGCTTCGTCAATAAGCAAAATATGCGTTATTGGTCAGACAGCAATCCACACGTAATCCATGAGTCATCATTGCATCCCGAAAAAATTACGGTTTGGTGCGGTTTATGGGCCGGCGGCGTCATTGGGCCGTACTTCTTCCGTGATGATCAAGACCGGCACATTACTGTGAATGCGAATCGCTACCGTTCAATGATAACCGAATATTTTTGGCCCCAATTGGATAATATGGACTTGGAGGACATGTGGTTCCAACAGGACGGCGCCACAAGCCAAACAGCGAATGCCACAATCAATTTATTGGAAACCAAGTTTGGTGAACGTGTTATCTCACGAAATGGACCAGTCGATTGGCCGCCTCGGTCGTGCGATTTGACGCCGTTAGATTATTTCCTGTGAGGCTACGTCAAGTCTATGGTCTATGCCAACAAGCCAGCGACGATTGATGAATTTCGTACGAATATCGAACGTGAAATTGCAGCAGTATCGGCCGATTTATGCTTGAAAACCATCGAAAATTGGGTTCAGCGTCTGGACTTCTGCAAGCGTGCCCGTGGGGGCCATGCAAAAGAAATCGAGTTCCATACATAATGGCATCGAACGTACTTTCACAGAAATAAAGAATTGCATTGGTATCTAAAACCGGTTTTGTTTTATTTAAAAAAACTTTTGTAGCGCTCTTATTGAAAAACCCGTTAGTATATAAATGGGACATGAGACTGTCCGTGGAGGTGGACAGTTTCTGATAGCCGTTTACTTGGGAGTGGCCAGAAACGATTCTTTCATTGGGCAGTCCGAGCAGCTCACTACTTCCACGCAGTATGTCCTGGGCAATGGATTTATCGGAAACGTTCGTTAGCCACCTAGAGTGAGAAGGTGAAAATAAATGAGCAGCCTGATTGGTTATGCGATCACTGATGTGTCTCAGGCTTAGTAGGTGACTGATGTCACTGAAGCTCATCAAGCTATCTTGCATATTCTTTTGTCCTTTGGAAGACGGATGAGCCAAATATATGGGCCAACGGCGGATAGAAACCATAAGAAGAAAATCCTGGTTCGACATATTGCATCCTAGTCCGCGTCTGATCAATAATTGGCGGCTGCAATCAAATATCCTGGCAGTAGGTAAAATGCAAAAACCCGGTGGACTAAGTTTGCCCCTACCGCTATTTGTAGACGAACCCCGAAAACGTTATAAGGACCACGGTTTACAGATATGCACCTGGAATGAGAGAACTCGATATAAATCTGTTGCAAGCATCAAATTGGCCTCGATAGTTATAAGACTGACATTACCGCAATACAGGAAATGCGATGGACAGGACATGGCTGCCAAAAAAAGAACTGCGACATATACTGCAGTTGCCATGAGAAAAAACATGAATTTGGTTGCGTTATTCTAGTTGGCAAACGACTGCGATATCTAGTCTCTAGGTTCAATCCTGTGAGTGAATGTATAGCCACAATCCGCATAAAAGCGAAATATTTTTATATTTCCCTAATTTGTGTGTATGCCCCGACTGAAGATGAAGATGGTGATGCACAAAGACATTCTATGAACTCCTATAGGAAACGTATGACCGCTGCCCTGGCCATGACATTAAGATTGTACCAGGAGATTTTAATGCCAAAGTAGGCAGGGAGAATGTGTTTCATCCAACTATTGGCAATTTCAGTCTACATGCTGATAGTTCCGACAACGGTATGAGACTGATTGACTTTACCGCGGCAAAAAACATGGATTCCAGTATAGAGACATCCACAAGGCTACTTGGGTATCCGCTGATCAAATTGATCATGTAGTAATTGATGGGAGGCACTCATCCAGTGTAATGGACGTACGAGTGATCAGAGGAGATAACATCGATTCTGGCCACTACCTGGTATCAGCAGAGGTTCGCACAAGATTAAGTAGAGCGAAAATCGTACGAAACCAGACGCCGAGGAAGCTGGACATCGGAAAGCTGCAATTACCAGAGATAGGCACAGCCTACTCAAGGAAGCTCTCGCAACTTTTGGCATAGAACCCACCCCCTCCCGATAACGATCCTGATGCGCAGTGGAAACCCATTTCCGACTCTATTAAAACTGCCGCAACAACCGTATTTGTTTTTGAAAAACCGCTTCGCAATAAACCATGGTACGATGAAGAGTGTCGTCTTGCAAATGAAGAAAAGAATGCTGCACGTATGGCAATGCTTCAGCCAATTGCAACGCGAGCTGCAACTGAGCGGTGGTATAGGGAGAAAAGAAAGGAGGTAAACCGTCTCGTTAGGCATAAGAAATGGCAGAGAAGAAGAACGAAGCCTGAAAATTCTACCAAAAAGTCAAAAAAAAGAACTAATGGACATGGTTCAGGGCTCCCTTCTGTAAAGACAAGGACGGAAATCTCATTGCAGATGTGCAGACCATGGTGGTAATATGGAGCGATCATTTCTCCGCGCTATTGGTACCTGAGATATCCAATGACGATGGGGCAATCGATCACAATATGGACGACGATGTCGATTGCCCCCCTCCTAACCAAGACGAGGTCAGAACAACTATTGCCCGGCTTAAGAACAACAAAGCCGCAGGAGCAGATGGATTACCTGCGGAGCTGTTTAAGGCTGGCGGCGTTTTAAGCTGATAAGGTACATGCATCAGCTCATTAGCAAAATTTGGTTAGATGAATGCATGCCCGACGATTGGAGTCTCATTGTCCCATATTTAAAAAAGGTGACCCGAGTCTGTGCCAACTACCGTGGAATAAGCCTTTTATCCATAGCATATAAGGTTCTATCAAGTATAATGGGCGAAAGATTAAAATCAATTATCGCTGACCTGATTTGACCGTCGGTGGTGCAATGGTTAGTGTCCCGGCTCTTGTACATGAGTATGTGGGTTCGATCCCTGCTCAGACCACCTTACATTTGTTTCGACGACGGTCACGTCGCTTAGTGATGGCGACACTGTCGAGTACTTAGTCATGAAAAAGCTTCTCAAAATACCATTCGGAATCGAGTAAAACTGTAGGTCCCAATCAGTGAGTGTAAAAACTAGAAATCGCACATCTCACTGATTGCGAGAAGCTCTCCTCAATCCCGTCATGGGATGTTATGGGACACCATTTTTTTCCATTTGACCGTACCAGTGTGGCTTTAGACCTGGACAATCAACAACCGACCAGATTTTCACGCTACGAAATAGCCTGGAGAAAACCCACGAAAATCAAATCGACACCGATCAACTATTTGTCGATTATAAGGCGGGCTTCGATAGCTCGATACGGGAGAAACTCTATGAAGCAATGTCTGAGCTTGGTATTCCTGCAAAACTCATACGCGTTTGCAAGAATGACCTTGACAAACACTATATCCGCAGTGAAAGTTGGTAAGGATCTTACCGAACCTTGCGAAACTAAGCAATGCCTCAGGCAAGGTGACACCCTATCGTGCGATCTCTTTAACATCTTAATATAGATTATATATATTAATATATATTAATGATATATATATGAGTCATTTCATGTCAAGTGACCCAACTTTTGAAACCGGTGTCTTCCGATCGGGATGAAACTTGCACCACGGTTAGTCCTATTAGTACAGCTTAGACAAAAACTTTCAACGAGATTGGTCAAGAACTCTCTGAGTTAGAGTGGGTCGAATTTTGACATTTTGGCCAAAGAGGTGTTTTTTCCCATCCACGTAACTTTTTACCTATTGTTCTTAGCAAAATTTGTCCTGAGTGTTTTAGACAGCTATTTCTTCAATCTTTAAAAGAAATAATAAAAAATAAAAAAAACAATTTGTTGATTTTTTTTTTGCAAAATGAAAAATTTTTTTAATTTTTTTTTCAAGAGAAGACCTGCTCAAAATAAAGCTTAGGCCTTTTCCTTTAAGAGCTTTATAGCCCGTTAGTGGGATTCGACCTATTTATCTATCAAAATAAAAGTTTTGGAACTCAAAACAACGGTTTTCAAGTTTTAGCATTTCCACTATTTTGAATTTGTTTCTATTTTTGTGTAAGTGTTACTAAAACCTTAAAACTAAAAAATACTGAGAAAGTAGACAAATTAACCTTTCCAACGGTATGTAACATGTCTAACTAAAGTTTGGATATAATACCCACAATATGTCAACCTCAGGAATAAAATCACTGTTTTCTATAGAAATGGGGAAAAATTAAAATTTTATTTATTTATTTGTAATAATAATAAAATAGATTAATAAAATTTAATCTTAATCACATTAAATCCATTGATATCATAACTATTTGTACACTTAATTTATTGCAGATGATGAAGTGTTTAAGTTTTGCTACCAGGCGTTACCAGGCTCAGCTGTTGATTTTGCTCCTGGTTCCTTTTTTGGCCTTGGAAAGAAATTGCATTGAGAAGAGGCAGAAAACTTGAGTCTTCCATCGCCAAGCGGTATAAAAGCATGGTATTGAGCGGTGCCATCGATTGTTACTGCAGCATCGAATCTGCTCTTCAGTGTTCTTAAAGTTTCTTCATGATCCTCTTTGCTACTAAAAACTATTTTAGTTTCGTTACTGTTATTCTTTGCCCAATTGAATATAGCGGTCGCATCTAAGATGCGATCTTGATGAGAGCACTGGAGGCTATACTTGGCTGCATTTCTTTTGAGGTTTAGTCCAACACCATCACATGCTCCTTTACCATGAGCAGTAGGATGAAAATGCCACTCAGCTGGCATTCCAAAATCATTTAGATGAGCTATAAGATTTGCGAAGGTACTTTTGTTTTTAAAATGTTGACGAGCTCCGTCCGAAACGCAGTATACCTTCTCTACTGTAAATCTGGATTTTAGATAATTTAGTATTTTCTTCTGGTACTCATAAACTGCAACGGTGTCATGCTTTAAATCGTCGGATATGATTGTCATACTTTTGTGTTCCAGTTTTCCATCTTTCATGTAGTAAATAACTACTGTAAATACAGTTGCTTGGTCGTTATTGAAGTGGAATGTTTGTATGGCGTCCTGAAGAACGTTTTTATAGTTCTCTGCAAAATCATATGAAACAACGAATTCACCAGACTTCAAATGTATCTTCCAATCTTTGAAGAATGACCATTGCTCTTTGACTAAAAAGTCATGTGTCCTCAAATTTAGCAATCCTGCACACATTTCTTCCACAAAATTATGCACATTTAAAGTTATTGTTTTCAATGTGCACCTTTCAGACTGAAGCCAACATTCAAATTTGACCTCCTCCATACATTCTCGATCAAAAGACTTGATTAAATTCTCTTTGATGAATGTGGTTCCCGGGCAGTTTGATCATTCACCTACGTGGCAAGAATTTATTGCATCAGGACACATAGTCAATTTTAATGCAATCGCGGTAATTTTGCAAATCTTCTGGCGAATCATCTGTGAAATACTTTAACAGCCCTATTCTGGCAGGGCTACAAAAGTCACCACGTTATTATTTGACAGCAATGAGACAATTGTCACAAATCGGTATTCTGACACATTTTATTGGTGACAAAAGTAACAAAAACTGTTACCTGGCAAAGAGCAGTTAACAGCGCGTGACAGCTGTTTTATTTGCCGGAAAGTTGATACAAAAACATTTTCTAAATCAAAGACGTATGAGTTCTACAAGTAAACAATGAAACTGTATACGAGAAAAATTAATAATATATTTTGTACCAAAACGACAAGAGGGCATAATTAAATGAAGGAAGGAGTTTTGTTACTTTGTGCTATGGAAATGGATCAGAAAGAAGAAAAAACTTTATTTTGTGTTAGAAAGATCGAAAAAGCGCGAAATGGATTACAAAATATTTAACGTAAATATATCCGGAACCTGCCAAAAAATAAGTATAATAGCGCATTTAAAAAAAAATAATAAAAAAATAAAAAATAATGAGGTTAAATTTTTTTTTTTTAATTATACTACCAATGGGTTAATCAATATAAATATGTTTATGCCCTAATTTATAGAGCTTAGAAAGACCTTTGTAATGATACCCATTTCAACTAGATCGGATTATAAATATCGGAGATACAAACGATTATATACTCATGTTTTAAAGGCCTATATCTCAAGAAGTTAGACCGGCCATGGGGCGAAAAAAAACTTTTTGAACTCAGCTCAGAAGCTTTTGTCGGTGGTGAAATTTTGATGTAGATCAGAGAGTTTGTTTCCCGAATACCAGATACAAACAATGCACACTGGGACAGATTGAAAAAATGACAGGACAAAATTAATAACGTCGTTGTTTTTGGTTTTAGTCGTGTCAAACTCATTAGTCGGTAGGTTTTCGAGGGTGCTGAGCTGATTTCTGGCATTGCTTTTTCCATTGGTTGGAGGGGGCTGGAGTTATAGTGGGGGGGGGGGGGTTAAATTTAAAAAAAGCGTTATGGGTATCGTTTCATAGGTTTTTGGATGGCCCGATTTCATTTTTGGCAAACATTTTTCGATCAGGATTTCGATAACTAACATAACGGAGGGAAGAACATGTGTAATTCTACCTTTTCACATAAAATTTAGTTTCTTAACAAGGTTTAACGTTTCAAACTTTTCTACCAAATTTATTAGGGATTATAAAATAAATAAAAAGTTTGAGAAGTTTGTTTCGTAACCATACAAGATTTATTTGGGACCACAAAAAAAAAAAACTTGGTTTATAAAAATCTATATTATTACGTTCGACATTTTCATCATCGTCGTCCTCGGAACTTTCAAAATTTTAGTTTGAAATTTCGAAATTTTGGTTTGACATTTTATGGTATTGCCAGACCTAAATTCCGACACAGTAATGTAATTGAATTTACACTGAAAAAAATCAATTCTTACAGAAGTAATTTATATTTAAATTTGAAATCAAAAACTAGAGCAAAGTTTAAAAAAAAAAATTTCTTCAGCAAATGGTAGTAAAGGGTAACGAAATAAAATCAGTGACTTCGGTTAGGGTCCAAAGTATTCAGAAGTGAAAATCGCGCGCTGTTCCTAGTTGGTGCTAATTTTTGGCGGTCCACAAAAAACTAAAAAATGTAATATTTTTAGTCAACTACTTTCATTGCAATTGAACTAGAAACCTTAAGTAAATTAAATTAACTTAATATACATTTTCGTAGCTCTTATAACACAAAATCAATAAAAGGAGTTTAAAACAACGAGGAACATAACCTTCTTATAACACACATCTACTAAAAATAACCCAAAATTAGCCTGCATGCATGTATTGAAACAATACTCAACTTTGGGCCCCTTGCCTGATCAAAAACGTGCATGGAACCTTCAAAACAGTTAATTTTCGACCTCAGTGGTTAATTGGCCACTGTTTAAGTAACTTTTTTTTATCTGGATTACTGCTCCGATTTTTGGAATTTTGTCCGGTAATTTTTTCAATCTGTCCCAGTGTGCAATGGTGACAACTTTGTAACAATTTTGTGGTTACAATTTGATTGTTACCACATACACAGAATAGGGGTGTAAGTTGATTTCCTCCAACATCAGTTTAACATTTTCATGGTAAATGCAAACGCATACTGTGTGAGTTCCGCTGCTTCCCGCCAAAACGCAATGTTTTGGCCTCAATTGGTTAAATTACTTTTGTCTCCATCTGGAATAGCTTCAACGCAAAGCTCATTACTATTCAAAGCCGGTAATTCTTCCAACTTTCCGAGCTGTTTCCTGCATGATCCACAAATTTGCGACCGTTTTTGATAGATTAGTGAATCTTTTTACTAAGCCGGGGATTAACACAAAAATAACCATAAATTTCTTTTTCAAGTATAGCCTTTTTAGGAGCCATAGACATTGTGAAGATGAATTATGTAAATAACACACGTCTAAACTTTAACACTTTCTATTCGTACTTTTCGTGTTCGTAGACACTTGTTGAATGACAAAAAACGATCAATGTACACCTATATATACTACGTAAAACAATTCTGTAAAAAAATGATCAGTTACAGGTAGCCAACGAAAAAGCACACATCAAAAAAAAAGTACACTTCCCCCCTTAATTCATAAATGAGCAATGCCAGCAATTCATCATCCCCGCTCGCAGCCTTCTAAATGTGTGTGGAGTTTCTGAAGAAAAAACATCCGTTACAGGTAGCCAACGGAAAACACATCAATAAGTTTTCAAATTCCCTTTCCCTTTAATTGACTGTGAACGTATTAGCTATCTTCCACGCACGCAGCATCCTAAATGTGCGTGGAATTTCTGTAAAAAAAATCATCCGTTTCAGGCAGCCAACGGAAAACACACATCATAATTTCCAAAGAATTTTTTAACATGTCCTCTAGCAAATTTTTGAAATTCATTCAGTACGATTATCCATATTCATTGAAACATAATACCAATATCCTTATCAAATTGACATACCTTCACTTACTTGTAAATAAAAGCGAAATGCGTTCATCGATTTTCATGATTCATGTCTCATATTGTTTATAGGTTATGAAACTTTACATGAAAGTAATAAGACCCGACACTTTTTGCGTTTTGGATTTTTCATGATTTTAAAAAATACAAAATTTTAATTTTTTAATCAAAAAATTATTATTTTTTCTTAAATTTCTTTATGACTCCGAAACTGTTGATTATGTGGGTACTATATTATCGAGGGTATGAAACTTTAGTTAGACATGTTACACACCGTTGGAAAGGTTAATTTGTCTAGTTTCTAGTTTTAGAAACACTTACACAAAAATAGAAACAAATTCAAAATAGTGCATATGCTAAAACTTGAAAAACCGTTGTTTTGAGTTACAAAACATTTATTTTGATAGATAAATAGGTCGAATCCCACTAAGGGACTATAAAGCTCTTAAAGGAAAAGGCCTAAGCTTTATTTTGAGCAGATCTTCTCTTTGAAAAAAAAATTTTAAAAAATTTCTCATTTTGCAAAAAAAAAAATCAACAAATTTGTTTTTTGTTTTTTATTGTTTTTTTTAAAAATATTGAAGAAATATCTATCTAAAACAATCAGGACAAATTTTGCTAAGAACAATAGGTAAAAAGTTACATGGATGGGGAAAAACACCTGTTTGGCCAAAATGTCAAAATTCGACCCACTCTAACTCAGAGAGTTCTTGACCAATCTCGTTGAAAGTTTTTGTCTAAGCTGGACTAATAGGACTAACCTTGGTGCAAGTTTCATCCCGATCGGAAGACATCTGTTTCAAAAGTTGGGTCACTTGACATGAAATGACCCATATATATTAATGATATCGATATCATTGGGCGCACAATGAGAGAAGTTACTGCGGTGTTTACGAGAATTGAGAAGGAGTGGGTGTTAAAAGTGGGTCTGAAAGTAAATGAGGACAAGACCAAATTTATGGTTTCAACGAGCACGAGCGAGTGATTAGACCCAAGTGTGAACGTTGTTAACCGTTATTATTTCAATGCATTGAACGGGTGTATATATCTCGGATCTGTCATAAACAAATACAACAACGTCAGCCTTGAGATCAAGCGGAGAATTGTGCTTGCGAATAAATGTGTTTGCGAATAGATATTTCTTATAGTCTTTAGCACATTATACTCGATAGAACCTTATATGCTATCGATAAAAGGCTTATTCTACGGTAGTTAGCACCGAGGCGCAGGACACCTTTTTTAAATACGGTTCGTAGTACACTAAGGCACCTATCGCCTGGCAGGCATTCATCTAGCCGAATTTTGCTAATGAGCTGATGCATGGACCTGATCAGCTAATCGCCGCCACCCCAAACAGCTCCGCCGGCAAACAATCGGCTCATGCGGTTTGGTTTTTGATAAGCCGGGCAATAGCTGTTTTGACCTCGTCTCGGTGGAGGGCAATCGACATTGTCGTCCAAATTGTTATCGTTTGTCTGAGCGTCACTGGATATCTCAGGTTCTAGTTGCGCGGAGAAATGATCTATCAATATTCCCAACATCCTCTGCACATCTGCGATGGGATTTTGTCCTTGTCTTTACAGAAAGGGATACCTGAACCATGTCTATTAGTTCGGTTCATGAATTTTTGGTACAATTTTTGGATCTCATTCTTCCTTGTGTATGGCTCAATTTTCTCACTCTCGCGCTTTCGCCACTGCCGTTTCTTACGCCTAAAGAGATGGTTTACCTCCTTTTTTTCCCCTAAACCGCCCAGTCGCAACTGGCGTTAAAAACTGACTGAATCATTACCATACGTGCAGCGTTCTTTTCATCATTTTCAATGCTACACTCTTCATCGTACCATGGTTAATTGGGAAGCGGTTTTTCAAAACCAAGTACAGATGTTGCGGAAGTTTTTTTAGAGTTGGAACTGAGTTTCCACTGTACTTCAGGATCGTCATCGCGAGGGGGTGGGTTCTGTGCCAAAAGTTGCGAGGGCTTCCTTGAGTTGTCTGTGGCTACCTCTGGTAATTGCAGCTTTCCGATGTCCAGCTTCCTCTGCGTCGGCTTCGTACGATTTTCGCCCTACTTAGTCTTGTGGGAACGTTTGCTGCTACCAGGTAGTGATCTGAATCGATGTTATCTCCTCTGATCACTCCTATGTCCATTACACTGGATGAGTTCATTCCATCAATTACCACGTGATCAATTTGCTTCTTCGTTCTTTGATCAGGGGATACCCAAATAGCCTAGTTGATGTCTTTATGCTGGCATATTGTACCAGTAATGACCATGTTTTTTTTTGCAGCAGCAAAGTCAATCAGCCTCATACCACTGTCGGAACTGTCGGGATGTAGACTGAAATTGCCAGTAGTTGGAGGAAACATGCCGACTTTAGCATTAAAATCTCCTAGCATCTCTCCTAAATCTCTCTCCAGAGCAGCTGTCATATGTTTCCTCTAGACGTTCATAGAATATATCTTTGGCATCATCATCTTTCTCTTCTACATACACCAATTAGGGAAATATTAATATATTTCGCTTTTATTCGGATTGTGGCTATACGTTCACTCACAGAATTGAACCTAGAGACTAGATGTCGCAGTCTTTTGCCAACTACAAATCCGCATTCAGATTCATGTTTTTTCTCATGGCAACTGTAGTATGTGTCTCAGTTTTTTTTTTCTTGTTCAGCCATGTCCTGTCAATCGAATTTTGTAGATAATAACTTATAACTTTCGAGGACATCTGCCAATTGGATGCAAGCACCGGATCTATATAGAGCTCTCACATTCCAGGTGCATATCCATAATTCGTGGTCCTTCTAACGTTTTCGGGTGTCGTCAATAAATACGGTTTTTTTTTTTTTTTTTCTTTTCCGTTTATGTATATTCACTGCCATTAGACTGGTTGTAATTTTTTAAGTCATGGAAATATAACCATATTCGGACACACCACTACATGATAAAAGACAACAAAAAAAAGACCCGTATCTCCCAGTTTTGCCCAAAGTCATGCACTTTTTTTTATGGGCCCCCAAAGACTTGGGGCATTGGTGTCATTTTTGCAACAAAGTGATCATTTTGTCAAGCTCATAACTTGCAATCCATTCGGAATTACCCTGAGGGCAAGTTGTAGCTCTTGTCATAAAAAATACAAATTGTGAACATATAAAATCAAAAAAACTTCATCTTCAAGGTCAAACTCGAAAAAAATTCGATTGTTTTAACCTTTTTTCCCCTGTTCAGGTCCATAGGTCGAAAACCGTTCAAAATTCGTGGAATAAAAACACAACAACAAAAATGTACCTAAGATCTCAATACATATTCAACTTTCTTCAACATATGAACTTCCTAGGAGGGATTCTTCATGCCGTTTAGGTAGAGCATAAGCAGCGTTTAGGTAGCCGCAAAAGTGAAAGATGTGGCCGTCGGTGGTGCAATGGTAGTGTGCGCGGCTCTTGTGCATGATTACGTGGGTTCAATCCCTACTCTGACCACCTTAAATTTCTTTCGCCGGCGGTCACCCGGCTTAGTGACGGCGACACTATCGAGTATTTAGCCATAAAAAAGCTTCTCAAAATACCGTTCGGAACCGGTGTGAAACTGTAGGTCCCAATCAGTGAGTGTAAAAACTAGAACGCTCTCAGCTCGCTGGTTGTGAGAAGCTCTCCCTAATCCCCTCGTGGGATGTAACGGGAAACCATTTATTTATTTATTTAAAAGTGAAAGATTTCCCGAAATTATTTTAATTTTTAATTATATTATAATTTAAAATTTTTTAATTATAATTATTATAATTATAATTATAATTATTATAATTATATATAATTATAATTTATAAATGTTTAATTTATAATTTATGAATTTATAATCTGTATATATTATATATAAAATTCTCGTGTCACAATGTTAGTTACCTTACTCCTCCGAAACGGCTGGACCGATATGTATGAAATTTTGTGTACATATCGGGTAGCGAAATCGGCCAACATCTGTTGTTCATACCCCTTAATGATAAGGGCGATCCAGGCCATGCCACGCCCCCTTTAAAAAAATCGCTCTGACGGCTTTTCTAATATACCGATTGTTATGAAAATTTATGCGGTACTGGTTACCTGCTGACAATCCTTGGCTATAGTTGGAAATGTTGGGATAAAGAGGCGTGGCACCGCCCATACACTATAAACTTAAAATGGTTGTATCTCATGAACCATCAGAAGTAAGAAGATGAGATTTTGTATATATGTTGTTGGTACAGTATGAATTACAGCCAGACTGTAAGAAGGCGGTGCCACGCGTCCATTTCAAAAATCGCAGTGACGGCTTTTCTAATGTATCTAATGGATAAAGCAGCGTGGCACCGCCCATACCATTTGAAATTTAAAATGATTATATCTCATGAACTATCAGAGGTATGAAGATGAGATTTGGTATATATGTTGTTGATACATTATGAATTACACCCAAAGTGGTAGTGGGATGTAACAGGCCCCTTTTAAAATAAACCGTTATAGCAGTCATAATAATAGTTTGATCGTCCGGAAAATTTCACAGTACTTTACGGTTGGCCTACATATACGAACAGGCTATTTGGAAGCAAGTTGACAAAAAGGGCCGAGGTGTTGCCCACACGCGTCAATATTTGACTATTACATATACTATATCAAACAATTGTCCGTAAACCAGGCACTTGACAACATACTTCAATGTATCTCAAAAAATATATGGCCGATTCGATTTAAATCATTTTTTTAAAAGTTTAATGCTTCTAACTTTAAAAAAAATATCTGAATCATATCGGCCATATATCTTTTGAGATACATTGAAATATTTTTACAACTGCCAGGTGTACGGACAATTGTTTGATACAGTAGTAGGAATGTGAGGTTCGGTACATATACTACTCATATGATGCAAATTATTTTTAGGGGAAAACCAATAAAAATACGGCTATTAAAAAGGTCAGACTATGACGCTAAGAAAGTGACGACAGGTACGAATGAATATGAATATCATTGAGGTCAGTTTCAAGAGCATCCTAAATATCGTAATCTCAATAATGCATTTAAAAAAAAAATCTGAATAATCTAATAGGGGCTAATATAATCACTGAAAATTATAAACGAACTGATGTACTGATTCCAAGCATTCCAATGATACCTACTGACATGCCCATCGATTTCAAAAGATTCCAGTTTCCGATTCTGTTGCCATTTGCGATGACAATTAATAAAGCGCAAGGGCAGTCGCTTAAATTTGACAAATCCGTGTTTTCCCACGGACACTATATGTTGCATGTTCACGTGTAGGTAAACCTTCCGACTAATATACATTTGCACCAGATGGCAAAATTAGACATATTGTATATCCTAGAGCACTTGACTAAATAGAAAAAAATAACAAAATTGTGATTTATTAAAATTACAATTCAGGGGTAGCGAAAAGCTTTTTAGACAAATCAGCACACGATCGAAATCTAAACAAATACTTCTAACAAATAGTTATTTTACATTCTACAGGTTTATTTGCCCATTGCCAACTAAACGTGGCTTTATCCCGTGTCGGAACGCCAGCAGATATATTCATTTACTGCAAACATAATGGAACAAAATAATTTTATTCACCCTTGGGCATTACAAAAACTTTGAAGGCAAAACGAAGTTTGCCGGTTCCAGCTATACTTATATATTTATAGATAGATATTTAGTACAGGCGGCCCTCCTAGAAACTTCCCATTAAAAAAAAATTGCACTCCATATGTTAGTCTAGACACAAACTAAAGCAAAAGTACCCAACATAGTTGATAATACTGGGATGTAATAAAGTTGATAAAAAAAAGTTGTTTCATTTTTTTCATTTACCCCATAACTTTGTTCCAAAAAACACATCGAAAAATATGTACGCATTTCCGTTTTACGCACACTTTTGTGATGATGTGTTTTGATATATAAAATGTGTGAATTCATTTGTGGCCATGACATCAATTAATACTTTTTGTCGGCTGGGCGAAGTCTGCCGGGTCAGCTAGTTATAATATATAATGATGAACCGTGGCGGGAGGCAAACCCAGTCCACCGGGTTTTTGAATTTTATCTACTGCTAGGATATTTGAGTGTAGCCGCCCATTATGAATGAGACGATGATGAGGATGCAATATGTCGAACATGGATATTCTTCTCTTGGTTTCTAAGGACTTCAGTCACAAATTCATACCTTTGCCGTGAGCCACCACGAGGAGGAAAAAGTGATAGGCACATGATTGAGAACAGAAGGCTACCAAATATCTCTCTATACAACACCTCGAAACTTGTACAATGATTTCGGTGGCGAAGACGATGCTGACGATGATGCTTCGAAAACATCGAATCGATCGTCCACCGGACATGAGTTAGAATCTTATCCCACTTAAAAAAATTTAGATTTCTGGAAAAATTGTTGTTTCTTGTAAACAGTTTTTTGATGTTCGATTTATCAAATATCGTTTGCTGTAAATATTTGTTTTTTTCGCAATTACATTCCCCAAAACGTGCTGATTTATCTGAGATTTCGTTTGGGCGAAACGAAATTTGTCTTTGCGTTAAAAGAAATGAAATAGAGCATTGTTCATTGAATCTGGAGAACTTTCCCCAGTTCCAGAATGAAATATAATAGGAAATCAAGTGCTATTAATTTGGAACCTACAAATTTTTATCGGTTCCAAATGTTTACGTTTTAAAGTGCTTACTCATTATTGTTCCCTTCACTATGCATGATGAATGTTGCCAAAAGAAATTAAAGATGGACAGGTTGGGGCTGCAAGCAGCTTTCTCCAGTCCAAGATCAGCATTAATACGTTGATATTGACTTCTGCATCTATAAGATTTAACAACAGATATTGGAAATTTCACGGACTACTTAGACTCTTAGCCCGTTCTTCATTGTCCTATCGGCACTTTTTCCAAAAGTATTGTAATATTTCCTTAATGTTTATGGTTCTCAATTCCATTTACAGTCTATACACCATGGACTGTAATAAAAAAACACTTTCACACTTCTTGTCACCCCCACCTGGGCCATAAAATGATTCTCCCTCACATGTGTTGTATGGTCGTGTTGTAATCATTCATTCTTCACACAATGTCCTTGTTGGTATCACAACTGGTTTTTGTTGTCGTGTCTTTGTGTTGATGCCACATTTTGATAATCGCAATAAAAATATAACTATTATGTTCTTTCGTGGGATTCAGTGTCAACATCATAGTTAGTGCTCAATACTTTTTGTGTTGTGTCTTTTTGTGGGTTTCTTCGAGTTTGCTTCTATCATATATTAATATCCCTGGGGGCATTTGGTTATGGGCGGGGTTAGGTGTCGAAATGGCTCACATATTGCTCAGTTTTTCTTAACATCGGAATAGCCATCATCATCAGTGCCAACCCATCGCTGCCATCATTCGTTTCAGTGTCATGTAAGTGTTAAACAACCTTATCGTCACACACACATGCAGGCACCCACGTTCATTCATGCAGGATGTGTGCGTCCTGACATTGTCACTCCAGCCCAAGTTACTAGCAAGGATATCAAACAATACCAACTGACACCATCATCAGCAGCATTCCCGTCATCATCAACAGAAATGTCATCGATGGAATGAGTTTACAATTTGTTGGCTTTTGACAACTTTTTCTTATTGAATTATTATTATTCTTTGTTGTCGTATTCGTATTCGGATTCGCATTCGCATTCGCATTCTCTGTCATTTTATTTCATTTAATTTCACTTCTTTCACGAGTCGTGACATTTGTGAAACCAGTGCTAACAACTGATAATAAAAACGAATATCCTCATCATCATCAGATTCCCCATTTTATTTAATATCTTGAAGGATAATTCCATATTTTGGGGTGAGTTAGGGAGGGGTGAATGCTGCAGGTTTTTAATGATGAAGGCAGCATTTTCGGATTGATCTTCTGGAGTCTCTTGTGATTCATAACATTTGACATATAAGAGATTTAGTTAAATTCAACATAAGACATATGTGACCTGCTCCACGAAAAGGGACCTCAGCGCCGAAAATTTTTACTTTTAGAGTGATTCCTATAGGAAAAAAACGCTCTTTCAAACGCGGCAAATCGCAAGTTTCTATGTCTTTTAGTTTTTTTTACAAATCACCTGTAAAGATGAACATAATTAATGAAATATATGAAAAAATGAACGAAGCGCTTTTTTAAACGCGTTTTTCTCAATAACTTCTTTTCGCCGCAGAGGTCCCTTTTCGTGGAGCAGGTCACATATGTTGCTAGAAATCTACTAGAGCAACCCGCAAACAGTTGCCTCTTTTAAATCAAATATGGCATCACGCAATTTGGGACGAGTTAGAACACACAAACTGTATTACATTGAAAACGGGTTATGCATACGAACAAAAAAAGTTATATAAAGCCCAGAAGTATTTCGCTTGGTGCTAGATCCGATTATTGACCCCGAAAGTTCGTTTATACTTCAACTTCCAATGTACAAAAGTCGGGTAAGAGGCTGCGCTCGATTGACGAACCGCTGGTTTCCAAGCAAACCAACATGATCAGTGTAAATGCTCGTCCAAGATCTCTTCCTGAGATCGCCAAGGGCATATCGATACTGGTGTTCATTAACACGGAAACGAAGACGACTACATTCTTAAGGAGAAATGGAGTTCAATGGGAAACGGACTGTCCTCAGTATACTCTGATGTTACAGGGAGTTGACGGGCCCATCTCCCGAGTGTGACGATGCAGGCTGGTATTAAGGCCGGATAAAAATAATGCGCTTTGGAAAAGTGTGCTCTATTGAGTTATATCGCTGTGATCTAAAGAAAAAAAGATGAAATCTGGCTTTTGTCAATAAGGTGACATCTCCTCTCGGCCCAGGGCCCATGCATGGACCATCTCCCGAGTGTGACGACGCAGGCTGATATCACTGCCCCTTCAAATGAATGCGCTACAGCGATGACCGCTGTATTTAGAGCCATCGCTGCGTTTTGAAGAATATATGTGAAATCTGGCCGCGGAAAATTTAATTTGAGTAATGGAGGTTAGGTCATATGGGCTTTTTCAAAAATTATCGACATTTTGATATTTTTTTTTTACAAATTTTTTTTTGGATGACACGAATGACGCTTTGATCAAGTGAAGGGTAATATTTTAGCATACCAAAACAGTTCGCCTTAATCATTTATTGCAAACGGCGCGAAAGTTATGGAGGTTTTAATTATATAAGAATTATTTTTAGGTTAGGATATTTTTTAACTGTAAAATTCAAAATCATGAAAATTTTTTAATGCCTATTCGGTTTTATTATGGAGCTTAAAAAAACCTTTCATTTGGTGTCAATCGCGGCGGAATCTATACATAACTGCAGATGTCACAAAGCAAAATGTGTTTCAAAAAAAATGCCCCTGTACCCGCTAAATATGGACCGAATTGAACCATATTTATATATGATCTTTAGTTTACCGCCGCACTTCATTTCCAATACTTTAGATTGATTTTAAACCACGGATTAATTAAAAAAAAACGCGAAACAAAATCATGAAATTTCGCAAAATTGTTATTTTCTTTATAAAATTTTTGCGTTTCAAAATATTTTAACACCTTCTTGACGTTGAGGTGCCATTTACTAAGAAGTTTAGATCACGCAATACATAAACCATTTTTGTAATAATATTGCAAATGTCAGGCGCGAAAACTGTAATTTTTGACAAATTTACGCCAATTCTATAACAGTTTGAGGTCATCGTTCTCAGCAACTAGCAGCCTGATATCGACGCGATATGGCGCAAATTTTAGCAAATTACCCCATCTATTAAATACTGTTGACGAAATGCAATTTTCTTGAACGGCGCAAAAACGCAATAGAAAAAACTGCGAAAATTGAAAAATCGGAAAATTTTGGTTTCAAAAATGAACCGCTGTACAAATTTTTTTCCAAATAGTAGTATGGGCATAACTTTTATATTGTAAATATCTTCTAAGTCTACTAACTTTATTATATATCAGAGGGCATCGGAAGTTTAAAACTAAAAGTAGAAAAGTGATGAAATATGAAAAAACTCTTGTAAATTTCAAGCCTTTTTTTGAGTTTCTCCATATTTGAGTGCCCATAACTTTTAGAGATAAAGAACTGATGGTCTGAAATTTTGAATTTCCGTGTTCTCTAGTGTGACCTACCATTCCCTTTTTACCGTTTTGGTCAATTCGAAAAACTGGGGAAATAATAAGCATCTGAACTCAGTTTCAACAAATGTTGAAAATTATTGAAATAGCCCATATATATTATCGGAAGTAGATTATCCTTTACGGAAACCTGATTGGTATTCGTTTAAAGCATTTTTTCTTTCCACCCAGAAATTTAGTCTCTGGTTTATAATTCCCATTAAAATCGTTCCAATGCAGTTCAGAAACGACAGAACTAATATCCCCTTTCTTATAAACCGCGTATGTAATCGTTTTTCGAAATATTTCAAAGTCGCCAGTGCCTTCTAATAGATACGCGTCCGTAGCGTGTCAAAGAACTCATATGGAATTCGATCCTCTCCTATGGCTTTATTTGGGTTTGTTCCATTTATTTGAAATTTTATCTCCTCCAGTGTAATAGGCATGTTTAGATGATCATCAATTATATGAATTTCCGCATATTGCATTGTAACCGCTATGATTTCCGGGTTCAACAATTGTCTCATCTAGTCTAGATATTTAGTTATTTAGTCAATGTCTGTGTTTATATTGTACAAATATATCTGCTACAACCCGGTAATATCAACTATATTGGGTACTTTTGCTTTAGTTTGTGTCTAGACTAATGTATGTTGGGAAATTTCTTGTTTAATGGGAAGTTGTGTAGGTGGAGCCTGTAACTAATATTTAGTATATATTGTAGTTTCGAACCCAATAAAAAGTAAGTTTAGAAAAGCCAAAATAAATTTAGAAAGTAAATTTAGAAAAGCCAAAAAAATTAATTTAGAAAAGCCAAAAAATATCACTTTCTTAAATAAGTGCCTTATTTTAAAAATTTTCTCAAAAAAATACTTTTTTTATTTTTTTCTCAAAAAAATACTTACTCATATTCTTAAACAAAGTATCTTTTCTTAAAATATACCTTGTCTTAAAGAAGTACATTTGCTTCAAAAAAGTAAATTTTCTTACAAAAAGTAAATTTTCTTAAAAGTAATTGTTTTTTTTTAAATAAGTACCTTTTTTTAAAAGAGTACATTTTCTTACAACAAATTGCCTTTTTTTTTAAAACAACCTCTTCTTTAAAGAGTACAAACAAAATACTTTTCTTGTGATAAGACCAACTCTTAAAAATGTACATATTCTTGAAAAAATTACCAATTCAATAAAAAAATTCCCATTTCTTAAAAACAACCTTTTCGTCAAAAAAAAATACATTCTCCTAAAAAATACCATTTCCTGCAAAAATTCCCTTTGTTAAAAACAAAATATTACCTTTTCTTTTATTTTCCCGATATAAGTAGCCTTTCTGAAAATAAGTAAATTTTCTTAAAAAAAGTACCACTTCTTTAAAAAGTACCTGTTCTTAAACAAAGCACTTCTCTTTAAAAAAAATGCATACCCTTATGGCTTTCTCTTACAGAATGAACTTCTTCTTAAAAAAGGTAATTTTTCTTAAAAAAAACATAAGCTTTTAATAAAAAAAGTACCTCTCTTTAAAAAAAGGACCTTTTGGGAAAACATAATACATATTCTTACAAAAAGGACCTATCGTAAAAATTTAAATTTTTTTTAAAAAAATACATTCCATATTTTTTTTTTTTTAAAAAAAAGTTTATCATTTTACAAAAGGTATCTTTCCTTAAAGATTCATTTAAATGATCGTATTTTTCAACGGTAGCCTTAGGCGTGTTGGGGCTAACTCACGGGTCCGCCATCTAACGTTTTTTTTTCCCCAACTAGTGCTTATTTCGTGAATGGTAACACTTAGCTCATGTCTGATTTGACAGATAATTAGTTTTATCCTTCCGCTGAACGAATATGGTTGTGTATACGCTTGAACAACGCTGGGAAATATTGCGACATTACTTTGAAAATCATGGTAATGTTGCAGAATGTGTGCGAAAATTGTGTACGGATTTTGGAAGAAGAGAAGCACCGTCAGCTCCGTATGTTCGTTGTCTTGTGAAAAAAAAGCGAAAGAAACTGGCATCCTCATCGATAAACCAAAGCGTGAAAAGCCAAAAATAGTGCGTACACCTGAGAATATTGCTGCTGTGGCAGAAAGTGTGCGTGAACCGCCATCAACATCAATGCACCGTCGTTCTCAACAATTGAACATTTCGGAGACATCATTGAGACGAATTTTGCATAAAGACCTTGGTATGATGTCATTTAGCCACCTCGGAGCTGCGATTTGACACCGTTGGACTATTATTTGTGGGGTGCCCTCAAAGATAAGTGTTACGCCGACAAGCCAGAGACAATTGACGCTTTAAAGAACAATATTCGTGAAGCCATTGGTGAAATACAGCTGCACACAATCGATAATGTGCTTAAAAATTGGACCGATCGTGTAGGGTACTGCATGGCCAGCCGAGGCAGCCATTTGATTGAAATTATTTTTCAATTATTAACCGGAAGGATTGTACTTTCAAATCAAAAAGAAATTTGAGAAAATATTCAGTAGTTGTTTTTTTTATAGCATTTTAAAAAAAAAAGTTATTTGGCGGACCGTTTAGTACATAACATATGGCGAAAGAAACATCGTTCCAGACGGGTGTCACCTGATACCTCATCTGATGTTGTATATGCCATTCACTCTTTCTGACTTTATTTACCATATTCATAGTTTTTTACGTATTTTTTCGCAATCCACTTTTTTAATTGGAGTCAAGGATCTATGTGAACAAGCCATTGACTGTGGAAGCTCCCAAGTGGAATATGCGACTAAAGTGCGAGGACTTATCGCACGTGATTTCTCAATATGGAGAAATTGTCGTAGGTCAAAGACATTTTGAGCAGGTAATTTTTAGAAGCAACCAAGAGTAAAATCGAAGTCTGTTCGAAATCCGCCAAAGGACACGCCGACCTCCCATACACCCTTGAATAAACAAATTTTATAAGTTCTCAACTGCTAACCGAATTGTATCAAAATTGGCGGAATACGTTTCAAATCATGGTATCACGCTGTTTCAAATCATGGTATACAATTTCAACGACAAAGACACGTGGGTCCTTAAAATATTCATTTCAAAGAAGTGTCCATAAAATACAAACAAGTAGAAGTTGATACAAATTATGAAATCCCTAAATACTTGCGGAGAAGGGATCTCATGATATGCCTCGGTGGGCATTGAAATAGCTAAATTCCCAACCATCCACCATAATAATTAATCTCACATTAGTTCTTAAATAATATTGGCTATGAAAATTAATTTTTTGATGTAAAATTACTTCTTCATAGAAATTGATCTTGAACCGATAACAAAAATATTACTAAAGTCCACAAAATTGAATTTGAAAATTAAAAATTTTAATTTGAATTTTACGCGATTTTAAGCGATAACAACACATGGACCAATAACTTCAACTTCGAAACCGCATATCTCTGAAACGACATAGCAGTGTCAGTATTTTAAACGCTTTCTGATCAAACTGTTTTCCTAGAATCATGTAAGGGTTTTCCAATTCGAGTAATATGATTTCTTTAAAACAAAAACACGCAAAATGTTAAGGAAATTCAAATGTTTATATTTTATTAAATCATTTATATTAACTCACCTGTCTGCTTGCATGCATGCCGAAAAAACTTTGGATTGATTCCTAATACCTCTCCCGTCATCCAATCGAGCTGAAACTTGGCAGGCAAACTAATGGCGACGACAAAAATGAACATACAAATCACAAATTAAAAATCCATTATGTCACACTATTTTTGAACAGAAAAATAAAGAAGAATTTTTTCCCCCATTTTTCCCGAAAGCTCTGTATCTCGGCTATTTGACTTTTTTCTACTTTTTATTCATTGATACTGAAAGGCCTCTTAAAGACCTTTCCAACAAGCCCAAAAACAAAAAAATCCGACCACTGGCTCAGAAGTTAGCAACTACTACCCTCCGACCACCAATCCGAAAATTTTGAACCCGCTGCCATTTCGCACCCTTGTATTTTCGGACATAAACCTAGTGGACTTTTGTTCATAAAATGAGCCAAGGAATACGCTGGAGAAATTTGTCAGGAACTTCCTGAATCACCCAGTATATTTAAGTTTGTGATACTTATACAGCTGTGTTTGTTGCACTGTCTATGCTCTCTCGAGAGCAAGAAACTAAAAGAGGGCCAACGAGAGAGTCTATCTTGTAAGTGGATATCTGTATTTTTGCTTTATTCTCCCAGTCAGTGATTCATAGATATTACTGAATGTGCGTGACAACCGATTTAATTTTGAAGTGGTAGATGACCGCCAGACTGGAGATAGACAAGAGCATTTTGCTTGCAAATAGATACTATTTGGGGCTCAGCAAGCAGTTTAGGAACAAAGCCCTCTCTCGACGGAGAAAAGTCCAGCTAGACTCTCATTTTACATGTCCCGACATATGGCTCAGAAACTTGGGTCATATCGCAAGTGGATGAAAAACACCTGGGAGTATTACAGAGAAAAATTCTCTGTAAAATATATGGTCCTGTTAGAGAAAACGGCGAGTACCGACGTCCCTGGAACCCAGAGCTATATAATCTATATTCTGACGTGGATATAGTTAGGCGAATCAAATTAGGCCTATTGCGTTGGCTGAGCCATGTTATCAGAATGGATGAGGATGAGCCAGCACGAAATGTTTTCGATAACGTACCCGATGGAAGCAGGAAAATTGGACGACCAAGACTCCGCTGGAAAGACCAGACAGAAGAATCCCTTCGTGTCCTTCGTGTTACCAACTGGCGAGAAAGGGCGGAGGATAGAGCCAGTTGGAAGAATATGTTGACATTTTTTTAATTTGTTTGTTTAATTAATATGTGTAAGACCTCTATGTCTGACCTCATGAGGTTGTAAAATAGTCAATAAAAGTAAAAGTAAGCGTGTAAATTGTAGATGCAGTGTTTCTTAATTTGCCTGTTGTATTGCGTTTTACTTTCTTGCATTCAGTCGTCAATGGCTCATCGGACAGAGGATATCAAAAGTGCTTGAGCAGTCAAAAAAGAATAAACGAATGCTCGGACGGTTAAATGGTTTGTGAGGTTACTTTGGTTTTTGTGTATGTGTTTCGTATACATGAATGTGTGCTACCAAAGTGAGAAACGATTTTGAGGAAAGAAACTGGCAAGGGCAACAACGTGAAGCCGTTTGTCTGTCCGATCCTTTACTGAGAAAATCGGAACGGCGGACCATTTGTGAAATAAGTGTAATAAAATACACAAGTAATTAATCCACGCTTGGCTTGCCGGAATTAGATTTGTATATAAGTATGTTGTTCATGTACCAACGCATGGTGATAACTAGCGCATAGTTGAAACCTTCTGAAAAAAACCTGAGAGACAACAAAGAAAGGAGAAGCAAAAGAGCAGCAGATTCTCATTTCATGAAAAAAAAACAAATAATTCATATTTGTAGGTTTACGGGGGAAACACGTGAATGCTTCCACGTAGGTATATGGATGTTTGGGATGAAGAACGCATATGTTTCCACGCAAAAGCACATATGTTTGCCACTAAACATGATACTGTTTACATTTAAATACAAGTGAGTTTGGGACTTGCAAACACATGAATGTTTCAAGTGTGTTCCAAGCATATACATGTTTCCTGCAGAATATGTTTGGGAGAATATATTAGAGAGGCCGTTATTTGGACGATTATTACGACTATAAAATGGCAAAAAAAAATTAATAATTTGTAAACGTATATCTATCTGTCTTCGATGAATTTGTAAACATTACTGAATACAACGAAGAAAATACAGATCATGACATTCTACAAATGGCCGAAACGTCACTTAAAAATCATATCACTCAAATTTGAAAACTCTTATTGTTGTGTAAGAAATTGCAACATCGAGTTCAAACATTTTCTGCCACGCTAACAACACTGTTCGTCGTCTACTTGAACGATAGCATATTCAGAGTGTAATGGAAAATAACTTAAGCTCCGAATAAGGATTTAAAAAAATTATGAAATTATGTCATTTCATTATAAAAAAATAGGAAATCACCATCAGCTGACTGTTTTTGGACCACTCAGTATTATTTCAGTACTTTTATGGTACAAACAGCAGCACTAACTCATAATACCCTGTTACGACTGTGTGGTGTAGGACAATAATATTAGGATTTTTGCATTTAACCCGAATATTAAAGACTTGCGTAGAAAGATAACTAAAAGATGATAATCAGAAGATGTATTTTCTAACGACATGACAAGTATACGAAAAACTTCTACATTTATAAGGATTTGCCGAATGAGACCACTGTGCATTGATGTAATAGCGGAGTATTCAATCATCGATAGTACTGGGGGTCATATGTACTCTACCATCCACTTCCACACTGTCTTATCGAGGAGGACATTATAATAGTATGGTTAAAAGTATATTTTCATGTTACCGGCTTGAACGTGTTCAAACATGTCTTTGAACATGTGTCTACATGTATATAAATAAGTATGCAAAATAGGGTGACCTATTTTCAACAATTCTACTACAATAATACAAATAAATGCGTGTGAAAATTCACAAAATTGATCACCCCATCTCTGGTTTTTATAATTACAGATTCGATACTAGCATCGATCGCTACTTTCCCTTGATAGCCCTCCAAAAAATGTGATTATTTTGATAAAATTTAAATGATATGGAAAAATGCTTCGTAATGGTAAAGAATTTTATTATTCCTTCCCAATGAAAATTCAACGGTAATTTTTGCTGATTTCAGCCGGAAAACTAAATGCCCCAAAAAACATTTATCTAGCAGGGTCACCGTAATAGTAATAATTGATCCCTTTTTTACAACCTTTTAGTAGAACGAAATATTTGGAGGAAGAAATGATTTGGCACTGGCTTCACTCGAAAACACGACTTGAACTTGGCTTCCCCATGTAATACTCGACGACAACGCAGGCTGACAAAATTTGTAAAAAATCAAGACCCTGAAGCTGGAGTATACTTTTATAAAGGTCTGAGGTACGCTGAAACCGAATCTGTCCCGAAATTCTATGTGTTTTTCACAATAAAAATCGGTGGATAATTTGACAATTTTCGGAAAATTTGTATTGACATATTATGAGTTTTAAAAATTTAACTACAGCTTTTTCTCATTGAAAAATTCCGATGCTGACCTAAGATTCTCTCCACCATATCAGGTTTTCCAGATAAATCCCCGCGTGATCCATGTGTTTGTCCCAACTATCGCAGTATCAGTCTTTTATCCATTGCGTACAAGGTATGGTCGAGCGTATTATGTGAAAGACTAAAGCCAATTGTTGATTACTTGATTGAACCTTATCATTGTGGTTTTACACCAGGCAAGTCCACGACTCACCAAATATTCACGCTACGCCAAATCCTGGAAAAGACCCACGGAGAGAAAATCGATACATACCACCCTTTTGTCGATTACAAAGCTGCTTTCGATAGCCCCCCATACGGGCAAAACTGTACGAAGCTATGTCTGAGCTTGGTATTCCGGCTAAGCTGATGCGCCTCTGTAGAATGACGCTGACCAACACCAAATCAGCAGTGAAGGTGGGGAAAGACCTCACCGAACCATTCTGCACCAAGAGAGGACTGAGACAAGGTGACACAATTTCGTGCAATCTCTTTAACATCTTCATGGAGATAGTAATGAGAAAAGCTGCAGTAAATATGAGCAAGACCATCAACACGAAAACCCATATGTTGCTGAAGTATGCTAATGACATAGACATCATTGGGCGAAATTTGCAAGAGGTTACGGCAGTATTTTCAAGAAACGAAAAAGAATCAAGCGAAGTTGGGTTTTGCTGTTAATGAGGGTAAGACAAAATTGATAGTGTCAACGACTAGAAAAACCCCTCGAGTAGGTCCGCACTTGAACGTCGACAACCGATATAATTTTGAAGTGGTTGATAAATTTGTCTACCTTGGATCCTCCGCGAACAAGGACAACAGCGTCAGCCTGGAGATCCGGTAAATAGGAGAATTGTGCTTGCAAATATATGCTATTTCCAGCTCAGCAACCAGTTTAGGAACAAAGCCCCGTCTCGGCAGACAAAAGTCTAGCTATGTCAGACTCTCATTTTACCTGTTCTGACATATGGCTCCGAAACTTGGAACGAAAATTTTTCCGTAAAATATATAGTCCTGTTAAAGATAACGACGATTACCGATTTCGTTGGAACTAAGAGCTATACCATCTATAAGTATATGTACTGTCACGTGGACATAGCTAGGCGATTGAAATTAGGCCAATTGCGTTGCCTAGCCCATGCATTCAGAATGAATGAAGATGAGCCAGCGCGAAAGGTTTTCGATAACGTATCCGATGGATGCAGTGAAAGGGGATGACCAAGACGCCGTTGGAAAGACCAGGCCGTAGGATCCCTCCTTGGTGGTGTACCAACTGGCGAAAAAGGCGAAGGAAAGCACCAATCGGAGGAATATGTTGCAATTTGTCTAATTTGTTTGGTTAATTAATATGTGTACGACATCAGATCTTATAAGGTTGTAAAATAGTAAATAAAGTAAAGTAAAGGTAGTGTGGTCTTTGATTTCAGTCAGTTTCAGATTATTTAAGTGCGACTGATGTATGTAAATGCTGTTTATGAAATTTGTAGTTTTCTGAGGCTTGACTTAGGACAAGTTTATTACTACGAAAATGATTTAGGTCGTAGTCGTGGTTTGTCGTGGGGTATTTTAAATATAAAATATCTAAGTCTATTCAGTGATACTTATCGTCATCATTTACCACTAGATTCAGAACTTGCCTGTTTTAATTGTTAACCTATGACTTTGAAATCTAATTGCTTTTTAGATGTTACCATATGGAATTTTCATGCAATTAATAATATCATATTGAGCATTTACTGGTCCCATGTATTTTCAAATAAACCCTTGAATTTTGGATGCATTGAATTTGTAAACACTACACGCTGAAAAATCTGTATTTTTCTGTTGTTTGGATGCAAATATAAAGTGTGTTTGGAGCTTGTCGCAAATATAATATACTTGTGTCCAAACATATTGTATTTACTATTCAATATAACATGTTCGAGATACAATGATTAATATGTTAGAATATGTGTTTGCGTCCCACATATATTTAAGTTTGTGATACAAATACAGCTGTGTTTGTTGCACTGTTTATGCTCTCTCAAGAGCAAGAGAATAAAAGAGGGGCAACGAGTGTGTATGTATATCTTGTAAGTGTGTTTCTGTATTTTTGCATTATTCTCTCAGTGAGTGATTCATAAATATTCCTTAATGTGCGTGTAAATTGCAGATGAAGACAGTGTGTCTTAGGTTGGCTGATGTACTGCGTTTTAATTTCATATATTCAGCCGTCAATGGTTCATCGGACAGAGGATATCAAAAGCGCTTGATCAGTGAAAAAAGAATAAACGAAGGCTCGAAAGCTTAAATAGTTTGTGATGTTACTTTGGTTTTTATGTATGTGTTTCGTATATATATGTATATGTGTGTGTGGTTTTTATGCATGTGTTTCGTATATATATGTATATGTGTCATCAAAGTGAGAAACGATTTTGAGGAAAGAAACTGAAAAGGGCAACAACGTGAAGCCCTTTGTTTGTCCGAGCCTTTTCTGAGAAAATCGGAATGGCGGACCATTTGTGAAATAAACGCTTGGCCTGCATGAACTAGATTTGTATATAAATATATTCTTTGTGTACCAACGCATAGCTGAAACCTTCTGAAAACAAAAACGTGAGAGACAACAAGGCAAGGAGAAGCAAAAGAGCAACAGATTCTCATTTTATGAAAAAAATAAATAAAGGTGAATGTAAAACGGCCGTTTTAAACCTTTAGTTTGTTGTATTAATTATTTATAAATGTGGACTTATATTGATAAAATTAGTTATAATAAATATTATATACATATATATTGAAATCAAAGAATAATTCGTTTATAAATATTGTTATGTTTGCCTGTAAACATTATGCTGTTTATATTTAGACACAAGTGAGTTTAGGACTTCAAACATATTAATGTTTGAAGTGTGTTCCAAACATATACATGGTTCCTGCAGAGTATCTTTGGGAGTATATGTTAGAGAGGCCGTTATTTTTCAGCGTGTATAAACTAAATTTTTAAAGATCAGTGTTGCATTGAATGTAAATCTAAACTACATAAGAATCCTTGGTACACGACAAAAACTAAAGAAATTACGTAACAAATTTGATAACACTTATAAAGCCACAAATGATGAAGACTCTAAAAATTTATATAAAAACTATTCACGTGATGTTTCTATTTTAATAAATTTTTATACTAATACAAGCAGTATGTTCAAAGTATAAACACGCATCAAAAATACCCTACGTCATTTCGGCAATTTGTTCAATCGACGAAACAATTCAGAGGCTATCCACTCATATGCATATTGGTGATATTTCAGATGACGCAATGGCAAATTATTTTAAATCTAATTTTGATAATAAAATTTCAGTTAATAATTCAAATTGTTTAAATCTACTGAATCCATGTATTGATTTTGGATTTATGGAACTTAACAATGATTATGTTATAATCAATATTATGAGCCTAAAAATGTATCCGAAGGTGGACCCTGATGGGTTTTATATTCCTATAACGAAACACTATCTTTTTACCGCTTAAATTAATTTTTGACCATTCACAAGTTCAGGGCAAGTTTCTTGACCAATTGGAATTTGCCTTAGTTACATCAATTTATAGAACTGGTCATAAATCAAATGTAACAAATTTCCGGCCAATTGCAAAGCTTACGAATATTACTAAAGTTTTCGAGCATTATATGTTTCAGAAAATATACATTTCTGTTAAGGCTTTTCAATAGGTTTCATTGAGGGCCGATCTATAACTTCTAATATATTAACATTTACAAATTGTTGTATTTCCAAATTTGAGGATAAGTGTCAAGTTGATACTGTTTTTCAGAATCAGAGAGCTGTTTGAAATCTAGTGTTACACTCTCAAGTTGGAATTTATAGTTTAGGTTTATAGGTTCCGATCGGCTTTTGGAGAACCTATTTCCCAGCAAATTCGTCGGTAGTGTTGCCATCACTAATCGCGGAGACTGTCGTGGAAGGGAATGTAGGGCTTTCAGAGTAGTAATCGAACCTACAATCTCAGTAACTGGACTCGCGCACACTATATACTGCTCTGCACCACTAATTACTACGGCCACCTTCCCTCTCGTCAGCAGACGCACAACTTTTTCACTTGCATTTTACAATTAGCACACTGCTGGAGGCAAGACCCATATTGAGGAGTACATCTGTTGGCATACTTGATAGCGGTCGACGTGCCCAATTCTTCCGCGACCGGTATCCTGTTGAACGTTACGTACACTAAAACGATGAGGTCTATATCTTCCCCAAGGTTCTACTTGAATTCACTGGATGGGACATTATTGAACGAACCCTCAACTTCAAGAATGGGTAGCACAGTATACTTGTTAGCAGCCAACGATTTCAACGTATCACACTACTTCATGCAGGGCTATTTTTGTAGATATACCTCTGGTGTTTGGTTCTTACGCACTACATGTACACTGAAAAATAAGGGCCCCAGCAACATATTACAGGAAATGTAATACTTCAAACATTCATATGGTTGCCAGTCCCAAACTTACTTGTATTTAAATGCATACAGTATCATGTTTACTAACAAACATATATGCTTTTACGTGGAAGCATATGCGTTCTTCATCCCAAACATCCATATACTTACGTGGAAGCATTCGCGTGTTTCTCCCAAACCTACATATACTTACGTGGAATCATTTGCGAATTTTCTCCCAAATATAGTAATATTTAGAAACAAATTAAACTCCGATTTCAATATATATGTATTATTTATTATAATTAATTTTTACAATATAAATTCACATTTATACATAGTTAGTTCAAATAATTAATAGATTTAAAACTGACTTTTTACATTTATTTGCATTAAATGCATTATTTGTTTTTTTTTTCATGAAATGAAAATCTGCTGCTCTTTTGCTTCTCCTTTCTTTGTTGTCTCTCACGGTTTTTTTTTGCAGAAGGTTTCAGCTATGCATTGGTTATCACTAGGGGTTGGTACACAAACAAGATATTTATATACAAATCAAGTTCATGCCAGCCAAGCGTGGATTAATGACTTGTGATTTTTTTTACTACACTTATTTCACAAATGGGCCGCCGGACAGACAAAAGACTTCACGTAGTTGCCCTTTCCAATTTCTTTCCTCAAAGTCGTTTTTCACTTTGGTAGCACACACACATATACTCGAAACACATACGGAAAACCCAAAGTATCATCGCAAACCATTTAACCGTCCGAGCTTTTATTTATTCTTTTTCTGTCCGATGAACCATTGACGACTGAATACATGAAATTAAAACGCCATATATCAGGCAAAATAAGTAAAACTTCATCTGCAATATACACGCAAATTCAGGAATATTTATGACACACTAACTGAGAGAAAAATGCAAAAATACAAATACACACTTACAAGATAGGCTCTCTCGTTATCCCTCGTTTATTCTCTAGCTCTCGATAGAATAGAGACAGTGGAACAAACACAGCTGTATTTGTATCACAAATATAATTATATGTTGGTCGCAAACACATATATTATAACACATAAATCATTGTGTCCCAAACATGTTATGCTGAATTGCAAACACAATGTGTTTGGACGCAAGTATTCGATATTTGCAACAAGGCAAAACAACGTTATATTTGCATCCAAACAACAAAAAAAGACAAATGTTTCAGCGTGTAGCGCTTCCCTAAGTACCCATCTATCAGCTGTTCTTTAATAGGAACCATGACAGCATTACAGACCTAAATTATTTTGAATTGTGCGTGAGGCGACTTCAGAATAAACACCATTCGTGTATTCCTTCTTGAGATAAGCATCTGAAGTCATTACAGCGGAAGTATGTATAGCCATATCAGGTAGGAAAGCAATAGATAGGTCACAGCCTGAAACTGGTGATAATATATCGCTGGTGATAATAAAGCGTTATCCATTTTGCGGTTTCAAAAGTAAACGTAAATAAAAGACATATAAAATATTTTTTTCATGACATTTCTTTTTTATTATACAGTTTGAACGTTGACATTATGTGTGAAACACTACATCATTTAAATAACAACCACGCGAAGTGTTGCAAGCATTGATTCTTTTGAGGTAATTTTCGACCACTTTTTGATACATATTGGGCGGTATCTCAGCCATAACTTGACGAATGTTGGTTCTTAAGTGCTGAAGAGTTAAAGGTTTATCTGCATAAACACGGTCTTTCGCGTAGCCCCACAAATAAAAAATCTAATGGTGTCAAATCGCATGATCTTGGTGGCCAGTTGATATCGCCACGACGAGAAATTACGCGGCCAGGAAATGTCTCTTGCAATAAAGCCATATTTGCTCGAGTTGTGTGGCAAGTGGCACCGTGTTGTTGAAACCACATATTCTCCAAGTCGTATTCTTCAATAGCGGGCAAAAAAAGTCGGTTATCATGTGACCATAGCGCTCCGAATTGACGGTGACAGTGGTTCCATCGTCGTTTTCGAAGAAGTAAGATCACATCACACCTTCGGACCAAAGAGCGCACTAAAGAGAGATTTTCTTTGGATGAAATGGCCTCTCTTCAATTACTTGAGAATTCTCAGAACCCCAAATACGACAATTTTGTTTATTAACATACCCACCGAGTGAGAAATGTGCTTCATCGCTGAAGAAAATTTTGTTCGAAAAATCGCCGTCCACCGCCTGTTGTTCAAGCACCCATTCCACGTATCTACCACGTTGTGAATGGTCAGCTGGCTTTAGTTGTTGTGTGAGCTGGACTTTCTATAGTTCTAGGTGTAGATCCAAATGCAAAATACGCCATAATGTGGGGTAAGACAGGTCTAATTCCTGACAACGACGAGGAATCGACACATTCGGGTCTTCGGCAACATTTTCACTTACAGCACCGATATTTTCAACGGAACGAGCGAAACGATGATGCACAGGCCTTACAATATCTGTAACCGCTCCAGTCTCTCCAAATATCTTCACAATTTTGCCAATTGCTTGCGCAGTTGGACGCTTATGTAAACCATAATCTCCTCTTGAAGCACGATATGTGGCTGTGCCAGAATTACCATTTTTGTAGTAGGTTTTAATAATTTTTATGCGTTGTGTGATAGTTAAACGATCCATTTTCGTTAATGTCAGATTTTCAACTGAAAACAAAAAAAAAATTGGTTTAACAACTTAGTTTGACAGATGTCGAATTCCAGCCCTATACTTTTGAAACCACGAAATGGATAACCCTATATATCGGGCGCGGAAGACTTTAAAAGTTTGAAGCTACCAATAGTCCATTGAATCCTTGATTGAGTAACAATTGACCGAGCAACTTCTGCCCTATGAGAAGAATGTTGACTTACCTCGGTCTCTGAGAAAAATGGCTGCCAAGAAAAATGGAAGATTGACGGAATTCCCATTGCAGAATAATCTTTCAGGTACCCTATCGTCGTGTTGCCCGACTTCAGTATTTTCCTTAGTCTTAAGGCCGCGGATTCGATTGATTCGCAAAAATAATTTACGATTTTCTCTTCGCCCGACTCAGTGCATTCGCCTACCGCCTTGGCTGTACTTTGTACCTATTCCAGGCCCCATAGTCTCTAGAAGACTTGGTTCTGTTAAAACGTTTCCGCCATGTCTTTCAAATTATAAAATCAACTCCATTTCACCAGACATTCTTCCTTTTTCCCCTTAGCTTCATTCTTGGGCATGTGGTATGCAAAGAATTGGCTACATCCTTTGTAACCCCGTCTGATACATTAGAACGGGTTAGTTTCTGGAGGCGCAGAACTGTAAGTTAGCAACTCGGTTTTCTATGACAATCGATTTTACAGTACTCGGTTAATTTGGGATTAGTTTGGTTTAGCATTTCATCATGAATAGATTCACAACGAATAGATTGCGTTTCGTTCAAATTTATTTTGAAAAACGTGGATCAATGCGAGAAACACAGCAGGTATTATGTGCATTTTATGGTGTTCATTATCGTCTATCAGAGCGTTTAATTCGAGAAGCTATTGATCGGTTTCGGAATACGTAATTCACATGCCTTTGTGGAAACACTATGACTTATGCATTCAGAAAAAGTCACCATTTGGTGCGCTTTATGGGCCTGTGGAATCATAGGTCCATATGTCTTCAAAAATACAGGCGGTCAGAACATTACAGTCAATGATGATCGATACAGAGACATGAAGGGATCACATGCCACACAGCCCGCGATAGAATTAATTTATTGAAAAATAAATCGTAGATACCACTAATTTCATGATGTATTTATGGCATTTTTGTACCTGATAATCACAAAAACATTATTCGTTGCATACACGCTGAAAAATCTGTCGTTTTTTGTTGTTTGGATGCAAATATAATATGTTTTTGGAGCTTGTCGCAAATATAATATGCTTGTGCCCAATCGCATTGTGTTTGTTATTCAATATTACATATTTGAGACACTATGGTTAATATACAGGGTGCGGCTAAAGTAACTATATGATTTGTTTTTTAAATAACTATTGAATGGAATGAAAAAAACAAAAAAATTTATGATAAAAAGAAAGTTTATTTTATGTTCTTTTTTTACATTAATTATGAAAAATAATATCAGTTAAATGAGAACCGTTTTCTCTAACGCAAAAATGTGCTCTTTTTATGGCATTTTCCATAACTTTGTTGAGTGCAACAATATTTTCGGCCGATCTGCCAGTTCGAGGTCTGCCCGTACGTCTTGAATCTCCGACAGTCCCATATTCAGCAAAATTATTCACCAACGAACGAATGGTTGGACCCGTTGGAGCAGTTCTTACACCATAAAATCTTCTGTATGCACGTTGAGTATTAATTATCGAACGATGATTTTCAATGAATAGAAAAACAATCTTAGTTCTTTGCGCAATTGTATAGCGTTCCATTTTTAAATATTCTCCCAAGTTTAATTTCTGAAATAGGAAAAAAGAAAAAGTTAAATACTCGCAAGCAAAGAAGTTACAATTGTTTTACATCATATAGTAACTTTAGCCGCACCCTGTATTATAACATATGTGTTTGCGACCCAAATATATCTGTGTACGAGTGTATATACCTTGTAAGTGTGTATCGGAATTTTTGCATTATTTTCTCAGCGAGTGATTTATAAATAATCCTGATTGTGCGTGTAAATTGCAGATGACGGCAGGATTTCTTCTTTTGACTGATATATTTCGTTTTAGTTTCATGTTCATCGGACAGAGGATATCAAAAGCGCTTGATCAGTGAAAAAAGAATAAACAAACTGTCGGATGGTTAAATGGTTTGTGATGTCGCTTTGGTTTTTGCGTATGTGTTTTGCATATATTTACGTGTGCTACCAAAGTCTGAAACGATTTTGAGGAAAGAAACTGGAAAGGGCAACAACGTGAATCCCTCTTTCTGTCCGAGTCTCTACTGAAATAATCGGAATAGCGGACCATCTGTGAAATATAATAAAAACAAACATAAGTAATTAATACATGCTTGTCATGTATGAACTAGATTTGTGTATAAGTATATTGTTGGCGTACCAACCCATAGTGATAACCAACGCATAGTCGAAACCTTCTGAAGACAAAAACGTGACAAGGCCGCAAAGAAAGGAGAAGCAAAAGAGCAGCAGATTCTCATTTCATGAAAAAAGTAATGCATTCAATGCAAGGAAATGTAAAAAGGGTAATTTTAGATATTTGAAATTTTTGTATTAATTATTTATAAATGTAGATATATATTGATAAAATTATTTATAATAAATAAAGAAAGATAGAATAATTCGGTTCTAAATATTATTATGTTTAGGAGCAAATACGCATATGTTTCCAAGTAAGTAAAGGGTCCGCCAAATAATTTTTTTTTGAAAATGCTATAAAAAAAAACTACTGAATATTTTCTCAAATTTCTTTTTTTATTTGAAAGTACAATCCTTCCGGTTAATAATGGAAAATAATTTCATTCAAATGGCCAACTTCATAGCTTCAACTCCTGAACCAATTGAACTTTGTATGGCGTCATACCAAGGTCTTTATGCAAAATTCCTCTCAATGATGTCTCCGAAATGTTCAATTGTTGAGAACGACGGTGAATTGATGTTGATGGCGCTTCACACACACTTTCTGCCACAGCAGCAATATTCTCGGGTGTATGCACTATTTCTGGCTTTTCACGCTTTGGTTTATCGATGAGGATGCCAGTTTCTTTCACTTTTTTCACAAGATAACGAACATACGGAGCTGACGGTGCTTCTCTTCTTCCAAAATCCGTACGCAATTTTTGCACACATTCTGCAACATTACCATGATTTTCAAAGTAATGTCGCAATATTTCCCAGCGTTGTTCAAGCGTATACACAACCATATTCGTTCAGCGGAAGGATAAAACTAATTATCTGTCAAATCAGACATGAGCTAAGTGTTACCATTCACGAAATAAGCACTAGATGAAAAAAAAACGTTAGATGGCGGACCCTTTATATGGAGGTTTGGGGGAAACACGCGAATGCTTCCACGTAAGTATATGGATGTTTGGAAGGAAGAACGCATATGATTCCACGTAAAAGCATATATATTTGTCAGTAAACATCCTAATGTTTGCATTTAAATACACCTGAGCTTGGGACTTGCAAACATATAAATGTTTGAAGTGTGTTCCAAATATATATATGGTTCCTGAATATTTTACAGAGGCCATTTAGTTTCAGCGTGTAGGTGGCATCTTAAGCCTCGTGCCTGGTCTAAGTGACGAATGTTCTCACAGTTTTTATATAACATTCGCCAAGGTTGGAAATTCAAACGTTCGACAATCATATTGCTGTTAGTGCTAATCCATAACACGGTGTTACAAAAAATAGATTTTTTTCTGTCCTATGAACCAAATGCACATATTCGGAAAGAGGGGAAAAAATAAAAATACACGTGTATTGTCGATTTTAGTGTACACGTCAGAATTTTTTTTTTTAAGTTTGAAGTATAAAGCTCGTAGTGGCCTGTGTGAAAGCCTTTGGACCGATGTTTAACCCTTTTTCAGTGATCCAATCGAGCTGATTTTTTGCAGGCAGATTCGTGGAAATGACTGTATGAATTTTTTAAATTGCACGAAGATCGGGAGAAAAACCTAGCTTATTGTTATGATATTGATTTGATGTTTGCAAAAATTGGTTACCCTCATATTTCAGAGGAGTGGCGACTTTTCATCGATGCATCGGTCAACAGCCTTAAAGTCGTGCTGCTTCATATCGGTAACATACATCCATCTGTCCCGATCGCATATGCCACAAACCTCAAGGAAACATAGGAAGGCATGGAATTAATATTACAGCTGATAAAGCACAAAGAGCATAATTGGAAAATATGCTGCGATCTGAAAGTGGTCGGTTTACTCATGGGTGTTAAGCGTGGATTTCCAACCCACCAGTGCTTGTTGTGTACATGGGAAGGTCGAAAAAGAGATGAGCATTATACTGAATTTAAGTGGAAGCCGCGAACATGCTACAAAGTAGGCGTAGAAAGTATAGAGAATCTACCATTGGAGCAGCCGTCTCAAATCATTTTGCCTCCACTACACATTAAGCTTGGTCTCGTATCAAATTTTGTTAAAAAACTGGATCGTGATGGCGAGGCCATTGCAACTTTGCGCAAAATTTTTCCGCAATTGAGCGGCGCAAAGATTCATGCAGGTATTTTTTTTAAGAAGTCATTCAGTAACTTTATGTTTTTTAATGATTTTTTTGATTTAAGGTGTTTTCAATGGTCCGCAGATAAAAAAAATAATTGCAAGTTCTGAATTTTCATCAAAATTAAATGCTATCGAACAACGTGCATGGAAAGGTACAGTTGCCGTTATTGAGCAGTTTCTTGGCAACAAACGAGCTGCCAATTATAGAAATATTGTAGCAGAAATGGTTTCGGCATATGGCGAAATGGGCATATTAATGTCGCTAAAGATCCATTTTCTTCACAATCATTTAGATTTTTTCCCTGATGATTTAGGAGTTTGTAGCGATGAGCATGGCGAAAGGTTCCATCAGGACATTGCGGCTATTGAAAAGCGCTTTAAAGGAAAAGACATTACGCATATGCTTGGTGAATACTGTTGGTCTATTGTGTCGCGATACTGAAGCAAATGCTTACAACCGCAAAAATAAAAGGCCTAAATTTCTTTAAAAACATTAAAATTTTTAATGTAACAATTCTTTATTTTTATAAAACAAAAGTAATAAAAAAAATTGTTTTTTTAACGAACTGAAACCTTAAAAAAAACGATAACCATTTAAAAAAAAAAATTTAGGAAAATCTGAGAATTGATAATAATCTATTTTTTAAAAAATTTGACGTGATACAGACATTTCCACGAGTCTGCCTGCAAAAAATCAGCTCGATTGGATCACTGAAAACGGGTTAACAATCGGTCCAAAGGCTTTCACACAGGCCACTACGAGCTTTATACTTCAAACTTAAAAAAAAATTCTGACGTGTACATGAAATTCGCCGTGTATTTTTATTTTTTATCCCCTTATCCCCCTGGATGCTCTGCCTGATCGCAATCAGTGGATTTTGTTGTTCATACGGTAAATGTACCCATTGTGCGTTGTTGATGATAGAGCATGTACTAGGCAACGAAACAAATATTGGATCCTTTCAGTTCCCGTTTGATTGCAACGTTATTCATATCGGTGTAAATAAATAGTAAATAGTTAATGAGAAGATACTGGCCATAATACTGAACACAATTCAAGCCGTGATTATTCTTACACCGAGTTCGGCCATGGTCTTGTGGTTCTTCGTCCTTAATCCACAATCTATGTTGTATAAAGCGCATCCATAGGCTTCGTCAGATCGGTGTCGGATAGAAGAACTTCAGGATTTGTAAAGAGGCTAAGAAAGTGTCCATATTCACCGTGTCCATAGCCTCGTGTTCCATAACTTGTGCACGACTATCTATTTCCAACCGCTGGTGCTGCATCCTGCCCTAAAGCTCGCGTCGCAAAGCCTCGCGTCTGTCTTTAATGATATCTATTGGGTTTGGTTCTGGGGTTTTCCCGCCCAGGAATTGCAGTCGTTTTTCGCTCCAAGAGGGTATACCTGTTGTTGTTGCCCACAATTACAACAACATCTACTGCCACTGCCATGATATTTATACCAAACTGAAAAATGGCTTCCCATTACATCCCATGAGGGGATTGTTGAGAATTTTTCACAAGCAGTGAGCTATGCGCAGTTTAGCTTTCCACCCACTGATTAGGACCTACAGTTTTGGTATTTGGTGACAATTTTCCCGGGAAAGGAAAGCCCCTTCTAAATTATCCAAACCCAAACGGGACCACACCACCGGATTGTCTTAGAAGTGCCTCTAACACAAACAATTTTCAATTCAAGTACTAATTATTTTTAATATTGAGAAGAGAATTACTGAATCTGAGGGTTTCCATTAGAAATGTAGTCAAAAAAAGTATTGAAAGTACAATTTTCCAATTGACATTGTCAAGTATTGAGGTGAGATCACAAATATAGCAAGTGCTTTAACGAGTCACCCTAATGTGTAGGTGTTAACCATAGTAAAAACAGCATGAATGTGTTTATTTATTACCAACCATTATTGTCACACGTATATAAATACAAATACATCCACAAAATATACATACACACACGGGCACACTAATGCAAATCGGCTCAAACATATGGACAAAACTGAATGTCCCTTGTGAAAGGAAATTATAGGCCAACAATTGTTTGGCTGGCTGGGTGACGGTCTAAGTGTATGAATGGATTTGAGTTCGAACTGTTGCCGCTGTTGCTCATTTATATTTTATTATGGGAATTTCAACAACATTGTAGGTCATTATCTACACAAAAGGACAACTCATATATCAGCGGGTATTTAAGATGTCATATGGAAGAAAGCATATACAAACATTTATATACACTGATAAATACATGCACATATTGTATACATAGTGGCAAATATACTTGTGTTAGTATGCACAATTGTTGGAATAAAGTTTTGCTCAATCGAATCTAATTTGCTTCTCTGTGAATAATCGCCGAGAAGCGTTTATGATTATATTTGATTGTTTTGATTTACCATGAAATTTGTTATGGGGTTTAGTTCTATATATGAATTTATTGTCCTTCGACCAGGACTGAAGAGATTGGGTGTTGGTCAAACACACACGACCGGCAAATTTAGCTTTAAGATTTCGAGTCAAAATGGTCGAGATGTTATAGCGAATACTAACATTATTACAAAGAACAGTTAAAGTGGAGTCTCTAAAATGACAGTCATGTGGAAACACAAGACCGCTTTTACTGAGCATCACTTGGATGATTACAGGAACATCTCAGTTGTCTTTGATCAGGAAATAACACTAGAAGGCTTGCTAAGTAGATGGTTCAATGGTAGTGTGAGCGGCTGTTGCACGTGATTGCGTGGTTTCTATCCCTACTCAAACCACCTTACATTTCTTTCGACGGCGGACACTTCGATTAGTAACGGCGACACTATCGAGTATTTACACAGTGAAAAATAACGGCCTCTCTAACATATTCTCCCAAAAATATTCTTCAGGAACCATGTACATGTTTGGAACACACTTCACACATTCATATGTTTGCAAGACCCAAACTTACTTGTATTTAAATGTAAACAGTATCATGGTTATTGGCAAACATGTATGCTTTTACGTTAAAACATATGCGCTCTTCATTCCAAATATCCATATACTTACGTGGAAGCATTAGCCTGTTTCCCCCAAACCTACATATGCTTACGTGGAAACATATGCGTATTACCTCCCAAACATAATAATATACAAATGGTCCGCCATTCCGATTTTTTTCAGTAGACGCTCGGGAAGAAAAAGGAATTCACGTTGTTGCCCTGTCCAGTTTCTTTCCTCAAAGTCGTTTCTGTATTTGGTAGCACACATAAATATATGCGAAACACATACACAAAAACCGAGCGTTTGTTTATTCCTTTTCACTGATCAAGCGCGTCTGATATCCTCAGTCCGCTGAACCATTGACGACTGAATACATGAAATTAAAACGCAATACATCAGCCAAAATAAGAAACATTGACTTCGTCTGCAATTTCGGGAATATTTATGAATCACTCACTTAGAGAATAATGCAGATACACACTCACAAGATATATACACTCGTTGCCCATCTTCAATTCTCTTGCTGTCGGGAAAGCATAAACAGTTCAACAAACACGGCGGTATTTATATCACAAACACAAATATTAAGATTTGGGTCTCAAACCTGACATATTGAATAGCAAACACAATGCGTTTGGGCACAAATATATTATATTTGTGACAAGCTCCAAACAGATGTTGTTTGACTTTGGGATTAGCTAATTAGCGGAATGCTGGAACTGAAACCCTTTTGCTGTAGCCGTAGGTGGAGTGTGGGAATTCCTTGGTTGCTACTCACTTCTATCAGCTAGACGACTTGATGTTGTTGTTGTAGATGTCTTTGGTTTGTTCCAACGCGATTAAGTGGACTGTATGTTTGAAGGTTTGGCTCTTTTGAGAAGAGGAGAATACCTACAGCAAGCTGTAACTTGAGATAGCTGATGTTTGTATAACGTTCGCAATGGTAATTTCTCGGTTGACAAGAAATTACTTATGCAAATGTTTTATGCAACGTTAGGCAATAGATATTGGAAATAAAACAAACAATTGAATCAGTTGGAATTCAATGAGTTTATTAGAGATAATGTTGATGCTCACCAATGGGTAGTTGAAAAGGAAGTGACTACAATTTTCTTGGTAACACCCGTCAATGGGTTCAATTTGGCAAAAGTTGTTTATCCGTAAAATTGACAATTCAGAATAGTTTTCACTCAAAAGGCAACGAAGTAAATTTAGGGAATTTCGAAAGTAATACAATTCACAATAGCATAACGATTCGTGGAAACATTTCCGTTAACATTAAATGGATGTAAATTCATAGGTACAATTCATTATTCATTTAAATCGTTAAAAAAAACATTTTAAAAATATATGGCTGAACTTTACAAGTTTAGACATGCCGCCGGGCCGGAATTGTTGCAGAAAGATTTGGAGTTGCACATAGAACGGTTGCCAGTGATCTGATAGCTTCAGAAAGAATACGCTGGTCTGGCACTAGTTGTTGAGTGGCTGCATCTGCAACTGATGGATTTTGATTGCTGTTAGCTTCGATTGCCAATCTGGACCTTGAAGTTGCTCTGGCTCTTGTGTGAAGTAGTGTGTGGTGGTACTTTTTGCACTTCTTGCATGTATTCTTGGACTTGCAATTCCGGAACGTATGACTTTTGGCCAAACAGTTGATACAGTAATGGTGTCTTCGAACCACTTGGTTTCGTTCTTCTGCATTCATTCTTATAAATTTGTCACAAAATCGAATCGAATGGTACCTTTGGCATAACAAGCATTTGTAAACGTTTAAGCTATGTTGACGGCTGCCTCGGTATGGTCTATAAAATACAGAATTTGATTAATGCATAGCTTATAAAGTTGTGTAAGGGAAGATGAAAATGATTGAATACGGTTTTGGTGATTTATTTCAGAGTTTATTCGTTAGAAGGGTGTTGATCATTTTGATATGGTAAGTAGCATAGTTTTACAATGGGTCGGGTTATGACTCCATTGCTAGTTCGTACGTCAGCTACACGAACATTTTTGTCGGGTCCATGATAAGTTTTCGCAATTCTGCCTAGACGCCATTCATTGGGGGGTAGCAAATCATCTATTACTACCACTAGATCTCCTATATTGAGATTGGGAGTGGAATTTTTCCACTTATATCGCTTGTGAAGGGATTTAAGGTAATCCTCCTTCCAGCGTATTGCGAATTGATGATGAAGGGCTTTTAGTTTTATCCATTTATCTATCAACGATAAATTTTGGGATAGCGGCTCTGGTAGGGCTAAAATGGGTGCACCTTTGAGGAAGTGGCCAGGCGTTAATGCAGTTAAATCTGCGGGATCTTCCGACATGGCGGAGATTGGGCGAGAGTTCAAGACACTCTCTATGCGAGCTAAAATAGTAGAAAATTGTTCAAATGAGAATTTTTGAGCTCCAGAGATTCTTTTCAAGTGGTGTTTGAAGCTTTTTACACCGGCTTCCCAGAGACCGCCCATGTGTGGCGCATGAGGTGGTATAAAACTCCATTCAAAACCATGGAGTGAGTATTTATTTGAGATGTCAGTAGATGATGATTTTAGGAACTGAGAATATTCTCTGCGAAGTGATCTGCTTGCTCCAACAAAGTTACGTCCATTGTCCGATACTACCCTTCGGGGTAGTCCTCGCCTCCCAACGAAGCGAGCGAAAGCTGCTTGAAATGCTGCGGATGATAGGTCAGAGCAGACTTCCAAATGAATTGCTTTGGTCGAGAAACATACAAATACAGAGACGTAGCCTTTAAATGTGGGAGATTTGCGGAGGGAGGAACTTTTCAACTCGAAAGGCCCAGCGAAATCTACGCCTGTGACATGAAAAGGTGGTGTGATTGTACACCTATCTGGAGGTAATGGAGCCATGATTTGTGCACATGACTTTTGCTTAAATATAAGACATACCTTGCATTTGTGTATGATGGCTTTTACACGGGGTTTAAGGCGTGAAATGTAGAATTCAGTTTGAACCATTCTACACATTTGGTTGCAATCTGCGTGAGCCAGAAATGTATGTAAATAAAGCAGATATAGATGAGAGAGTCGAGAATTGCCGGGCATTATGATTGGGTATCGCTCATTGTAAGGCAGCGATGAATCCGATAACCTTCCATTTACACGGAGAAGATTAAATGGGTCCATAAATGGATTCAGAGTTTTTAAAGGACTCTTTTCAGGGACATGTTGTGATCTGAGCAGATTATCATATTCTTCATTGTAATGACGTTTTTGGGCTAGAGCTATAAGACGATTTTTAGTAAACTGAATTTCTTTGTGCGAAAGCACTATGGTAGGAAAACGAGTGTTTGCCTTAGTATTGGAATGTGTGCTATGAAAGAAGCGAAAGACGTAAGACAAAACTCTTAGCGCTTTTGCAAAAGACGAGAATCTTGTCAAAACATCAGGTTCATCTAAAGTAACATGCAGAGTTTGAATTTTGGGATGTGTTTCTGGGGTACGCAATGGATTGGACTTCGGCCATACAGACGACGGTTTGGTAAGCCACTTAGGACCGTTCCACCACAAAGTGTTATTCGCGATGTCTTGGGGTTTACAACCACGAGTACCGAGATCCGCAGGATTATCATGCGTAAGCACGTGTCTCCAACATGCATTTGGGACGAGAGAATGGATTTGAGCTGTACGGTTCGCAATGTATGTTTCCCACGAACATGGGGGTTTAGACAACCATCCGAGTACTATGGATGAGTCTGTCCACAAAAATGTATCTGTAACTTGAAAGTTCATTGTTGACAACACGTATTTTACTAACTTAGCGAGTAGTACAGCTCCGTTGAGTTCTAGTCTGGGTAAACTTATGGTATTGAGAGGGGCTACCTTGCTTTTAGCAGTTAGTAAATTGGAATTTACCTCAAATTTTGTAGATTGGCATCTAATATAAATGCAAGCACAAAATGCAGATTTTGAAGCATCTGCGAATCCGTGAATTTGGACTGAGTCAGAGGGTGTATATTGGATCCACCTTGGCACGATAATTTTTTCAATTTGAGGTAAATCAGCGAGAATAGTTTCCCATTTTGTTTGGGATTCTTCATTTAGGGCTTCATCCCATGTATTACCTTCCAGCCAGAGCCAATTTTCGTACTGTGTCACTTATTTGGGAATCTTGCGGGGAAACGACATTTGTCGTGAATGAGTAAACCGAGTCAGATTTAACTGGGCCGCTGAGTACCCAACCGAAGATAGTGTTGTAAGCAGACGTGGAACCACTCAGATTCTTCTTAATACCGTCAATATTCAGAAAATGTTCATAATCGTTGCCTAGTATGAGATCTATTTGAGCCGATTCGTTGAATTTGGGATCTGCTAGATCAATATCTTGAAAATTTTCAGGATGTGAAACATTAAATGATGTTCCCGGTAAGAATTTTGTGACTTTGGGAAGAACTATGGCACTAACAGTGAAACGGAAGTTGTATCTGTATGAGAACAGAACTAGTTCACATTCTTTATTTGCTTCCTGTTTATGTCCCCCGATGCCAATAATTTCAAAGTGAGCTTTTCGAGACGGAATGTTTAAGAGATTTCTAATTCTTTCGGATACGAAGGTTCGCTGAGACCCAGGATCTATTAGCGCTCTTATAGTATATAGCTCGCCTTGATGGTCAATTTGAACTAACGCTGTTCGAAGTAAAATTGTCTCACTATTGGACGAGAAATTAGCTTGAACTTGAGGGTAGTGTATTTTGGAGGAAGAAGATGGTTGTTCATTGATGTATTTCACATCGGTACTTACATGAGCGGAGTTATGTGAGTCGGAGTGGTTTTCGGGTTGATAGTTATAATTTTGGCTGGCTATATTGCTATTTGGAGGAATTTGGGGCTTCAAATGAAGTAGTGTATGATGCTGTTTTCTGCATGAGAGACACGTGTTCTTACTTTTGCAGTTATTCTTGGTATGAGTGGGGGAAAGGCAATTGTTGCAAATTTTATTCTTATAAACAAAATCTATTCTCTCTTGAACTGAAAAGTTTCGAAATTCGGGACATAAGCGAATGCTGTGATTGGAATCACAGATAGGGCACGAAATGTTCAACTTGTCTTGAGATAAGTAAGTGTGAGTTTTTTGTGCGCTAATGGGAGGAAGACTATGTCGTTCCTTTGTAGACTTGATACTGGATATACGTTCCACAACTTCGTACCTATTGATTAGGAACTCATCCATTTGGGTCCACTTCGGTAAATCTCGATGAGATTTAAGAGATTGTTCCCACAATGAAATTGTCTCATCTGGTAATTTGGTTGAGATTAAGTATATAAGTATTGGATCCCAGTCTTCAATACTCACATCTAAAGTTTTAAGGGTAGACAAACAATCATTCACTGAAGCGTGTATCTTCTGAATAGAGTCACTATTCTCTACAGAGGTCACGGGAATATTAAAAAGATTTTTTAGTTGGTTGTCAACCAGAACTCGTTTGTTCTCATAACGCGCTTTTAATGCGTTCCATGCTAAATCAAAATTTTCATCGCAAAGTGGATATCGTTTCACTATTGCACCAGCATTGTCTTTAGTTTTGTTTCTCAAATGATAAAGTTTTTGAGCTCGAGTAAGTTTTGGGTGGTTAATATAGACCGCCGTGAACATATCACGGAAAGATGGCCATTGCTCGTAGCCTCCTTTGAAAATTTCGGTGTCGCATGGGGGAACTTTTATGCAACCGGAGTTATCGACTTGAGAATTTTGGGCACTGGGTTGCATTTGAGATAACGCAGAAGAAGGAAGACTTAATCGTGAATTGTCAGGCCGAGATTGCGTTACCGCAATTCGTAAAATGTCCAGAATGTGGGATCTAGCAACATAATACGCATCTGAGCAAACATTGAAATTTACTCTAGCATTTTCTTTGAAGTCTCTAGAGTTGTGGGGCTCTGGAGATAGCATGACACATTCATAAGATGTTTGCATTCTCTTCCATCTATTTTCCAGATCTTCCAGTTTGACCTCTAAGATGGAATCAGTTTGATCGTGAATGTCTAACTTTCCGAAATTGGAGCAAAACATTGTTAAGTGATCGCAATCAAATAAAAATTTTTCCAGCGTTGTCGGAGCATGGTTACTTTCGTTGCCCGTACTGGTGGAAGACGACTCATTGGTCATTTTTAATTTGAACGTTTTGTACAACTTGAAAGATTTGAAATTTGAATTTCAGTTTGCTTAGAGCTTAACAAAATTCACTGAGAAATTTTAATTTCACTGCTGATGCGAAACACGGGATTCTCAAAGTGCGTTGAGAATACTTTGTTCGAAAACTGTGAAAATGTTCGCTGATTCAGGATGTTTCCCTGAATCCGCTATGGGTCCTATTTAACGTCCAAACGTATAAGAGGAAATTGTCAAGGGTGTATGTATTTTCGAAGAGAAAATTAGTGTAAACCATCAACTTTAATGTAAAAATTTACCATCAGCGTATATTTCGAGTAAAGGCAGCATAAAATCATGAAATGTTATTGTAAAATTTCACGATCAGTGTACTTTGAGCAAAATCAGTATAAATCAAAATGTTATTGTAAATTTCACAATTAGTGTATATTTTAAACAAAATTAGTATAAATCACCAATTGTTATTGTATATTTCACAATTAGTGTATATTTTAAACAAAATTAGTATAAATCACCAATTGTTATTGTAAATTTCACAATTAGTGTATATTTTAAACAAAATTAGTATAAATCACCAATTGTTATTGTAAAAATTCACAATTAGTGTTTATTTTGAGCAGAATTAGTAGAAATCATCAACTTTGATTGTAAAAGTTGACAATATGATATAATCTTTGAGTAGACTAGTGTAGCTTGCCAACTTTAATTGTAAAAGTTGGCAATATTGTATATTCTCTGAGTAGAATAGTGTAGATCCTACAACTTTAATTGTAAAAGTTGAGGGAATCGTATATTTTCGCGTAGAAATTAAACTATATAAGTTTACTAAAGCAGTTATAAAAGTATTAAATTATCAAATATTGTTCAGGATAAATGTATCCCACTCGAGCAAAATCAGATGCTCAACTTTCGCCAATGTTAAAAATTTTGTTTAAATGTGTAAAATATTTCTGTGCCAAAATAGTTTTTCGGTTGCCCCTTATATCAAGTGTATTTTATGCAGAAAATTATAGACGTGGCTATGTATGTTCACTTTATTCAGTTCAAAATATGCTTAAACTTTTATCGAGACAAAAATTAAGTTCAATGTAACACTCGTTGTCGAAATGGTTATTTAAGCACACTTATCGAAACACCGAAATGCTAACCAAAATTCACTGTAACATTGGATATCATGAAAGGTGGCTAGCTATTATGGAATATTTTATAAATTCTCATAAATAAACTTGATTCCGTAAAACTGTGCTATTTATTGAACTATTTCCCTTCACAGGATGTAACGGGAAACCATTTATTTATTTTTTATTTACTTGAAGTATATTAATAATGCAATTAACATACTTTTGTTCTTCAGTGTATATCAAAATCATCTGTTATTGTATATATTGTTCCATCGCGAATTCTTCTTCTAGTCGCAATTATTATGTAGTAGTGTGTGTGACAGTTGGCAGTCAAAAAAAGAGCAAGAGCAAGTGGTTGCGTTCCTCAAATATCATTATCACTCTTAATTATACACAAGAAATTTCTCTTACACGTCCAGAAATTTATCTAAAATCGCTTTGTATTTGACACTATTGTCTTTTCATCTCTCACATAAATATGTATGTACGTATGAATGTATGTATGGAACTGATTTGCGCATATGAGAAAAGATGGACGAGGAATTGAAAATTGATCTATTTACCTTGTTGTAAAAGCAGCAAGGGGAACTGTATGCGGTTGACCGTTATTACACTTGCAGCTGCACTTTGTTGCACAAATGATTTGCGTATACACATGTATGAACTTTCTTTAATTTGTAATGTTGAATTTGTTGCTTTTCTTCTAGAACGGTGTTGTCGAGAAAGTTTCGATACTTTGTGACCTTAAAGTTGGTTGATTGGTGTAAAAACACAACCCTGATATAAAACTTTCTTTGAAGTAACTTTTCATTTATGTACATAACTATATCTATTTATATCAAAGTATAAATAAATAAATATGTATGTGCGTAAGTAAATACAGTGAAGGTTGAACATGTACAAGTTGTCAATATATTTTGGACACTAATCAGTTCGTATACATATGTATAGCGGTTATCTTATATATTTTTTCGTTTCTTTTTTACAACTGTACTTATGTGACCGTGCACTGCTCGTCGCCTTTACCGTTTAAACTCAAAAACTTCACTTTTGTATTTCCCTTTTTTCGGATTGAAAATGGCTTCTGAATTATTTAAAGTATGTTGAGGGAACTCGGATAATATGAAAAACTTACTTTTCAATATGCATTTTATCGCGAACTAGATCTGACACTTTGAATTGATATTTTGGCACTTAGGAACGTTTCAAATTATTATATGTTCTTTTTTTTCCGTTTTATGGGTTTTAGTAAACTTTTCACCTTTTGACTATTCTTCCGATAAGGTAGCTTACCTTCACGAGACCGCACAAGACTAGTTTTGGCAATCTTGCTGCGATTAGAATTACCTCAATGATCTGCTGTTGTTGTTCTCCTTACTTCTCTCTTTGCGAAGGACCATGTTTGACTTTGGGATTAGCTAATTAGCGGAATGCTGGAACTGAAACCCTTTTGCTGTAGCCGTAGGTGGAGTGTGGGAATTCCTTGGTTGCTACTCACTTCTATCAGCTAGACGACTTGATGTTGTTGTTGTAGATGTCTTTGGTTTGTTCCAACGCGATTAAGTGGACTGTATGTTTGAAGGTTTGGCTCTTTTGAGAAGAGGAGAATACCTACAGCAAGCTGTAACTTGAGATAGCTGATGTTTGTATAACGTTCGCAATGGTAATTTCTCGGTTGACAAGAAATTACTTATGCAAATGTTTTATGCAACGTTAGGCAATAGATATTGGAAATAAAACAAACAATTGAATCAGTTGGAATTCAATGAGTTTATTAGAGATAATGTTGATGCTCACCAATGGGTAGTTGAAAAGGAAGTGACTACAATTTTCTTGGTAACACCCGTCAATGGGTTCAATTTGGCAAAAGTTGTTTATCCGTAAAATTGACAATTCAGAATAGTTTTCACTCAAAAGGCAACGAAGTAAATTTAGGGAATTTCGAAAGTAATACAATTCACAATAGCATAACGATTCGTGGAAACATTTCCGTTAACATTAAATGGATGTAAATTCATAGGTACAATTCATTATTCATTTAAATTGTTAAAAAAAACATTTTAAAAATATATGGCTGAACTTTACAAGTTTAGACAGATGTTATATTTGCATCAAAACAACAAAAACGACAGATTTTTCAGCGTTTAGGATCAAATATACTTTGCGGAGTATTTTTATCACGAAGGCATAAAGTGCTGTTTCATTTTCTTCTGCGCCAGAATGGAAGAGATATTATAGGAGTGTCAAAGTATCTGCGTTTGTCGAAAGACGACTTTATCTCTGAACGATTTATTCTCCGCTTAATTTCGAGGCTGACCTTATTGTGTTTGTTTGCGACAGATCCGAGGTAAATAAATTCGTCCACTGCGTCGAAGCTATAACGATTATTAACGTACACGCTGTGCGCAAGACTAGCGGAGGCTCTGGACGTTGAAACCATTATGTTTGTCTTGCCCACATTTACAGCCAACTGACTTTTACTGTTTATTTCAAGGTTCTCGTAATTACCGCAGAAACTTCTTACACAGCTCGTCCAATGATAACTAGTTTACAGCACATTGCGCTGGAGAGCACATGGATTTACATATACAAACGACTTATTCCAATGTAGTCGCCACATGTACTCATGTCAACTTTTTAATACACAGGGCATAGCACACTACGACTACCATCGCCGGGGATTCATTCGTGTAGCTAGATTTTGCATATGAGGTAATTAATGCATACACCTTGTCACTTAGGGTATAAATTATTCGGGTTTTTGCATTGTTCGAGTACTCGAATAACTCGAAAATAGCGTTTTTGAGCAAAGTTTTTGATGTGTTAACATCTATAGGCGCGGTTAGGGACTAAACTCACAAAGTGAACACATCCAAAAACAGTTTGTCCCACTACGATCACAGATTGTTTGGCGTTAAACTCCTCCGAAACGGCTTGTCCGATTTGTATGAAATTTTGTGTGCATATCGGATAGATCTCAGAATCTATTTTTCATACCCCTAAATGATAAGGACACAGATTTGTCCGACTGCGAGACACAGATTGTTAGACTGCGAAAAAAACACACACTTATGTAGCGGCAGCGAATAGTTGTATTGTGTGGGTGCGGAGCACTCTCAGAGCAAAGAGCATCATGACGTATTATACTTATATAAAAATGAGATTGCAAGAGAGCAACGAAAATTGTGTGAACTTGTGTAGCGTATGTACGAACATAACAATGTATGTATGTACATTAGGGTGGGTAAAATCCCATACAAACAAAAAATCACTTTTAGGTCAGCACCTAAAAATGAAGTTCAGAGTGTTTAATCACTATTTGCAAGATATTGCGATTTTGGGTTCAGAAAATTGTGAGCTATTTTGCTTTACAAACACCTCTAATTATCAGGTTTTTTGGGTGTAACTTTTAAGATGTTGCAGATATTTGGAAAATATATTATGGGTACGTAGACCTTTAGGAGTTCTTGCATTGCACATTTTGTTTTTAGTTGTATTTTTGAAGTTGAATGAGTTGTAGAAGTTTAAATGCCGTCTTCAGTGTTAATATACGAGTAAAAATGACGGCGATATTTTGATTTTTTCTTAGGACTACACGAAAATCCACTAAAAAATGGCATTTAAACTTCTACAACTCAATCAACTTCAAAAATACAAATAAAAACTATATGTGCAATACAAGAACTCATAAAGGTCTACGTACCCATAATACATTTTCCAAATATCTGCAACATCTTAAAAGTTACACCCAAAAAACCTGATAATTAGAGGTGTTTTTAAAGCAAAATAGCTCACAATTTGCTGAACCCAGAATCGCAATATTTTGCAAATAGTCGTTAAACACTCTGGGCTTAATTTTTAGGTGGTGACAGCAGCAATTTTTTTTACCCACCCTAATGTACATGTGTCTGTTGCTTTGAATTCTCTTTGTTTTTTATGGGAATAAAACAAAAAGTAGAAACAAGCAAATAATGGCACATGTGCTTGCCCTGGTCTTTAAACAATTTTAATAGAACGGCAATAATTTAAATACGATTTTACATGGCGAAATTGACAAAAAACAATCAATATTTGGTTATGTAGGTATATACCCAGCCACGGCCATTGAAATACGTCCATTGCCATTTATTGTTACGTGATCAAACCGCTCCTGTTTCTTTAAATATAGTTATTAAAGCAGTTCCAAATTGCTGATCCCCATGAAGACGCGCTTAAGTCTTTACATTTTAATTCGACAAAATTATCATATTCACTACGAGTCTTCTACTACTCCAAATAATACTGAGCGCAATAATTTAAAGTTTAACGAATTAGACTCGAACCTTTCTCACTTGGAACAAATATCAAAAAGACAGAGTTTCATATAGTCACACCATCATATAATCCATTTCATAATGCTTTCTTTGCTAGGAGTCGTTTGGATGCACCGTTTTCGAGGCGATTTTGACGATTTTTGATGTGATAACGTCTATGGGCACGGGTAGGGCAATCTATCAAAGTGTACACCTGCAAAAAACACACAGACTTAGCGTCACATACGTTGTTGTTGTACAACAATAGTCTCTGCCTGAAAATAAGTATGATGGTATTGATATAGCGGCAGCGAACAAACAGCAGGTCGGCGTCGCCAAAAAATATTGAATAGTATAGAAAACTCATGGAACGTATTGTATGACTCAAAAGACAGGCGGATGACTCAAAACGTATTACCTACTGTCTTTTTGTGATAACTTGGTCCATTCATAATTTGGAGTTGAAAAATTGATGCTTTTTGAAACATTTATGCTTTATGTGTTATTTGATGTAATAATATTATCGAAATGGTGGATTTATATTGAAATATTCTATAAAGAGAATATGACGCGTTTATGCACTTTTACTCAGACTCTCTACATGAGAGTGGAAAAAGTGTGCAATAGGTTCTCTATACTATTCAATACTTTTTGTCGTCGCACTGTTTATGACAAAACAAAAACAATTATTTCAGTGAGCTAAATATTGCTTTATTTATTTTAACAATATTACATCGAATGTTAAAGCAGATGTAAGAAAAAAGAAAGCCTTTAGCACAAACTCTATTTTTTTTATTTTCTAATGTATCATTTACAACTCTCGCTTACTTCAGATTTGATTATCCCTATAATGTGTGATGATTACCTAAATACTTGTGGACAAGAGAGCTGATGATACGCCTTGGTGGGCATTGAACTAGCTATACACCCAACCATCCACCATAATACTCAATTTCACATATTTCGTTTATAATATTTCTGTCAATATGTATTTTTTCATCGAAAAGGGAGCACCCACAAAATACAACTATTCGCTGCCGCTACATCAGTGTGTGTTTTTTTCGCAGTTGGACAATCTGTGTTTCGCAGCCTCAGTCTGTGTTCTTTATAGGGGTGGGTCACCCTTATAATTTAGGGGTATGAAAAATAGATGTTGGCCGATTCTGAGACCTACTCGATATGCACACAAAATTACATACAAATCGGTCCAGCCGTTTCGGAGGAGTTTAACGCCAAACAATCTGTGATCGCAGTCGGACAAACTTCATGATCGCAGTCGGAGAAACTGTGCTTGGATGTGTTCACTTTGTGAGTTAAGTCCCTACCCGCGCCTATAGATGTTAACCAAAGGGTTGCAATGAGTGTCTTGTTTATGGTTTCAAAACACACTACGAAAAACCAAGCACACACTGAACCATGCCTAACGACTTAAAAAAAAAAATTGTAGAGAAGAAAACAGCTCATTGCACACCAAAACTTAAAACAAAGAAGAATCAAAAGAAGACAGTGAATGTTTTACTCAAACAGTAAACAAACATTACATGTCACTGTTGTTAACAGTACTACACTCGCTGTTATTTAAATTTTTTTTCATTGGCTGTGGTTTGCTTATGAGAATGTTGTTGTTGTTCTTACTTCAGCCCGGGTCTCACTCAAAAACATTGCGTGGTCATTCAATATAGAAGAAACAAAATAAAAATTTTTAGACATATTACTTCAAGTATATCTTTATTTATTTTTTTTTTTTAAAGGACAATCAAAATTCAATGTAAATTAATAAAAATGAAAGGTAGAGAAAACAAAGGAAATTCATTATAATTTGCCAAAAAAAAATATTGTTTAGTACATTTTAGAAATTCATTTTTATATATGTACATAACAAGAATAAAAAAAATTAGGTATTTATTACCTCATTTTGTAAATTTGGCTGTAAAGTTAACTGTAAACTACATTTTTCCATTTGCACTGCGCTGTTCCAGAGCCACGCAAACGTGTGTATGTTCTTTATGCTACACATGCGTCTTGACATCGTGTATAACAAATGATTAGTGTCGACAATACTGTCATAATGATGTGTGACGTCACACTTGTTGTATATAAAAACATTGATAAGGTTGGTATGTTGTGTTTACATGAAATAAAACAGTGTGCTGTTTTTGTCTTTGCTATTGCTGTCACTGTTATACGTTGCCTTACAAAAGAAAAGTGTACTACTGCATATTGCAATGAAGTGTGCGCAGTATTGTCAGCGACAAAACAAATGTTTTGTTGCAGACCTTTGATGTTAACACATTAAAAAAAAACATCACTGTCAGCAGTCGTTTAGTCAGTGCACTGATAAATACCCCACTCAGTCGGTCACAAATAAATTTCATATAATGGGTGGTCCAAATATGGGAATATTTCAAAATCGTATGTTATTTTGATACTGATAAATTTTTTCTGTTCGAAATATTGACTATCAGTCAGCATCATATCTCCGAGGCACAAAATGAAAAAAGTTGGGAAATATTGCAAATTTATTTCCAAAGTGAGTGCTGTGTTGTCCAAACTATGCGTTTGTTGAAAAGAAGTTTTGGCCAAAATAAAGCGCCCACCTTGCGTGCGTATTGTAAGTTTGTGCAAAAAGTTCGTGAAACTTGCTACTAGTGGACGAGAGGCAAATGTCGAGAAACCAATGCATCAACAGAGAGTTAGGGTTTAGCGTGGATATTGAAGCGGTTGCATCATTGGCCCCTTTTTTTCGATAATGCTATTGGAAACGCCATTTCAGTCAATATCGAGCGCTACTGAGTAATGATTACACAAGTCAACACTAGTTTTGGTGCCAAGGAACAGTATATATTTTTTAAACTAGGACTTCATACTGATTACAAAAATAACAAAAAGTTGTAATTCTTACGTGTAGATTTCGCGTATTTCGCTTTTGTGCATATATATAAAAAAAAGTGATTTTTTCCATTATTATTTACATAAAAACTTTCTTTTTCGTGACTTTCGTGAATGATGTGCAGTAGGAAGGCCTCGCTGCATTCCCCAAAGTAGTCAGCCATCATATGCCGATCCCATCGGCCTTGGTACCTCTCTTCCATAGTTTTCAGATCCTGATGAAACCGCTCCCCTTGCTCATCGCTACAAGATCCAAGATTATCTGGGAATCGGTCGAGATGACTATGAAGGTAGTGCAATTTGATAGACATGTTGCATCCCAAGTTTTTAAAGTTATCTAGCATGTGGTTAACATTTTGGCGATAGTTGCTTGACTTGTAATTTCCAAGAAAGTTTTTAATATCTTCAACAAAAGAAGTCCAAACAGGCCGTTCCAAATCATTCATTGAATTTATGAAACTGGATTCTTTAATTAATTTTTTTATTTGTGGGCCATCAAAAACTCCCGCTTTTATCTTCTCTAAGCTTAGTCCTGGAAATTTTGTCGTTATATAAGAGAAACACTGGCCATTTTTATCCAGGGCTTTGACAAACTGTTCCATAAGACCTAGTTTAATGTGCAAGGGAGGCAATATAATTTTTTCTTTTGTAACTAAAGGTGGATTTAGGATGTTATGATTTTCAACCTCCAACCCCTCACGTACTGGCCAATTTAGTTTTTCCCAGTGTAGGTGCTTGGCCCGGCTGTCCCACAGACAATATAAACATGGATATTTGGTGAATCCACTTTGCTGTCCTAATAAGAAATTAGTCATCTTAAGATCAACACATATAATATTTAAGTATGTTTCTTTTAATCTTGTAGAATGGGCAATTGGAACTGAACCATATGTATTGCCATTGTGTAAAAGTACACACTTCAGGCTTCGTTTGCAGCTATCTATAGAGAGGCGCCATTCATTTGGCCGGTATTCGGAAAGACCATTGCCAGAATAAGGCCTTGCACATCAGAACAAAATACAATATCGTCTTCCGAATGAAAAAATTTGGTAAGCCTTGCTCTCTTTTGCGATAGTATGTCACTTTTGTATGTGATGCTAACATGTTTCTTTCTTTTAGTCTAGAAGCCATTACCTCTGCAGATTCTTTAGGTAATTCAAGATCTCTTACCATATCATTTAAGTCGTCTTGTGTAAATAATTTGGGGTTTGTAGACGGTATTTCTTCAAAATCACTATCGCTACTCATTTCGACAAGGATTTCTTCAAACAAGTGTTCATTTTCAGAGCATAATTTTGGAACAGGTACTTCCTGGGAATGTGGTAGAGGTCTTCTGGCTGATTCTACGACTGGATAAATCATTTTTTTTTCAGATTAATTCCACGTAGTTTAATACAACAAAAGTAGCAGTCATCTAAGTGATTTTTTTGTTCTTTCCACTGCATAGGCACTCCGAATTTCATACGACGTCTTTGACCATTCATACACTGTCTTAATTGTTCACAGCACATTTTGCAAACCATTTGAGGAATCCACGGCTTATTTTTATCCTCAATTTGCAAATTAAAATAAAAAAAATAAGCACTTTTTATAAAATCCGTTATAGGTTTTCTAAACTTTTTAACGGTGTAGTCACCACAAATGTAACAAAACACGTTTGGATCATTGAGACAACTTCTTCGCGACAACGACATGTTATTAAATATTGTTAAATATGTCCGTCTTATGCTTTTTATTTATTGGAAATACAAACGCTTTTTGTTTCACGGTCGAATGCAAAATTGCTATTAAAAATTGACATTATATCCAAAACTACACGTAGGAAAATTTTTTTTTTCACATTTTTAGTATTACCAGTGTCGGCATGTTACAGAACCACTAACGGTTTCTCGGCACCCTTTAACTTTTTTTTATTTGTTGACTTGTGTTACTGACTTTTCATAGGCCGACAAGGAAGATATGAATTTGAATCGATCTTTTGCGCACTAAGTTCGGTAATCATGATATAGCTGTCCCGAAGCTGCGAATTTACCCCTTTAGACTGTTGCTTTGTGGGTGCCATTAAAACCTAGGATATGCGAATATTACAGAAACGATTCACACCCCTAAAGCTAATATCATACAAGCCATTCGTGAGATAGAAGCAGAAGCCGTCAACAAAGTCTTGGAAAGTTGGACCGACCGGATGAGCTACTGCAAAGCCAGCGGCGCCCAGAGGAATTTTGATAAGCTGTTTTCTTGTTTTCTAGGCGGAACTTTAGCCTTTAATTTTTGCTATTGAAAGTAAAAATCGACGGATAAAAAAAAATGTTATGGAGGGTTTAAAATACATTTTCATTTTTAGTTGAATTTTAGTATAAAAGTGAATTTGTTAAAACATGCTAAAAACTGTATTTTATTATATCAGTTACTTTTACAACTAATATTTATTAACAATTTGCTCACCAGAAAATGACAAACATTGGCCCCCGTACATTTTTTAAATCCTAAGGGACAAATGTCGGCTTTTTTGAAAAAGCCTGAGTGGAAGTTTACGGTCTTATTCATAAAAAGTTATAAGAGGTTTGAGAGATCATTTATCATACAAGAATCGTCTTTCAAACCTCTAATAACTTTTTATGAATAACGCTGATATTTTATTAAGTAGCGAACGTAAAAGTATATGTAAAATCGTCGTATGTTTTTATTTTAGTTAAAAACAATTTTTTATAATTTTTTTGTATATTTCTATATCAATTTTTATTGTAAATTTATAAAATGTATAATGATTAGTGCACACTGTATTTTAAATGAAGAACAAATTGTGATCTATGTATATACTTTATGTACATTTGTATATAAATTCCAGTATAACTTAGTGTACTGAAAAGCTACTGCATATATTCAAATAACTTTAATACAAATTTTTTCTAAATATCCTTGATTTTCAGTTTCCAGAAGCTGTGCCGCTACTCCGTCTAATTCAACATAGGTAGTTTTCAATTTTCGTCTAATATTGGCCTTATGTGGATCTGCAGTGCACAACAAAATAGTGACAAGGTATTCATTATTACAATATCTGGACATTTTTCTTGTGTTGTGCTTTCGAAAGAACCTGTAGTCTTTGTTCCGTTTTTCTTGCGCTTCTGCAGATAGATCTCCTATTGGTAGCATATTTTGTTGAATTATTTGTTCCCCATAGTAAACAATTTTGTGAACTGTGGTATCTCCAAGGGTAGTTTTCGTTATAAAGTACAGCTGGTTATTAGCGTACTCTCCAAATTTGTTGGCATTTAGCTGCATGATATACCTTGTGATATGAATTTGAATCGTCATATTAATTGACGATCTTCACCTGTATCGCAGTGTTTCCATCATTTGAAATTCCTTATCTTTGTTTTTGGTTGGTCGATTATGATGCAGCATAACTGAAGGTATTTTTTTTGAATTGGTTTTTTTCATTGCTTTCTTTTTTCCTTATTTTTTTTGTCTTTTTCGCACTGTTTCGCCTAACCGACCAAATTCCAAATCATAACCCAATTTAAGAATTTGCTGCATTAAACGTATTCTGTAAGGAAGAGGGGCAAATCCAAATTCGTAACCTTCCTTAAAACATTCGTGTTGTGATTGGTGCTGGCTTAATTCACTTGCTGTCTTCTGGCACATACGATGATGCAGCTTGACGGTGACTTTGTTTCGGTTAAAGCTTGTGCAACTTTCCATCAATTATTGTGGGACACATTTTAAAATTTACTTCGATTTCTTGGTCATCAAATTTAAATATTACTGACTGAACATCTTTAATTTGTTCTTTTATTTTTTCAACTTCTTCTCTAATGATATCTTTTGTTTCCTTTTTGAATCAATTTCGGTTGCTCTACTTGTTGACGGCTATAAGCCGGTATACATTCCCAATAAACACAAATTACTTGTGAATTCCAGTGTGTATTCCAGCTTGAATTACATTTGAATTCCAACCTTTTTCTACACCATTTCCAATTGAAATTTTAAAAAAATCAATTGAAATTTAAAAATTCTATTTGATATTTGAAAGACATCAATTGAAATTTGAAAATTCTATTTGAAATTTGAAATACATCAATTGAAATTTGAAGAACATCAATTGTAATTAAAAATACATCAATTGAAATTTGAAACACATCAATTGAAATTTAAAAGACATCAATTGAAATTTAAAATACATCAATTGAAATTTGAAAATTCTATTTGAAATTTGAAATACATCAATTGAAATTTGAAGAACATCAATTGTAATTAAAAATACATCAATTGAAATTTGAAACACATCAATTGAAATTTAAAAGACATCAATTGAAATTTAAAACACATTAATTGAAATTTGAAATACACCAATTGAAATTTAAAAATCTAATACATAAAGTCGGTTAATAATTTTTAAATTTGAAGTGACGAATTTTAAATTTCAATTGATGTCTTTCAAATTTCAATAGATGTCTTTCAAATTTCAATTGATGTATTTCAAATTTCAATTGATGTATTTTAAATTTCAATTGATGTGTTTTAAATATCAATTGATGTGTTTTAAATTACAATTGTTGTCTTTCAAATTTCAATTGATGTCTTTCAAATTTCAATTGATGTTTTTTAAATTTCAATTGATGTATTTCAAATTTCAAATAGAATTTTTAAATTTCAATTGAAGTGTTTCCAATTTCAAATAGAATTTTCAAATTTCAATTGATATTTTTCAAAATTAAATTGATATTTATCAAATTACAATTCGAAATGGTGTAGTCTGTTTGAAGTTCTTTAAAAAATAACAATAAATTTGTTTGAAGCATGTTATTTAGTACACAGAGCTGATGCAAAATCATTGGCGGCGGTGATGATGATGATTTTATAATTAAATTTAAATTAAAGCATTTACTTATACTGCCGAGAAATTTTTCGATTTTTGGATTTATCTCTTTCGCAGAAGTTTGTCGTTTGTTTTTGTTTTTTGTTTCATTTCGTGTTGTGAAAAAATTGTTGGAAAAATTGAAAAACAACGGCGGCAGCAAATCGTGTCGGCTATGTTCTCTAAACGTCTAAACGTCAATCATAAAATATTAATGGTGAAAAATATTTCAACGTAAAAGTCACGCAAACAAATAATTGTATTAATAGTGAAAACAAGGAATAAAATAAGAAAGGCAAAGAAATAATTCAACTGTGAGGTAAGAAAAATAAACGTACTTATTCAAAGCCAGTAGCAGATGCTCGCAAAAGGTTAAAAGACTATTTAAATACTGTTATAACACTGTCCTATTGCTTGAATAAACCTGAAATTCTATGCTTGAATTCAACGGTAAAAACAGGTTCCGTTCGACTTGAATTGCACTGCAATTCCATGCTTGAATTCAAGCGTAGAAACAGGTTCAGTTCAACTTGAATAACACTGTGATTCACTATTGAATTCAAGTGTGTTTCAACTGTAATTCAACACTGGAAATTGAAAATAGTGACTGGATTTCAAGTGTAATTCCACTTGACTTCCAGCCAAAATGCGTTCTTCTTAAGTGCAATGGAATGGGGTGGAACCAAAGATACCATAAATAAATATGCATCTGATGAACTTTCGACATTACATGGTTTGTATTGTTTCCGACCAGAAGATCCATCACAACTCCATTTAGAAATTAAAGTCATGCTGCTATTTCCAAGTTTTTTCAAATTATCATCATTCACAGTAATGTGCCGGTCTTGATCATCACGGAAGAAGTACGGCCCAATGACGCCGCCGGCCCATAAACCGCAACAAACCGTAATTTTTTCGGGATGCAATGATGACTCATGGATTACGTGTGGATTGCCGTCTGACCAATAACGCATATTTTGCTTATTGACGAAGCCATTCAGCCAGAAATGAGCCTCATCGCTGAAGATGATTGAGGCCACTGAAGTTGAGGCCACTGACTCCAAATTTCGGTAGTAAATTTTAATAATTTCGACTCGTTGTTGGCTCGTATATCTTTCCACGATGAAATGGCAAACCTTACTGAAGGGAAATGTCAAACGAGCGGGAAAAAGTATGTCCCTATCGATTTACTTTTGTAGCGTCCTGGAACCTAGGGACTAGATGTCGCAAACTTTTGCCAACTACAAATCCGCAACCAAATTAATTTGTTTTCTCATGGCAACTGTAGTGTATGTCGCAGTTTGTTTTTCTTGTGCAGCCATGTCCTGTCCATCGCATTTCCTGGATAGCGGTAATGTCGGCCTTAAAACTTACCAAGACATCTGCCAATTGAATACTTGCACCGGATCTATATAGAGTTCTCAAAATTCCAAGTGCATATCGGTCAACAAATAGGGGTTGTTAACGTTTTCTTTTTCGTTCTTGTATATTGACTGTCATTATGAACGGTGACGGGAAGCATTTTACCTACTGCCAGGATATTTGATTGCAGCTACCCATTATGGATCAGACGCTGATCAAGATGCAATATGTCAAACCTGGATTTTTGTCTTTTGGGTTCTATCCGCCGTTGGCCCATATGTTTGGCTCATCCGCCTTCTAAGGACAAAAGAATATTGCCGATAGTTTGATGAGCTTCAGTGACATCAATCACCAAAGAACATTAAATACCGTAATAATGTTCCTGAGATACAACTTTTTATAGAAAATGTGGATTTCGATCATGTTACTTCTTCTGTGTACAATTGTGTTTCAACACTCCTTTTTGTATAGAAACTATCTCAAAGAGAAGTAAAGTGGAAACGTAATATGAAGACAAAATATAAAGTTTTCAGACTCTTCGTGGTGAGGTCGATGCGATCGAGATATTTGACTTAAACTGACTTACACCAGGTGGAGTTACAAGAACTTTTGACTTAAATTTGTTGTCATTTTGGTTGAATACTGTGAAATTTAAACGTATATATTTTGAACTTTTTTGTTATCTTTTTTTGTTAGTTTATATTTGTGGTGTATTTACACAAAAATTGTAATACACAAAACAAAATGCCGTTGCTGATTTCTTGTGTGTTGGTTTAAAATAATGCCTGTAGCATTATAAAATTTGTTGTTTTTGAGAAAGTATTTTCATAATTAATTAATTTTCATAACTGTAACTAATAAAAATGGACAAATTTTTAAATAGGTCGGTTAGGTAAAATATCAACAAATTTTTTTTAATACCCACACGATTTTTTTTTGATGTGTGACCAAATCCGATGGAGCTTCATGCTCAAAACACAAAAGTGACAGAAACTTTAGATCTGATTAGTTGTAATTGTATCCATGGTGAAAAGAAAACCAAAAGGGAAGGAAACTGTGTATTCTCTGTGATACAACCTTCAGCGACATGCCGATACAGACGTCCATACAAATTTAGAAATTCCAGCCAGAAGCACCCCAAAATTGGATAATTTCATTACAAAGGTAACAGCTTCAGAGTCTATATCCAACACAGCTAGGAATCTGGAGATTATGTTGACAAATTTTGCGGCTGAACGTAATCTAGCATTTGCTGTCCTGGATCATTTAAATTACAAGAAATTGGATAACAGATTCTGTTGTGAAAAATTTCAATATTAATCGTCGAAAAGGTACAAAATACATTGGGGACTGCATTGGCCAAGCCAATACAAAACAAGTTGTTCATTTTTGCAAACTACAATATATTTCAATCGATGTGGACGAAAGTACGGACTGCACAATGTCAAAAAATTTGGTCATTTTGGTACGTTTATATGTTGGAAAATGTGTTGATCGCTTTTTGGCCTTGGTCCAAGTACCTGACGGTTCTGCACAATCGATTTTTAGTGCTATCATGGATGTTTTACAGAATAATGAAATTGCTATTAAAAATGTAGTCGGATTTGGTGTGGACAATTGTTCGGTTATGATGGGGAAGAGTAAAAAAAGTTCAACCAAATCTGTACGGCAACGGTTGTATCTGCCACATTTTGAATTTGGCGTCACAAAATGCTGCGCAGTGTTTGCCCAAAACAATCGATGAACTAATAAGAGGCATTAACCATTATTTTTGCAACAGCTCTTCTCGAAAAGAAGATTTCTCAAATTTCCAAAAATATTTCAACTCAGAAGAACATGTTATTCTTAAATATGCACCAAATAGATGTTTATCGCGTCAAACAGCAGTGGATAGAAGAATCGAATAGTGGGATCCTTTAACATATTATTTTACCCTATCAAACTTCGAATCGAAAGAAACTGAAAAACCTGATTTTATTTTGAACAATCTAAAAAACGATACAATGAAGTTATATTTCTTTTTCTTATCGTATGTTTGGAAGATAATCAATGATATTAATATTGAAATGCAAAGTGAAGATACCCGTGTTCATGTACTAATGAAAAGGATTTCATTTTTGTTCAAACTTTTGGCTCGAAATTTCTTAAACAAGCAAGCGTGTTTTGGTTACACCGCTTGCTTATGTAATCGCCTGTTTTGTATGACGCACTTAGCGAGGTCTTAGTGACGCGAATCATTTTCGCTAAGTTTAAATTAATTTTTTTTTAAATTTTTACCGTTTTCAACCCTTTTCCATATTTTTTAATAAAATGACTTATCACTTAATATCCGTTTTCTTTACAACTTAGCAAGTGATAATCGCTTGCTTATAACCAAAACACGACTATTGATAGTCTTGACACAAGTTGTATAAATCTTAACAACCAGCTTCCAACAAAGGAAATTTATTGTGGGGCAGCAGCTGAGCTCTGCATCACAACAAAATCTATACCTGAAGAAGAAATGCTTACATTTAAAAAAATGCCAACGAATTTTACATCAGGTTTTGGAATATTTGAGAAGGAAATATGATTTTAACGACTTTTTTTAAATTGGTTTCCCAAATTTTCCCCTGACCATGTTTTAGGTGGAGAAACAAACAGTATTGTTCCTTTTGTAATGAAATTATTTCCATGTGCAACTGAAATGGTAGCAAAAATCAACAACGAGTATCGAGCTTTGTCAGAGGTACCAGATACCAGAATTGGAATGAGGTTTGTACAATGCCAAATGGCTTGGATGAACTTTTATTTTCAAACATATACAAAATCGTTCAAGGGATTCTATCTATTCCACACTCTTCAGCAAGTGTTGAAAGAGTTAATTCAATTCAAAATTTAATTAAAACTAAAACAAGGAACAGGCTTCAGGTAACGACTTTGTCGTCTTTAATACAATCCATAGATTTACCAAAGTCAAACTCAAATCTTTTTATGTCAGTGATGTCTTAAAAATGATAACCGAAAAAAATTTTACGAACTCTAACCTTGAAAAAGAGGTTTTATTAGAATAAGAATTTTACAACTATATTTACAAAATATATTAATATTAAACATTACATATAAAGTATGTATGTAAACAAAAACATAATTAGATATAATATATCTATGAATGTTTTATAATTGTTGAAGATTGAAAGTTTCTTTTCTACTTGGATTATTATGAATTAAAAAAAAAATAAAACCAAACAAATGAACTCAATTCATATTAATCAAATGTATTGACATTTAAAATACAAACTCAATAAAATGTACAATTAATATAATATATTTAATATTATTTATATATATTAATATTATTATTTATGAAATGTGTTTTTAATGTAAGACATAATTAGATTTAATATATCTATGAAAGTTTTTTAATTGTTGAAGTCTGAAAGTTTGGTTTATTTTCCTTTGAATTAAATAAATTAATAAAATAAAATAAAATCAATTCATTTTAATCAATACCCAATAAACGGATGTATTTTATTTAAAATACATAAGTATGAGAGTTGTGTTCATGAAAATAGTAGTACACCTCCCCACAATATTTGTAACTCTATTTCATCACATTTTATATCTAAGAAAACTGTAAATGTTCTAAGAAATACATATATTAAACATCCTTTTTTCACAACATTAGTACAAACATTTTAGATTTCATTTCATTTCTCAGTCCAATACTTTAACTCAACTGCGCTACTATTTTCATGAGCCCAGCTATATACATAAATTTTTTGGCACTTTTTAAGAAATTTTGGCACTCTTTGGCTAACATTTTGCACGAAACTAAAATTCTCAAATACCATCATTGTTTCACACTCTTCATCGTAGGTTTGTGGAAATGAGAGCAATTAAATTTAAAATTACCTTACACCAGGTGGAGTTACAAAATATGTTCACTTAACTTTTTCCTGTCGTTTTCGTGTAGAACTGAAACATTTAAATATATTTGGCACTTTAACAAAATTTGAAGCAAAACAAAAGTACTACTTTTCAGAGAACACTGAAATGAGTACTCACTGTTGTTTCGAATGTAAACAAAACTCTACATACATATTTCCAATTTAACAGCCAATTCATGTAACTCAAACGAAAATGTATGCGAAATAAAATCAGTCACTCACTTTCGTTCGTAATTGGATTCAGCTAAGGTTCTTTTGTTCTTTCGCACAGCTTTACGTATGTAACGTAAGCAATTTATAAGTTGTCATATTACATTGTGGCCAGATCAACAATTTCATAAATTCCCCAAAAATTCCCTTAAAAAAGTGGGATTTATCATAAAAAAATACAACTCTGTCTGAGAGTAATCAGCTGGATAGAAATGAGAAGGTAAATACAAACAAACAAAAAAGCAAATAATATTTTTTTTATTCGTGTTGTGTTTTTTGTGAACAAAATTATTATGGATTGCAAACTCTGGATTCAGCTCCATGTGCTCAACCAACGCATGTAGCTGCTGCTGTGTAGACTTTCTATTGCTAAGATAATAATAATATACTATTATTTATTGACCACTTACTATAATTATATTATTATTTACTTACCATTTTACTCTCCGATATTGTAGTTTCCATTTTTTCTTTGTTTTTTGCCACAACAATTACTTGTAGTTGTTTACGCGATAACAAACAGACAAGTGACTGTTTTCACATGTAGGTTCGCATAGATGACAGCGATAAGAGATAGAGAAATCAAAAATCGTACTAAAAGGTTTACGTATTCATTCGCATTGATTTTCTTTCGCATTGTCGTTCTGATGACTGTTATGTGAAACGAATATCAGCTGTTTGTTGTGTAGCATGCGAAAGAAACGTTCGCATAAGATACATGAATTGAAAAAATTACCACTCACCTTCGTTGAAAGCTGATAAGCAGTGTTACCATGTTGGCATAATTTGTACCGTTTTGGCATATTTTTTTTAGTTTTAGCACTTGTTTTTTGAAAAATTATTTCAAGTACCGTTTAGCACAATTTCCTGAACATTTTTCAAATTTTTTTAATTTTTGTTAAATTTTTTAGCACAATCTTTTTGCAAACGGCACAATTTTTCATACTGAAAGTTGCTCGCTTTAATTTATCTGAAACTGTTACAACATATTTATCGGTATAAAAGGTCACATGTTTAGGTTACTGGCTCACAAAGCAACTCCACAGGTGTAAAAGCAAAAAATTAATTCATAAAATATCAGAAATAGGTTGACCATTTAAAAAATTCCATATATAGATAAATGACAAATTACTAGGGACGCCATAATGCACTCCTCAACTAAGGAGTGAAAACCTGTTGTAAAACGTACTTTTTCTACCTGTAATAAAAATATGGACGATTATTAACAAACTTAAAATTAGTCGTATTGGACAGTAGTTCCTTCAATATCAAGATGTGACTTTTGTAAAATATTCTAAATCCGATGGAAGTTCTTCTGTAAACTCCAGGGAAAATCTCCGTGTTCAGTGTGAGAGAAATATTCGACAAAGAAAATTTCAAAGTACTGACGATTGACCACTTGCACTAGGATAAGTGGAACGGAATCCAAAAGAAATTATCCAAAACTTATGAAATTTTATTCTAAGATGATTGAAAGAAATTTTTAAAAACAATGGACCTCAAACAAAGTAATAAATTCCTTTTTTAAGTTTTATTTAAAAAATGTTATACTTATTAGAGCTGAAAAATCACCATTAGTATGTCTTTCGTTATTGTTGTGGAATTTGTTAAAATATTTTAATTAGTGTTTTGTATGAAACTAAGATACAGGCTATAGCAAATTAAAAGCAAAGCACAGTGTGTAATTTTTTAAGTCATGGCAAAATACCCATATACGGACACCACTACGTGATAAAAGAGCAAAAACAAAGACCCCTGTCTCCCAGTTTTGCCCAAAGTTCTCCAGGTTTTTTTTTTTGGGCCCCCAAAGAAGTGGGGCCTCGGTCTCAATTTTGCAAAAAAGTGATCATTTTCTCAAGCTCATATCTTGCAAACCGTTCGGAATTGTGATTTACTCTCTGAGGCAAAGTCATAAAGAACAAAAATTGTGAACATATAAACTAAAAAAAAACTTCATCTTCAAAGTCAAAATCGCAAAAAACTTTAAACAATTCAATTTTTCTTTACCCTTTTTCCCCTGTTCAGGTCCATAGGTAGCAAACCGTTCAAAATTCAAGGAAACAATCAACTACAAGAATGATCCTAACAACTTTCTAGAACATATGAACTTCCTAGGAATGACTCTTAACACCGTTTAGGTAGCCCTTAGATAGCCGCAAAAGTGAAAAATTTCCCGAAAAATTTTTAATTTCATTTGTTTTTTCTTTACTTTAACATTGAGATACTACAAAGCCTTTTCCCGTGCATGTTGCAGGTTTCATTGTTATACTATTACTGATTTTATTAATCTTAGTCCTTAGGTGGTATGGGTTGACACTTAGAGTTAGGGTTGTAACAAAGAGTAGTTAGTAGCATGGATATTTAGTAATAATGATTCAGTGTTGCATGGATTAGTAGTCTCAGCAGGGATGGCACTACAAAACTATGCTATCTATTACAAAAATTATAAAAAAAAATATTCGTATTATGTTTATAATGTTGATGGCCCTGGACGTGCAAGTTGTGGATCCAAATCGTCGTCCGAATCTGACTCTGATTCAGAACTTATGGTGTCCACAGGCACGTTACTTCCAGACTGCCCTCCATCATCAGCTTTTTATTTTTCAGATACTTCATTAACATCATACAGGGTGATCTTGTGACTCCACCAACATACCTGAAATGAATTAGAAAAGAAATCAAAAAAGGAATGCAAAACAATGCATCAATAAAATTGATATTACCTCTGCAAGCAATGAGGCGAGTTTTTTGCCTTTGTACCGTTTTTCCATGGGCATTGTGGTTTGGTGAAACCGTTCTCCTTGCTCATCGGATTCGGTAGGGGGTGTTTGCAACAACACTGCTTTCAAGCTTGAAACACAACCATCAATAAATAATCTCCACTCACTAGCGATGTAGTTCATTCCCATTTTTACCACCAAAGATTTAACATCGTTGCAGTAAGCGAACTAATTGTCATCATTTAGAGTGTAGAAACTCTGAAATTCAGCTTGCCGTTTGCGGTACGCCCTAGAGTTCACATTCGCTGCGATAGTCCCAATATGGCCACAATGAAATCCATTTCCATTTGCGGATATTGGGTTTCTTTGATATTAAGGACCTTGTCCTTCTTCAATATCCTTGAAATTTTTTATATTAAATTTCTCGTTAGTATTGACAACAATATCAGTGAATATTAAAGTGTGAAAATTTTCTAAACTTTATTTAATTCTCTGAGAATTTTCACATTTATGGCGGGAATTAGTAGTCGTGGATTTTAGGCACCTAGTCCTGTTTCAATGTCCTTGACATTTCCTATTTCAAACAATATGTGTGAACATTAAAGTGTGAACATTTTCCAAACTTTTTTTAATTTCCTAAGAAGTTTTCATATATATGGCGGATATTGATTTTCTTCGATTTTAAGGACCTAGTCCTGTTTCAATATCTTTGGAATTTTTTATAAAATTTATGCTTAGTACTAGCAACAATATGTGTGCATATTACAGTGTGAACATTTTCCAAATTTTTTTTTAATTTTATGAGAAATTTTTATATACATACATAAATGGCGACTATTTGTTTTCATCTACTTTAAGAATCTAGTCCTGTTTCAATGTCCCTGAAGTTTTTCATAAAATTTCTCCTTGAAAGTTGCAACAACATAAGTGAATATTTCATAAATCATCATCTACAAGTATATAGCGGATATTGAATTTCATCGATTGTAAGGACCTAGCCCTGTTTCAATGACCTTGAATTTTTTCTAAAATTTTTCCCTAGTATTGGCAAAAAGATGTGTGAATATTAAGGTGTGAGAATTTTGCAAACTTTGTTTAATTTTCTGAGAAGTTTTCATATACATTAGGGTAAGCCCTTTTAACCACTGAATACAAAACAACCAAATTAAATGATTTTTTCAACGATAAAAATATATCACTGGATGCATTAATTGACATATGCACTGCCGGTGAGCCATCAAACACCGGCCCACACGGTGGAATTACACGACGATTCGAATTGCTGTTAAAAAGACCATTGTATTGGTTCGTTTGCCTTCTACACTTCAACGAACTTCCGTTTCGGCATTTGTTTGAAGCTTTGGATAAATCAACCAGCACTGGATCAAGATCGGCAACCGAAAAACTGAGCCGTCAAATCGAAACTTGTGAAACTCTTCCGGTAAGTTATTGCTATCAGTCATTGTAATTGTCAACCGGTTTTAATTATTTTATTATTATATATTTTCAGGTGGTGGACGGCTTTCAGAAAATTGAGTTGAAAAATATGCCCTCTGCTCCAGAAAAAAATTAATTTTCCACCGATTCGAAGTTCTTATACGACATGGCCCATGCAATTTCTAGCGGCGTGGTTTCGGTGGATCTGGCTAACATCAAACCAGGCAAAATTTTACATTTTCGCTGGCACACCAAGGCCGCTAGATTATTACGATTATATGTGACAACGGAAAAACCAAATGAAAATTTAAGAATTCTGGTTGCCACTGTACTTCAATATCAAGTCTTACTTACAGCTCTGTCGTGTACGGTAGTGCATTATTTTTCACGTTCATAAGTTGGTCACGATTTCACGAATATCTTGTTATCAATGTTGTTTGTTGATAGCAAAGAAAAGCGCGAGTGTGCCTATGACTGTGCTATGACGACCCAACGGAACTTAGAGTTTATAAAAACCAGATGTAAACTTTAATTGCAAAAGTTACACGGAAATGATCAATTTGAATGATATAAATAACGTATTTGAACCACCATTCACGCGAAGCATTCCGTACGATACATTGAAAGAATATTTAAATCAAGATGATCCACCGTTTAATGATCCAAAAATCCAGCACACCTACAAGGAACGGAACGACGCGTTCTATTGCTAGCTAGCGTTTCCAAACAAGTTATACCGGAAAATGTAGAGGCTGTTATGGCGACGGCATTAGAAAGCCGTGCGAAACTGTCCAGACTCGAAACTTCAAATAACAATTGTTTTAGTTTCTTTTCTGTTACTAAGTTAAATTAATTTTTTCATTTACTTATGTTCTGACTAAATAAATTTCTAAAGAGAAAAATAAACTCTAAAAAGAAAAAGAAACCGCCATTACGCTGATATTTTTATGTAAAGTGCCAAAAATGGTGATTTTCTGAAATTTTTGTATGGGGAACTCCCAGTGGGGTTCCAGGAGGTGTGCCACTGGCATGGGTGGGTCGGTCCTTCAAAGTACGTGGGGGATGGTCATACATTTGGACTCGATTGGGGCACTCTAAATTGGTCAAAGTGGGATTTTTCAAAATTTCGGACAAATTTCGAATTTTTCAAAAGTCGTTTTAGATCCATAGATCCCTTATTTTGATCCATTCCTTGTTACTTGAGCGATTTTTTTGCCTCCCTACAAATCGACCCGGCCTAATATTCATATATATATAGCGGCAGTTTGTTTAACGATATAAAGAAATTAAAAAATTGTATCTTTTTTAACCTCTGTGAACTTTTTCTATAACGTACATCAAAAATGTTAAATTTCATCCTGTCTAAGGATCTCTTCACATATCAATGCCCTGAATTTTAAATTACACATAACATAGTGAATAACGTAATTAACGGGTTTTTCAATAAGATCGCTACAAAAGTTTTTTTAAATCAAACAAATCGGTTTTAGATACCAATGAAATTCTTTATTCCTGTGAAAGTTCGTTCGATGCCATTATGTATGGAACTCTTTTGCATGGCCACCACGGGCACGCTTGCAGAAGTCCAAACGCCGCAACCAATTTTCGACGGTTTTCAAGCATAAATCGGCCAATACTGTTGCAATTTCACGTTCGATATTCGTACGAAGTTCATCAATCGTCGCTGGCTTGTTGGCATAGACCATAGACTTGACGTAGCCCCACAGGAAATAATCTAACGGCGTCAAATCGCACGACCGAGGCGGCCAATCGACTGGGCCATTTCGTGAGATAACACGTTCACAAAACTTGGTTTGCAATAAATTGATTGTGGCATTCGGTGTGTGGCTTGTGGCGCCGTCTTGTTGGAACCACATGTCTCCCAAGTCCATATTATCTAATTGGGGCCAAAAATATTCGGTTATCATTGAACGGTAGCGATTCGCATTCACAGTAATGTGCCGGTCTTGCTCATCACGGAAGAAGTACGGCCCAATGACGCCGCCGGCCCATAAACCGCACCAAACCGTAATTTTTTCGGGATGCAATGATGACTCATGGATTACGTGTGGATTGCTGTCTGACCATTAACGCATATTTTGCTTATTGATGAAGCCATTCAGCCAGAAAAGAGCCTCATCGCTGATTGTTGAGGCCTCTTAAAGTTGAGTACTCCAAATTGCGGTAGTAAATTTTAATAATTTCGACTCATTGTTGGCTCGTATATCTTTCCATGATGAAATCGCAAACCTTACTGAAGAGAAATGTCAAAAGAGCGGGAAAACATATGGTGTCGTTTGCTGTCCCTATCGCTTTACTTTTGTAGCGTCTCTGTTGAAAAATCCTTTACAATTGACGTTAGAACTATTCAAATCGCCATGTTGGGCCAACTTCACTTCGGTAGTCGGAATAGAGCTGTAATTCAAGACGTTTACTGGTATTTTCTTTTAAATGAGTAACATAACTTTAAAGTCGGAAACCATACGAAAACAACGTGAACGGGGAATGTTTGTTATTTCTAATAAATCCACAACATTCCTAAAAAATAAATAAGTTTAGTTCACTTTATTTAATTTCCGGTAACCATTTCGTTCCAATTGAATATAGCGCCGGATCCGATGTTTCTTTTGGAACAAATTCGAAAAAAACTCAAAATAGAAAATTTTGGGAAATTGGAAGTCCTTTTAAAATTTGCTTTAAAGTATATAAGTACATATTGATGGTATCTTACTAAGTTTTGTATGTGTTAACCAATGCACGACCACTTAAATACATTTCAGTATTTTTTCCCAAACAAATTTTTATCCCAAACAAATCTCCTATGAAAATTCGACTTTGTTTTACATATTAAGCTCTCCTGAGTTCATTTATGCGTAAGACTAATTTATTTTTCGGCGTGTATTTAAGTTCATTACAATCTACAATAAAAATAGATATATAAAAACCGCGGAGCAAAACTTCTGCCAAACATCGAGTGTCAAAAATTTGTCAAAAAATTGCACATTTTCAGAGAATACTGATTGAATACTGACTGAATACTGTAAATGCACCATAGTTTTATATTAGGTAAATTTGTGGCCATCGGTGGTGCCGTTCCTAACCGCTGTAACACTATAGATCCCAATCAGTGAGTGTGAAACTATAAAGCGCACAGCTCAGTCATTATGAGAAGCTCTCCCCTTTCCCTTCAAGGGATGTAATGGGAAACTATTTATTTATTTCCAAATTCGCCAAAACCTATCAGTAAAATTTAAAACATTTGTATAGGTTTCTTGGAAAAAAATAAAGAAAATATTGAATGAATCATGATACTTTTTCGGGAAAATATTGTGTTTTTTACAAGTTGGAAAAATAATTCAAAATGTAACAACTAGGCATTTCCCAACGGCTTCAGATAACTTACAATTTTTTTTAGTGTGTTCTTTATTAAAGTGTTTCCAAATTAGTGGTGTTTTAAGAAAAATTATTTTCCTTTAAGTGGTTAAAAATACTGGAAAAAGTCAATGAAAAAACCGCCAATTTTAAACTTTGGTGGAAAATATCTTGGTAACGATATTCTGCAACACTTATTGTATTTTTTATTTGTTTTACACAGTAGATTCTCAAAATCTTCGTAGTTAGCCTACCAGAAGTACCAGGCTTCTAATGTTTCAGAGTGATCAACTTTGACACCCTGTAATATTGACTCAGGTGCCTTGGATTACAATATTCTGAAAGCCTGACTCCTCTACAAATGTGTGGTATATTCCAAAATTATCAGAATAATACTTTAAAAGTTGTGATATTATTATCGCTTTTTTACAATCTTCCCCACTGTGCGATATATATATATCATTGAATAAAGTCGATCTCGCACAGGTGTTGTGAAGCTCTGTCTCTAGGTGCTGTCCTACCGTTTCTTAACTCTCATTGACGTTTATTCAACACTGTGGGGAATTTGTTACATACACAAAAATTATAATTTCCCAGGTTGTGTTAGTCGAACAACTAATTTCATATTTTTTCATGTCGTTGCGTTTCCCTTTATCAAACTAAAAGTATTTTGAAGTTGTAATTTCCTTTAAGGCTGTAAGAGATCATGTTTTCTCCGGTTAGTGAAAAAACTTTAAATGCCGCGGGTGGGATTCGAACTCACATTCGCTGGACGATCGTTTCGATTTTTGTGAAGCATCATCTTCAGCAGCGTCTAGCCCGTTAAGCCACTGCGGTGTGTATTTACACAAGTCACTAACCGAAGATTATGTGCTTTTTGTTTACTGTCATTGCTGGTTTTCCTTTGCGTTGAATTTTACAGCATCGCCCTCCAAACAAAATCAAAATGCCTGTTGATGTTAACTACAACACCGACTATTATCACCTGGCAAGGTATATTTTCGTTGGGATCAAACCATGATACAATAATGTGTACATGGTAAAGTCGTTTGAACAGATGTTTTATTTTTTTCCTGCCATTTTTCGCTTTAGTTGTCAAAATCACATGTATTTAGTTTTTGTAATCTTTTGCATTCTTGTTTTGTTGATATGTATTTGTTTATGGTGTGACAACTGAAGCGAATATAACAAAAACAAAATGCCTGTTGTTGCTGCCTACAACAGCAACAACGCGTGCTACTATTACCATGTATATATTATTGTACCATGGATCAAACGTTATATTCATTGCTTTAAGCTCCATCTAGAAAATATCCTATTGTACAAGGAATTTCCCAACGGTTGTGTGATATCTAGTTATTTCCTTTATCTATGATCTATATATAATATAGGAATCACCAACACGTTATTATTTATTGTGGCTTATGAATTCGTTTCGAATTCGAGACGGACTCGTTTCTTCAGACTTTTTTTTTGAAACGACATCAGTTACGCGCATATAACGAATCTGTTTGCGTTTTTTTTTAGCTTAAATTCATTTATTTCTCCAACGTTTGGTCTAAATTTTACAACTATTTGATATTAATATGCATACGTACATTTTGTTTCCTAACATCTAATGATTAAACTAGGATTCTATTCACTTTACATAAATTATATCGGCCTATAGCCAGCCCATATACATTGTTATTTTGGATTTGATATTTTGTCCTTATTTTTGTTTATTATTTCGGGAAAAAGGAGACTTAAAACCCGTACCTTCGAATCTGTTTGCGTATGAAATTCCTCTTTAAAAAGTGGGTAATTTTACTGTGAAGTTTGGGCACCTCTTGGCTGAACTACGAGTTTGGTTTTTTTTCGATTTTTTATGATTTTACGGACGCGTAACGAGGTCGGAACGAATCCGACAAATCGCGTTTTCACTGAATTGTTCTTATGTTTTTGGGGACTCCTAACGGGTTTGAAAGGGTTCTAGAACTCACATTTAGCTTTTTATGATTTTACGGACCCGAAACGGGGTCGGAACGGATTCGCATTTGATTTTGTGCACATTGGGTTTACCTATCTAACCGATAAGCGACCAACAGTGACAAATGCATGTTGAAGGCACCTTTGAACTTTTACCTCTTTGAGGCAGTGCCAAACGCCAATTTGTTAATGTCATATTTACACATATGGGCTGTGACAAAATGAAGAACAAATACCCGGGTGTTCCCGAGGTCCCACTAAGCGTATAGGATAATTCCTTAACCAACCTTCAAAAAGAAACCCTAACCACCTGCCTCTTTTAATTTACCGACATTTCAATCGTGTGTTCGAAGTTCCGGATTACAATCCATGAGAATGTGCTAAATGGTCTCCATATGTAGCTGAGCTAGTTAACATCAGTATACCAGGAATAATTATATTATTAATAAAAATTAAATTTAAAACATTTAAAATATTTTAGAAACATTTTAATTTAACTGCTGATACAATATGAAATTAATGAATCGAGCTGTACTAATGCTACCAGCTGATAAAAAAAAAATTAATGATTGTTTGAACTCACGGCGATGTGTTAACACCTTTTTGTTACACGGTACCTGTTCGATTACTATGAACACATTAGTAAATGTTGCATTGGAAATAAATAAATAACAGTTTTTTAGCTATTGCATTTTCTTTTTTCTTACATCTGATTTAACATTAGCTGTAATAGTGTTAAAATAAATAAAACAATATTTAGCTCACTGAAATATTTGTTTTTGCTTTGTCATAAACAGAGCGACGACAAAAAGTATTGAATAGTATAGAGGACTTATTGCACTCGTTTTCCGCTCTCATGAAAAGACATAAACGAGTCTTATTCTTTTTATAAAATATTTCAATAGAAATGCACCATTTCGACAATGTTATTACATAAAACAATACAAAATGCATTAATGTTTCGAAGGCATCAATGTTTCACATCAAAATTATGAATGGACCAAGTTATGCCAAAAAGAGAGTAATACGTTTTGAACCATTCGCCAGATCCCGCCAGTGCTTTTAAGTCATACAATTCGTTGCATGAGTTCTCTATACTATTCAATACTCTTTGGCGATGACGGCCTGCTTATTTGTTTGCTGCCGCTACATCAATATCATCATACCACGTATGTAATGCTAAAGCTGTGTGCTATTTGAATGTGTCCTACCTGCACCTATAGATGTTAACACATCAATAAGTCTCGTATCTAATGCTATATTAAGGTATACCGCGATTACGAAATTTTCGGGATTTAGTTTCCATAAACAACTGATGTATTACGGCAAAATAATGTTTAGTGAGTTGAAATTTTGAAATGGCTGAATACCAGAATACCGCTTATGTTTGAATTTTAGCAATTTTCCCGATCAAGATGGAATTAGTTTAGGTGGTGTTACTAAAGCATCTGATTTAATTTTGGTTATCGCTTTGTTTACCCCAGCTGCAAAAGTCAAATGCATTTTGTTTTGGTACATGTTCGTTTACTATTGTTGTTGTTTACACATGTGCTGAATTTGACACAATCTGGTTGCGAACAAACCCCAAGATGTTGTTACCTAAAACAACAACAACGTATACTGCCATCACCTGTTATGAATACATCTTGTTCCCCGGTGGAGTGAATATTACATTGAAATCGATAACATCTCGTAAATAAATTCCATGATTTCTCATGACAACTCGACGACGAGAAAACTTTTCATAATTTTATTTCACATGTTTGCCATCCTTTGGTTGTTTTGCAATGACTAACGACGACATCGATACGGATCTAAGCACAAAGGAATTAATTTCAATTTGTCCTGTTCCTGATGTCATTAGCCGTAAGGCATAACAAGGCCAACACTCGATGCAAACACTACGAGCCAAATATGGCCAAACAGCAGCAAAACGGATCAAGTATGATGACTGATATCTTTACGTGTGTAAAGAACATGGTAGGCGGGTTATTCCGTTTGGAAACACTGGGAGGAAACTAAATGAGGTTTGTTGTTAGCTCAATATTTTTGTATACCAAACAGTTGATAGCATAGTAGCAACTATTCCTTCAGCCTGTTGAAACACTAAGTCTAGTCTAGCTGGAATATAGGGTGCTAGACCTAAACACATATCTATTTCCCCGCTATATCCCGCTGTCGCTTTTAATCCCGACTCAGGCACTAAGATTTACAATTTGCAACAAAATCACCAACATTGCCAATAAAATAAACAACAAGACAAGTTTGGCGCTGCTCCCTCGTTATCCTTTTTCTTCCTTTTGACAGCTAGAATGAATAAATGAATGTGAATCTTCTTAGCAAAGTAATGAAGTCTGCTGGAAAAAATTAATTTCAATTTTTCTTAATGCAATAAAAGCGGAAACATTGGAGGCGCCAAAGCAAGAAGGGCAAATGAGATGAACAAAGTTGACTACACAGACGTTGGTGATGATGCAGAAGAGATTAGGGAGATAGTTAATGATATGATGAGAAACAAATTATGTACGGAATACGCCAAATACGTGTAAGAAATTACATGCAATATTTAATCATATCTCCCTTCTATATATATACGCGACTATACGATGTAATATATCCAGATGTAAAATATTATTCAGATGCCAGAAACTATGAACTATTATTCACAAAAACCATATTAGCAATTCCCAACTGTACATTTTCCATATTTTTACAGAACTAATAAATTTACTATTATTACATTGCCAAGTGACCGCCATCCTGGGTATTGAGTCAAGAAAAGTTCGTTTAAGTTCATATTCAAAATTTCACGCGTCTATAGTGTATTCAAAACGTCTATAGTGTATTCGATGTTCTAAAAATTTACATTTTCGAAGAACCGGTTTCACCGGTTATTTCAATTCGGTTTTTACCCAACTGATATAACACCGCAGAATTTCAAACCTAAAGCCTTCTTCATAGCTCACTCAGACTGATTACTGACCCCATCCAACAGACGCAGAATATTTTTCCAGTGAACTATGTCGCCAATAATTTGCTGAAATTAGTTGTCCAATGGCAATAGAAAATACTTATTTTCAGAAAGGCTACTTATGTATCTCAAGAAAAGAAAAGAAAAGAAAAGAAAAGAAAAGAAAAGAAAAGAAAAGAAAAGAAAAGAAAAGAAAAGAAAAGAAAAGAAAAGAAAAGAAAAGAAAAGAAAAGAAAAGAAAAGAAAAGAAAAGAAAAGAAAAGAAAAGAAAAGAAAAGAAAAGAAAAGAAAAGAAAAGAAAAGAAAAGAAAAGAAAAGAAAAGAAAAGAAAAGAAAAGAAAAGAAAAGAAAAGAAAAGAAAAGAAAAGAAAAGAAAAGAAAAGAAAAGAAAAGGTATTATTTTATTTTTAGGAACAGGTATTGCTTTAAGAGAAGGTATTTTTTTGAAGAAAAGGAATGGGATTTTTTTGATTTGGTTCTTTTTCAAGAATATGTAGTTACATTTTTAAGAGTAGATACTTGGCCGTCGGTGGTACAATGGTTAGTGTGCGCGGCTCTTGTACATGACATCCTGGGTTCGAACCCTGCTCTGACCACCCTCAAAAAAAAAAATTTCTTTCGGCGGCGGTCACCTCGCATAGTGACGGCGACACTATCGAGTATATAGCCATGAAAAAAGCTTCTCAAAATACCGTTCGGAATCGGTTTAAAACTGTAGGTCCCAATCAATGAGTGAAAACTGGAAAGCGCACAGCTCAGTGATTGTGCGAAGTTCTTCCCGGTCCCTTCATGGGATGTAATGGGAAACCATTTATTTTATTTACTTATCTCAAGAAAAGTTATTTTGTTTCACAAAAAATTTACTCTTTAATGAAAATGTATTTTTTTAAGACACTCTTGTGCAGTGTTTAGTCGCGGATAGACGTACATCAGTAATAAAGCGGGTTTCTTTCCATTCAAAACACTTTGTACAAACATTTTGCACCAATTGCAAAAAAAAAAAGAAAAAGAATCAAGTTACTGTTTCCCATAGTGAACGTACAAACAAAACACCTACTGCCGTCGTAGTATTTCAATTGTGTAAATGAGTAGTGCGAAACGCAAAAGGTATTGGGGTAACACCCCAAGAAACAAACATTACATTAGTGAAAACCATAACAGATTTTCTGCATTGTCGGATATTGATGCAGACGAAATTGACGATGCCTACAGCGATAATGAAATTTCCGAAAAGGACTTCAAATTGGTTATTCCGCCAATAATCGTTGATAGCTCTCATGGATTCGCAGCAGTCGTTAAGCTGCTCGGCACAAAGTATCAATTCAAAAGAATGACCATTGGTACTAAGGTAACTTCCCCATCTATAACGGACTATGATGACGCGAAGAAAAAGCTGACTTTGTCGAAATGTATGTTTTACACTCATGAAATGAAGAACACAAAATTATACAAAATAGTTCTCTTTGGCCTTCCAAAACTCCCAACAAAAGAAATTGAGGATGAATTGAAAAAACTCCTACAATGTTTCCCCTACAAGCATCAAGGAAATTGTAACTTCTCGCTCTAGTGTTGACGATGCGATATTTGCGCTAGAGTTTGATAGAACGTGCCATTCTAAGCACCAGGTGCAAAAAATAAGACACTTATGCGGTATTGTAGTTCACTGGAGGAATCCATCCAAAGGAAATAAGGGGCCTACATTATGCTCCAGATGTGCAATGTACGGACATGGCGCGAGACACTGTTTCCGTAACTACATTTGTATTGCGTGTGGAGGAAACCACGACTACTCGATATGTCCCATCAGTAAATCGCCTCAGACCAGCACTATCACTTTTAAATGTTTCAACTGTTCTAAAAAGAACCTTAAAAATATTAACCACAGAGCAGACGATCCCCGATGCCCATGTCGTAAGGATTACATTTTGTTACGTCAAAACTTGTCCAGCAGAAGCAGAAACTTTCCAAACAAGCCTCCTCGTGAAAAATTCACTTATAATGCAAATGATTTCCCTCTAGCTTCAGGTATGACAAACTTTCTGCCGGTTGCAAATTCGTCATTAACTCCAAGAAGAAGCTACGCCGAGGCACACAAAGAACATCTTTCACATCCAAATAATAGCAACGAACTGTTTACTATCGATGAACTCTTCAATATTTTTACGGGAGCTATCTCAGATCTCCGAAACTGTTCTACAAAAGCAGATCAGCTTAATGTCTTAATGTCCATACTTAAATATGCAATATAATTCCCATTCCAATCGTTTAAATATAATGCATTGGAATTGTCAGGGCATCTCTGACTATCCAAAATCGATCCAACTAAATCAATTCATGATGGCCAATTCTATAGACCTGCTACTACTAAACGAAACCTTCTTGAATGCACAACATAAATTTTCATTGCCCGGGTACAAAATATACAGAAACGACAGGAGCTCTCACGGTGGAGGCGTAGCAATCGCAATTCGTTCAACCATACAACACAAGGTTAACAACGATATACCGACCAAGCAAATTGAAAACATATCTATCACTGTAATCATCGAAAATAAGGAAATACAGTTTATTGCTGCATATTGTCCAAAGCACTCGCCTGATTTCATCAGTGACCTTGATTTGTTGACTTCGTCCCGGGAATTCTTCTTATTTGGTGATCTAAATGCGCAGAACACAAGCTGGAATTGCCATAAGTCAAACTCCGCTGGAAACGCATTGTTCAATCATCAAATATCTTCTAACTATTATATTTATTATCCTAACAACCATACTAGAATACCCCAAAATGTAGTTGACAGACGTCCATCAACAATTGACCTATTACTTACAAACTCCACTTTAAATTTCACTAACATACAAACTCATCCGAATAAGCTTTGCTCAGATCATGTACCACTTACTGTCAGTGTAAATAACAGTATTTACGAAAATAAAAAACTTTACCATGACTTCTCAAAAGCTGATTGGAACAGATTTGCATCTCTGATGACAATTCAAATTCTTGCATCATCAGTATTTAACGATGAGATTTCTTTTCTGAATATTGAAAAGATTATCGAAACCTTCACGAATATTTTATCCTCTGTCTGTTCAGATACCATTCCGTACCATCTGAACAAATCCGACAATCTGCAAATATCCGGATTGTGCAAGCGCCTCATCGCTATGAGGAATAAATACAGAAGAAAATTTCAAAGATCTCTTGATCGAAACATGAAAATAACATATCGCGCAATAATTAGAGAACTTTCTAAGCTTAGATCTTTTCACATCAGCGAAATTAGAAATAATCGTTGGGCAAGACTGCTTTCTAACTTACCAATTGGAAACAAAAAGTTCTGGAAGATCACAAAACATATCAAGGGTAGAAATAAACCTGTGTCTACACTCACCGTCAATAATACCGAAATACGCAATTGTCAGGAAAAAGCTGAAGTTCTTGCAAATCATTTTGCAATTGCACATTCGACCACAATGAGCTTATGTAGTCCTGTTGAAAAAGAGGTTAATGATTTTTATGAATATATAGAAAATGTCACTGCTGATGAAGACTCCTTTTCACTCACCAATGTTGAAGAAGTCAAATATTATATGAAAATACTTAAAAATTCGAAAGCGCCAGGTTTAGACAATATTCATAACATTGTTCTTAAGCATCTGCCCCCTCCAGCACTAACATTGCTAGTAAAAGTCTTCAACTTCTGCATAGAGCAGTCTTATTTCCCAAAACTCTTAAAAAAAGCAAAAGTTGTTCCAATACCCAAAAAGGGAAAAGACCCAAAATTGCCGTCTAGCTATAGACCAATTAGTTTACTAAGCTCAATTGGAAAAATATTTGAGAAAATCTTGCTTCATAGGCTTAAGTCATTTACGGACGAAAATAATCTAATCCATGAAAGTCAGTTCGGGTTTAGAGAACAACACTCAACGACACACCAAATTAAACGAGTAGTCAACTTAATAAGAGCAAAAAAAAGTATAAGACAGTCAACTGGTGTGGTTCTTTTAGATATTGAGAAGGCATTTGATTCGATCTGGCATAAGGGCCTCATATTCAAACTACACAAATTGAACTGCCCAGTGTACCTTGTAAAATTAATTAAAAGTTTTCTCACAGACAGAAAATTTGTGGTCAATATAGATGATAATTACTCCAATGAGCGAGGCATTCCTGCTGGAGTACCGCAGGGATCGGTGCTGTCTCCTCTGTTGTACTCACTATATATTTCTGATTTTAAATCACTAAGAGGTCACGACGTAGCCTTTTACGCAGACGATAGTGCATTTATATGTCATGGTAAAGTTTCCAATGCCATTGTAAAACGAATGGAAAAGGCACTATGCTCAGCTAGTAAATATTTTTCTAAATGGAAAATTCGAATTAATGATGAAAAATCGCAAGCTATATTGTTTCCTTTTAATAAATCTCAAAAGAGAATTCCATCTAGAAATTTTTCAGCTCAAGGCTACATTATTCCCTTATCAAACACAATAAAATATCTTGGAGTAACAATAGATAGGCGTTTAACATTCAAAGCGCACCTTGAAGATACTACCTCAAAGGCAATTAGATGTGGTAGAGCACTTTTTCCACTTCTGAACAGGAAGTCAAAACTAAACGTGAGAAATAAACTACTTTTATATAATATGTGTATAAGGCCAATTCTTACATACGCCTGTCAAGTCTGGGGCAGTTGTGCAAAGACACACAAAAAGAAGCTCCAAATTATACAAAACAAAAATCTGAAAATTATATTCAATTTATCTCGACGATATCCTACCTCTGATCTGCATCGCAAATCCGGACAGAAGATGATTGAACCCTTTATAACTGATCTGACTCTGGCATTTGAAAACAAATGCAGGAGTTCAAACTACCCACTTTTGAGAAGTTTAGTGTCACAGTGACTAAGGAATCTATATTTAATCATATAGATTTTGTTAGTAACTGTCTTATAAACTTACTCGCACTGATGTACACATAGGTTTTTAACTACCTTTTATCCTATAAAATATTAAAATGTAATTAATTTATAGCACTTTTTTTTTTACAAATGGACTAAATTTGGTGTAATATATAATACATATAAAATCTCAAACTCTGTTATTATTATAAGTCGATACACGGTAGAATAATAAATAAAAAAAAAAAAAAAAAAAAAAAAAAGTATTTTTTTAAGAAAACCCAATTTGTTGTAAGAAAATGTACTTATTTTAAAAACAATTACCATTTTTAAGAAAATGTACTTTTTAACGAAGTTCCTTATCGCACATTGCGGGATGGGGGCTAAATGAAAAAAATCTATAGAACTTTTTATAAACGTACTATGCTATAACCCGGTATACAAACCAGTATTATTCTGCATACTTTTAGGATTTGGTAATTATTACTAGGTTTGTACAGTCAGGGACGTAAATGAGTGTTGTGTTCCTTCATGTTGGCTTTGTGATAGTCATGCCTATGTGAAGTGTGCTGGCTTTAATGGATGGCATTATGACATAATTACGGCTACAGAAAGTGGGCTTCGCTGAAGATATTGGAAGTGAAAGGAATTCGATGTTGACTATTTTTTAGGTTATTGCCTTTTGCGTTATTAACAGGATTATACCCATTCTGTGTGCTTGCAGTTCAAGTCTCCCGCTAGTACATAGTAAGTCTGCTCGTATTGAATTAATATTGCCGGCCGGAGAGTACCCACATCTAACAACTAAAAAGTTGTCGCAGTCAACGGGAATGTTTATGGCGCATGTCTCTAAAGCATCTAGCGAATATATACTTTTGTTATCGTGACTGTAGTATTGTATGCTATTCTTGATTAATATAGTTGTTCCCCTTCCCTTGTTGCATCAATTCGATATTTGCTTAAGATTTTATAATTTTTAAATACATATTACATTGTGTCTGTGCAAAACAGTGCAGCACGAAAAAATATAACCATAAACGGACACCACTACGTGATAAAAGACCAAAAAAAAAAGACCCCTGTCTCCCAGTTTTGCCCAAAGTCTTGCAGGTTTTTTTTATGGGCCCCCAAAGAAGTGGGGCCTCGGTGTCATTTTTGCAAAAAGTGATCATTTTCTCAAGCTCATATCTTGCAAATCGTTCGGAATTTTACTCTCTAAGGCAAAGTTGTAGCTCTTGTCATAATGAACAAAAATTGTAAACATATAAAATCAAAAAAAACTTCATCAAAACATCAAACAAACTTCATCAAAATCGTGAAAATCTTTAAAAGATGAGCGAAAAATCGCACAAAAAGCTTTTTTTTTATTTTCCGCTTTTACGAACAAATTTACTTTATGAAAAATGCGCCAATGATCTTTGGCCTGGTAGGGCTTACAGCGCTGATTAAAACCCCAAAGGTTTTTTTAAGGAGGCCGATCCAACTTCTTGAGATATAGGCCTTTATGGCTTGAGTATATAATCGCTTATATATGACCCATTTCTTATCCGATCTGGTTGAGATGGGTAACATTGAGAAGACCTTTGAAATCTCTGTAAATCTGTTTATAAATATGTTAATTTTTATTAACTCATTGGGGCAAATTGAAAAAAAAAAGATTTTTTAGCCTATTACCTATTTTAATCTACTATTTTAATAAAAATCTGGTTTTCTCAAAAAAAAACCCTAGTAAACTTATTTCTTCCTAGACTCAGTAAAAGACAACACTTCAAGCTTTTTTTAAGGTATAATACTCCGCATTAACCCTTCTAAGACCGGAGATAGCAAGGTTTTTCTAACAAAAGTACCCTCTGGGAGCCAACATTTCTTGTAAAAAGAGTTGAAGTGTAAGAAAATAAGCGATTTCTTAAAAAAAATGTTGATTTCCAAACCTTTAAACTTAAATAATTGTCAGTGAGGAGGCCGAGTGTGTGAGTGCACTGTACCTTCACTGATAGTAAGTGCATTCCATTAAAAATTCTCAAGCTGGTGGGTGAGTTCCCGTGCCCAAACTATCAAACAACTACCTGGAAGCAAACATCTGCATTGAATTCACATAAAAACAACCCAAAATATAAAAAAAATACCTGGAAACACATTGCAGCTCTTGTCATAGAGATGAAATTGTGAACATATAAAATCAAAAAAACTTCTATCAAAAAACTACCTGGAAGCAAACATCTGCATTGAATTTACAAGGGACGCAGCACACAATATAAAAGCGACACGACGCTCAACGAGAGCTCAGCGGTGAAAGTTATAAACTGAAAGTGAAAGTAAAAAAAGTGAAAGTGCTACAGCATTATTCGCATACAACATTGGCAACTAACAATTTCAATATGCAGTGTGAAAATATTGATTAATTTTGCTACGTTTGCGGTCATCAAATCAGAAAAAATAGTTCTACAACATTGCAAAAGGAAAATAATCTTTTAACTATTGCATTCAAGAAAGCATATAAATTGTTTTTCAACGAAGAAGACTTGACCGGTGAAAATTACACACCTAATGCAATGTGTCGCCAATGTTATAACAATGTCATGGCATGGTTGAGTGGAGGCAAACATAGTATGAAGTATTGTAAGCCGGTAAACTGGGTTAATCTCCCAGGTGATCATGACGAAACCAGTTGCTATGCATGCGTGAATTACACATGTGGTCTAAATCGATATGCAACTGTAACAGCCACACTACCAGTGCTTGCACCTGAAAATTTTGTATCACCAAGGCCGCCAACTCCAGATCGTAGTACAGAATGTACAGGAATGACTAGAGCAAGTGGTGTTACTTAAGAAGATCCATTTGATACCGATTATGAGCCCCAACAGGGAAGAGATGGACCACAACTAATAACACAAATGGAAATGGATTTCATTGTGGCCATATAGGGACTATCGCAGCGACTTGCCATATTTTTTGACAGCGTTTTTAAAGGAAAGAAAACTCACACATGGTAATGTGAACTCTATGGCGTACCAAGCTGAATTTCAGAGCCTCTACACTCTAAACGATGACAATTCTATCGCTTACTGCAACGATGTAAAAGATTTGGTGGTAAAAATGGGAATCAACTACATCGCTAGTGAGTGGAGATTATTTGTTAATGGTTCTGTTTCATGCTTGAAAGCAGTGTTGTTGCATGTGTCGAATCGAAAACCTTCCATTCCGCTAGCAATGGGTATTAACATGAACATGTAAGCCCTACCAGGCCAAAGAAAATTGGGCATTTTTCATAAAGTAAATTTGTTCGTAAAAGCGGAAAATAAAAAAAACGCTTTTTGGGCGATTTTTCGCTCATTTTTTAAAGTTTCCGCGATTTTGACCTTGAAGATAAAGTTTTTTTTTGATTTTATATGTTTACAATTTTTGTTCATTATGACAAGAGCTACAACTTCGCCTCAGAGAGTAAAATTGCGAAATATGAGCTTGAGAAAATGATCACTTTTTTGCAAAAATAACACCGAGTCCCCACTTCTTTGGGGGCCCATAAAAAAAAGCCGGGAGGACTTTGGGCAAAACTTGGAGGCAGGGGTCTTTTTTTTGGTTTTTTATCACGTAGTGGTGTCCGTATATGGTTATTTTGCCATGACTTAAAAAATTACACACTGTGTAATATCTACTATCTACCTACTCTGAAAAATTTACCTATTCTTGAAAAAAGGACCAATTCTAAAAACAAATTACTATTTGTTAAACAAATCCTTTTCTTCAAAAAAATACCTTGTTATAAAAAATACCTTTTCTTACCAAAAATCCTTTTCTTAAAAGTAAATTTTCTTAAAAATAAAACATTACCTTTTTTCTTGAGATAAGTAGGATTTCTGAAAATAAGTAAATTTTGTTAAAAAATAACTTTTTCCTAAAAAGACTACCACTTCTTTAAAAAGTACCTGTTCTTACAAAAGTACTTCTTTGTAAAAAAAGTCATACTCTTAGGGTTTTTTTTTACAGAAAGTACTTCTTCTTAATAAAAGAAGTACATCTCTTTAAAAAAGGACCTGTATAATACATATTCCGGAAAATATAATACATATCCTTACAAAAAGCACCTCAAAATATAATTTTTTTTTAAAAAAATACATTGCAGAAATTTTTTTTTTTTTCAAAAAGTACCTTTTCTTAAAGATCCATTGAAATTATCGTAATTTTCAACAGGCGCTTTATACGTGCTGGATCTAACTAGTACATAATATATAGCGAAAGAAACTTCGTTCCAAACGGGTGTTCCATGACACCTCATGTGATTTTTGTTTAGAAAAGTGTCTTTGTTTAAGAATATGAATAGGTTTTTTTTTTGAGGAAATTTACTTTTTTTAAGATAATGCACTTATGTATTTAACCCTGCTGTTAGATTAGGACCATTTGGTCCAAATTTTTTCTGTTTTCCCTTGTAACTTTGGAACGGTGATATATACTGACTAAATTTTTCTGCTAATGGGGTCTTTTAATAAAACAATGTTATGTGCGAAAATTAAATTTTCTAACTTTATTCAGGACTGAGAAAAATACAAAATGACGAATCTTAGATTAGAGGACCATTTGGTCAATAGTACATTTTTTTATTACCAAGCGAATGTAAATTCATGTCAAATATTTAGAAGATGTTTTTGATATGTCAAATACTTGCTTTAGAAATTATTGAACCAAAATAGTTACAAAGGATAAGATAAAATTATTATTTTGGATGAAAATTCCAGTATGGACCAAATGGTCCCTCAATCTAAGATTCGTAAGTTTTTTCATTACCAAGCGAATGTAAATTCATGTCAAATATTTAGAAGATGTTTTTGATATGTTAGCGGATGTTTTTGATATGTCAAATACTTGCTTTAGAAATTTTTGAACCAAAATAGTTACAAAGAATAAGATAAAATTATTATTTTGGATGAAAATTGCAGTATGGACCAAATGGTCCCTCAATCTAAGACTCGTAAGTTTTTTCTAATCTAACAGCAGGGTTAAGAAAATTTTATTTTTGTAAACTTCTTTCACTTTGGCTTTTCTAAATTTACTTTTTGTTGGGTTCAACACTACAATATATATTAAATAATGGTTATAGGCTCCATCGAGAAAACATCCCATTAAACAAGAAATTTTCCAACATATGTTAGTCTAGACACAAACCAAAGCAAAAGTACCCAATATAGTTGATAATACTGGGTTGTAGCATAATAGCTGTTTATTTTTTTTCATTTAGTCCCCGTCCCGCAACGTGCGATAAGGAACTACGTTCCAATAAATAAATAGGGGGTGGGCCATGTAAAATTTGGATTTTGAACCCGCCGTTATTTCGAAGCAGATGACCAATTTGAAATCTATGATGTGATAGATTACTTGCTACAGAAATGAAAGTTACAAAATGGGTTGCTTTACGCTCGGAAACATATTGGGAAATAAAAAAAACTTTCTTCTACAGTTCTGAGTCTTCAACTCAAACTGTCAGAAATCTACCAAATACCATCGATAGAGAGAGAGTGCTATTAAGGCAGTTTTTGGAACAATTTTACAAGCGAATTCGTCAATCCGTATCCTTAGTGGACAAAACTACTCACGTACGTGCTCGTTCGGTGGGGTTAGTGGAAAATATTGCCGCTGTAGCTGTAAGTGTATTCGAACAGCCGCCTACATCAGCTCGCCACCGTTCGCAGAACCGAACATTTCTTGCGCTTCTTTTTCTAGAATTTTCAGCGTTTTTACGGAAAAGTCATATTTCACGATGAAGCTCATTTTCACCTCTGGGGTTACGGTAACAAACAAAATTGTCGTATTTGGGTCTCGCAAAATCCACACGTCGGCGAGAAGAAGCCAACGCATCCACGGCGAGTAACAGTTGGGTACGGTTTTTGGCATGACGGCATCATAGGCCTATTTTTCTTCAAAAATGACCAAGACACCGTCGAAACCGTCAAAGGCGAGCGTTATCGTTCCTTGCACAGCAATTTTTTATTCCCAATAGTTGCAGACAGGACGGCGCTACGACCCACACAGCCAACGTCACAATCGATCTTTTAGGCACTGTTTTCGAAACCCACATAATCAACCCAATCTTAGAAGTCCATTGACCGCCTCGCTGCTTCGATTTGAATCCGTTAGACTATTATTTCTGGAGCGCCGTAAACCATAAGTTTTACCCAAACAATCCCGAGTCCTATAAACACGAAATAGAAGACAAAAAGCAACCGAAAATGTACTGCAAAATTTTGTACATAGAATGAGGAACTGTAATGCAAGTCATGGAAGCCATTCGCACGATATTTTTATCATTCATAAATATCAATAATGGGCCTTTCCAATAAAATCATAATTTTGAAAAAAATGTTTATTAAAGGGGTTTTCAACAGCGACGCTACAAAAGTAAATCGATAGGGACAGCAAACGACGCCATATTTTTTCCTGCTCTTTTAACATTTCTCTTCAGTAAGGTTTGCCATTTCATCATGGAAAGATATTTACGAAATTATTAAAATTTACTACCGAAATTTGTAGTCAGTGGCCTCAACTTTAAGAGCGCTACGTCCAATTTATGGTCGTCATAATCGTCCTACCAGATCAACAATTGAGCGTCTAGTAGAAAACTTGAAAAACAAAATGTTTCCGTGCCAGTGAGACAAAGAAGTGGCCGTAGTGTCGAGAATATTGCTGCCGCTGAGGCTTCAGTTCAAGAAAGCCCAAATGTGTCTCTCACGCGTCGTTCATAAGCGTTGGGTATCTCTGTGACGTCGTTGTGGCCAATTTTGCGAAAAGATCTTGGCCTACATCCTTACAAGATCAAATTGACGCAAGAACTGAAGCCACTTGACCACCATAAGCGTCGTACGTTCGTGAATTGGGCTGAGCAACAACTTGAAAATGATTCGGATTTTCATCGGAAAATCATCTTCAGCGATGAGGCTCATTTCTGGCTGAATGGCTTCGTCAATAAGCAAAATATGCGTTATTGGTCAGACAGCAATCCACACATTATCCATGAGTCATCATTGCATACCGAAAAAATTACGGTTTGGTGCGGTTTATGGGCCGGCGGTGTCACTGGACCGTACTTCTTCCGTGATGATCAAGACCGGCACATTACTGTGAATGCGAATCGCCACCGTTCAATGATAACCGATTATTTTTGGCCACAATTGGATAATATGGACTTGGAGGACATGTGGTTCCAACAGGACGGCGCCACAAGACACACAGCGAATGCCACAATCAATTTATTGGAAACCAAGTTTGGTGAACGTGTTATCTCACGAAATGGCCCAGTCGATTGGCCGCCTCGGTCGTGCGATTTGACGCCGTAAGATTATTTCCTGTGGGGCTACGTCAAGTCTATGGTCTATGCCAACAAGCCAGCGACGATTGATGAACTTCGTACGAATATCGAACGTGAAATTGCAGCAGTATCGGCCGATTTATGTTTGAAAAACGTCGAAAATTGGGTTCAGCGTCTGGACTTCTGCAAGCGTGCCCGTGGTGGCCATGCAAAAGAAATCGAGTTCCATACATAATGGCATCGAACGTACTTTCACAGGAATAAAGAATTTCATTGGTATCTAAAACCGGTTTTGTTTTATTTAAAAAAACTTTTGTAGCGCTCATAGTGAAAAACCCTTTAGAATTTTTTTTAAGAGAAATTAAATTCCAAAGCCTTTCGTTTCCCATTACTTCGCATGAACGCATAGATTCACATACTGTGATTGGGATCTGCAAGTTTACACCGGTTACAAACGGTATTTTGACAAGCTGCCTCATGGCTATGCACTCGATCCCAATATTGAATGAAAGGAATTAAAAATAATCGATGTTTATAAACCCGTTATTGACCGGTTTCTACACCTCGGTTTAACCGAAAACCGGTTTCGCCAAAATTTAAATATTCGAAGAAACCGAAAACCTAAATTGTTGAAAAACGGTTTTTTGAAAACACTAAGCGTCTAACTAGTGTTCCTCATTTTCTTTAATTACATTGTAAGAAAAAGCTGCGGAGGAATTTGTTCGTCGCCTCAACCAATAATTGCCAAAAAGAAAATGAACAGATTCAACATAGGAGTATTAGCCTGATTTCGGTGAACGAAAAAGTTGTGTTGCTCTAAATATATTGCTGTTGTGAAAAACTAGTTTGTAAACTGATTAAGCTCACAACCTCCTTATCTCAGGGGCTTTGTATAAAGTAGCATTCATAGAAGATATTTTTGAATCCGATATATTATTTCCATTTTCCCTCCAGTTGTTCTTAGCAAGTTTTCGCAGGGTTTAAGCCACCTGGTCGTTTCAGCAGAGTCTTGGTCATCCCATTCTGCGGTTTCTTTCTAGCACGTATTCGCAAACTTTCACGCGGTTCGGTCTTATCCTTTCTAGTAACATGACCTAGCCAACACAATCGCTGTGTATTGATTCACTTAACTATATCCATGTCGGGACATAATTCGCGCAACTCGTGGCTCATACGACGCCAACTGTCGTCTTATCGATAAAGGTCTATATATTTATACCCTCATCCATAGGGATGGGGGTATATACAGTTTAATACGGAAAAAATTTAACATATAGAACGAGCAATATTGGACCCTTAGTATCTTTGAACAAAATTCGTTTAAGGACTTTTTAAAACGATTGAGCCGTGTCCGTCTGTCTGGCTGGCTGGTCTACATGATAACTGCTTTAAATCTTTTCTGATCACAATGAAATTTTGTCAGAGACTATTATTTGCCCAAACTTAGTTAAAATTTAAAATGGGCGTTTCCACCACGCCCCTTCTGGTACCTACCATACAAATCAACAGTATCAAGTTATATTTTTTGTAAAACTTTTTTTTCCGGTAGATGTGATTAGCTCCAATCTGTAAATGACTAATTAACTGACGAAAATGTGTGAAATTGCCACGCCCATTCTGGTACCTCCCATACTGAAGCTTGGTGGTCGTCCGTTGTAACCCGCCGGAATTTTACGCAGAGCAGCTCTTTAAATTATTTCAGTCCTAAATTAGCCCGTTGGTATAAAATCACATGTTTTGGGATAATTTAGGAAACTGTCTTTACAAGTAAGAAGATGTTGATACAAAGAATGTCACTGTTTACCATGCAAAAACATATGGTAAAGGCAAGTGTTTTTTTCTGAGTGTGTGGTAGTTTATAGGAGCACTGTTTGTGTTTGTAATTGGGAGGACCGTGTTTTTTTGAAGTCAATTGAACATTGGAATTTCTATTAGAATATTTTTGAAAATTTTAAATGATTTTGGGTAGTGAATAGTCAAACGTTGAACAAGAAAGTTGAAAATATAGCACCGGAAAAAATAAAGGTTTGGGATTTGAAATCGGCAAATGGGATGTTTTTTCAGATTTTGACCTTTTTTCACGATTAGGCACATTGTTAAGAGTAGGTGGTCATGTCAAGAAAGGTTATTTTGTTTCTCAAAAAATGTACTCTTTAAGGAAAATGTAGTTTTTTAAGAAAAGGTAATTTTTTGAAAGAAAATGTACATTTTTAAGAAAAGGCAGAAGAGAAAGATGATAATGCCAAAGACATATTCTACGAGCGCCTAGAGGTAACGTATGACATACCTGAAGTTAAAAAAAAAAGCCGCCACTTAATGCTCCTCGTAAGGAAAAGCGGCTTCAATTCACAAGAGGCTACATGGTGTGGGATGTGTAGCCAAGAGGTCATGTAAATGACTGGAGAACCGTTGTATTTACGGATGAGAAGAAGTTTAACTTGGATGGGCCTGAGTGCTAGAACTATTATTTCCATGATCTGCGGAAAGAAAAGCGTTTTTTGAACCAACATCACAGCCGAGAGGGCGGCGTTATTGTGTCGAGTGCTATTACGTACTATGGCACCATCGATCTTGAATTCCAAAGTGCCAAAATTACTGGTGCGAGCTGTAAAACGTTATTGGAATCGGCTTTTCCGAAGTTCAGTGAACTATTCGGTCCCATATCTTGGATATTGCAACAGGATAATACCCCTATACACAACGCCAGAGTAGTAATGGAGTTCATTGCAAGGAAAAATGTTAATATTGTTGACTGGCCACCCTATTCGCTAGATCTAAACATTATCGAAACTGTCTGGGGTTGGTTATCTCGTAAGGTCTATGAAGGAGGTAGACAATTTGATGACAAGCAGTCACTAATTCAGGCCATTAAGGATGCTTGGAATCACGTTTCGTTGGATTACATAAATTCTCTTTATCTCTCAATGAAAACCCGTATATTTGAAGTTATTAAAAACAAAGGGGGTTGTACCCATTACTAATAGTTCTTAAATAAAGTAAAATAAATTAGACAAACAAGAACAACTGTTTCTCATTAAAATTAGTTAAAGGGCCTGAATTCAAGTGAATCAAAACAAAATAGCACATTTTTGGACTTTTTTTATAAATTGCTCAAAAAAAGTTCTTTAATTAAGAAACCACTATTGTCATGACTTTTTTTATATCTCAAGATGTCTAGCTTCCATTTCCATTTTAAAATTCTGCAATCGGTTACATATTGCTGGATATGGAATTTTTAGTGCCTTTAAATAAGTGAAACGGAGTGTATTGTAGTTTTGAATCCCACAAAATGTATAGTTCGAAAAGCCAAAGTTAAAGAAGTTAAAAAAAAAGATAATTTTCCTAAATAAGTGCCTTTTCCTATAAAAAAAGTAAATTTTCTCAAAGAAATACCTATTGATATTCCTAAACAAAGTAACTTTTCTCAAAAAACCTTCGTTATCTTAAAGAAGTACGTTTGCTTAAAAAAGTACATTTTCTTCCAAAAAGTAATTTTTTTAAAATGAGTACCTTTTCTTAAAAATGTAAATTTTCTTACAACAAATTGCTTTTTCTTAAAAACTGCCTTTTTTTTAAATTACCTTTTGTGAAACAAAATAACTTTTTTAAAGACAAGTTCGTACTCTTAAAAGTGTATCTATTCTTGAAAAAAGGACCAATTCTAAAAAAACTTTTTTTTTCTTTTTTTTTCATATTTCTAAAAAGAGTGTTGTTTAAAAAATAAAAAACGTCTGCTGATGAAGATCTTGGCAAGATCCGAAATAGCTATACAGACAGCCTTGGTATCATTGGAGCATTTTTATGCTCGACTTTTTTGAAAGTAATATAAAGATAATAAGCTTTATATTATTTAAAAAGGTCTTGAGCTTGAATAAATTTATAAGTAAAATACGTGTTCTTAAAAAAGTATTTCTTTGTAAAAAAATTCACATTTCGGTTTCTGACAGAAAGTACTTCTTCTTAAAAATAGTACATTTTCTTAAAAACAACATTCTCATTTAATAAAAGAAGTACATCTATTTAAAAAGCATCTATTAAAATATAATAAATATTCTTACAAAAAGGACCTCAAAATATATTTAAAAAAAAAAAACATTAATATCTCTTCTTAAAGATCCATTTAAATTATCGTATTTTTCAACGGGCGCCCTTAGGTGTGTTGACCCTAACTAGTACATAATACATAGGGAAAGGAACTGCGTTCCATCCTCATGTAACTTTTGTTGAAATTTTTGTGGTTTTTTTGTCATACACCCAGCGAAATAATTATGAAGGCAACATATATTTCTCTGTAATCTCAATGTACTGCGTTTTTGGTGTAGAATTGTAATGCATATATGATGAATTTCATTTAAAAATCGAGATAAAACTGAAATTTTGAACCCGACCACCTCAGATATCGATGAAATTTTGTTCATAACTAAATTTGATCAATACAAACAAACTCTCATTTTTAGAAATGACTGTTTTGGGATTTTTTGGGCGTGGCACAGTGGGAAAGTTCTCGAAAAAACGGTTCAGCCAGTTTTCGAAAAAACTTAAAAAATTATATAAAAAAAACTAAAAAAGAACCCATTTTTATTTTTTGATATGGTACAGGTGAAGGATAAACCTTTCTAAAAAAACGTTTCATAAAGCCTGTTAAAATATCTTTTTAATGATACCAAGATCATGGAAATCGGTTTAGCCGATTCTGAGTTATTGTAGTTCAAATGGAGCTCTTTTCGACCATTTTCGCGTTTTTTCGAAAACTTTCCCACTGTGCCACGCCCAAAAAATCGCAAAACAGTCATTTCTAAAAATGAGGGTTTGTTTGTATTGATCAAATTTAGCTATAAACAAAATTTCATCGATATCTGAGGGGGTCGGGTTCAATGCATCTCGATTTTTACATGAAATTCATCATATGAGTAATTAGGTATATTATGTCAGAGAATGTAATCATCTTACAAGTTAAATGAAAGTTGATGCTGTTTTTTTTTATTTCTAGTGCGAAATATATATAAAGGCAACATGGAAAAGAAACCATATTCGAAAATCAACGTAGGTCAAATTAAAAAAAAACATGAGTTTATGTAGAATACCTGGTGGAAAGTAGCTAAGTAATGATGAAAGGGGTAAAATTTAAGATTATCATGATGAAGGTCTGTCCAAACCGGAAATTTCAAGGCGATTGAAAAGATCTAGCAGAGTCATTTAGAATTTTATAAAATAGGATGTCCAATATGGAAGCACAAAACGACCACGAAGGACACCGCTGATGAGTGCCAGAGCCAAAAATGAGATCAAATGGGTTTTTGTTAAAGAAAAGTTCAGCGATAAAAAAAATTATTGCTGAATTGAGCTTGGGAGCAGGGTTGCGTCGTGTTCAACAAATAATGAAACGCGAATGAAACTGTCATATGGGAAAAAGTATGCAAACCTTGGTCACGTGCCAAGACGCTAATTGTGCACTCACTGATTGGGGCCTACAGTTTTTACACCGATTCCGAACGGTATTTTGAGAAGCTTTTTCATGGCTAAATACTCGATAGTGTCGCCGTCACTATGCGAGGTGACGCCGCCGATTTTTTTTTTTATTTTTTTTTTTAGCCAGAATTAGCCAGATTAAAATTCGCTGAAATATACAGATTTTTGAATGAGGAGTGATATTTTCCGATGCCAAAAATTAAATTTGGATGGACCTGATGGCTCCGACAAATATTGGCATTTCAGAGATTTTTCCAAAATTATGAGTCAGCGGCAAAATTTTGGCGGTGGCTCCCTTATGGTTTGGGTAGGTATGAGTTATAGAGGAACCACTCCAATATGTTTCGTTTCCACAAAAACGGACTCCGAGTATTATATTCGACTATTGGATGTCGTCTTAGTTAATTCTGGGGAGGAAATTTGAGTCCCAGAATTTATCATCCAGCAGGACAACGCAGCAGTACAGCGGTCTAAGGAAACTTCAAAGTTTCTGGAGTCCTGAAGTAATACCAACACTCGACTGGCCTGTACATAGTTCTAATCTATAACTGATCAAGAACCTCTGGTCTATTTTATCTACCCAAGTTCACCACCACGGACGCCAGTTGAAGAATGTCAAGGATCAAAGAACAGCAATACCATAAATTCGAAGATAACTTATCCTGCGCATATTCATTCGTTCACATACTGTGATTGGGATCTGCAAGTTTACACCGGTTACAAACGGTATTTTGACAAGCTGCCTCATGGCTATGCACTCGATCCCAATATTGAATGAAAGGAATTAAAAATAATCGATGTTTATAAACCCGTTATTGACCGGTTTCTACACCTCGGTTTAACCGAAAACCGGTTTCGCCAAAATTTAAATATTCGAAGAAACCGAAAACCTAAATTGTTGAAAAACGGTTTTTTGAAAACACTAAGCGTCTAACTAGTGTTCCTCATTTTCTTTAATTACATTGTAAGAAAAAGCTGCGGAGGAATTTGTTCGTCGCCTCAACCAATAATTGCCAAAAAGAAAATGAACAGATTCAACATAGGAGTATTAGCCTGATTTCGGTGAACGAAAAAGTTGTGTTGCTCTAAATATATTGCTGTTGTGAAAAACTAGTTTGTAAACTGATTAAGCTCACAACCTCCTTATCTCAGGGGCTTTGTATAAAGTAGCATTCATAGAAGATATTTTTGAATCCGATATATTATTTCCATTTTCCCTCCAGTTGTTCTTAGCAAGTTTTCGCAGGGTTTAAGCCACCTGGTCGTTTCAGCAGAGTCTTGGTCATCCCATTCTGCGGTTTCTTTCTAGCACGTATTCGCAAACTTTCACGCGGTTCGGTCTTATCCTTTCTAGTAACATGACCTAGCCAACACAATCGCTGTGTATTGATTCACTTAACTATATCCATGTCGGGACATAATTCGCGCAACTCGTGGCTCATACGACGCCAACTGTCGTCTTATCGATAAAGGTCTATATATTTATACCCTCATCCATAGGGATGGGGGTATATACAGTTTAATACGGAAAAAATTTAACATATAGAACGAGCAATATTGGACCCTTAGTATCTTTGAACAAAATTCGTTTAAGGACTTTTTAAAACGATTGAGCCGTGTCCGTCTGTCTGGCTGGCTGGTCTACATGATAACTGCTTTAAATCTTTTCTGATCACAATGAAATTTTGTCAGAGACTATTATTTGCCCAAACTTAGTTAAAATTTAAAATGGGCGTTTCCACCACGCCCCTTCTGGTACCTACCATACAAATCAACAGTATCAAGTTATATTTTTTGTAAAACTTTTTTTTCCGGTAGATGTGATTAGCTCCAATCTGTAAATGACTAATTAACTGACGAAAATGTGTGAAATTGCCACGCCCATTCTGGTACCTCCCATACTGAAGCTTGGTGGTCGTCCGTTGTAACCCGCCGGAATTTTACGCAGAGCAGCTCTTTAAATTATTTCAGTCCTAAATTAGCCCGTTGGTATAAAATCACATGTTTTGGGATAATTTAGGAAACTGTCTTTACAAGTAAGAAGATGTTGATACAAAGAATGTCACTGTTTACCATGCAAAAACATATGGTAAAGGCAAGTGTTTTTTTCTGAGTGTGTGGTAGTTTATAGGAGCACTGTTTGTGTTTGTAATTGGGAGGACCGTGTTTTTTTGAAGTCAATTGAACATTGGAATTTCTATTAGAATATTTTTGAAAATTTTAAATGATTTTGGGTAGTGAATAGTCAAACGTTGAACAAGAAAGTTGAAAATATAGCACCGGAAAAAATAAAGGTTTGGGATTTGAAATCGGCAAATGGGATGTTTTTTCAGATTTTGACCTTTTTTCACGATTAGGCACATTGTTAAGAGTAGGTGCTCATGTCAAGAAAGGTTATTTTGTTTCTCAAAAAATGTACTCTTTAAGGAAAATGTAGTTTTTTAAGAAAAGGTAATTTTTTGAAAGAAAATGTACATTTTTAAGAAAAGGCAGAAGAGAAAGATGATAATGCCAAAGACATATTCTACGAGCGCCTAGAGGTAACGTATGACATACCTGAAGTTAAAAAAAAAAGCCGCCACTTAATGCTCCTCGTAAGGAAAAGCGGCTTCAATTCACAAGAGGCTACATGGTGTGGGATGTGTAGCCAAGAGGTCATGTAAATGACTGGAGAACCGTTGTATTTACGGATGAGAAGAAGTTTAACTTGGATGGGCCTGAGTGCTAGAACTATTATTTCCATGATCTGCGGAAAGAAAAGCGTTTTTTGAACCAACATCACAGCCGAGAGGGCGGCGTTATTGTGTCGAGTGCTATTACGTACTATGGCACCATCGATCTTGAATTCCAAAGTGCCAAAATTACTGGTGCGAGCTGTAAAACGTTATTGGAATCGGCTTTTCCGAAGTTCAGTGAACTATTCGGTCCCATATCTTGGATATTGCAACAGGATAATACCCCTATACACAACGCCAGAGTAGTAATGGAGTTCATTGCAAGGAAAAATGTTAATATTGTTGACTGGCCACCCTATTCGCTAGATCTAAACATTATCGAAACTGTCTGGGGTTGGTTATCTCGTAAGGTCTATGAAGGAGGTAGACAATTTGATGACAAGCAGTCACTAATTCAGGCCATTAAGGATGCTTGGAATCACGTTTCGTTGGATTACATAAATTCTCTTTATCTCTCAATGAAAACCCGTATATTTGAAGTTATTAAAAACAAAGGGGGTTGTACCCATTACTAATAGTTCTTAAATAAAGTAAAATAAATTAGACAAACAAGAACAACTGTTTCTCATTAAAATTAGTTAAAGGGCCTGAATTCAAGTGAATCAAAACAAAATAGCACATTTTTGGACTTTTTTTATAAATTGCTCAAAAAAAGTTCTTTAATTAAGAAACCACTATTGTCATGACTTTTTTTATATCTCAAGATGTCTAGCTTCCATTTCCATTTTAAAATTCTGCAATCGGTTACATATTGCTGGATATGGAATTTTTAGTGCCTTTAAATAAGTGAAACGGAGTGTATTGTAGTTTTGAATCCCACAAAATGTATAGTTCGAAAAGCCAAAGTTAAAGAAGTTAAAAAAAAAGATAATTTTCCTAAATAAGTGCCTTTTCCTATAAAAAAAGTAAATTTTCTCAAAGAAATACCTATTGATATTCCTAAACAAAGTAACTTTTCTCAAAAAACCTTCGTTATCTTAAAGAAGTACGTTTGCTTAAAAAAGTACATTTTCTTCCAAAAAGTAATTTTTTTAAAATGAGTACCTTTTCTTAAAAATGTAAATTTTCTTACAACAAATTGCTTTTTCTTAAAAACTGCCTTTTTTTTAAATTACCTTTTGTGAAACAAAATAACTTTTTTAAAGACAAGTTCGTACTCTTAAAAGTGTATCTATTCTTGAAAAAAGGACCAATTCTAAAAAAACTTTTTTTTTCTTTTTTTTTCATATTTCTAAAAAGAGTGTTGTTTAAAAAATAAAAAACGTCTGCTGATGAAGATCTTGGCAAGATCCGAAATAGCTATACAGACAGCCTTGGTATCATTGGAGCATTTTTATGCTCGACTTTTTTGAAAGTAATATAAAGATAATAAGCTTTATATTATTTAAAAAGGTCTTGAGCTTGAATAAATTTATAAGTAAAATACGTGTTCTTAAAAAAGTATTTCTTTGTAAAAAAATTCACATTTCGGTTTTCTGACAGAAAGTACTTCTTCTTAAAAATAGTACATTTTCTTAAAAACAACATTCTCATTTAATAAAAGAAGTACATCTATTTAAAAAGCATCTATTAAAATATAATAAATATTCTTACAAAAAGGACCTCAAAATATATTTAAAAAAAAAAACATTAATATCTCTTCTTAAAGATCCATTTAAATTATCGTATTTTTCAACGGGCGCCCTTAGGTGTGTTGACCCTAACTAGTACATAATACATAGGGAAAGGAACTGCGTTCCATCCTCATGTAACTTTTGTTGAAATTTTTGTGGTTTTTTTGTCATACACCCAGCGAAATAATTATGAAGGCAACATATATTTCTCTGTAATCTCAATGTACTGCGTTTTTGGTGTAGAATTGTAATGCATATATGATGAATTTCATTTAAAAATCGAGATAAAACTGAAATTTTGAACCCGACCACCTCAGATATCGATGAAATTTTGTTCATAACTAAATTTGATCAATACAAACAAACTCTCATTTTTAGAAATGACTGTTTTGGGATTTTTTGGGCGTGGCACAGTGGGAAAGTTCTCGAAAAAACGGTTCAGCCAGTTTTCGAAAAAACTTAAAAAATTATATAAAAAAAACTAAAAAAGAACCCATTTTTATTTTTTGATATGGTACAGGTGAAGGATAAACCTTTCTAAAAAAACGTTTCATAAAGCCTGTTAAAATATCTTTTTAATGATACCAAGATCATGGAAATCGGTTTAGCCGATTCTGAGTTATTGTAGTTTAAATGGAGCTCTTTTCGACCATTTTCGCGTTTTTTCGAAAACTTTCCCACTGTGCCACGCCCAAAAAATCGCAAAACAGTCATTTCTAAAAATGAGGGTTTGTTTGTATTGATCAAATTTAGCTATAAACAAAATTTCATCGATATCTGAGGGGGTCGGGTTCAATGCATCTCGATTTTTACATGAAATTCATCATATGAGTAATTAGGTATATTATGTCAGAGAATGTAATCATCTTACAAGTTAAATGAAAGTTGATGCTGTTTTTTTTTATTTCTAGTGCGAAATATATATAAAGGCAACATGGAAAAGAAACCATATTCGAAAATCAACGTAGGTCAAATTAAAAAAAAACATGAGTTTATGTAGAATACCTGGTGGAAAGTAGCTAAGTAATGATGAAAGGGGTAAAATTTAAGATTATCATGATGAAGGTCTGTCCAAACCGGAAATTTCAAGGCGATTGAAAAGATCTAGCAGAGTCATTTAGAATTTTATAAAATAGGATGTCCAATATGGAAGCACAAAACGACCACGAAGGACACCGCTGATGAGTGCCAGAGCCAAAAATGAGATCAAATGGGTTTTTGTTAAAGAAAAGTTCAGCGATAAAAAAAATTATTGCTGAATTGAGCTTGGGAGCAGGGTTGCGTCGTGTTCAACAAATAATGAAACGCGAATGAAACTGTCATATGGGAAAAAGTATGCAAACCTTGGTCACGTGCCAAGACGCTAATTGTGCACTCACTGATTGGGGCCTACAGTTTTTACACCGATTCCGAACGGTATTTTGAGAAGCTTTTTCATGGCTAAATACTCGATAGTGTCGCCGTCACTATGCGAGGTGACGCCGCCGATTTTTTTTTTTATTTTTTTTTTTAGCCAGAATTAGCCAGATTAAAATTCGCTGAAATATACAGATTTTTGAATGAGGAGTGATATTTTCCGATGCCAAAAATTAAATTTGGATGGACCTGATGGCTCCGACAAATATTGGCATTTCAGAGATTTTTCCAAAATTATGAGTCAGCGGCAAAATTTTGGCGGTGGCTCCCTTATGGTTTGGGTAGGTATGAGTTATAGAGGAACCACTCCAATATGTTTCGTTTCCACAAAAACGGACTCCGAGTATTATATTCGACTATTGGATGTCGTCTTAGTTAATTCTGGGGAGGAAATTTGAGTCCCAGAATTTATCATCCAGCAGGACAACGCAGCAGTACAGCGGTCTAAGGAAACTTCAAAGTTTCTGGAGTCCTGAAGTAATACCAACACTCGACTGGCCTGTACATAGTTCTAATCTATAACTGATCAAGAACCTCTGGTCTATTTTATCTACCCAAGTTCACCACCACGGACGCCAGTTGAAGAATGTCAAGGATCAAAGAACAGCAATACCATAAATTCGAAGATAACTTATCCTGCGCATATTCATTCGTTGATAAACTCAATGCCAGGATGCTTAGTAGAAGTTATCAGCGATAATGGAGATCATACATCTTACGAAACTTTTGACGTAGAATATGTCTTACCTCACGGTATGAGGAGTCATGTCAGGTTTTTATTGTTGTAATCTTTACTTCATTGAATGTGAGGAAACGGCTAGATGAATTTTTTTAAAATTTTTTTTGTAGGTAAATGAAGATGTTATCTTTCGTTTGATATACATTTCATATTGGTTGATATATTTCTAGTATTTTAATTTCTAAAATGAAAATTGTTTAAACACATACACTCAAACATATGTGTGGTGTTTGGTTGAGTGTTTTTGGTTGCTCAACATTGCTTAGGAACATGTATCTAGTAAAAAGTGAAACGAACAGCAAGCTAATGTTGCTTGGCAACATGTATCTAGTTAAAAGTGAAACAAACAGTAAGCTAACGTAATAAAGCTTTTTTTGCGAAAGCTTCAATAAAGCTGTTGTAACATTAATTTTGAATTGTAAAGCGTAAAGCTTTCACACAACGCTCGAATGCTAATGCGAAGACTCGATAAGGTAAACCTTTTTTAATATTAGGGCGGCCCTCTCAACATTCGCAGAACTTATTTCAATAAAAATATTAATTAAAATACATAAATTAAATTAAGTTTAAAAAAATTGAACATAATATTTTTTTTTTAAACGGACTTGAATCAAATGCCGTTGGTAAATATAAAAATTACAGCCTTCGGCCACGGACTGTCCCTGCAGGCTGTGTCAGAGACACGGCCATTAAGTTTAACGTAGAATACGCCATCCGATAAGACAGAAAACATATATAACAATAAATGATAAATAATATAAGCAAATGAATTTATTGTTATATATGTTTTCTGTCTTATCGGATGGCGTATTCTACGTTAAACTTAATGGCCGTGTCTCTGACACAGCCTGCAGGGACAGTCCGTGGCCGAAGGCCTCGGACAACTGTCTACTGTAATTTTTTTTTTTTATTTATATAAATCTTTAGCCTTTATAAATATTTCGCACTAGTAATTAGTTTATTGTTTTTTTGATTCACGTTTAAGAAGTCATAGTCAAAGTATGTTTTGATGAAAAGTATTTAATTTTGAAAGGACTAATACAATATAAATTAAAAACTTGAAAATTCCTCACAACATTTAGAAAAAACAAAAAATGGTGTTGCCTTTATATTTATTTCGCGGGGCGTATGTAAATAATTTAAAATGATGAAATAAAATAAAAATTTACTCCTAGTTTTTCAATCACTGTTAATAGAATGGTAAGTTAAGTAGTTTGGTTATGGAAAACAATATTTGTTAAATTAAACAGTAAAAAACTACTTTTAATCAAACATAAAACTGAACAACATATTTTCAGAACCATACAAAATAATAAATATCTACAAAAGGTATTTAATTTTAATTATTTTACTTATGATCTATCTTAACACCAATTTCTAAATACGACGTTCCCCATATTCACATCGATAATAGCCGAATATTACTCGTATATTCGCTTTATATACACAAGTTGCCGGCAACTTTTACTTCGGTTTACCCGGCGCTTAAAAATAAATAAATAAATGGTTTCCCATTACATCCCATGATGGGACTGGGGAGAACTTCTCACAATCACTGAGCTGTGCGCTTTCCAGTTTTCACTCACTGATTGGGACCTACAGTTTTACACCGATTCCGAACGGTAATTTGAGAAGCTTTTTCATGGCTAGATACTCGATAGTGTCGCCGTCACTATGCGAGGTGACCGCCGCCGAAAGAAAATTAGAAGGTGGTCAGAGCCGGGTTCGAACCCAGGATCTCATGTACAAGAGCCGCGCACACTAACCATTGCACCACCGACCCGGCGCTTACGAATGCGAATACGTCAGTGTACGGGGGTGTACCTCACTTCGCACACACAACCGAAGTGAAGTAGTGTGTGTATATTAAATACGAATGCCTTCGTTTATGCGAAAATGTGTGCCGTTGCAGGGCTCTAGTACCTACTCGTAAAAGTGCATATATTCTTGAAAAAAGGACCAATTGAAAAAAAATTTTCTTTCCTTAAAAAGTGAAATTTTCTTCAAAAAATACATTCTCTTAAAAAAATACCTGTTCTTACAAAAATTGCTTTTCTTAAAAGTACATTTTCTTAAAAATAAAACAATACCTTTTCTTTTCTTGAGATATGTAGTCTATCTGAAAATAGGTACATTTTCTTCAAAAAATAACCTTTTCCTAAAAAGAGTACCACTTCTTTAAAAAGTACCTGTTACTAAAAAGTACTTCTTTGTTACTGTTACTAAAAAGTACACATTCTTATGGCCTTTTCTTACAAAACGTACTTCTTCTTAAAAATAGTACATTTTCGTAAAACAACATTAGCTTTTAATAAAAGAAGTATCTCTCTTTAAAAAAGGGCCTTTTCGGGAAAATATGATAAATATTATTACAAAAAGGACCTAAAAATTAACTTTATTTAAAAAAATACATTCTATAAAAAAATTGTTTCTTAAAAAATGTTTATCATATAAAAAAAAATACCTTTTCTTTAAGATCTATTTATATTTCGTATATTTTAACGGGCGCCTTAGTCGTGTTGAACCTGACTAGTAAGTATATAGTATAATATATAGCGAAAGGAACATTGTTCCATCCGGGTGTCCCCTGACACCTCATGTGATATTTGTTTGTCATTTTTAGATAATAATAAAAAATTATCAACTTTTTTTTGGGGCACTCATTCTAATGAATACGGGGTTTGCACATTCGTAAGCTTCTTTGGAATGTTATTCATTATATCTATGAAATTTATGCAATTTTTAAAGATGAATGTTTCACAACTATTACGGAGAATATATTTGCTCAGAAACTTAGAAATTTTGTAATAACGTTTAATCCATTTTCAAATTATAGCAGCGCAACAAAATTCAGATCGTCTTTTCGTCGCGACTAAATCGTCTGAATTTTAAAATTTGCCATTGATGAATTTCATGTAAAAATCGAGATGCATTGAACCCGACCCCCTCAGATATCGATGAAATTTTGTTTATAGCTAAATTTGATCAATACCCCCATTTTTAGAAATGACTGTTTTGCGTTTTTTTGGGCGTGGCACTGTGGGAAAGTTTTCGAAAAAACGCGAAAATGGTCGAAAAGAGCTCCATTTGAACTACAATAACTCAGAATCGGCTGAACCGATGTCCATGATCTTGGTATCATGAAAAAGATATTTTAACAGACTTTATGACACGTTTAAAAAAAATATACTGTAAAAAATTTTATAACAAAAAAAAAATTTTAACTAACGAAAAAACCAAAAAGATCAAGGGTTTTTTTACAGTGTATTATTTTTTTAGAAAGGTTTATCCTTCACCTATACCATATCAAAAAATAAAAATGGGTTCTTTTTAGTTTTTTTTTATATAATTTTTTAAGTAGTGTCACTTCTAGTAACGTGTCATTAAGCCTGTTAAAATATCTTTTTAATGATACCAAGATCATGGAAATCGGTTCAGCCGATTCTGAGTTATTGTAGTTTAAATGGAGCTCTTTCGACCATTTTCGCGTTTTTTCGAAAACTTTCCCACTGTGCCACGCCCAAAAAATCCCAAAACAGTCATTTCTAAAAATGAGAGTTTGTTTGTATTGATCAAATTTAGCTATGAACAAAATTTCATCGATATCTGAGGTGGTCGGGTTCAAAATTTCAGTTTTATCTCGATTTTTAAATGAAATTCATCCATTGCAGCAATTTGAACACTCTAATGAACATGTTTCATACCAGGCGACGAAGAGGGTTTCTTTCAGTGTAATCGACAGGCAATCCTCCAAGTTGATCATCCAACGAACTTAAACAGATTTTTTTTCCAACTGTTATAGGTGAAACTGCAAAACCTTTCATGCCGTAGCATTTTACACTAGATGCCATTGGATAGGCTTATCCTTACAACTGTTATCAGAGTACGCGAAAGACGTGTGGTGTGGTTTATGTTGAAAAAGGGTTCAAGAAATCAAGTAATCGAAGGTTCGGCAAAGTTTTAACCTACTTTCATTAAGAACTTTGTGGCATCCTGACCAGCAAATCCGTTTTTTTTAATGCTTTTAAGAGATTTTTATGCTGGCATACTAATAAACTGCAATTGAATTCAGATTTCCTAAGCATTAATTGTACAACAAATACATTACAACAGCATATTTAATAAGGAATCTAGTTCATGTACACAAGAGTTCTGAAGTCATTGAAGTTCGTTTTCTTTGGACATTGTGTCTTATAAACAGACATACATTGTGGTATACAAAGGGGAGTATGGGCAGAATTTCGTAGCACACAATATTGCACCAGTTACTTACGATTAGGGTATTCAAAAAACCGGGTTTCCATAAACGTCGGTTTTCGATTTCTTCGAATATTCCGATTTTGGTGAAACCGGTCATCGGTAAAACCGAGGTGTGGAAACCGGTTAATAACCGGTTTCGAATTTTATTACTAAATGTCTCTTTGAATTTAGAGATCGCCTACCGAGTACATAGCCACTAAATTTTTTTTCAAAATATCGACCAGAACCGGTGTGAAACTGCGGGTCCTAATCAAAGTGTGTGGGATATAGTGGGAATCTAAAGAGTAGGATATGTAATATTTGGAATTTAATTTTGCTTTAAAAAATACGAGTAGGCAGTTGTTCGAAATTATGATTTTATTGGTAAGGCCCATTATCGATATTTAAATGAACACATCATTCGAATGACTTCCATTACCTGATTTACAGTAGCTCATTCTATCTATTCAATTTATCAGTACACTTTCGGTTGTTTGGGCCTCTATGTCGTGTTTTAAGGCCACAAGGGACTCGGGATTGTTTGCGTAACAACTGAATTTTACGGCGCTCCAGAGATTATAGTCTACCGGGTTCAAATTGTAGCTGCAGGGCTGTCTATGGACTTCCAGGTTTCGGCTGATTATGCGATATTCGAACCATAGATAAAGGAAATAAGTAGATATCCCACAGGCGTTGTCAAGTACTGCCACTAGATGCTGTATTGTCGTTTTGTAACTTTCATTGACGTTTCTCATAAAATTCACTGACGTTTATTGAACAGTGTGGGACATTTTTTCAATACAAAAATAGACTCATTTTCCAGGTTGTGCTATTCACACAACTAATTTGGTTTTTTTCATGTGGTTGTGTTCCCCACTTTCAAGTTAAAATTTGGTTATTTTGATTGTATCTTTTTGTTTACTGTTATATTTGGTGTTCGTTTCTGTTGAATTTGAGAGCAACGGACCACAAAACAAAAACAAAATCCCTGTTGATGTTGCCTACCACACCTATTGTTAGCATCTGTTCTAAATACATCTTGCAAGGTATATTTCGTTTGAGATCAAACGTTGTAATTATTGCATCCAGCGCCATCTAGAAAATATCCCATTGAACAAGAAATTTCCCAAGGCATGTGCGATATCCAGTTAATTCCTTTATCTATGATTCGAACACAGTGCGTAAAAGATCGATTGTCGGTTGGCTGTGTGGGTCGTAACGCCTTCATGTTTTCAACTTTTGGGAACAAAAAATCGTTGAGCAAGTCACGATAATGCTCGCCATTGACGGTTACGGCGGCTCCTTGTTCTAGGCTTCTGTCGAACTCGTTCACTAGTTCTCGAACTCGTTCATTTAAGGTGCCCGAACATAACAATCACTCACATACTCGCCATATCGAACATGTGCATTATGTTCGTGAGGGTGATGTCTGGTCACCCTAAATGAACTATATATCGGGGTTTTCAATAAGAGCGCTACAAAATTTTTTTTTAAAATAAAACAAACCCGGTTTTAGATACCAACGAAATTCTTTATTGCTGTGAAAGTACGTTAGATGCCATTATGTATGGAACTCGATTTCTTTTGCATGGCCACCACGGGCACGCTTGCAGAAGTCCAGACGCTGAACCCAATTCTCGACGGTTTTCAAGCATAAATCGGCCGATACTGCTGCAATTTCACGTTCGATATTCGTACGAAGTTCATCAATCGTCGTTGGCTTGTTGGCATAGACCATAGACTTGACGTAGCCCCACAGGAAATAATCTAACGGCATCAAATCGCACGACCGAGGCGGCCCAATGACTGGGCCATTTCGTGAGATATCACGTTCACCAAACATGGTTTCCAGTAAATTGATTGTGGCATTCACTGTGTGGCTTGTGGCGCCATCCTGTTGGAACCACATGTCCTCCAAGTCCATATTATCCAATTGGGGCTAAAAATATTCGGTTATCATTGAACGGTAGCGATTCGCATTCACAGTAATGTACCGGTCTTGATCATCACGGAAGAAGTACGGCCCAATGACGCCGCCGGCCCATAAACCGCACCAAACCGTAATTTTTTCGGGATGCAATGATGACTCATGGATTACGTGTGGATTGCCGTCTGAAAATCTACTTGAAATAACTGGTGAAATCGGTTCTTCGAAAATAGCAATTGTTTGAAAACCAACATACGGTTGACCGATCGGAATTCGGTTAACCGGTTTCGGTTTTGAATACACTACTTACGACGTATCTGACAGAAGTAACCTCATACAATGAGACGAAATTTGCTTTGCATCTGCTATGATTATGACCCAATGGCCAGTGTTGTCCCTCCTGGCATTATTTTGAATCATCATGAGATATAGTCGTAACTCCGTATGAAAACAAATTAAAATTCTTGCGCTTCTGCCAAGAAATGTAGTTTCAAGTTTGTCAGATCTTCCTTTGAGTACTTATGTATGTAACGGGTTTTTCAACAGAGACGCTACAAAAGTAAATCGATAGGGACAGCAAACGACGCCATATTTTTTCCCGCTCTTTTGACATTTCTCTTCAGTAAGGTTTGCCATTTCATCATGGAAAGATATACGAGCCAACAACGAGTCGAAATTATTAAAATTTACTACCGAAATTTGGAGTCAGTGGCCTCAACTTTAAGAGCGCTACGTCCAATTTATGGTCTTCAGCGATGAGGCTCTTTTCTGGCTGAATGGCTTCATCAATAAGCAAAATATGCGTTATTGGTCAGACGGCAATCCACACGTAATCCATGAGTCATCATTGCATCCCGAAAAAATTACGTTTTGGTGCGGTTTATGGGCCGGCAGCGTCATTGGGCCGTACTTCTTCCGTGATGATCAAGACCGGCACATTACTGTGAATGCGAATCGCTACCGTTCAATGATAACCGAATATTTTTGGCCCCAATTGGATAATATGGACTTGGGGGACATGTGGTTCCAACAGGACGGCGCCACAAGCCACACAGCGAATGCCACAATCAATTTATTTGAAACCAAGTTTGGTGAACGTGTTATCTCACGAAATGGTCCAGTCGATTGGCCGCCTCGGTCGTGCGATTTGACGCCGTTAGATTATTTCCTGTAGGGCTACGTCAAGTCTATGGTCTATGCCAACAAGCCAGCGACGATTGATGAACTTCGTACGAATATCGAACGTGAAATTGCAGCAGTATCGGCCGATTTATGGTTGAAAACCGTCGAGAATTGGGTTCAGCGTCTGGACTTCTGCAAGCGTGCCCGTGGTGGCCATGCAAAAGAAATCGAGTTCCATACATAATGGCATCGAACGTACTTTCACAGCAATAAAGAATTTCGTTGGTATCTAAAACCGGTTTTGTTTTATTTAAAAAAACCTTTGTAGCGCTCTTATTGAAAAACCCGTTAGGTGTACAACTGCAAACTTCCTTTGGCCTGAAGAGTTGGTATAAGGTTTGGTAAGAAGTTTCCAGTGACACTGCATTATGCAGACAAGTGGATAATGATGATTACGATGGTGGTGGTGTTAACTAAATTTATGTCCTTGTTGTCATAGCAAACGTTTCAAGGATTCCATTTTGTGGAATTCTCTTTCAAGTTTGCTTTTGCATAAATTATTTAATGAAATTTACACATAATTTATGTGGGTCAGTTTCATTTATCGTTTCCTTATGCAAATATAGGCTCCAGTCTCCAAGGAACTGCTGTCTGAGTGTGACGAGAATGAAATTAATAAAATGTTGTCGACAAATTTGATTAAAATTAATGTTACTTTTAATATTGTTATACACTGAAATAAACACGATGGCCTTAAAGGTACTTAAGCAAACTACAAATAAATGCTAAATATAAATATATTTAAATAAATGCAAGACATTTCTTGGGATATGAATAGTACTTTTTGCCAGCAGTGTTTCGTGATAGTTCACTAACTAGAGAACAAACCCAACCAGTTATGTCACAAGAAATTATAATGTCCTTTCAATAAGAGTTTGTCCCACAGGGGATTCTCCCAGGATGGGTGATTTAGGAAAGTGATACCTTCGTGGTTCCCCAGATAAATTAAATCCACATGAGTTCTGTACAGTGAGAGCGGCTGGTTGTCACAGTGGTAGTTAACTCAAAACTAACACCCCCAATGTGTCTTACGTACCGAGCCTACGGATAGTTTGCCGTGGCGGGAAATCTGATTGTAATTTTGACACCTGGAAGCCTTTGTGAATAAAAGGCCTTTGGCCAAGCCAACCTCAATTTTCCTGGAACATAATACAACAAACTTAAAAAACCAATACAAACAGATGGATGCATCCATAGAGTACTACTTAAGTGTTTCCATTACTCTCTTCGTTGACTCTTCATGACGACGAGGTAGTAGGCAATTTCATAGAATTTTATTTGCTGCTGCATTTTACCAATTTTACACTTTCCTTGGACATAAAACGTACGGAAATCAAAGGGAACGCGTATTTTCGTTCAATGCAAACAACATAAAACATAATATAGCTGTCATTACTATCAATAAATACTATTTAAAATTAGTTCCTATCTTCTTTGGTCTCTCGTTCTCTATAATTTTCCTAGTACCTTTCGATCAGCTGTGCTATAGAATCCCCCCGATGCATCTCGCTGAGTGCAGCTTTGGCGGAAATACCTCAGATGTCAGGTGCACAGAGTGCAATAATGATTACACAATTTACAATAATGATGTCAGGTCCAGTATTGCCAGTGCATTGGAGGAGATGCCGGGATTTCCCCCACGATGTCGCGTTGCAGGCTGGTTTCAAGGGCTAAATTAGTATCGCTTGGAGATCAGCGCTCGAAAGATTTTTACCACGCAGATCTCACAAAAGTGGGTAAACTGTGGTCAGGGGCAGGACTATGGGCGGGAGGTTTTCTCATCATGACCCAGGGCACAAAACATCCTACCTGGAGACCATTGAATATCTTTTCAAATAATCCCAAATAGCAAATCGTAATTACCCATCCCCGACAGTAATTACTGATTGCAGTTCTCCATCACTCAATTTAATGGGTAACCTTAATGTCAGGGTTCGTAATTTTTATAGAAACCCATAAGAATGGGTTATTTATCGATTTTACGCTCCGATTCCGAAATATAGACATGAGGGCGTTTTAGAGTTTTTTTCGAAAAAAAAAGTGATGCCATATTGAAGATATCCATCGGTTAAAGCCTCCAATAGAGGTGACAAATTTATTATTTTTGGAATTTTTGAATTTCAGAAATTTTCTGATTTTGGCGATTTTGTGAAAAAAAATGGACCACTTTATAAAAACCCCCTTAGAATCCCTCAAAAGTTGGTTCTTTTTTCGATTCGACACTCCGTTTCCGATACATAGACAATTTCTCTACTTTTTTCATATTTTCGATCAAAAAAGGGAAAGGGTTACCCAGGGAAACCCGTTACCCATCGCCGTGGGTAATGGGTAAAAGCAGCTTACCCATTCCCCAATTTTAATGGATAACCGTGGTGGGTAATTCCCCATTGTAGTGTATACCCGGAGCCTAATGGGTAATCGTGATGGGTAATTGCCGAATGTCGTGGGGGATTATTTTCGGCATTACCCTGTGGGTAACGTGTACATGCACTATGAAGAAAAGCTATCACGAACATCTGTGCTAGGTGGCAAGAAGGATTGGTACCCCAGTGATTATGGTCGTGGGCGAAAACGCACACCATCCCTTATGTGGTAGCACTGACACCAATGACTGACACTTATTGACATTTGTCATCAGCTCCATGGAAGACGTACTAGATGTCACCTTTCCAATGCAGGATATATATGGAATGGTCAGGAATGTCATGCTCTTGATGCCAATTAGTTCTCTGATTACAAATACATCGGGTTCCACCTAAAATTTGCGCCATCAACTCTTTATGTACACGTTACAAAATGCTCACCAAGAGACGTGTCACGGTCAAATTGGGTAGTTCGACCTCTTCTAAGTATCTTACCAGAGGCACACCACATGGATGGATATTAGTCGTGTTTTGGTTACAAGCAACCGATTGTCGCTTGCTAAGTTGCAAAGAAAACGTCAATTTAGCAATAAGTAATTTTTTCAAAAATATGAATAAGAGTTGATTGAAAACGGTAAATGATGTCAAAAAAAATTGTTTTTTAACTTAGCGAAAATGAATCTCGTCGCTAAGCACTCGCTAAGTCTTCGCTAAGTGCTTCATACAAAATAAGCGAATATATAAGCAAGCGGTGTAACCAAAACACGCTTATTGTATCCACTACTACGGAACCTGGAGCGGAATGTAATACATGTTACCCTGTAAAATACGGGTGGGATGATGCGTATAACGGGAGCTCTTCACAATCCTCACACTGACGTACTGAATACGATTTAGTATTTGTTGCCGGAAGTCAGGTTGCTTCTACGTATATCTGCCGTGAGGTTAAGGCAACTCTTGCAATGGGGCATGGTCGGTGCAAATCATAGAACAGTGCTGGAAGGAGCTCCCTGTAAAATTTCTTTATTTAATATTTCTAATAAAACATGTTCGTTTCATTGCTCTGATCAATTAAAATTGATTTTAATTATATTGTCCGTATTTGATATCCGCTTGACAATCACATGAAGTTATTGTCGGATACTACAGATAATTACTTTTTTCCTTTCACCCCCTTCAGTGTACGAACACAATCGGAGCGATAACGTAGGTGTCGAAAATTTGTACTATAGTAGTTTGCCTTTTGAAATAATAATTCGGCAGTTGTGCTACTATATTTATGTTATTATTTATTGAACATAAACGGAAATAATGTACGTTAGTTAGTTATATTTAAAACATTTAATACGTTTGGCAACTCGTATTTCTGTCACAGGTCCAATACTAGTGACGATTTTAAGTCTGACTACCAGTATTTGGAATTCTGAGACAAAAAATAGTAAGAAGCAAACTAGCACCGGCAACTTAGCAGCAACCTGATGATTTTGCAGCTTACCTTTACTTGTCACCAAACCAAATGTGTCGAAAAATTCAATTCAATTCAATTCAATTTATTGTCCCTAAAATTCATTTTACAAAAAGTCTCTTAAAGATAACTTAAATCTATCCTTACGTATTTCCCTACATTTAATAATATTTACAGGACTATATGCTTCACACTAACTTAAGTTGTAGCAACTACATACAAAACAATCGTGACGAAAAAATTAAACAATCTACTGCCCACTAGAGGCTTCCCCAAAAATGGACTATGAAAAAGGGGAAAAATCAACCAACGTCTCGAAAAATTACAAAGCATGCCCTTTTATACTCTCCAATGCAATAGCTTCCGATCAATGAGTGTAAGCTTTAGTCTCCACCATTTCCACTCAACCAACTATTAACACTGATCAGACTAACAACGAGAGTATTGTCTATGTATTGGAGTGTAGGTGTAAACGTTGATGAGCGCAAGCTTTTACATTATACTCATTGAGATATTTTAACATCGTAACATTGAATCTAACTCATTTACAAAACAAAGCAAAACAAAACAGTGAAACTTTTAGCAGGGCATGATATTTAAAAGAATACATTCGTCACAAAGAAAAAGTAATTATCAAAACAAACAAAATGATTTCAGTAAAAATAAAATAAAGCAACCGCTACAATCTCCCCCGTTGGAGTGCGGAGTCGACCCGATAACACGACAACAGATTATGTCATCTTTGGTCTTCCTCTCTTTTTCATGGGATGAACTGGCTTTAGATTGACATCACCATGGCTTCCTCTGTAAATTGTCAAGGCGTGGTAGGTTCCCAAAGGCATGTTGAGATTATCAGCTGAGGCAATTTGGTAAGATGTGGAACCAATCTTTTTAGTTATAATATAGGGTCCGTCCCTTTTAGGAACAAACTTTGCAGTCACACCCTTCGAAGCGTGTGACAAAACATGGGTGTTGACTAATACTTTACTTCCAACGTCAATACTTGGCTGTGGTCTATGCTGGGCATCATATGCTTTCTTATTGTCATCTTGTTTACGGTGTTCTATTTCCTTAGCATCTTTTAGAATATTGGCAAAATTTTTAAGATATGGGGTGATTTGTGGCAAGAAGTTCTCTTTCTCAACGATTGCTTTTAAATCGTGATGAACATCGTCAACGATGCGTAACTCTCGACCGAAGGTTAGGAAGGCGGCTGTAAAACTAGGGGATTGACATGTCGCAGTGTTCATTGCAAATCGAATGGCACTTAAGTGTGTACTCCAAGTATTGCGATGGGTCTGTACCAGATTGGATAATTGGGCTTTCATATCGCGATTCTTGCGTTCTACTGGGTTAGCCTGGGGATGATAAACAGGCGTGAATTGCTGCTGAATGTTAAGGCTGTATGCGACTTGTTGCATCACGGCTGAAATAAACTGAACGCCATTATCAGTTTTCATTCGCCGTGGAACTCCATATCGAAATAACACTTCTGCAATTAAAGTTTTCGCACACATCTCCGCTGTAGCTTCTTTTAATGGAAATATTTCAACCCAACGCGAAGCAACGTCTTCTGCAATGAGAATCCAGTGAAATCCTTCTTCTGTGGGAGGCAGAGGTCCAAAAAGATCAACAGATAAGACTTCGAAACGCTGCTTGCAACTGGTAGTCTGCAAAAGTCCAACAGGTTTTGTATTCGCTGCTTTGTATCGTTGGCACTCTAGGCAAGATCTTACGTGCTTAATGATTTCTGCTCTCATTCTTGGCCAAAAATATCTACTAGTAATTCTCGGAATAGGCTTCTCAGCACCGTAATGTCCAGCTGCACTCTCATGATGATATAATAATTAAATAAATTATTTAAGAATTTCTGCCCTTTCGTGTTCTGGGACTACTAGTTGTGCTTCAGTGGTTTCATCATCGTTGTAACAATATAAAACTCCATCGTTGATTATATACCCGCGGTTCGTCCATCGGCTTTGATTCTCATCATTAGATTCTATAGAACTGAAAATCTTCTTCAGATATTCATCTTTTAACTGTTCACCTCGAACTTGGGAATGTGTTCTATGAGGAAAATCTATTTGGAACGCTAACAAATTCACATCGTGAGTATCTTCATGATAACCTGTAGGCTTGGACAGCATTGCTTTTTCCTGGTGTGTACTCAATACGAAAGTTGTACTGCTGAATTTGTAACGCCCATCTGGCTAATCGTCCCACTGGACACTTCATCGCCAACAGCCATCTCAAGGGTTGGTGATCAGTCATTACAATTATTTCACTTCTTTCGATATAACCTCTAAATTTTGAACAGGCCAACACGATGGCAAGTGCCTCTCTTTCTGTAGTGGAGTAATTCTTCTCCGCACTCGTGAGTAATGTACTGATGTATTCTATGGGATGTCCATCGGTACCCTCCCCCTGGATCAAAACTGCTCCCACTGCAAAGGAACTTGCGTCGGTTCTGATAATGAATGGAGCTCCGTCTCGAGCTTGGCGTAAAATTGGTGAAGTACCTAATTTCTGTTTCAGTTCGTCGAAGGCTTTGCGCTGAGGATCTTTCCATGTCCATAATGTGTTTTTCTTAGTTAGATCTGTTAAAGGCTTAGCGATTTGAGCATAATTATCGATAAATTTCCTATACCACGAGCAAGTCTGTATAAAAGATATCAATTCCTTGACATTTCTTGGTTCGCGTTTGTCTGCAATGGCTGACGTTTTATTGGGGTCGACCGCTATACCAACGGGTGTTAAGATGTGGCCCAAAAATTTAACTTTTGCACAGCAGAAGCGGCACTTTGAGTTGTTAACTTTCAAATTAAACTTTTCAAGTCTTCCATATACAACGTCCAGATCGCAAAGATGCTTTTCAAAAGTTGGTGAGCAGATTATAATGTCATCAAGGTAGGGTAAGATAAGTATGTCTGAAATTGATGTTCTAAACCGGTCGATAAGTCGCTGAAAGGTTTCTAAGACCGAACGGCATACATGTAAAACAAAACAGTCCAAAAGGTGTTATGAAGCATGTCTTATTTCTATCAGCTTCTGCAACCGCTATTTGATAATACCCACTTTGCAAGTCCAATGTTGTCATAAAGTTCGTACTTTTCGCAGATTGGAGTAAATCGTCCATTCTTGGCAAAGGATATCTATCTGGTTTGGTTACGGCATTAATTTTTCGATAATCCACACATACACGAATACCTCCGTCACGTTTTGGGACCATAACTACGGGAGAAGGCCATGCCGATTCGCATTCCTCTACGATTCCTAATTCCATAATTTTGTCAACTTCTGACTTCAGATTGATGATGTTCACCGGTATTTATCCTATGCTCTATAAATGGGGTTGGTTCAGTTATCTGGCCAAAAACGTCTATATGACTCACCAACAATGTATCAAATTTGATCTTCTCTTGATTTGTAAGATTTTGCGCGTCTGTAGGTTTTAAAATTCTGAAATCTGCCATTAACAGCTCAGTGAAGATTGAATCATTGTCACTGAATAAATTTGGTCCACGGTTGCGTACTGGTGTATCCATTTCGTGTATAAGCAGACAATCTTTAAATATAGCGTGGATGGAATGAGGTGAATAATCATTGCCTGTCACATCAGGTCCAAAATTTTCAAATTCAGACATTTAGGGCTGTTTTGCATTAGTCGGTGGTTCTTCCTCCGATTTCCTTTTCACGGTATCTGTAGGCATAATCACTTCTCCCACAAATACACTTTTCTTTGTCATTTTGATGGTTTCCAAAAGATTTAACTCCAAAGGCCATGGTTCCGAAAAATCAAATTGATTAGTAGGATCGTCTTCAAAGTACCAGTATTTCTGTCCCATATTCAATACCATTGTCGCTTGCTCCAGAAAATCTGATCCAAGTAATGTACGATTTTGTGATGCCTTGGGCAATATGATGAACTGTGTGTTGAAGTTTCTGCCGCCTATCGCAATTTTGCATACAGTTGACAAACATTCCTCTATTGATCTGCTACCGTCGGCCAGAGAAATTTCCATGCGAAGTTTCTCATACTCTCAACTCGTATTTCTGTCACAGGTCCAATACTAGTGACGACTTAAAGTCTGACTACCAGTATTTGGAATTCCGAGACAAAAAATAGTAAGAAGCAAACTAGCACCGGCAACTTAGCAGCAACCTGATGATTTTGCATCTTACCTTTACTTGTCACCAAACCAAATGTGTCGAAAAATTACAAAGCGTGCCCTTTTATACTCTCCAATGCAATAGCTTCCGATCAATGAGTGTAACACTATGGATCAGACTAACAACGAGAGTATTGTCCATGTTTTGGAGTGTATGTGTAAACGTTGATGAGCGCAAGCTTTTACATTATACTCATTGAGATAGTTTAACATTGTAACATTGAATTTAACTCATTTACAAAACAAAACAAAACAGTGAAACTTTTACTCAAAATATTAGTTGTTGAGAGCAGGGCATGATATTTGAAAGAATATATTCGTCACAAAGAAAAAGTAATTATCAAAACAAACAAAATGATTTCAGTAAAAATAAAATAAAGCTGCCGTCACAGTACATGTTTTCTTATGGAAGAAGAACAAGAGCTGTCGTTTGACATCGTGGACGACAACAATTAGAAGTCGTTTTATTTCCCTGGCGTCAAGAAGGCAGATTGTTGCCCGCTTAATACAAAAATTATTATACGTTGAAAAACGTTCTTCTATTTTTCTGACAATTAAAATTTAATTATTTCATATTTCTTGAAGCAATGTGAACAGGAATTGTAAATTCATATTCTACTTATATAGGGTAAAAAAGAACAGTCGATGCAGTTTTTCTCCTACCGGCCTGTAGAAAATAGTAACTTCCCAATAAGCACAAATTCGGACTCGGATCCGATTTGGATCCGATTTGAGTTCGACGCGTCGGATCCCCGGACGCTGATCCGGTTTGAGTCCGGAACATCGGATTTCGCTTTCTCTGATCCGATGCGGATCAGGTTTGAGTCAGACACATCAGACTCCGATTTCGCAGATCCGGTTTTTGTTCGACGCGTCGGATTTCGTTTTAACTGATACGTTCGGATTCGGTACAGATCCGCTTTTGCTGATTCCATTCAGGTAACCAAGAACATTTAATACACTCCAAAATAAATTAATTTATAAAAAATTTACATGTTTATATATTCGACGTGGTTACAGGTAACGATGTACCGAATAAATTCTTCACATTTATTTTGTTTGCGTTTTCATTTTCCGGTACAAATTTCGAGATCGGATCCGACGTCATTTCGAGATCGGTCACATTTCTCGCTTCGAGATCGAAGGAGGAAATGCGGCCGCTTTAGTATCCGACTTCGAATTGAGGATCCGATGTGCTTATTGCCCAATTGACTACTCGGAGATGATTTCGAGAACGGATCCGTTCTCGATTCGTGATCGCATCAGTGAGCGGGAGGAATTCCTCTTTCGTTCTCGAAACGGGAATTGCGTTAGCGAAATGAATTCGGACCCGATATCGAAACGAATTTGGACCCGATAGCAAAATGTGATCGGATTTTAAATCATTACGATGGGGTCCGAAATCATTTCGAAATTGATTCCGATCTCATTTCATAATAAAATAATCAAATTACATTTTAGGCATTAATTTTTATATGCATTTCTGAGACTGATTTTTTTTCATTATATTTAATTTTTTTGGTAACGCGGCCTCTCGCATATTGGAAGATCATTTGGGTATTTCCGCTGAAATATAGAATTAAAAATCTATATTAAAAGCAAATGTAAACATTTAGGGCCTACTTTTAGCTTACCTTTGATAGCTGCTGCCACTATTAACTCTTTAACTGACTGTTTCTCTTTGGACCCAAACCAAGTCAAGTGCTGCGCCACATCATCACCAAGGAATTTGTTCTGTGTGTTTGTATGTCGCAATGGTGTGTAATTTTGTTATACATTATGGTAACATACGAGGGTTGAGAACGAATTTTTTCGGTGTGTACTCTCATATTAATATTCATCGACCTGATGTTCTTGCTCTATGTGAAATCCAGGTGCGCGAAGATTCTGATCCGCAGGATTTTCACGTTCCTGGGTACCACACAGAGGCCTTGTGGTTTATGTAAAAAATGGCATAGTGTTTCAGAGTCAGCGACATTTCGACTCACAAGATCCAGAATTTAACTCTCTTTGGGTAAAATTCAAGATTGGAACACATGTCCTACATTTCGGATTTCTTTATAGAAGTCCTAATGCGGGAAGGGAGGCATCCTTTAATGGCTTTGACACCCTTTCCGATTCCATTTCTGAGATATTGGGGAATTATCCAGACAGTGAAATCGTTGTTGCTGGTGATTTCAATGTCCATAATTCCTCCTGGTTAATGCATTCGAGCCATACAACTACGGAGGGCCAATACGCTGAGCTCTTCGCCGCTTATAATAACTTAACGCAATTGGTGAATGAACCGACGCACATTCCGTGTGTTCAAGGGCACAACCAAAATTTACTTGACCTCTTCTTAACTTCGCACCCTGAAAAGTACGAAGTTAACACGCTTGCACCTCTGGGTAATTCGGATCACTGTATCATTTCAGCGTCCCTTTCGTATTCAGCTCTTCGTCTCGCTTCAAACACAGTCCCGAAGCGAACAATTTTTATCTACGAAGAGGCACGTTGCGCTGAGCTCAACAATTTTTATCAGCATTTTAACTGGAAGCTTTGTTTTCTGGACAATGACATAGATGCTGCTGCTGAAATGATCGAGAAGATAATTTTGATTGGTATGAATTCATTCATCCCGACGAAAATTATTTCGGTTAAACCATCGGAAAAAAGTTGGTGTAACCAGACATGCAAGAATGCTGTCAGATCCAAAGAGGACAAACAGGCAAGATCCAAGTGTGCCAAAGTACTTCGACGCGAAAAGTTTCTTCACGAACAGCGTATTCGTACTAAAGTTCTTTCTTTCCCTAGTGCAAGTAAGAACTTTTGGTCATTTGCAAGAAGAATAAAGGATAGTTCTTCCTCTATCCCAACTCTTCTTAAAGATGACATAACATTCACTGAACCGGTTGATAAAGCTAACCTCTTGGCTGAAATGTTTGCAAGGAACTCTTCCTTGACGGATAGCAATCAACCACTCCCCGTGATCAATTACGTATCTTGTTCCATGCCCAAGATATTTTTTCGAACGCGAGGAGTTAAAAAGGTTCTTGCGAATCTCGTCGTAGGTAAATCCCCGGGCCCGGATGGCATATCTGCACTGGTCTTGAGTAGGTGCTCTTCGACAATGGCCTGTCCACTGCGCAATCTTTTCAACCTTGCGTACCGTGCCGGAGTCTTCCCGGCGCGTTGGAAGATTGCTAATGTCCAGCCAATCCCTAAAAAAGGTGATGCAAGTAACCCTGCAAATTACCGCCCAATTGCAATTTGTTCTGCGCTCTCGAAGGTTATGGAGAGTATGGTTAACCACCATCTAGTGAAGTATCTTGAGTCCAATGACCTTCTTAATGATCGGCAGTATGGCTTCCGTAGAATGAGATCTACTGGAGACCTGATGGCGTTCCTTTCGGAACAGTGGAGTCGATCCATCCACCGGTTTGGTGAGAGTAAGGTAGTGGCTCTTGATATGTCCAAGGCCTTTGACAAAGTATGGCACGATGCACTCTTGTCAAAGCTCGCTGCTTTTGGTGTCGGTGATAACTTCACTCGATTTATATCGAGTTTTCTCAGAGATCGCACTATACGAGTTGTTGTAGATGGGGTTTCATCCGACGAGCATAAATTGACTGCAGGTGTACCACAGGGCTCTGTTCTTTCTCCTTCTCTTTTTCTTATTTTCATTGACGATCTCCTGGGTCAGACTGTGAATCCAATCTACTCTTTTGCCGATGACAGTAATCTCTGCCATTCTTATTCATTCGATCGTAGGCCAAGTCTTCAAGAGATTGAAGTCAAACGCCGGACAATGAATGAAACACTCGACCGCGATCTGGTGTCCATTGTTGAATGGGGTCGAAGGAATAGAGTAGATTTTAATGCGAGTAAGACCCAGTGTTGTTTGTTGTCGCATAAACGTATTGCTGACCCAGGTGTGTCGTCATTGTCTATGGACGGTGTGGATATTGATGAATCAGACGCTCTTGATGTTCTGGGCATGAAAATACAATGTGATGTCCGTTGGGCAAAACATGTATTTGAAGTGTCGAAAGATGCATTCAAGTGTCTAGGCTTTTTGAAGCGGTGCAAGAAATACTTCACTCCATCTGATCTTCTCAATATCTACACCACCTACATCAGGCCAAAGATGGAGTATAACTCCCATATATGGGCAGGTGCTCCTAGGACTTCTTTGGAGCTTCTCGACCGTGTCCAGAGGAGAGCGACGGTGTTAATAGGGGACAGTAGGGTATCCAACTCTATTGCCTCCCTTGAGCATCGCCGAAATGTGGGTTTCGTGTCACTGTTCTATCGATATTTCCACGCTATGTGTTCCTCGGACATCCGTCAACTTATGCCGGACGTGAGGATATTTAGCCGAAGTACGCGGCTTTCCAGGAACTCTCATCCGTTTTTTATCGAGTGGCCGATTGACCGCACTACACACTATAGAGAAAATTCGTTCTTCAGTCGTACAGTCCGTATGTGGAATAAACTTCCGGCTAGTGTATTTCCCACCAATTGTGACATACAAACATTCAAGGCAAATATCAACAGACACTACTCCCTCTTTCCACCCTCTACTACCTCAATTTTCCTTCGCCAACACAATGCACTGCATTTATAGGGGGCATCCCCTGAGTGTTGGTTTGATAAAAAAAAAAAAAAAAAAGGACACTGCGTCAGCAGGTTCTTACAAAGTCGGCCGCAGTACTGGCAGTTAAATATAGAAGATTTGTGTTTGCTTTTTTCATCTGTTTTATTTTGACAGATGGTCAATGATAAATAACAATGGTGTAGCTGAACAAGTGTTATCATGAAATCAGGTAAGTGCTTGGGTAACAGAATGAGAGTAGTTAAGTTGTATAAAGTAACTCTGGCTATTTCTGTTGTCACAAAAGTACAATATGTGGCGAAAGATGTATTAATAAAACTATTTTTAAATCCTTTTCAAATAATACTCCAACTGACGCAGATTTTAGCAGCAAATCATATTCGGAACATCCTTCTAAATTATCGAATCCGAATCGGATTAGAGAAAGCGAAATCCGACATGTCAGACTCAAATCGGATCCGAGTCCGACTTCGTGCTTATTGGGTGGGTTAGGAATAATTGCTGAGATTGGTGTGTGTGTGTGTGTGTTAGTGACCAAAAATTACAAAGTAAGCAAGGGTGACAAATTCTGACGCCAAGTGTTTGTGTTTATCGACAACGTATTTGAATTGACGCCAACGTTATCGCCCTTATTGTGGTTGTACACTTAAGTCTACAATTTCATTCGTATTGATGTTAAATAAATAGAATATATTTTTTAAAATTACCCTGATTACATTTGATAATGTCGAAATCGAATTGGCGCTGTGTCACTGCTGTGTTGACGTCACTGTCGTTGGAGAACCTGATGTTGATGCGCTTATTTCGATCGATGGATTCGATGGTCATGAGTAAATATTCGCTGGCTTCGTCATCGACTGATACTCGTTTCATGTGTGCGACATATCGCCGCTTTCGTGTTCTGTTTTCCGTCGATTCAACTGTAACTTCAGATCTGCTTCTCTTAACCACCTTGTGTATGGTTGGTTCAAATGGTGATGCCAATTTATTCCTCACCACTTGTCGTTCAATAGCACTATGTCCCATTCTTTTTTCTCAATGTGCTTTGCCTTTCGCTTGGCATCTGCATACACTTTTCATTTATCGTTCTGTTCTTTGTCTCGATCGGGCAGCTCTTCATCGGTTACCAATGGTTGTGTTATGGTTGGAAGCTTATCCCTTATCTTCAGTTTGAACATCAATTCGGCTGGCGATTTCAACGTAATTGAATGCGGCCCATGTCATCTTCATCCAATGCAGCCCATGTCATCTTCATCCAAGAAATCGTGACTAATCAGTATTTTCGGATTGAAGATTTCGGATAACAAGCTTCTCGTTAACAAAGCTGTAGGAACGTCGAAAACGTGTATACTTCCCAAGTAATATTTAAATATACTTATTTTATCTAATTTTGCCTATAGATCGACGTTACCGCTATCGGACAATGCCCACATCTGCTATAGTTAGCGTCAACCTGTATTCCAATCCCTTCATGGGATGTAATGGGCAACCATTTTTTTATACTCGTACGAATATGCCCTAAGAAAATACTGGACCCCGGCTGTCGATTTCGTTGAAACACCTTTTTGGTGAGTCAGTCAAGGAAACAATGACTCTCGATCTTTGTGCGAACTTCAATACACAACACGCAATTTGGTGAAGAACTAATATAAATGATGGAGGAGGCTTGGTTTTAGAGCATATTTGCCCACCAACCAGGATACTTTTAATCTGTTCGTATGCTGGAAGATGCGGATTACAATTATCGGTTTTATAGACATTTACCTCTTGTGGGACATCACCACTTTGTCGGTTCCAAGAAACGCTCGTAAAACAATTTGGACCAATTACAAACAATGCTGGACCGGTACTAAGAAAACCATTCCTCTCCGAAGAAGTTAATATCACTTAGGTGGACGACCTTAGACAAGCTCTCACCTCAACTCTTACCACGATGGCTCACGTTTCTCAAAATGCTGAAAAGGTTTAGCAGAAAGCTTTTTAATAGGACTAAGTTCCCGTCGGTGGTGCCATGGCTAGTGTGCGCGGCTCTTGGGCGTGGTTTCGATCCCTGCTCTGACCACCTTAAATGGAAAACAGGATAGTACCAATTTATTAGTATTTGGGAAAATAATGGTTATAATTGGTACCAACTTTGTGCATATTTGATATTTATATAAATAAATATGAAAGCATAACGCAAAATCTGTTGATGGTAATTAAAAATAAGATTACAAATTTAATAAGATTTAGAAGAAAAATACATATTAACACCGACTTTTTTCCAGACGTTGAATACATGGCAATACTGGACTCCTATTAATTCATAAATAAAACCTAATGTGGAAACAACGTCAGCCTGGAGATAGATAGGAGAATTGTGCTTGCAAATAGATGTTATTTTGGGCTCAGCAAGCAGTTTAGCAACAAAGCCCTCTCTCGACGGACAAAAGTCCAGCTATATCAGACTCTCATTTTACCTGTCTTGACATATGGCTCCGAAACTTGGGTCATATCGCAAGCTGATGAAAAACACCTGGGAGTTCTCGAGATAAAAATTCTCCGTAAAATATATGGTCCTGTTAGGGAAAACGGCGAGTACTGACGTTGCTGGAACGCAGAGCTATATAATCTCTATTCTGACGTGGACATAGCTAGACGAATCAAAGTGAGCCAATTGCGTTGGCTAGGCCAAGTTATCAGAATTGGTGAAGATGAGCCAGCGCGAAAGATTTTTGATAACGTATCCGATGGAAGCAGGAAAAGAGGACGACCAAGACTCCGCTGGAAAGACCAGGCAGCAGAATCCCTCCGTATCCTTGGTGTTACCAACTGGCGAGAAAAGGCGAAGGATAGAGCCAGTTGGAAGAATGTGTTGAAATTTATTTAATTAATATGTGTAAGATGTCTGACCTCATGAGGTTCTAATATAGTCAAAAAAAGTAAAGTAAGTAAAGTAATGTGGCGATGACCTGTATCTTCGACGACATGTTTGAAATGAACTTGCAGTTGCCCATGTAGCCACTACAAAAATCTGCTTGTGTTTTCGATAATTTTCGAAATTTTCGGTGATAATACTTAGTCTAAATTTTCTCGATTTACTTGCATGTGGAAACGGGGATTAGACCTTCTGCTGAACTCACACTTTCCAATAAATTGGTGCGGAGAGATAAGGTCAGCCTTACCGACAAAGTATGCCATCTCGCACGTTGCAGGAAATATTAAGACAGAAGAGACACCAGCATAAGAAGTTTTTAGCCCTTCGTATCAATTAGACTTGACGGCATAACAATAGTGGAATTACAATGTCGACTACATATTCTGTCTCCCTGGCTACTGAAACTTTATATAAGCTGCATCACCCTATCTTATATTCCCCTGGTATTCATTCCGAAAGCGATGAAATCATCGCATATTAGTCCACAAGACAGGATGATTGATTCATATTTTCAAACTACCACATGTACTTCCCAACTGCCAACATGCCAGTTCGCTTACAACAAGCGCAAATCAACGGGGACCGCTGTAGCGAACTTCGTACAGAAATCTATTCACATAAAGGAATACTCTCTTGTCGCATTTGTCGATATGGAGGGTATTATCTCCACTTCTCTGTAATTAAGTACTGGGTAGTGTGTTGCTTGAGCTGAAGGGACCGGGGTACACAGTCATACAATATACTGACGACCTGACAATTGTGTAGTGTAGATACATGCAATCCTAAACACTAATGAATTCACATGCATGCATTGAACGGTGTCGGTTTTCGACGACATTTCCACAATACACTTGTGCTGAAGTGCGAAATCACACAGTTGAAGTTCAATGCCAAGTATTTGCATGACAGGTCGATCCCTCACGTAATGTAATAGTGCTGCATATTTTGCCAATTTCTACCGGCGAACAGAATATGGTTGGCCATGCATTTTCACACGGTTTGCCGTTATAAAAGTATTAGTAGTATTATTAGTATACTACACGTCCATATACTATGTATGTATGCACACTAGGCTGTACTGAAAACAAGGTTTTTTTCAATTGCAATCGTGGGGGTCTTAAAAAATGTGTATTGTAGATCTGATTTATGGGGCGTCAAACATTTTTTCCTACGACGCACACTGGACTGGATCGCAAAATTTTTGGCATAAAGTCGAAATTTTCATGGAAATATTTGTTCATTTTAACTATATTTTCTTAAAGTGTATACCCTAGGTACAATATTTCAGTAAATAAAAGTTATTTGATGGTAACCCTGAACTTTTACAAGGGGTACAAAATCCAGTCAGCTGACGTTGTTTGTTTTCACAAAAAAGCAGAAAAAGTTAGCTCAGTTTATAATAACCGAAAGCGACTGCCGGTAAACAAAAAAAAATTTGAAAAATATGGAAAATAAATATAAATGTATGTATATTATTAAGAACTAATAGCAATTGCTTTTTATTTGTTAAATGTTTTTGTGAATTGTTTTTTGTAAAGTCGTAAGAAAGAGAAAAAATTAACCAAAACACCAGTGTATAGTGGAGTAAAAACAAATTTTCGCCCAATTTTGCCCAAAATTTAATTATGCTAAAATATACTTGCAAGTGTACATTATAACGTGTTATTAACAGTTTCTGCCCAATTTTGCCCGTTTTCCATAAATTTGTGGATTTTTAGGTACATTTGAGTTCAGTCATGCTACCCTGTTCAATGTGTGGCTAGACAACAATCGAAATGAAGATGCAATTTCAAACTGGATTTTTGAACAGCTTAACTCTAAAACTATGAGCATAGACACAAAAGGTTCTGTAAAGAAAAAAGTCAGCAATTTTACTCGCTTCATTCAGAAAAACATTCATCCAGAAAAACAATAGAACTGTCTCCAACTTTAAGGTAAAACACTCTAATTGGCTTTCATTGAACATGAAGATTATTTTGCACAGCAAAAAGGATGTGGCACCCGGTCATAATAAAATGGGACGTCCACCTCTAACATATGAGGCAGCAGGACCACGCCTTAAAAGAAAGTTAGCAACCGAACTGGCAGATACCCAAGAAAACGACACAAGCCTTCTTGTGCATGCAGCAACAGTTTCAGCTAGGAAATCAAATGAAAAGGATACAGCATTTGTGTTGAAGAATTGCTTGGTCACTCCGAACGGATCTAGTGGTATTAAAAAAAAACAGCAGACAGTTGTCCGAGGCCCTGTCCCTACAGGCTGTGTCAGAGACACGGCCATTAAGTTCAACGTAGAATACGCCATCCGATAAGACAGAAAACATATATAACAATAAATGATAAATAACTAAAGCAAATGAATTTATTTATTTGATAGTTACTTTTGATAATATACATAAGCTTATGTTAGGAAAAATAGGATAAATATGTTTTTAAATTAAAAGAGTAAGGATAAATGATAAATAACAGACGCAAATCAATTTGATTTATATTTTTTATAATTATATGTCCATGTTAAATTCAAATTCACAGTTAACATTTTGTTTCACTTAAATACATAAGTAAATATACGAAATTTCAATATTTCATCAATCAAAACAACAGCCGAAGGTTTGTGTCCACACTGAAACAGCAGCATAGTTTGTGTTCACGCTACAAACTCAAACACTCAACCAAACACTACACATATGTTTGAGTGTATGTGTTTAAACAATTTTCATTTGAGAAATTTAAATATTAGGAAGATATCATTCAATATGAAATGTATATCCAACGAAAGATAACATCTTCATTTACCCACAAAAAAATTTTTAAAAAAAAGTTATCTAATCAATGAATCAATGAAGTATCATAATCAATGAAATAAAGATTGCAACAATAACAATCTGACATGACTCCCTATACCGTAAAGTAAGACGTATTCTACGTCAAAAAACTGTTTTTGGCGGAACTTATATCTCTAACACAAAACGAAGCTTTGGAATTTTTGCTTGATAACTCATTAGGCAAAAAACAATATAATGCAATGAAAGCTCTAAACAAAAAGCAAAATTGTGATATACACCCGAGCTACTATAAAATTCAGAAAGCGAAATTGCAATTGAGGCCCACGGGAATAGCAGCTACAGAAACTATGGCTGTAGTTTCCTTGCAAGAACTGTTAAACCATACCGCCAGCCGAATCTTACTCTTGTAAGAGGATCTTTTTATTAACTTACCGAATATTACGAATGCCAAATTAATTGTGAGCTACGGATTTGACGGATCGACTGGACAAAGCATGTACAAACAGAGATTCGAGCAAGCGAGCCGGCTTCTTTTGACCAGTCTTTGTTTGTCACAACAGTCATACCATTTAAACTAGTGGATAACTTCGGCACAGTACTGTGGATAAATCAAACTCCACAATCTGTGAGATTTTGTAGGCCTTTAAAAATGGAATTCGTCAAGGAGAGCAAAGAACACATTCTTAAGGAAAAAAAAATTTGGACACGCAAATAAAAAACTTGATGCCGTTTGTTGGAGAAATTTTGAATGAGAGAAAGGTTGTCGTATCATATGATCTTCATATGACTCTAATAAATGGCAAAGTCTTAAACATTTTAACTGGCATAAAATCTTGTCAGTTGTGTCCTATCTGTGGGGCTGGCCCAAAACAATTTATGAAAAATATAGATACGAACTCATCCCTATTCAAACCAAAACCTGGAAGCCTTCAATATGGAATGAGTCCATTGCATGCATGGATAAGAATCTTCGAATTAAATATCATACCGAATGGAATTAAAAAATGGCAAGTAAGGGATGAAACAGAAAAATCAAAAATGAAGGAAAGAAAACTAAATATACAAAAGAAATTGTGAAAGGAAATGGGATTACATGCGGATGAGCCAAAGCAAAATGGAAGCGGAAATACAAACGATGGTAACACTGCGAGAAAGGCTTTTTCAAATACAAAGCTATTTGCATCAATTTTAGAATTCGACTTGGCTATAATAGAAAGGCTTCATACTATTTTAATCGCCATTTCATGTGAATTTCCAATCAATGCTATTAAGTTCAAACAATTCTGTGAGAAAACATTTCGTTTATATATTCTCAAATACCCGTGGTATTCGATGTCGCCTGCTTTACATAAAATCTTGATTCATGGATCTCAAATAATATCATCATCAGTAATGCCAATAGGTTGCCTTGGCGAAAACGCATCAGAAGCCCGCAACAAATTTTATAAACAAGACAGGAGATCTCATGCTCGTCAGAATTCGCGGATTAATAATATGCTCGATGTGTTTCACAGATCAATTGACTCTTCAGATCCTATTCTTTCGAGCATTTCGCTCAAGAAAAGGTCAGCTCAACTTAAAAAAAAGGTGTTGCCCAAAGATGTTATTGAACTTTTGAAATTGAAATTAAAAATGAACATGAGAATAAAGAGAGCGACTCTGATTCTGAAACTGATTCCGAATGCGAAGGTGTAATCAATTATTCATTAGAATTAGACATAGAGGATGAATAATTTTTTTATTTTAACACATATATTAAAGTAAGCTATATATATTTAAGGATTTAGGGCTTTTTAAGTCCATTACCATGATATCTATATTATATATCACTTTAATAAAACTTTTGCAATTTAATAATATTACTTTCTCAAATAAAAACACATTGGTTTTCGAAATTTCAACTGAAATTTTTCGTAATTTAGGAACTACAGGTCCAAAAATGGCCCGATTTTGACCAGCTTGGGCCTGGTGTTCAATAGGTACGTATTCTCAAGAAGCCCTTAAATTTTGTACAAAACAATATTTTAAGCAAAATTTGGGTATATTAAATAGTTGTAACGCACGTTTTGGCCCCATATGGGAGGAAGGGGTGGTCGGATTGGTCCAAAACTTTGCACAGATGATACGCATACTATAACTATCAAATATACTAAATTTTAATTCTGTAACTCTATTTTTAGACTTTATGCCAAAAATTTTGTGACCCAGTCCAGTGTGCGACGGTTACAGGTCGTTGAAGTTTCGATTCCCATTGAGTTTTGGTAAAAAAAAACATAATTAATTTTCTGTTCAATATGGGGCTCAAACCACATGTTATGATGAGCATAATTACAAAAATATATTTTAAAAATTTTGACGCTTCAGTTTTTTCACGGCATCAGTTTGGCATCTTGATCAAGCATATTTTTCCCGATTTTTTGAGTGTTTCTCATTGTAGCTTGCGAATTAGCCTCAAATTATATTTATTGTATATAAGAGTATTTGAAAAATACTATCATGGAAAATACAAAATAAAAATTGAAAATTTAATTGAATAATTGGAAAGAAAAATTACTAATGATCGTAATTTCAAAATGTTGCCGTGAAACCAAAATACTAATACACATGGTTTGAGCCCCATACTTGAGAACAAAACATAAAATTATCGTTTACTCAAATACACTAGGAATGGAAACTTGAAAGCCCGTTTGGGGATTATACGAAGGTAATATATATATATATTACCTTCGTATAAAAAAAGTTTGACCTTTCCGTAATCAACACTTCAATGCGCATCTTTCGATAACCATCCAAATTTTTGTTTCAGTACACCCTAATGTACACCACTGGTAATCAATTTTAAGTGTATAGTAGTAAACTACTTTGTAAAAATTTCAAAGCACTCAATAAACACATAACAACCATAAGCAACGCCTTTTCAATACAATTGAAGTACAGGACATACAATATACCAAACCATATGTAGAGATATTCTCCAAGACTTAATCATGAAACTCTCTAAGTATGGGCACGGGATCTATGAAAAATGCCCCAAATGCAAAATGCCAAAAAAAAACAAAAATGCCCCATACAATTTTTCATACAAAATTGAGAAATTTTTCGTTTTGAAAAATTCCCCATAAACAGTGGGAATTTTTTCGTCTTTTTCGACATACTATACTTGCTATATAAAAGGTTGTCCTGCACGCATGGAATTCATTCATAGTGAAAGCATTTGTGTTGTTCCAAATGTTGTTCCAAATCCGATGTTGTACAGTCAGCAGGAGCAATTGGGTGTCCAGATGCATTAAGTTGTGTTCGCGCTGCAATCGGCAATAAGGAAAGCATAATATAAGACCTTCTGCTGAATACACACTTTCCAGGAAACTGGTCCGGAGAGATAAGGTCGGCCTCAAGATATCTTCAAATTATAAACAACTATATGTCGTATTTGATAAAGTCATAACGAATCCAATACCAGCTTTGAAAATATTTCAAGAGGACTAAAATACTTAAGTCAGAAAGTATTTAAAAAATGTCCAAAATCTGCTCCGGAAATTATGGAAGATTTTAATCGTGAGGACATTTGGACGCGTTATGCATTGACCAAAAATTTTGCATATCCTAAACACTTCTTTAAAGCAGCCACTACTGAAGAGGACTTCTCGTTTTGCATATTTTATTCGGAGGCTATTGCCGATGTGATTAAAGTGAACATTGCCGCCGGTTCAAGAAAATATTTAATGGATGATGTTTTAAGCAGCTACTTGTCGTTTATGTGGAATATTTAGATTTAAAGGTGAGTTTTAAAACTATTTTAGCCGTAGTGAACGCGGATGGGAGCATGCAACGCGGCCGCAGCCTTGCCGACTTCAATCGTCATTGCGTTTTACACGAATAACATGAAGTGAAATTTTGGTTTTTGTTTTTATTATAACTATTTTCCATTTTTTGGTTAATCTATGAGAAATTCATACTACAAGCTTACAAGTCATGAACATTTTTCTAATTGAAAAATTGTTCGTTTTTGTTGGAAATAATAGACAATTCAGTTCAAAACACACTCACTGGCATGACTAGTTTCGAACTCCGTGACAAGTTCATCATCAGATGCTTAACTACTGTGCCTGAATAGATACAATCGGTTGATCATCAATCAGATTAAAATCATCAGGCCCATAGTGCCTTCCTGCCATGTAAACACATGAAATACTGCAACGGGTGTGTTTTAAAACTACAAGCTCAATCTATTTCAATGAATAAAGTGCCCAATAATGCTTTACGTTTGAAAATTACACCATATCCCAAAATGGAGTTAATTGTTTACCTTTTTTTTTATTTTGTGAATAATAAAGTTTTTGTTGATTTTTTTAAATTTACAAATTAGTCGTGAGCTTGTTTTTTAGGGTCTATATAACATTTTTTGGGGAATATTTCATTGGGGCAGTTTTTGTAAATTATTTGGGGGGTTTTTGAGAAATGTTGGGGAAACTTTCGTTTCGGAGTTTTTTGGATAATTTTTAATTTTTTTCTCCATTTTTTGGGTTTGGGGCAGTTTTCGTTTTATTTGTGGGCATTTTGCATTTGGGGCATTTTTTATAGAGCCGAAATTAGTGACCCTCTATTTGTGTGAATGAGTCATCGGAGGACAATGGAGCCCATCGCCGAAAATATTCGCAGCGTATAAAGGGTCTAAGTCTGTTATCAAAAGTCCAGAGAGTGGCAATCATACACAAACGTAACTAATTGTTTGAAATGAGATTGCAACAACCGCATTTGCAGTTGCGATAACCGAACTGAAGTTGCCCCACAAGTGATATTCGGTTGAAGCAACCTCTAGTAGGTTGTGACAACCTCTAATGCGGATTTGACAACCTCTAATTCTGATGTGATGGCATCTAGACTGTTTCACATACTTCAATAACAAGAAATTGATGTTTCAACTCATAAGAAATATAACTTCCAATAAGTAATTCATATCGAATAACACTGTAACACTTTCAAACAATAACAATTTTATGAAAAGTTATTTGTTTGGATGTTTTCTTTCAAATAGGTTTTGAAACAATTCTCATTCAGTTGATTTTTATTCATCCCTATAATAGTATACCTAAGTACTTGTGAAAAAGGGAGCTGATGAGATAGCTTGGTGGATACCGAAATAGCTGTACATTTCTAATCATACACCATAATTATCAATTTAAGATTTGTTGAAAACTCATTTTCCATGCAAATTGTTTTTTTTTTAAATATAAATTGGCCTTAAACCCTCTATCTGTTTCTTGTGTAACAGTCAATTCCTGTAGCTCAAGCACAAGCTTTTATTACTTGCTAAGGGACAATCCTCCGTACCATTCACAAGACTGACAAAGCGAACAAAAACAATGCGAATGAATGCGCTACCGTCATGAAACGTGTTACGTTTGTCGTAAACATAAATATTCGTTTTTCGCAAATAAATTCCCTCGCCGAAGTATAGTTGTCTAAAATCTCATTAGTGCACTGAAAAAATAATTGATCATCAGCACAATGAAAAAGATATTCATTACATTGATGTACAATTTCATTGATGCAAACAACATTTTCGTTAAATTGACGATAATTTTTATTTTTTTAAATTTATATACACTCACCCATAGGATAGGGGTATATATCATTTAATATGGGTAAAAACGTAGCGCTTATAAGTAGCCATATTAGACCCTTAGTAACTTTGAGTGAAATTCCTTTTGGGACTTTTTAAGACGATTGAGCCATGCCCGTCTGTCTGGTTGGTCAACACGATAAATGCCCTAAGTCTTTATCGATTACGGCGACATTTTGTTAGTGTCTACTATTTGCCCATGGTTAGTTTGGGATTGAAAATGGGCCTTTTGACCATTTTTTACCTCCCATACAAATCGACACATTTAGTACGAAATAATGTTTCTTCTAAAACCCTTTTCTGGTAGATGTGATTAGCTTCAACTCAAACATTGGTTAATAACACTGTGACACAAATTAAAGGAATTTGTTTCGGGCCTCAACCAAACCAAAAAATTGTGAAAGTACTTTGACGTGGTATCACAAAACGACCGCTCGGTTTTGCCCCCATCGTAACAATTTTTTTTACAGGCCGAAGAAAATTTAAAAATTTTTTTTTAAATCCTAAACAGCTTGAAGTATTGCATTACAATCTTTGACAATATTGTATTTCACAATTCCCTCCAATATATTTCTAATATATTAATCGATTATTTCACGAAACGTCGTGAAAAATTGCCCATATTTGATATTGTTACGTATAGGGGCAAAACCGAGCGGAGTTTTGTGATACCACGACCAAGTACTTTCACAATTTGTTGGTTTGGTTGAGGCCCGAAACCCACTGTTGCACAGTGTAATCTGTAAATATCTACTTAAATGGAGAAAATAGGCGAAGTCGCCACTCCCTTTCTGGTACCTCCCATGCAAAGGCTTGGTGGTCGTCTGTGTTGTCAATGCGATAAGTCGCGTGAAACACTTCCGATCTTAGTGAAATTGGATATTAGGTTTCATGCCATTAAACGCCAGTCACCGATTTAGACAAATGTTGTTTTGCCACGTCGATTGTGGTACCTCCCATGCAAAAGTTGTTCGGCCAGATAACTCCCATAAAACTTTGCCGATCACAATGGTATTTTGTTGGTGACTATTATTTGTCCAAACTTAGGTTGGAATTAAAAATGAGCGTGTTGGCCACGCTCCTTCTGGTACATCCCATACAAATTAACACACTTAGTACAAAATAATGTTTCTTCTAAAACTGTTTTCTGGTAGATGTGATTAGTTTCAACTCAAATATTGGTTATTAATTTGTAAATGTCTACTTAACTGAAGAAAATTGGGGCGGTTTCCACGCCCATTCTGGTACCTCCCATACAAAAGCTTGGTGATCCTCCGGGTTGTCAATGCGATAAGCCGCGTGAAACACTTCCGATCTTAATGAAATTAGGGTATAGGCTTCATGTAATCAACCGTGAGTCACCAAGGAAGACAAGGGAGATTTTGCCACGCCCATGATGGTGGCTCCCATACATGTGTTTTGTTCGGCAATATAACAACCGTAAATCTTTACTGATCACAATCATATTTTGTTAGTGACTATTATTTGTCCTAACATAGGTTGAAATTGAAAATGGGCACTTTGATTACAACACTTCTGGTACCACACATACAAATCGACACATTTAGTACAAAATCATGTTTCTTCTAAAACTTTTCTCTAATAGATGTGATTAGATTCAACATGAACATTGGCTAATAATCTGTAAATGTCTTCTTAACTGGCGCAACTTGGCGAGGTTGCCACGCCCATGCTGGTACCTCCCATACAAACGCTTGGGGGTCGTCCGGGTTGTCAATGTGATCTTAATGAAATTAGGTTATAGACTTCATGTCATCAAACGCGAGTCAGCAAGAACGACAAGTTGGATTTTTTCATGCCCATGTTGGTGCTCCTCATGCTTAAGTTGTTCGGCAAGATAACTGCCACAACACTAAACCCATCTTTATGAAATTTGGTATTAGTTAACTGAATTGTGTATTATTCCAAGAAAACGAAACATTTTTCAATTAGCAAAATGTTGCTGAACTTGTAGGCTTGTATTAGTATGCATTACTCATACAGTAACTAAAAACCAATGACATCGGTCATTAAATTCAAATTCAAAAACGTAACTGGCACTAGCCCGTTCATCAAAAAATCTATACCATAGAAAAATGCAACTCTGTGATATAGTAAAAACTCACCTCAAAGCACTGCACCTATGTGAGTATGCAAGAGGAAAAGAAAACCATGGTGGAAAAAAGACGCCTGTTCTTGTGTTGGAATTGAGGGCCTTTCAGTGTGTGTTGAAAGTTAGGGATCTTTGATCGATACTAATTGGCATATGTAAATTGCATAATACATCTTGAATATACATATACGATTGAAGATCTACCGATGGTATCAATTCAGGCACAGTAGTTAGGCATCTGATGATAAACTTGTCACGGATTTCGAAACTAGTCATGCCAGTGAGTTTGCTTAACTGAATTGTCTATTATTCTAACAAAACCCAAACAATTTTCAATAAGAAAAATTGTCCTGACCTTGTAAGCTTGTAGTATGAATTTCCCATACATTAACTAAAAAGTAAATTGTTTTTGTATTCAAAAATTAAATTGTTCGAGCGTTTGCACACTAGGTCAAATTGACAATTTTCTGTGCGAAAGTCGAATTTCTTAATCTCGATTTTACATTACTTATTGTTGCCACCATGTAGGGAATAGTTCACAATAACAGAAACTTTACTTTGTTTTTGTAAAATGTCAAACACCGTCCGACAGTTATCAATAAAAGTCACACGTTCACCAAGTTATTGAAAGACTGTTTGCGCAGCCTATAATTTTCTTACGTTTTAAGTGCACTTTTTGATAAAGTGGAAATAAATAAAGGAAAATTCGCAATGGCAGACAAGAATATAAGTGAGTACTACTGTTCCAGTTAAAAAAAGATATTTTTGTATTATATGTTCACAAAAAAAATGTGATTTATTTACATAACCTCGAAATTTTTTTGATTGATTTTTTGTTACGATTTCATGAAAGCTTTACAAATTTCGGCCACTTTCGGCTAACAAAAAGTAAAAAGAAATGAATACCCTAAGATGTAATTAGTTGATTTTAGTTTACCTTAAACCCCACTTTTTAGCGCTTTTCAAACAAAATCGTTTTTTGTAGGTTACCATGCTATAAAAAAAGGCGATTTGTTTGAAGTGTGGCTGCGTGAGTTTTCGCAAAAAGAAAGCTTGCTTCGGTTGTCAACTATGTTGCAGAAACAATTGGTGCTGATGATATTTCGGAAGGATCAATGAAATTGTTGGAAGAAAAATTCGTCTTTTCTGCAAATCCTTAGGAACTAAATACGAAAAATATGGAAAAAAATTTGGGAAGAACGCAGACAAATTTAGATCTGATAACAGCGTTTGGCTTACTGATGAAGTTAAATTCGAAATTAAAATGTCCCCTGCAAAATCCAATTCTTCGACTGTTGGTCGCCCAAAATCTCAATTTTGTAACAAGAGTGAGTTTGTAAAAAGAAGAGAAGCAGCCGAGCTTTCAAAATCAGTAAATAACGAAACAAACTTACTAGTACGGGCAGCAGCGACATCGGCTAGGAAACGAGGAAACGTGGATATGGTTGCAGTTCTAAAATCAAGTTTAGTAAGCCCAACCAGGCCTTCCAAAATAAGAAAGCTATGTACTGAAAGCAATGCCAAACCAATTTCATTTTCTGCAGATGAGGCGTTAGCCTTTTTTTTGGAAAATAATTTTACAAAGGAGCAGTACAATGCAATACGTCGCGAGAGTAAATTAAGAAACTGCAACATATATCCACATTATAACCAAATTGCAGGCGCTAAACTAAAATGCCGACCGGGTGGTATAGAGGTAAGCGAAACCATGGCAAAGGCTCCGCTGAAATCGGTTATAACCCATACTGCCAAAAGAATAGTTGAAATGCAAAGTGAGGTCATCGAAGGTGTTATGAAAAAAGAAAATACCAATTATGTGAAGTCTGAGCTAATATTAAGTTACGGATTCGATAGCAGCACTGGTCATGCACAATTTAAACAAGCTTTCAATGAGCCAAGCACATCGAAATGTTCTGATGCATCGCTTTTTGCAACAACAATTATTCCGTTAAGACTTGTGTTGCCATGTGGAATGCCTATTTGGAACAATCGTGCACCGCAATCAGTAAGATTTTGTCGTCCCATCAAATTAGAATACACCAAGGAAACAAAGGACACTGTTTTAAAAGAGCATTCGGATTTAAAAAATGAAATTGATGCTCTAGAAAACATGGTTTTAACAATTGCTGAAAATAAAACCGTTGAAATTTCATTTGATTTGTGTTTAACGCTTATTGATGGAAAAGTGCTCAATATTTTAACAGGGACTTCGTCAAATCAAGCTTGTCCCATTTGTGGCGCTACACCAAAAGACTTCCTGAATTTTACCGATTATACTTGCGAAAAATTTCGAGGAAAAGAATCAAACTTAAAATACGGAATTAGTCCTCTTCATTGCTGTATCCGATTTTTTGAGTATATTTTGCATTTGGGCTACAAATTAAACATACAAAAATGGTAAATCAGAGCAGATGAAGACAAACGAGCAGTTGCGAATAGAAAGGAAAATATTCAAAGCGCTTTCTGGAGGGAGTTAGGTCTTCGGGTAGATATGCCAAAAGTTGGTGGCTTCGGTAGCACAAATGATGGCAACACTGCGCGTCGAGCTTTCACAAACCATCAAATCTTCTCTAATATTACTGGCGTCGACCAACAGCTAATTTTTCGCCTTAAAAATATTTTGATTTGTTTATCGATTGAGTTTCCATTAAAATCTGAACAATTTCAGACATTTTGCTTCGCCACGGCTGAATTTATTCAAAAGTTGTATCCTTGGTTGCCAATGACGTCCACCTTGCATAAGGTTCTCATACATTCGAAGGAGATCATTGATAATACTGTGCTGCCATTAGGTTTCTTTGGAGAAACTGCTGCCGAATCGAGACATAAAATTTATAAATCAGACAGATTACATCATGCACGTACGAATAATCGCATTAATAATCTTCGAGATATTTTTAACAGAGCAGCTGATACATCAGATCCGCTGATTTCTACAAAATATTTAGGCAGACGGATTCAACAACAAAAGCCTTTACAACTGCCACCTGAAGTTGTCGAAATGATAAGTTCGTTTGATTCAACGCAAGAAAGTATTGAAAATGATGCACGAAATATTTCCAATTTCTTCCCTTGATAATTTAAATAATTTATGTTTAGAAAATGAATTACATACAAATGGTAATTTAGAAGAGGAGTAAAATACATTTGTCTAATAAAAACACGGAAAATATTTTTGTTTTGTTTCTGGTTATTTATGTAGCTGATTTTAAGGAGGAGGGTGGAGAGGGTTTCTGGTATTTTAAAATAAGATTGTGGTAAAAAAATCGGTTAATAACTTGTGTCAAAAATCAACACAAGGTAATAGCATCCGAATACATATATTTATTACTTCGAATATTTCAGATAATAATCGCAAAAGTTTGCTTTATGAATGTTAAGACATTTATTTTTGTTTAATTTACTAAGTTTATATTTGCTTTAACATTTGCCATTGTTTTAGTTTGAAATTATACCATATTTTAGACGCTATTAATTTCGCACAGAAAATGTGCCCATTTGACCTAGTGTGGTTTGGTCGTATTTTTATTTAATTTCATTCTTCGATATTTCGCTGTCCTTTGGATAGCATCGTCAGGAAGATAAACACAATTATTAATTAGAAATGAAAACAATTGATAAACAAAATTTTTTCATGTCATTTGAAAAAACAACAATAACAAAATATTGAAAAATTAAACGATTGAATAAATTTTCTTGTCATGTGAAAAATGTTCTACTTTACAGCCAGAACAATTTTTGTGTACAAAAAGTTTCTCTAATTTATAGCCAGAAATATAAATTGGTTGATAAAAATATCTACATAATGGTAAATTCTACAAGTTACATCCGGATATATTAAAAATGTTACCTAGTGACAAATTCAATGATACATCAAACAATTTTCGGTGAAATGTTATACATTTTACTAATTAAATATTTATAATTTTGTGCTACATTATACGTATCTGCTTTAAAGTTTATCACTTATTGTATGTAAATTGTTTTTGAATTTTCTAGATAATTAGGTCTTTAGCCCCCTATTTCTTTACAACGTCTTGTCTAAATTTTAGTAACTAATTTTTCGACGAACTTCATTTGTTGCACGAAGTTTCCACAATCGACGCCAGTGCACGTCTGGATAAATATGTTGGCAACGGTTGCAGACGGCTCGAATCACGATCGGTTTTCCTTTCAGGTTGATATTCTTTTCATGTCGTCGTGATCTGAACTTGTCAAATTCGTATGTATTGTGTTTTTGATTGTTCACTTTTATTGTGATTATTAAAATAAATTGTTATTCCCCGCAAGACACGTGGCACTGGCTGAACAAAAAACAGCTCTCAAGTTTCCAAATCGAAGTGTTCTCAATGCTCTCACTATTGAACTAAAAAGGGTGGAATGCAGCAGAGGAAACCTGGGCTTTGGCTTAACGTTATTAATACATTGGATTGAACACATGTTTGAACATAATTAATGCAACAATGTTTTAATTCAATCAAATGAATTATATCGATTGAATGGCAAAAATCACCAAATTTATGACCAGATGTAATGCATATAATGCATAATTCTCATAAAATTTAGAAAATAATTTCACTAAAATACGCAAACAAATACAGTTTACTAATGTACCCTTTACATCAACTCAATGAATAACATGCAGTAAATTTGCGTCCTATGCAGAGAAGGCCACTCAGATACTGGCAGAGATAGGGCGATTGAGTCGTGTCATTCATGCTGCGATTGCTGAGTTCGAATCCCGGTGCTGGTCCGTGAACTGCGCTACGTTTAGTAAGGTTAAGGCGGCAGGCGGACTGCGTCGAAGGGATCCAATCCCGAAGTTGTTGGACGAGGGTGATATGCCTGTTGTTGAAGACGTGGGCGAGGCTGATCTCTTGGCGCGGTGTTATTCTGCGGTGCATGGGGTGAATGGTCATCTGAGGACTGGTGACTTTGGTGAGCGGATTACTGCTGAGGCGGCTGAATTGGCGAGCCACATACCCCGTATTACATTCGGGGATGGTATCATGGCTGACGGCACGGTCAGTGCCGACCGTGATGATGACTTCATTTCAGGGCTGCGAATGTGGGTGGAGCTCTTAGGAGGCGGCCATCTAAGAAGTCGTCTGGACGGATGTTGCCTTGAAGAGGATTGATCCCTTTGTATGAGCTTTTTTGGCGGTTCTTCTGAACCATTGTGTTAACTTGGGGTAATACCCTCGGACGTGGAAGAAGGCGGCGATAGTGGCGATTCCCAAGCCTGGGGCGGACCGGAAGAGGGCCAGTGGCTATAGGCCAAAAACTTGAGTGGAAACTTCTTGAGTGGTTTATTCTTGACCATGTTCGGGATTATTTGGCTGAGCGGGGCCTCTTGCTCGACAACCAGTTTGGTTTTAGGGGGTGACACTGAACATCGCATGCGCTGATGCTGTTTTCTGACTATATGACTCGTGGTCTGATCCAGAGGCACGCTACCATAGCTGCTAGCCTAGACTTTGCCAACGCTTTTGATACGGCTTGGCAAGCGGCTATATTGGTGAAAATGAAGGCGGCTGGACAGGACGTTCCGTGTTAGGGTTTGTGATTCGCTCTCTGAGGAGAGAGTTGTGACGGCGGGTGTACCACAGGGCTCATTGTTGGGACTTGTGTTGTATTCTCCTTAGTGATATTCCCCTTCCTCCGGAGGAGGATTTGCTACTGGTATATGCGGACGACGTTATTGTTGCGTCTTCGTGCCCTAGGGCCGGCACTGTGAATCGTAGGCTGAACAGCTACCTTGAGATCCTGAGTGGGTTCTTTTCTAAGTGGGCAATTGGGCTTAACATTGCCAAGTCCATGGGGATAATTTTCAAGGGAAAGCGCGGAAATCTGTATCCGAATGCCAGGGGCTACGCCCCCAGGCTCAGAGTGGGGGATTCGGATATTGCGATTTCTATGGCTATTAAGTACCTTGGGGTGATTTTCCATGTAAGGGTTGTTGACCATATTTAGCCGAAGGCGAGAATTGTCTTCTCTGCTTATTCCAGGTTGTTGGGCAGGGAAAATAGCCTGAGTACGGAGGTACGTCTGCTCGTATACAAGCTTATGATCTGCTTGCCCTGTTTTGGCGTATGCTTTCCCTGTTTTGGCGTATACTTTCCCGGCTTGGTTCCCCATCTCGTCGGGTCAGATGGAGAGGCTGAGACAGTGGGAGAGGAAAGTACTTAGGACCTGTTTGGGTCTAAAGATAATGGTGATGGCGGATGGATCTTTCCGCACGCCCTCCTGTAGGAGGGTATATGATGGTGCCCAGATTGGGAGGATTGATACTTTTATGGTGGACTCTGCTTTGAGTTTCTTGGGAAGAACGTCTTTTGTGGAAAATTACTTAGTTAGGGCATGCTTTGACATGACGGATACGGACAGTCTTCTGTCACGTTGGTTCTTGAGGCCTACGGACCTTCTGGCCCTTCGTGACGTGGGCTTTTTGGGAACGGACTTGGCAGCTCGTATGGCCTTGTTTAAGCTCTGCTACCCAATATTTGAAAGTCGTGAACGAAGGAGCAGTTTCTTCCAGAGTAGAATCTAGTTCGGCTTTAATATTGCTGGGACTGAGACCTTTTTTTTTCAAATAAAAATACTTAACAACGTGGCTCTTTGAAACTTAAAACATATGTTTTATAAGGTTGCTACTTTTCACCAAAACATTTTTTTTCTCAATACTGGTACCATCTATACCGCCCTCGTAGCATACGATGTCTTGTTTTAAATCAAGGCGACCCGAGTATATGTACGAACAATCGTGGAATCAGGGTCTAACCATCGCATACATGATCCTCTCGAGCGTAATGTGCGTAAGTGTAAAGCCGTTTGATTCAAATCTGATCGAACCTTATCATTGTGGTTTTCGCCCTGGAAAGCCAACTTCACTCCACTACAAAAAATTCTGTGGAAAACAAAACGACCTTTGTAGATTATAAGGCTGCCTTCGATAGCCCGATCGGGGGAAAACTGTAACAAGCTATGTCGGAGCTTGGTGTTCCTGCTAAGCTGGCACGCCTTTGTAGATTAACACTGACCGACACGAAATCATCAATAAACATTGGTAAAGATCAACCCGAACCATTTAGTACGAAACGAGACGTCAGTCAGGGCGACACCCTATCATGCGATCTCTCCAACATATTAATTGAGATCATCATGAGAAAAGCTGCAGTCAATACGAATAAAACCACAAGCAGGAATAGTCACATTCTGCTCGCGTATCCTGACGATTTAGACATCATCGCTCGGAATCTGCGAGAAGTAACTGGAGTATTGTCAACAATTGAAAAGGAACCAGCAAAAGTGGGGTTGGGACTAAACGAGAACAAGACAAAATAAATGGTTTCGACAACCAGAACATCCATCCGATGGGATGAAATGTTGATCGTTGGTAACCGTTGTAATTTCGAGGTAGTTTACCTCGAATCTGCCGTAAACAAAAGAACTAACGCCAGCCTGGAAATAAATCGGAGAATTCTGTGTGAAAACAGGCGTTATCCGGTCCCAACCAAGCACTTCAAAGATAAGACCCTCTCTGGAGAAACGAAGATCCAACTATATCAGACTCTTATACAACCAGTCGTTCTTTATGGCGCAGAATCCTGTGTCATATCGCATGCTGATGAAACATCACTGGGAGTCTTGAAGAGAAAATTCCCCGAAAAATATATGTTCCTGTAAGAGAAAACGGCGAGTATGGACGAACCACAAGCTTTATAATCTGTATCTAGACATCTAGGTAGTAATGTGAATCAAAATGTTAGTAGAATGGATCAGAATGAGCAAATGTTAGTAGAATGGAATGAATGAATGGATCAGAATAAAGCAGAAGGTATTTGAAGACGTCACAATAGGATGGCCACCGAACAATAGGATGGCCAAAACTTCGCTGGAAAGACCAGGTGGAATATTGCCTGCGGGAGCTGGGTGTTACCAACTGTAGGAGAAAAGCTGAAGATCGAGCCGATTGGAGAAATATGTTACACTAATTTTGTAAGACGTTTGACCCCTCTGGGTTGTTTGAGGCCACCTAAATAAGTAAATTTGAGACCAGTTTGCATTAAACTGATGTCCCCTTTACATTAAATTGATTGACGAATCAATTGTTGTAAAGTTTTGATGAGCATTTGATGATAGTCAGAACAATGCACAATTGACATCAGAACAATGCACAATTTCGTCACTTTCATGTGCGTTTTTCTTTCAGTGTCGGAAACGAAATTTTTCTTTTCATCTGTATACTACAAACAACCACACAAACTATGATGATGTGATAGGGAAGGGTGTAAAAATCCACAGGCTGATAGCAACTGCCACGTCTCGCTTTAAATGCAACCATTCAAATATCGTAAAATGTATCCGCGTACACACCTTCATTGTGCATGTGGCCATGAATGGTTTTTCGATAAAATGTTGGCATGAACAACTATAACAATAGTAGTGGGCGGGATAAAGAAAGCCTTCACATGTTGCATCGTGTTATTGATTTGCATGGGATGCAGGTGCTCGAATAGAAGTTTATAATGTAACATACGATACAACAATATATTGCAAATGTGTGACATTTAATCAAATTAAATATTCAATCGATTTTAGCGAAACAACCATAGAAATGGGTTTTAATACCAATACAAAAGCACATTTACATGTATTCTAACTTTCCGTATTCACACATACATACGTTTGTTTAGAAATTAATGTCATCTGCACACCGGAAGTGAAACAAGTTTGTATTTGTCACCGCCGCTATTGGTTACGTGGTGACTGTTGAGTTGTGGTGCGTTATATGTGAATCTACGAGACATCTGTCACACGGTGTTTGTTAGCGACCACGTCAGTGTTTGCAGAATGCTGAGTAGGGGAAAAAATCTTATTGCACCCTCTCAGGAATGGGAACTGATGCAGCGATGAACATTGGAATGTGAATGGTGTCATGTGAGGGGTTATATGCGTTTGAATATACTTTCAGACTGCAATTTTACAAAGTTACTCATGGAGTTCATGTGCTGGTCTCGCGGGGTGCTCGGAGTGCCATGTGTATGCCGGGCCGGTGAACTCGCCGGACGGGGGGGATCTTTCCGCTTACCAAACACACCAACAGTCTACCTCTGAACATAGATTACACACCGAGGCTTAAACTCTCAAGATGTATCGACATAAAAAAATAAAAATAGAAAAGGAGCCCGAAAGATAATTGCCCGTTAATAAGCACAAACACAAAACAAATTCAAAACCGGGAAGTTACAATGTGCCTTGGAGCGATAGGATAATACCCTATCGTACGTCATATGCGCTGACTGGTGTTATCGTCAGCGATGCCCACCCTTATGAAGCCCTTACTAGCTTCTCCTGACATTGATTCGTATCAATGTCCCAAAAACAATGTACCAGAAACTTAAACCCCTTTTATACCCTACTTACCTATTATCAAACTAAGCTTCCATAACGGAAACCGAATTTCTTAAAAACATTATAAACTTTATTAAACCCATGTTGGTGAAAAACTTAATCTCTCAAATTTGAACAAAATTTCCACATTAATGGCTTATATACTAAAAGTGCCCACAGGGCGAAGCGAAACAAATAAAATTTCAAAATTGACAAAAAGTTGCATGATTGCTTTCTAAACTTTACTTTAGACTTAGATTATTTAAGGCTCATCAGCCTAACTACGCCCCGTAGGGTACAAAGATAAAAGATAATGACGTGTAGGGCGTCGCTCCCTATACCGAGAACCTATCTAACTAACAGAGTGCCAAAAATTGCACCTTCGTTTTCGCGCGATAAAACCTCGTCGTGTCAACGAAACACAAAACCCGACGAACAAACTCTTAGGCTCCGATCGCCATTAAACTGAACGCGAACCGTAATTAAACACTCGTATTACCGCACGTAGGAGAAAACAAAAACAAAAAAAAATCACGCAGAGCCTCAGAGGCAATTCGCATGAGACTCCGTGTGGGAAATAATAAAATTTACTAATAAAATCATAAAAAGTTAAAAGTCATAAACGTCCAGGTCACCCTAACATTTGAATCTGCTCAAGATGGCACGACAATCTTCAATCTTTCCATATAACTTAACACAATTTTTCTTATTTACTAATTTTGAAAAGTCTGCCAATGACTATATTTAAGGAATCGCCAACACTTGCAATCACGAGAAACTTGCAAAAACTGCAAATCTTCTTTTGCTATTTTCCAATTGGCAAACTTTCCTATTTCTTTTTTTTTTACTTTTCTTTCTTAATTAATAGGTTTTGCTTTTGTAATTCTTTCTTATTATTAATTTGGCATCTCTTCTTTATATTCTTTTTAAAATTTTGCCTTTTTTATTGATTTTAGTGGTTTCATTTGCTTTTCTCAAATCATACATTTTGCACTTTGCATTTTTCTAATTTTACACGTTAATTTATTTCATCTTCTTTATTAATAAGGCATTTCATTTCTAAAGCCTTTTATTTCATCTAGCATTTAAATTTTCGATTTTTTCGGATTCGATAGCTTTTCATTTATTTCTAGGTTTGCATTTTTCTATCGTTTTCTTTCCTTTTTATAATGACATTACATTCACTTCCCTATATAGCTTGCCTAACTAAGTTCACTTTGTCTGTCCAGGGTGGTCTTGCCACAGTCCGTTAAAAGGAAAATACAACGGACTTACCTACAGCTTTCAGGTCAGAAGGGACGGCTTACGGTTTTACTGCTGGAGATGATGATGTGATGGCTGAACGGGACTATTGCTTCTGTGTGTGGTGTGGTGGATGATGACTGGTGGTATTATTTTGGGCAGATGGTGTTGACGGCAGCTGCTGGCTGTTGAGTCCTGATGCTGGTGTTTTGCTGGAAAAATGTCGCTGCTATGGCTGAGGTGGCTGGTGTTGTTGCTGCCGATGCCTCTCGAACGGTTGGTTGCTGGATTGTGCCCAAAATGGCGGCTCTGGTGGTGTTGGCCGATGATGCGATCCGTTGTGGATGGCCGAAATTTGGGACTAGCCCTACGGGAAGCCTGGGACCTCCTTTTGGCCTACCCTTTTCTTGCCCGGGACGCTGGTATAAGCGTCCGTCCATTCCCTATGGGGGAACTAGAGCGGGACCTAAAAGTTGGCCCTAGGCTGCCTGACTTTCTGCTACCGGATAGATGGACGTAATTCTTTACTGTGGAGACACGAACAGAAAGCAATTAGCACTTTGTCACACATACATGCACGCACTTGGGGTTACACTTACCTTTGGCCTGTGGCCAAAATGATGAAATTTTTGGGTGTCGATTTAGCGGAGACGTTTCCCTGCTTCTCACGATCGCTCTGTGGCTATCCTGTGGACACGTCCCTGGCAATTAACTTTTATTGTTTTAGCACTCTTTTATATTTTCACACTGGCCTGAGGGATGCGCCTGTTGCTCTATCGCTTGATTTTTAGAATGGCGCTGGACCAAGAAAAACTGTACAATTACAGCTTGGCTTGGGTAAATTCAATTTGTGGCATCCACTCACACTGCTAGGTTTTCCAAAGTATATATACGGCGCCGTTATCAAATGATTTTTCTAGAAATTTCTCGGCTGCCGCGGCTGTGTGTTAATGTAAACAGATAATTTAGAATTTCACCAGAGTGTCTGTCAAAGGTGTAGTTACGCCTTCGGTTATGATGTAGTAACCCAGGTGGTGGCAGAAAGGTTGTTGTTGTATTTTCATGTTGGTTTTGACGGCGGTACTGAGCCGCCACAAATCCTACCATCCTGCTGACATTCCTGTAGAAGGATGGGAGGAAACCTATGCTTAGAGAGGACGTGGCAGGTAGAGTCGGGTCGTCCAGGATCCTACCACTTACGTGGACAGCCTCCTCCCTTACGGGTGGTACTGTCTCAGGTCAGTGGCCTGGTCTGGGCGAGTCCTCTTCCATCGGTCACGCCGCCAAGCTCGGTTGTGTTCGCCGCTATCTGAGTAGAGAGAGTTGCTCAACTGGTGGTTCGTTGGTGTTGTTACCGACGGCGCTCTCATTCGGCTGCTGCTGCGTCGCTGCTGGTTGATGGTTGTGGTAGCAAGCTGAGGACGTCTTCTAGCTGCTCGTCGGTCTCGATTTCTCGGGGGCTCGCCTCGCCAAGGATGTGGACTAATATCTGGTCATGTACCAGTCTCTGGAATTTGAGTCCCTTCTTGGCGTATAAGCGTCCGCACACCCTCTTGTAGAGCTGGGTCACGGCTGTGCTATCTTTTGCCTGCAGACGCATCATGACCGCCCTGCCGCTGCGCTGCAACCGAGGAAACTTCGTCAGCAATTCGAACTTTGTCTCTGGTCTTTCGAACTCCACTGTCAGCTGGTACATGCCGGAATGTACGGCCATGGGTGTACACGCGATTATCTTGATCTCCTCCGGGTTGCACACTATCTCGAGCCGTTCCAGGATGGTGATGATCCGACCTTTGGGATTCTCGGTCACGGTCTGTGAGAAGAACCGAATGGTCACCTTTTGGGCTGCATACCCGTGGCACTTCCGCTGTACCGACGCTTGCTGGTATTGCGCCCTAGCTCCGTCCAGCTCCTGCATGAGGTTGTCGTTGGTGCGCTGAACTTCCTGGACCCTGAACTCCATGCTACGGTGACTTTCCTCGAGGCGATTCTTCTCACTCGTAAGAGTAGTCACCTGGGCCTGTAGCTGTTCGACCTGATGCGCTAGACCGGCTATTTTCCGATCACTCTGGATGCGCATCTGGCCCATTTCTTGAGTCAGATTGGACACTTGTCTCGCATTCTGCGCCTGCAGAGCGTCCAATCGATCCCGGAGCTCTAAAATCTCTGCTCCTGGGTTTTCTCGCAGTTGTCGGATGGTCTGACACATACGAACGTTTTCCTCCAACACATGCTCGTTTTCACGTTCGAGAGCCCTGGAGTGCTGGTCATATCTGGCTTGCAGTTCCTCGGTGCTTTCGCGGAGTTGAGCTAAGGCTGCCTCGGCGGTCGTGTAGCGTTCCTGGTAGGTGATGTTTTGCTGCCTGAGTGTGATCAATTCGCCTACTTCAGCGACGACTTCTCCCGGGACTAACCTTGGGTATAGCGGGTGCGCCCAGTAGTTGGGTTGACGGCATACGGGACAGTCCGTTCGGCCTTGGCTCATCCAGGTTTCGTGGCAAGCCAGATGGAAGAGGTGGCCGCAGTCTGTAGCCACCAACCGCTCGTCCTCAGCCGCCAGCGTTGACAAGCACACGTTGCATTCTATCAGCGTCGCCATTATGTAACACCTAACGGTCAAGGGTCTTGATTGGTCTAAGCTGAAATGAGAACAAGGAAACTTCCACTATGTACTTCAGTCTGATCACAGGGGTAGAGGGTATGGTCAAGTTCTTACCTAATTGCTTCTAATGTGCTAGGTATTTCAATTATCAAATCTAATTCTTCGAATAAATTCAACAAGGCTATTTTTCCTCACGTTACCGTGGAACATAAAACGGATACAGGTTTTACCCTGTCTACATATTTTCCGAGACCTATTGTTGCAGGTCTTTAGCATGATAAACCCCTAAGCGTATACCTTTTAAATCCTCGTAAATACTATTTCCGACAGGCTTGACTATGCGGCATTTTAAAAACTTCCGTGCTAACTTCGCATTAAAATTATCCTTAAAGCTGCTCTGCTGGAAATTACGTCTAAACACTTCTTGTCCAGGAATAAATTTAACAGGTCGGCTGCGGGTGTTGTAAGTCCGTTCATTTTTTTCGTAAGCCTTATGCAGGCTATCCTAGATTTTCGACCGTATCAGGTCTTGAGCCACGGATCTAGGTATTTCGCCTTCACCCATGTCCGACAAAGTTTTCAAGCGTCGTGCCAACTTATACAGGCTGCCATGTGTAATCATGTTAACCCCAAACAAGGCAAAGTAAGGCGTGACACCTATAGCACTATGCGCGGATGACCGCAAAGAACACTCTATCTCCGACAAGTGTCGGTCCCATTCTCGGTGATCTTCCTGCATATACGAACGGATAGCCGACAATACTGACTGGTTGACTCTCTCCGAGGCATTGGCCTGCGGAGAGTGCACGGCTGTTCGATAGTGCTTGATACCGAAATTTTCAATGAAATCAGTAAACTCGCGACCGATGAACTGCTTACCATTATCGGAGACGATAGTCTCTGGTACTCCAAACTTATGACAGATTTCTGATATCAGAAATCTAATCACGCTTTTGCTGCTAGCTTTAGGCATAGCTTTAAGGAACACGAACTTTGTGTGATGATCAAGAATGATGAAGATATAGCAATTGCCGTTCTTTGACCGACGGTAAGGTCCCAAAAAGTCCACAAAGATTCGCTGGAATGGCCGATGGGTCACTATCTCCTTCCCCATCGGTGGTCTCAAAGTAATATTGGCTGCTTTAGCCTCTCGGCACACCTGACATGCGCTCACATAATTTTTGACTTGCACATTCATGTTAGGCCAATAGCAATACTCTTTCATCCTCTTCAGAGTCTTGAGAAATCCTCCATGGGCTACGTGTGGTGGATCGTGAGACTTCTCAAGGATACTTTGGATTAACTCAATTGGTACCCACACCTTCCACGCAAAATCCTCATGAAGTGGGATGCCATCGTAGTGTATCATGCGTTTATATACGATCCCATCGATGACCTTTAAATCGGGTAGACGACTGGCATTCTCCTCAATGGTTTTAATTAAATCCATATAGTCTGAGCTTCGAAAAGCTTCGTCCTCCAAATTGATCAAACTAGAAACGTTCACGGATACTTTCCCTTGCGATGTTCGATGACGAAGTCGAACGACTGTAAATGAAGACTCCACCGAGCTGAGATCCCGATGTGACATCAACCACTTAAGGCTGCTGTGGTCGGTAATTACAGTAAAGGCCCTTAGTTCAATAAAGGGTCTAAATTTCTTAATAGCAAGCACTACGGCCAAACACTCTCTCTCCGTCACAGTATAATTTCGCTGTGCGGGTGTCAACTTGTGTGAGTAATAGGCTATAGGGTGCTCTTCGCCATTATCATCGCGTTGAAATAATACGGCGCCGGTACCTAAGTCAGAGGCGTCGCATTGCACATAGAAGTGCTTCGAAAAGTCTGGGTGAACTAACACTGGGCTAGTCACCAAAGCATTTTTCAACTTTTCGAAGGCTTCCTTGGCTTCATCGGTAAAGCAAAAAGTTTTACTTTTCTTCAGAGTATCCGAAATAGGTGCGGCAATGGTGGCGTATTCGGAAATAAATTTCCGATACCATCCGGTAGCTCCTAAAAAGCTTCTTACTTGCTTCAGGGTCTTCGGAAATTGGTAGCCAACGATTGACTCCACTTTCGATGGATCGGGCTTAACTTGGCCTGCTCCAACAAGGTAACCTGGCAATTAACTTTTATTGTTTTAGCACTCTTTTATATTTTCACACTGGCCTGAGGGATGCGCCTGTTGCTCTATCGCTTGATTTTTAGAATGGCGCTGGACCAAGAAAAACTGTACAATTACAGCTTGGCTTGGGTAAATTCAATTTGTGGCGTCCACTCACACTGCTAGGTTTTCCAAAGTATATATACGGCGCCGTTATCAAATGATTTTTCTAGAAATTTCTCGGCTGCAGCGGCTGTGGGTTAATGTAAACAGATAATTTAGAATTTCACCAGAGTGTCTGTCAAAGGTGTAGTTACGCCTTCGGTTATGATGTAGTAACCCAGGTGGTGGCAGAAAGGTTGTTGTTGTATTTTCATGTTGGTTTTGACGGCGGTACTGAGCCGCCACAATGGCGAGGGCTGTCATCGGTACAACAAAACAATATGACAGCAAATTTATTCTAAACATAATTATGTCATAACCGCAAATAAGTTCGTCGTGGCTTGAGCAGACGTTAGCTGGACTCACACATAACTTCAGAGGGAGGGGATCTCAGCTCTCAAACATTTGGTATATTGGCGCATATGAAAAAACTCGGTAGAATTAAAACAAAAATCCAAATGAAAACATGTTTTTGTAGATTTTAAAAATGTAGGCGCAAAACAAAGATGAAATAATCGGCGTCATTTCGCCCAAAAACGAAAATGACATATCGCCCAAAAAATTTCAATGTTAGTTGTTGTTGTCCAAAAAAAATCGGAATTTTGGGTCTTATGACATGATTTTTTGGGCAATACGACATTTTCCCAAGCCAACAAGGATCCATGACACATCCCCCAAAAATAATAAAAATGACACAATACCCAAAAATGTGGACACATTTGTAAAAGAAATATAGGTAAATTTTCTATGTAATTTTTAAATAATACATTTTTATTTCACATTGTTAGTAGAAAAATAACAAAACGTCCTTGTTCGATCTGGAATGCCTCTATAACTTCCAGAGGTGTTTTTGGGGATTTTAAAAAAGTTGGTGATGCAAGTCTCTCCAGAGTTTTTTTAACCCGAGAGTAAACCAATTTTTGAGTACTTTCCTGATTCATGCAGGAAAAATTGTATTTAAAGACAATTATTTTATTTGACTCAAAACAGTTGAGCCTCGCTGCTTGGGAGGATGGGTCGCGCCCGCTGTGCAAAATGTGCAGGCGCCCACGCAGCGAGGCTCAACAGCTACACGACAATGGCAAAAAACGACTCAGGAATGCACCAAACATTACTTCTTCAAACAAAAGCCCTGCAAATTTACGGCTTAAAATTACAAGCACCCTACTTCATTGGGTTGGTCATTCGTTTTCACACCATAGGTTAGTAGCTCCAAACATAACGACTAACCAGCATGTAGCACCATTATATGATGCAGGGTGCTATTACTGCTATTCCGTTGTGGTAATATTTGTACAACGTAATTCTATTCGTAAATGACATTTCGCCCAAAAAATGTGTACGTCAATGTTTTTGGGTGATATGTCATTTTATTTTGTGTGTTATGTCATTGCTATTGGGCGATATGTCATTTTAGTAATTAGGGTTTTGGGCGATTTGACATATTTGGGCGTTATGTCATTTTCGTTTTTGGGCGAAATGACGGTACGCCGAAGCAATCACCAAAATCAAAAAGCTGCGATTTTTGTCTATAGAGGACGAATCAAAATAATAAGATACAAAAAATAAGATTTTTCGAGGTCCATAAAATAAGCATTTGTTTGATCAATAATTTCATCGTTGGAGCTAAATATCTTTCCATCGAGCCATTTCCTTACGTTTGGAAATAGGAAAGAGTCACTGGGGGCAATATCCGGAGAATATGGCGGATGAGTTACCAATTCGTAGCCCAATTCATGGAATTTTTCCATTGAGACTACACACGTGTGCACCCGTACGTATATGGTCAATTGAGAGCAAACGCTGCACCCATCTTGCAAACAGCTTTCTTAAACCCAACTGATCATTTAAAATCGAAACCACTCTGCCATATGAAATGCCTATGGCATCAAAAATCTCACGCACTTTTACTCTTCGATCGGCCAACACCATATCGTGGATTTTTGTGGATATTTTCGGGTGTATTGACTTCAATTGGCCGTCCAGAACGTTCAGCGTCATTTGCACTAGTGCGACCACAACGAAAGTCAGTAAACCACGTTTTTACCATTGAAATCGATAGTGCAGAGTCCCCATAGTATTTATCAAGCTTTTCCTTGGTTTGATTGACGGGTTTTTTCGCAAAAAAAAATCTTTAATGAGCACTCGAAATTCACCTTTTTCCATTTTTCAAAAAATGCACGAAATTGTATATTTTGAACAGCTGTTAAATGCAAAGTAAATGACGGAACTTGGTCAACATTTGACAGTGGTCTACTAACAGGTAGTTCTTGACGGGAGCAGTATTGCATTTCATATAACTACGAGGGTACTTTGAAAAGTCACGGACTTACTGGTCCGCCTCCTAGTATTCGATATCTAATTTCGTTATATTATAATTCGATTCAAGATCAATTTTAATTAAAAAATTAATGTTTTCAATATTTCCATATTTTTTAATAGTTTTGAACTATTTCGAAATCAATCTCAAGACCAGGATGTGTTTGGTTTCTTCCTTTTTCTGATATTATATATTTCTTAATTTAGTTCAAAAGGTCAAGCAAGAAGTTTTGCAGATGTTAAAGTGAAATTTCGAACAAAAGCTAATTCCGTGATTATGCTATCGGCGCAACCAATTTACGATGTCATTATTATAGTGGAAACTTGACTAAATGCAGATTTTAATGATGTGCGAGATTTTTGATACAAGAATATTCAATTTTTTTTTAAAAGATTGAGATTATTAAAAAGCCAATTTTTACCTAATTGCGGTAAAAAAGAGTTTTAGTCAATACTTTCGGACCTATCGATTTCGTATATATAGACCTGTTGTGTGTTTATTTGGAAAGATTAAGTGGTACTGTAATATATTTTGTATCTTATATACTACCAAATAGCAATGCTTCTTCAGATGACGCTCATGTTTAAAATATAGCGAAGATTGTCCCAGAACACTACGGCGATAGTTGTATGGTTCTGGGTGATTTAAATTTAGGGAAAATTGTTTGGAACACCTTTCCCGACTCGAACATTGTATGTACTAGCAATGGAATACACCTGCTGAAATTAATTTTGTTTATAGAATATGTTGTTTAGATCTTACTTACGTAGGTGGCCTCAAACATTCCGAGGGCCTTACAAAATTATGATAACATGTTTCTCCATCCGGCTCGATCTTCAGCTTTTTCCCTACAGTTGGTAACACCAAGCTCTGGTAGGTAATCTTCCACATTATCTTTTCAGCGAAGTCTTGAGTGAGTGTACGAAAAATGGCCCAAAGAAAGATGGCCCACAAAAAAAAATGAAAAAACACCCAAAATTTTTTCATACATATATATAATATCAAAATTTTTGGGCTATTTTTCATTTTTGTTTTTTGGGCCATTTTTCATTATGAAAAATCACCCAAAAACCAAAAATGAAAAATAGCCCAATTTTTTTACGAAGATGTTCATGTTATGAGAGTAACTAATTGAAGCAAGTGATTCAGCTATTACTTCATTCAGTTTTCTACTCTGATCGTGAAGACAACATATCACATTGAATTTATATTTTTGTTTCTGCTATGGAAGAACTTGAATATGAATTTTTGTGCTGCAAAAAAATTAATTCAAAGTTGTTGTATTTAAAAACCGAAAACCAATTGTTTAAATTGAAGTCGAAGAATAGTGAAAAGTGTTACTATGTGTGCTACTTCAAACCTTGTAATTCATGCGTTGAGCTTTTGCTCGCTAATAGTAATGCGTTAAGCAAAAAAAACAAAAAAACCATAATCCAACTCAAGAAAAAAAATACGAAGAACTCAAAGCAATAGAGTCTATTAAAAAGAATTGCATAGAAAACGTTGCAACTATCGGTGACGTAAACGCCACAAGCTGCATTCGGTCAGCATATAAGCGTGCAACCACAAGGTAAGTGGTTTGTTAAATAGGTGTTTGTGAATATAATTATTCTTCAATCAGAAAAAATAATGTTTTGAATAAAATTGTGCAATTTTTTTTTTAAAAAAAATTTTTCACTGCGGTGCTTTCCTGGGATAACAACTTTCATTTTAATTTCAAACATTTTCAAATCGTAATTCTGTTACTTAAATATTAAATTATTAAATAAAATATTAACGAATCTATAAAAGAATAAAAAATTTTTAGACCAAAAATCGCGCGATTTTTTGTCTAAAAATTTTTTGCCTGCGGCGCTTTACTGACTACATACGAATAAATTTCTATTTCCAACCTTTTCAAATCTTAATTCTTTTACTTACAATTTGAAAATATTAACGAATCTACAAAAATAATGAAAATTTTTTAAACAAATAATCGCGCAATTTTTAATCTACAAAAAAATTTAAATTTCTTAAACAAAAAATCGTGCGATTGAAGATTACATCTTCTTTTCCTTACGATTTTAAAATATTTAGTAATCTACGCAAACAAAAAAATAAATAAAAAATTTTTAGACCAAAAATCTCGCGATTAACTTATGTTTAACTTATGTTTCTTAATATAAATCTAAATTCTTTTCCTTACAACCTAAAAATATTTACTAATCAAAAAAAAAACACTTTTGTTTGCGGCACTTTTTGTTATCATTAATATTTACTTTAATGACACTTAATTTCCAAAATATCAAGAAACGACGCCGACCATATATTTAATTCGTGCATATATACCATTTTTGGGAGATGTTTTATTTTGAATTACCTACAATTTTTGGGCGATTTTTATTTTTTTTTTTGGGTGATTTTTCGTTATTTTTTGGGCGAAGTTTCCTTTTGACGTAGAATACGTCTTACCTTACGGTATGAGGAGTCATGTCAGGTTTTTATTGTTGTAATCTTTATTTCATTGAATTTGAGGAAACGGCTAGATGAATTTTTTTTAAATTTTTTTTGTAGGTAAATGAAGATGTTATCTTTCGTTTGATATACATTTCATATTGGTTGATATATTTCTAGTATTTTAATTACTCAAATGAAAATTGTTTAAACACATACACTCAAACATATGTGTGGTGTTTGGTTGAGTGTTTGAGTTTGTAGCGTGAACACAAACTATGCTGCTGTTTCAGTGTGGACACAAACCTTCGGCTGTTGTTATGATTGATGAAATATTGAAATTTCATATATTTACTTATGTATTTAAGTGAAACAAATTGTTAAATGTGAATTTGAATTTAACATGGATATATAATTATAAAAAATATATGAAAAAATTAATTCATACATTTTTATGTTAAGTGAAAGTGCTGCCAAGTAAGCAAAATAACAATGCTGCGTGATGCTGTTTGACAGCAGCTGACAGTTGACGTTTATCATTTATCATTTATTGTTGTATATGTTTTCTGTCTTAGCGGACGGCGTATTCAACGTTAAACTTAATGGCCGTGTCTCTGACACAGCCTGCAGGGACAGTCCGTGACCGAAGGCCTCGGACAACTGTCTGCTGTTTTTTAATATTAGGGCGGCCCTCTCAACATTCGCAGAACTTATTTCAATAAAAATATTAATACATAAATTAAATTAAGTTTGAAAAAATTTAACATAATATTTTTTTTTTCAACGGACTTGAATCATATGCCGTTGGTAAATATAAAAATTACAGCAGACAGTTGTCCGAGGCCTTCGGCCACGGACTGTCCCTGCAAGCTGTGTCAGAGACACGGCCATTAAGTTTAACGTAGAATACGCCATCCGATAAGACAGAAAACATATATAACAATAAATTCATTTGCTTATATTATTTATCATTTATTGTTATATATGTTTTCTGTCTTATCGGACGGCGTATTCTACGTTAAACTTAATGGCCGTGTCTCTGACACAGCCTGCAGGAACAGTCCGTAGCCGAAGGCCTCGGACAACTGTCTGCTGTAATTTTTTTTTTATTTTTGGTCGTTTTTCATTTTTTGGCGCATTTATTTTTTGGGCGATTTTTCATTTATTTTTGTGGGCCATTTTTCTTTGGGCCATTTTTCATGCCGCCGTCTTGAGTATCCTATTTTTCGATGTCCTTCGAGTACGTCATTAAATACCTTTCGCGCTGGTTGATTCTGATGCATTCTACTGGCATCGCCTAGCCAGCGCTATTTGGATACGAATAACTACGTCGGTGTTGGGATGCGGATTATTCAGCTTGTTCTCCATACGTCGTCGATGCTCGCCATTTTTCTAAATGACATTTCCAACCAATTTTTTTATTCAAGTTAAATTTTTGTTTCATATTTCATATTGTAAATTATTTTGTAATAAATGTTTTGAACTTAATAAGATTTTCACACATGAAAATCTCAGTATAATTTGAAGTTGAATAAAACTTGTAAATTTTATATTAAACACGCATTCCAAATTAAAATTAAACTTAAAATTAAAACCTGATTGGCAAATTTAAATAGAGCTATATGTGCAATTTAATTTAAAACAAAAAAAACCAAAACACTCCGTTTCCACCGGTTTTTGACAAAATTTAAAATCGAAAACCGGTTTCTTGAAAAACTAATCTTTCGAACAAACCGATAACGGTTTTTTAAAAAAATGCCGGCTTTTTGGACACACTATATATGGCCCAGTATTCTGCTCTATAAAGCAAGACAGTCTAATATAAAGGGGTTTTCAACAGAGACACTACAAAAGTAAATCGATAGGGACAGCAAACGACGCCATATTTTTTCCCGCTCTTTTGACATTTCTCTTCAGTAAGGTTTGCCATTTCATCATCGAAAGATATACGAGTCGAAATTATTAAAATTTACTACCGAAGTTTGGAGTCAATGGCCGCAACTTTAAGAGCGCTACGTCCAATTTATGGTCGGCTCATTTCTGGCTGAATGGCTTCGTCAATAAGCAAAATATGCGTTATTGGTCAGACAGCAATCCACACGTAATCGATGAGTCATCATTGCATCCCGAAAAAATTACGGTTTGGTCCGTTTTTTGGGCCGGTGGCGTCATTGGGCCGTACTTCTTCCGTGATGATCAAGACCGGCACTTTACTGTGAATGCCAATCGCTACCGTTCAATGATAACCGAATATTTTTGGCCCCAATTGGATGATATGGACTTGGAGGACATGTGGCTCCAACAGGACGGCGCCACAAGCCACACAGCGAATGCCACAATCAATTTATTGGAAACCAAGTTTGGTGAACGTGTTATCTCAAGAAATGGCCCAGTCGATTGGCCGCCTCGGTCGTGCGATTTGACGCCGTTAGATTATTTCCTGTGGGGCTACGTCAAGTCTATGGTCTATGCCAACAAGCCAGCGACGATTGATGAACGTCGTACGAATATCGAACGTGAAATTGCAGCAGTATCGGTCGATTTATGCTTGAAAACCGTCGAAAATAGGGTTCAGCGTCTGGACTTCTGCAAGCGTGCCCGTGGTGGCCATGCAAAAGAAATCGAGTTCCATACATAATGGCATCGAACGTATTTTCACAAGAATAAAGAATTTCATTGGTATCTAAAACCGGTTTTGTTTTATTTAAACCCTTATTGAAAAACCCGATAGTTGGATCTACGTTTCTCGAGAAAGGGTCTTATCTCCGAAGTGCTTGCTTAGCCTGAAATAACACCTGTTTCCTAGCACAATTCTCTGTTTGATTTCTAGGCTGACGTTAGTGCTTCTGATCACGGCAGATCCGAGATAGATGTAGTCGTCCACTACCTCAAAATTATTACGGTTATCAACGTTCACCGTTTCATCAAATCGGCTCCTTGTCGAAACCATATACTTATTTTGTCTTGTTCTTGTTTAGTGCCAACCCCAATTTTGCTGGTTCCTTCACAATTCTCGAAAATACTTCAGAAACTTCTCGCAGATTTCGCCCAATGATGTCTAAATCATCAGAATACGCGAGCAGCATGTGATACGTGCTATATGTATTTGATAGTTTTATGCGTGTTGCCTGCAACTTGCATCACGACGACCTCAGGTAATACGTTGAAGAGATCACCTGATAGGGTGTCGCTATGCCTTAGGCCTCGTCTGGTAAATAATGGTTAATTTTACAAACGCGTGCCAGCTTAGCGGAAATAACACGCTCGGACATAACTTGCTGCAGTTTTCCCGTATCGGGCTATTGAAGACAGCCTTATAATCTACAAAGTATTGGGTGAGGATTTGCTTTTGGTGGGTTTCCTCCAGGATTTCTCGTTATTGGAATATCTGGTCGATTATTGACTTTACACGCCTAAAGCCAAACTGATAAAGTCCGATCAGGTCTGCAACAAACGGCTTTTGTTTTTGACATTTTGTTTTTGCTTAAGTTGTCAATCTATACACAGTACGAGTACCAACAATACAGGAATACAAAACAGTACAAAAACTAATTACATATGAGTACGCAGTGGCGTACTATTACATATGTGTATAGCCAGCGAATATGATTTAGACGAGGAGTTGCGATAAATAAAATGTAGAATACACAATGACAATAATCTTTAAGGCTTAACCCAGCCTCCTATCGGAGTTCGCAAGGTGCTCGGTTAGGACTATCCACAAGGTGCGCTAACGCTCCTAGGGAGGCTCTGAAAGAAGCATTGCCATCGCAGAAACCATCACACTCAAAATATATGAAAAAACTGCACCCTAGCGACTCCTTAAATGCGTGATTATGGAGTCCCTACACGCTCCTTTTTAAGAGTACAAAGATAATATGATTCAAAGCTCCTAAAAGAATCCCATGCGGAACTCTTTCGGATGCCCTTTATAGGCGCACTCCGCAAACACTCCTTTGAGGAGCGCTCCTAATTTGGTTCGCTGGGGAATTACAAATGATGGTTAAATAAAATGATTATTACAGTTTTAAAATTAATGTTAAATACAAAAACTTCGTTAATTTGAGCCTTGAATAAGTGGGATACAACAGCAGGAAGGCTCAATGTTGAAATACACTATTTTTCCAGGAACAGTTTTTTATAATTTTATTATTGACACACGCAGATTTCTTCCAGCGTTGGAATGTGCTCCAGACATCGATTATTCAGCGCATTTTAAAATGTCCATCAGTGCAATGGATAAAGAATTCCAATATTGTAACACGATAAAATTCCTCGACATTTCTTCTGTGAAAGTTGTACTGCCACCTGTTACCACTCCGCCGCAAAAATAGGGTTTATGGCAGCACTACGTCTACCCGGGCTCACTATGTGAATATATAATATGAATATAAACACTCTATTTAAATTATAGTACTAATTTGTATTTACGTTTTCTATAGAGCTAATAAAATAATAATAATCTTAGTTCCGCGAAAAATAAAAACACGAGCCTTGTTCGTGTATTTGAATTTTATTAAAATACCCATCTTTATATATTTTTTTATTATTACATATGTAGGTTATTATTTTGGAGGTATTTTTGTATATTTTAACAACAGTGGCTAGTTATCGGTGCGTTTACACGGGACAGTTTGAGACAAGATAGTTGAGAATATGTATTAGTTGTCACAAAGACAAAAATTGTTTGTGTGACGTACGCGTCCAGCCAGTTATAAATACAGCAGTTTTAAGCAACCGCCGACAGTGTCGTTTCGTTAAATTTCGTGCTCTGATTTTTTGTTTCATCGCTCTTTTACCATCGTGTTTTGTCTTACTTCTCCAAATTACAATGGAACTGATGTACTCTGCAAAATTAGACATGTATTCATGTTTATATGTTTGTATTGTCAAACAATATTTCAATAAAAATTAGCAAAATTATCAAATACAAATATATTTCCCAATTTGTAAATTCGTTTGCGATGTTTTGCTTTTTTGTCAAATTACTACGAAACGTCACCGATATGGCCGATGGCCGAACTAGTAGAGGCTGACGCAGTAGAATTTGTTGTAATTATGTGAAACAACAACAGGCATTTAGTTTTTGTTTCATGACTCTAATCGTCAAATTCAACACAGATCCATATGAACGAACACAGTAAACAAAAAAGTACAACAACAAAATACACTGAATTTAACAGATGGAGTTATAAGAAAGTAAAATCAGTTGTTCTATTGCGCCAACCTTTACTAGTTCAGCCATGATCTGGCCGCTTATGTCAAATCGCTTGCCGTAGTTACTGTCGTTGAAAAATCAGAGACAGAGGCGAGGCAAGTGAGAGAAGAGTAAGTGTGGTAGTAAAAATGTGTGAATGTATTGCTACTGTCGGAGCAAACCTGTCCCGTGTAAACGCCAGGTATAACATCGAAATAGACAAACCTTTTCGATTAAATATTAGAATTACAAATATTGAAAAAATTTAAACCTGATACATCGAAACGATTATTTAATTCCAATAAATAGCTATGAAAATGTATTGTCAAATTTAACACCAAAAAAATAGACTGGGTATAACATCGCAATAGACTCTTTTTATCGATTAGTTATCAGAACTTTAAAAAAATTAAAAGTATAGGCTAAATGTCGTATTGAAAACAACTATTCTTTTCTAATTAAACTTTAGAAAATTGCGAGAAACGAACCGGCTCGAAACATTGCAGGCCGGGAATAGTCTTATTAAGGATTGAATAATTTGATTTTATCAAAAAACAATAACATTTTGTGAAAACGTAATGTATGCACCGCCGCACACACGGCAAAAGTGACAATTTAGGTGGACAAAAATATTTAACTAATGAAGTTGATTTTTAAGTAGGGATTTAACATAATATGATACTTAATGACAACTTAAGCAAGATTAGCGATATTACCGTTGTTCTTGCTTCATTCGGGAAGAAAATAATGCTTTATTAATTAACAATACTGAAATAAATCATAAAAACAAAAATGTTGTTTAGAAATGGATTTATTATGGAACATTAATTATATTATCATACATTATTATATTACGATAATATGAAACAAAAAAATTAATTTATGTTGGAACATTTAATTTAATTTAAATATTAATCGTGGGTGGTTTCGTCCTGAGTCTCAATATCACTATCATCAACATCATCATTCCTCATGGATGTATCTTTCAAGAATTCCGGAATATCAAGCATTGATATAACTTGTGGTGAAAAAGGTGTGCATTTGTGCTTTTTATTTTTTCTTATTGCAGATATTACTGGATCTGAAGTTACAAGTAGCATGTGCATTATATCTGTATTTGTGTTTATCCTGGACGTTTTTCTGGAATGGAAAAGTCTTATGTTTTTATAAGCTTTATGACCTGCTTCAATAACATCCTCTGAAAATTGTCCTGCAGGTAATGGTAACGATTTGATAATTTCTGAGCCATGAATGAGTATTTTATGTACTGTAGCACTCATTCTGTACCATCCATAAATTTCTATTACCAACTTTGCGGTTTCAAGACAGTAATTTTTAAACTGTTCAATTTGTATGTAATGACAACTTGATAAAGTGCTCAGAATTGTCGAGAATCGAATCAAAATTCTTTCGTCAAGTCCTGTTATTTCGGACACTATTTCAGTATTGCCGAAAAATTTTCGGGCTTTGTTGCCGTCGTTACTGTTCCCTCCTCCTTGCTTTGGCTGATCAACCACAAGACCCATTTGGTCGTAAAACTTTTTTGTAATATCAGCTTTTCTCAAACTTACGCTGTCTTTGGAGTCTTTGCCTCTTGCTTGCCATTGTTTTATAGACAGTTTATAAGAAATATTAAGAAGATACTCGAAACATCTCAAATAGGCGTGCAAAATTGAAATACCATATTTATATGAATCTTCACAGGGATGTCTCTTCAGAACACTAGCTAGGTTATTCATCTCTTTTGGCGTAGCTTTGCAAATATTACAACTTTGTGTGGAGGCTGTTTCTGTTAATATATTTACAGTTTTTCCGTCGACCATCGTACATACTAATTTATGCTTAAAATATATTAGCTTCTGGTTAGACAGTTTGACTGATGTTAAATTTAAATTGACAATTTGTTCATCGATTTTGTTGACTTCTTCTTTAACAGTATCTGGTGTTTCTTTCGCTAATTTGATACACACCGGTCTGCAATATTTCAAACTGGAAGAGCTCAAATTTTTCCAATATATTTTTCTATTGTCTTTCTCACCTGTAGACATTTCTAACGGAACAAGAGTACATAGAACAATGTTAGAGTCTCCATAAAGTGAATGATCAGAAAAGTTTTGTTTGTAAATGCTGTGACCTCCACTCCCATCTATGCCCCATTTGTAAATTACATTAATTGTATCAATTTCGTCTGGTAAATGCTGCTCTAAAACCTCCGATTGTACTTCAAATAAACGTTTGACTGTGTGGTCTAACAAATCTTGCAACGGTATTTCAGCAACTTTTTCAGTTACAGAAATGTTTTTAGGATAACACTTTTTTTTCGTTTCAGAAATCACGGGATAGGAAGGATAAATATTTGCGTTCCTAGCTTTTGCTCCGGTTTGAATGTTTATGTAGTCATATTTAGTCAAGTCTGAGTCTATTATAAGTGCAAGAGCCTCTTCTGGTATATAGGGAATGATTGTCGAAGATGTCGTCTGAGCTACCTTCATTTTTTTTAAACTTTTTTGGCTAGATGATCCAGCCAAGTGCACAACATCGGCAGCAATTCTTTTACCTTGTTTCCTCAGTCCTTGTTCTGCAGCAAAAAATAATTTATTTGGACTAACATTTCGAATAATAGAATCAACTTTACGCCTTTTAGTACGATTGCTACTATCTGAAAATACTTTTCTTGGCCTGCCTCGTACTTCAGATACATTGGGTCTTTGAAGAATGGGCAATTGACGATCTGCAGGCGCAGTAATCGGGAGACATAATTCCGCATTAAGCCATTGTGAAGTCTTATTTACAAATTTATCGTATATTTGTTTACTTGATTTCCATTTTGAAATCAATTTTGATATAAAAAGTTGTAATGTAGTATTTAACCGTTCTTCATCGTCTTTTGGACACTCACTAATGTTAAATTTTTCAAAAATATAGTTTTTTAATCTTTCCTTACACTTCTTCTGACAAAATTTAAAAAACCTATCATGTCTTAGAATTAAAAATAGTTCAAATTTGGACACCATCGTAATTTTGCAATTAATGTTTTAAATTGATTTTTTCGTATACAATGCACTCGCGGTAGCGTGAACTAATTAAAACCAACCAAAATAAAACGAAAGCGCTCGCACACCTACATGTGTCACACATATAATGAGAGCATAAAAAGGGAATTTCCCGCACACCTACATGGAACTGCGCGCACATTTAAAATAAAATTTCATAGATTTCAGAGTTGCCATTTAAGTTGCCGCGAGTGCAGTGTATATGAACAAAAACTACAATTACTGCCAAAGTGATTAAAAGTGATAGCTTAATTTTGGTATGGACTTTCTGAAAGACTTGAACAGCGTAATTATGAAAAGTAAATGAGGTACTCTGAGGTACTTTTTTTGTGTAGTCTGTAGAATCGCTGTTTTCGAGTTAATTTTATTGAATTTCTTTAAATAATTACAGTTCTAGAATTATTACATGTAGAATAGTCAAAAATTAAAATCTTACATGTAATGAGTCCTGCTTTGATATATAAAAATAATCAAAAAGATATATGCACGCAAACTATAATTATTACAGTGTCAAAGCGCATGCATAACTGAGACGCGTACGCAAACGATAAGCATTCGGCAAGTTTTGGGCACTCTCGTAAAAAAGTGTATAATGTTACTGCTTTACTATTACTGTCATTGAATAAGCCAAACACTAAAGAACGTTGACACATATTATCATACATATTAAAGAACATCGGTATTATCGATTTTTGTCCACCTAAATCGTCACTTTTGCCGTATGTGCACCGGGGAGAGAAAAGTTTTTGTTTAGTGCAGAGGTTTATTTGGGTGTTAGCGAACAATACTACTCACACACGATTCACGCACGGTTTTTAATTTACAACTCACGCAAGATCACGAATACGTGATTAAGTTTTATAGCAATCACGATCACGCATGAATCATGTGTGACACGACAAAACCACGTCACGCGCACACCCCTAGTTTATATCCACAGTCCGTAAGCCCAAAATTCTAGGAGTTATTTTCGATAATCTCTTTAAATTCATGAAGCATGCTGATAACATTAGGAGAAATGTCCTCTCCCGTGACAAGGTCCTAAAGGCCGTTGCAGGGACAACTTGAGGCAAACAGATGCAGATAATTGTAGTGACTTATAAATCTATAAGTCGCTCAGTCTTCAACTATGCCGGTATGGTCCTCTTTCCTACGTGATACTCAATGGAAAGGTCTGCAGAGGATCCAAAATAGTGCGCTTCGAATCGCAACCGGATGCACACAAATGACGAACGTGGATCATTTACATGAGGTGACCAAGATGCTGTCAGTGCAACAACATGATGTGTTTTTGAAGAGACAGTTTCTTTTGGCGGCTTGTCATCTACCCAGTCACCCCAACCATCGCATTCTAATGCAGAATCTACCTCCTCGTCACATCCGGAAGGACATCCAAGACTTCATTTCATCTGATGTCAACAGACTGTCGTTAGCAGTAGCCCAGAAAATGTTACACAAAACGGCGGTGCCAGAGGCCGAAAATGGCTATTCCTGCAACAGGGTCTACCGAGGCACGCCAGAACTATTCTGGCCCAGCTTAGATCTAGTTGGAGTTCTCTTCTGAATTCATGTAGATCGAGAATAATCCCAAGCACTTTAGATCAATATTCAAATTTTCAACTGTCCTGATAGGCGTACCGACTTGCGCCTAGTGGACATTTGGGGTGACAGAATGTCTCCAGTTCTCCACCGCCACCTCCAGTGACACATAGGCAATTACTTTTAATTTCGATTTTATATCTTCTGAGGATGAACGAGTGGAAACAGATAATCTGTTACAACAACTAAAGGGTCCGCCAAATAACTTTTTTGTTTTGAAAATGCTATAAAAAAAAACTACTGAATATTTTCTCAAATTTATTTTTTTATTTAAAAGTACAATCCTTCCGATTAATAATGAAAAATAATTTCATTCAAATGGTTGCCTCGGCTGGCCATGCAGTAGCCTATACAATCGGTCCAATTTTTAAGCACATTATCGATTGTGTCCAGCTGTATTTCACCAATGGCTTCACGAATATTGTCCTTTAAAAGTCAATTGTCTCTGGCTTGTCGGCGTAACACTTATCTTTAAGGGCACCCCACAAATAATAGTCCAACGGTGTCAAATCGCAGCTACGAGGTGGCCAAACGACATCAGCTCTGCGGCTGATAATGCGATCTTCAAAAACAGGGCGCAAAACATCGAGTGTAGCTTCGGCTGTGTGGCCCGGGGTTGTCCGAGACCGGATAAGTAAGTAAGTAAGAAAGTAAGTAAAAATGCTAAAACGGAATCCAACAGTGGCTTCCGTTTAAAACGGAATTTACAGATCCGTAAAAAAGGTAGAAAAGGAATCAGTGTAACCCTGAATTGAATAATCCATTTCAGTCCCGATTTGTCTCCGTAAAAAAATAAGAAAAGGAATCAGTGGAATCGCTAATTGAGTTTTTTTAAGAAAAGGTCCTTATGTGGGACCCAGAAAAATCAATTTTTAATAATTTTTTTTTGTAAATTACAACTCAATTGAAATCTATTTTTTTAGAATATGAGAAAAGCATTGAAAGTCAAATTTCATTTCATGTCATTTAGGGCGAGTTTCATACTAGTCATTTAAAAAAAAAAATAAAAATAAATGGTTTCCCATTACATCCCATGAAGGGACCGGGGAGAACTTCTCACAATCACTGAGCTGTGCGCTTTCCAGTTTTCACTCACTGATTGGGACCTACAGTTTTACACCGATTCCGAACGGTATTTTGAGAAGCTTTTTCATGGCTATATACTCGATAGTGTCGCCGTCACTAAGCGAGGTGACCGTCGTCGAAAGAAATTTTTTTTTTTTTAAGGTGGTAGTCATTTAAAAGCTCTCAGAAAATTTTCATATTAAATGACATTTAAGTGACAAACATGGGGCAGTTAAAGTACATTCAAATGGAGAATTTTCGACTGCGAAACTGGCCATTATTATACAAAAGTGGAACTTTAAATCATATTGGCCAATTAAACAAGTACAATGTGTCACTTATGTAAAATACTACTCAACAAAATGTGAAATTATAATTGTTAAATAATAATAATTCTATTTAATATTAATAATAAAAAAATAATTAGACAAATACACGAATAGGCTGGTAATTTATTAGGCTGTTAATTTATTTTTTTTTGTAATCAAAATTTTATTTCAATTGATTTTTACTTTTATATTTTAATTTTAAATGAACTGAATTTTTTTTTTGCTTTCTACTTTAATTTCATACGAAATGACTGAATTTATATAATAATAGTACAAAAATTAAAATTAAAAAAAAAATTAAAGTACAAATTTATTACAATCCCTTTTATTAAAAAACGGGTCCGCAACGGATCCGAATATGAAGCCCAAAACGGATCCCAAAAACGGCCAAAAATCCGTTTTTGGATCCGTTTTTTGGAAGGAATTTCTCCCGCTTGCGGATCCGAAACTGATCTGTGACGGATTCCACTACGGATACGTTTTACTAAAATACACGGGGCCGCAACGGATCCTAATATAATGTCCGTAACGAGTCCGTAACGGATCCGAAAACGGACATAAAATCCGTTTTTGAATCAGTTTTTTTGAGAGGAATTTCTCCCGCTTGCGGATCCGAAACTGATCCGTAACGGATTCCGCAACTGATACGTTTTGTTAAAATACACGGGTCCGCAACGGATCCTAATATGACGCCCGTAACGAGTCCGTAACGGATCCGAAAAACGTACATAAAATCCGTTTTTGGATCCGTTTTTTTTGGAGGAATTTCTCCCGCTTGCGGATCCGAAACGGATCCGTAACTGATTCCGTTACGGATAGACAGTACGAAGAAGTGGATCCGTTACGGATCCGAAACGGATCCGTTTGGCACACTGGGATGTTCTTCTTTACCTCTTGCTTACTCACATTGTTGCAGTGCTTTGAAGTGAGTTATTCTATATCACAGAGTTGCATTTTTCTGTAGTATAGTACATTCATAAAGGGAGCCTGTTTAATTATACCGAACAGTAGGCATTCCTCCTGATTCAAGGTAGTAAAACCTAAATCAGAAATATCTAACTACTGCTGCCTACTGTGAAGCACTAGAGCATGTGACAACTTGATCTTTAAATAATTTTTTTTTAACAATATTTCCTAAATTACCTCTTGTCTAAGCTTAGCACATTTGGAACAAAGTATTATAGTATTGCAGCTGTTTTAATGGTTAAAAGCTACACGAAGTATAAACTTGGCATCCTTATTAATAGCTGAACTTAACTTATGGAAGTCGTAAGTAATTAAATGGTCCTAGACGGATGCCATTTGTATATTTAATTGTACTTTATTAAAAAGATCTTCATACCTCTTAAAACCAAAAGCAAAACATTCCACACCACTTATTTAACATTCAGGAACAACGCCTCGGACATTTAAATTGTGCCGCTCGAGTTGCCAGCCATTATCCATCCGCCTTGCAAACACCAGCGGCAACAGTGGCTCCCAGCCGGTTGGGAATGCAAAGTGGCAGCATAAGAGGTTCATTAAAATTCACTGAAATGGAAAAGAATACACCCGCATTGTTATGTGGACTATGAGTTGTCGGAAAGTTTTAAATGCGATTCAGTTCTTTAACATTTTTCATTTTAAATTCTGCTCTCATTATTTGCAACCTTCGGGTTATTTTTTTTGGTTTGGGATGGTGTCGAGAGTGCTCTGGAATACAAATGACTTTGTGGCTTATGAAAAGAACAATTTTGAAAATTGGCTTTAATCGCCTTAACTGCTGCGGATGAACACGTGAAAGAGGTCTAATTATAATTACATTTAGAGGTCAAAGAGCGCATAACATTTGGCTGGTGATGACCCAAATAGTGTTGGAGGCATTATTGGTATTTAATTATTTGATATTATGAACTCAATTTCACGTGCGTTCTACGTATGCGTGCTTGGTGGCTAGGGGACATTTTTGTGGGTAAATAGAATGAATCGACGACGAAACGCAAAAGGTGTGAAATGAGAAATTTCGAAATTTACGAGCTATAAATATAATAATTTTCCATTTGAGAGTAGAATTGCGTTGTTAAACAAGTGGTAGGAACTAGGAAATACAATACAAATTAATTACCATGAGGAGCATCGGGTGGAAACTAAAATTAAAATTTGAGACATAAATTTATTTTAATTTGAACATAATTATCGTCAGTTACAATGTCGAAGTGTGGGAAGAAAAAATCAAATCTAAAGTGGGTCATTGAGTGAAAATTCCACCCCACCACCAAACAACACAACCACCACAAATGTCAGCCTTCTGGCACAAAATTTGTCATGATTTTTTAATTTTTTTCTTATTCACTTAGATCTGATTTTTGGGTTGTTAGTTAGCGTATTTTTATGGCCTGTTGAGTAAATATTAATTGCAGTTTAACCGCCTATTTTGGCTCAATTAAACTTAAATTAAAAAAACAGTAAACCAGATTTCACTGGCTCTTTTGTCCAGTTTTTAATTGGCTAGTCGGATTACATAATCGTAATTGAATGTTAATTAGAGATTAGCTTGGCAGTTTTGTTTTTAAATGGCGAGTTAATGCAACTCCTCATATTGTTGCCGACTAGAGCAACCCTTGCATTCTTTTTGGCAAAAAATATCTGTTTTTGGCTAAATGGAGTTGTGTAACATATTAAAGTAAAAAGATAAAATCGTAGTCAGTTTAAGACAAAATAAAAAGAAAAAACCATGTTGGCCTATCAATATAAATTCCTAGGTAAAAGAATGTCTATAAGATTTTTTGAGATTTTTTCAAATTTTTCGGAAGAGGTTTAGAGGTCACGCAAGTCGAATTTCTCCCAAATATTGGGTATTTTTTTTTTGAATTGAATTTTACTTAAAACTCGGTCAGGAATCACGATTGTTTTTAGTTTGCAAGTCAACATTTAGACCAATACTTCTCTATATCATCGTAGTTTGGTGGAGGTCCCTCTAAAATAAATATATTCTGAATACCAGTAGTATCAGATTTTTCACGGATGGATCAAAGTTGGACGAGCAAGTAGGCTTTGGGGTCCATTCACCGGACCTAAATGTAAATATCTCCTTCAAGCTGCCTGATCACATACTGGAGGTTGCTGAACTACTGAAGAGTAGTGTGACAACCCTCCGGAGAATATGTATCTACACAGACAGCCAGGCTCCCATAAAATCCCTGGAAGCCATGTTCGCTACGTCCCTGACGGTGAAAGAATGCCACCCATCACTTAGGGTGATGGCAGAGTATTTTGACATCAGGCTCATCGGGGTACCGGGACACAGCAACATTCCAAGCAATTGCGTAGCGGATGCGTTAGCTAGACAGGGCAGGCACAGGTTCTTCCGGCAAAAGAAGGTGTTAGTATGACAATCTCTACCTGCCGTTTGCAGATCAGGCAGTGGGCCGATAATATTTATCAAGGACAAGTAGAGACTTACTTCAACTTGCAAACAAGCCAGGGTCCTCTGGCCACAGGTGGACGGGAAGAGGACTAGGAAATTACTTAACTTGCCGAGAGGCAGGATATCCACAATGATAGGAACACTTACGGGACATTGTCTTGTAGGAAAACACGCCCTAAGATTGGGACATAGAAACTCCACTCTCTGTAGATGCTGCATGGAAGAGGACGAGGAAACGACAAAACACAATCTCTTGGTCTGGCAGGACTGAGAAGTAGGATATTCGGAATACATCTAGTTAGCACCGTAGCCCTACAGGATATTCCTGTTGGTCTTACAGACAAATTTATTGAAAGGGCAAATTGGCTGGACGACTAGTCAACAGTTGCTATGGAGGAAACTGCAGGTATCACAATGGGCTTCTTTAGCCTAAGAGTGCTAGGCAGCGTGCTGTCTTGCAGCCTTTTCAACCAACCAACTAATCAAGTCAACATTCCTTAAGCAAAACGTTTATTGTAAATACATAAATCACCAGTTTTGGCAATGATTTTTCTTAATATGATGAATTTCATGTAAAAATCGAGATGCATTGAACCCGACCCCCTCAGATATCGATGAAATTTTGTTTGTAGCTAAATTTGATCAATACAAACAAACTCTCATTTTTAGAAATGGCTGTTTTGGGATTTTTTGGGCGTGGCACAGTGGGAAAGTTTTCGAAAAAACGCGAAAATGGTCGAACAGAGCTCCATTTGAACTACAATAACTCAGAATCGGCTTAACCGATTTCCATGATCTTGGTATCATTAAAAAGATATTTTAACAGGCTTTATGACCCATTTTTATTTTTTGATATGGTATAGGTGAAGGATAAACCTTTCTAAAAAAATAATACACTGTAAAAAAACCCTTGATCTTTTTGGGTTTTTCGTTAGTTAACATTTTTTTTTGTTATAAAATTTTTTACAGTGTTTTTTTTTTTAAACGTGTCATAAAGCCTGTTAAAATATCTTTTTAATGATACCAAGATCATGGAAATCGGTTCAGCCGATTCTGAGTTATTGTAGTTTAAATGGAGCAAAATGAATTTTCCTGGGACAATGTTTATTTATTTTACCTGTAAATATGAAATATAAGGGCAATTACTAGAAGTGACACTACTTAAAAAATTATATAAAAAAAACTAAAAAAGAACCCATTTTTATTTTTTGATATGGTATAGGTGAAGGATAAACCTTTCTAAAAAAATAATACACTGGAAAAAACCCTTGATCTTTTTGGGTTTTTCGTTAGTTAAAATTTTTTTTTTTGTTATAAAATTTTTTACAGTGTATTTTTTTTTTAAACGTGTCATAAAGCCTGTTAAAATATCTTTTTAATGATACCAAGATCATGGAAATCGGTTGAGCTGATTCTGAGTTATTGTAGTTTAAATGGAGCTATTTTCGACCATTTTCGCGTTTTTTCGAAAACTTTCCCACTGTGCCACGCCCAAAAAATCCCAAAACAGTCATTTCTAAAAATGAGAGTTTGTTTGTATTGATCAAATTTAGCTATGAACAAAATTTCATCGATATCTGAGGTGGTCGGGTTCAAAATTTGAGTTTTATCTCGATTGTTAAATGAAATTCATCATATGGTACCATGTATTACATTTTGTAAATAACGCATTATATCTTTTAAAATGTTAATGAACATTTGGAGCGAGCTTGAAAAGTATTCCAACACCTCTGACTGAAAAGCTCAAGCACTGGTACATAAGAAAGCAAGCGAATTGAGGAATTTCTTATAAGTATAAGAGAAGAAAATTTGAATGTTCCCCTCCGTTTAAAGTCATTAATCCCAAAATCTGAAAAAAACATTATTAAAAGAATAAGTATCTCGAGAGTTCTATTCTCTTCAAAAGCTCAGGAATTCAGTTGTGGCATATTCTAATAAAAATAGTAAATATTGAAGACATTGGTGTAACTACTGTTGGAATTTTCAAGTTGGTACAATTTATAAAAAAAAATTGAAAAAAATTGCCGTCGGTGATGCAATGATAGAGTGCGCGGTTCCTGTGCATGAGAACGTGACTTCGATCCCTGCTCTGGCCACCTTACATTTCTTTCGACGGCACACCTCTCTTTGTGACGGCGACACTATCGAGTATTGAACCATGAACATCCCTTACAAAATGTTTTACACCGGTTCCGAACGGTATTTTGAGAAGCTTTTTTATGGCTAAGTACTCTAAAGTGTCGCCATCGCTAAGCGAGGTGGCTGTCGTCGAAGGCAATGTGGGTCCCAGTCAGTGAGTGTAAAACTAGAACGCGCACAGGTCACTGGTTGGGAGAGAAGCTCTCCCTAATCCCTACATGGGATGTAACGGGAAACCATTTATTTATTTTTATTTAAAATTGATAAAGTGCTTTTGAAAAAAGAATTTATAAAAATCACCATCAAAAGCAATTTCATTCGGAAACAACAACTTTAGAGCTTACAAATACCATGCACCTTGTAGGTTTAGGGAGCATGAGAAAAATGTTACTACGAATTTTACATAATAAGATTAATTTCAAAACAACAGCACAAAATATTGGGAAATTATGCAGCCAACTGGAATCAATAAAACGTAATATCCGGTCAGTAATATCCGGGCGGATGAATAAATTCGTGACTTTTCGAACTTCCCTCGTAGTTATAGGAATTGCAACACTGTTCCCATCAAGTACCACCTGTTAATAGACCACTGTAAAATTTTGAGCAAGTTCCGTCATTTACTTTTCGTTTATCAGCTGTTCAAAACATACAACCTCGTGCAGTTGTTTAAGTATGGAAAAAAGTGAATTTCGAGTTCTCATTAAACATAAATCAAACCAAGGAAAAGCTTGAAAAAAGTGGTTTACTGACTTGGGTTGTTGTCGCACAAGTACGAATGACGCTGAACGTTCTGGACGTCTAATTGAGGTCAATACACCCGAAATTGTCGACAAAATCCACGATATGGTGTTGGCCGATCGAAGACTAAAAGCGCGTGAGATTGTTGATGTCATAGGCATTTCATATGGCAGTGTGGTTTCGATTTTAAATGATCAGCTGGGTTTAAGAAAGCCGGCTGCAAGATCGGTGCCGCGTTTGCTCTCAATTGACCATAAACGTACGGGTGCAAACGTGTAGTCTCAAGGGGCTACGAATTGGTACCTCATCCGCCATATTCTCCGGATTTAGCCACCAGTGATTATTTCCAATTTCCAAACCTAAAGAAATGGCTCTCGGTGGAAAAAGATTTAGCTCCAACGATGAAATTATTGATCAAACAAATGCTTATTTTATAGACCTCGAAAAATCCTATTTTTTGGAAGGGATACAAAAATTGGAGAAATGTTGGACTAAGTGTATTGAGGTAAAAGGAGATTATATTGGAAAATAAAATAAAAAAAAACTGTGTTTCATTGTAAAAGTCACGGACTTATTGATCCGTTCTCGTAATTTGTAAGTCAACATTTCTAGAGAGAAACGTCCAAACCTGTCTTGCAACTGCATAAGCCACAAGTTTTGACAATGATTTTGCTGAATACGTTACCATGTATTAATTAAGTTACCAGGTAAAAATTAAAATATTAAAATTTTGTAAATAACGCTTTATAACATTTAAAATTTATATGAAAATTTAAAAATCTAATGACGCACTTTAAAAGACAGATAAATTCCAAACGAATTGGGAGAAAATCAATTTGCAGTTACTGTTTCAGAGTAATACAATTTTAAATCTCTTTACCCATTGTATGAAACAAATAATATTATAAGCTGTTTGCCATTTTTGCATTGGATGTGCTTTAAAGATTGCATTAATGAAAAAATCTACATGCGTTAAGTAACAACAAAGAATTACACCCAAAAAATTCTGCCTCAGCAACATATTGCACGAACCATATATATGTTAGCGAAAAACGTATATAATAGCCGTTTAATCAATGTATCTCCACCATGTAATATTGAATAGTAACCACAATGTGTTTGTACACAAGTATTCTATATTTGGGACAAGCTACAAACCCGTTATATTGACATCCAAACAACAACAAAAGACTGATTTTTCAGCGTGTAGTAACAACAGATTTAAGAGAATACATACTTCAAAATAAACAATCCCATTGTTTCATTTGTGACCGTCGGTGGTGCAATGGGTAGTGTGCGCGCCTCTTGTACAGGAGATCCTGGGTTCGATCCCTGTTCCAACCACCTTAAAATTTCTTTCGTCGACGGTCACCTCGCTTAGTGACGGCGACACTATCGAGTATATAGCCATGAAAAAGCTTCTCAAAATACCGTTCGGAATCGGTGTAAAACTGTAGGTCCCAATCAGTGAGTGAAAACTGGAAAGCGCACAGCTCAGTGATTGTGAGAAGTTCTCACCGGTGCCTTCATGGGATGTAATGGGAAACCATTCATTCATTCATAGTTTCATTTAAAAAGCCAGCCTTACTTTTTTTGAGGCCTGCAACATTTCTATTGATTTTTTACAAAGAGATCCAGAAAAATGGGAAAGCAACGAATTGTTTCACGAGGCAACGCATAAAGTGCACGATTGCATGTGGTAAATGATGTCGTAGAATGTGGTGTGGCCTTGGCTAACAGTTACATCAACGTCACTACTTCTGAAACAGATTTTCAGAATTTATTGCAGGGCATAGAGCTGCATCGTATTATTACAGGGCATCGAGCTGCATTTGCAAGATTTTTAAGCAAAACAAAATATTTGTCTTTTTCTTTTTTTTCTGGGAATGAGTAGTAAGAGTTTTCGAAGTAAGAATATTATTATTAGACGAATTATGTGTAAGTGAATAAAATTTCAGTCACCTTGGACTTATCTTTTTTGATATATTGATAATTAAGCGCGAAAGTTTTCATTAATTCAATGTTAAAAGCAAATCCTATGCAAAAGTGGCAAAAGGTTTATAATATTTTAAGTTTCATACAATGGGTAAAAAGCATTAGAAAGGTATAACCAGAGCTGTTAAATTTCAATTACGATTAGTAATCAATTACATTACTATTTAAAAAGAATCGAAATGATTATATAATTCTCTGTTCAATAATTTCTGATTACTAATTGATTACGATTACAAATAATCAAAAAATAATCAGGATTACTTGAGATTACTAGAAAATAATCAAAAATAATCAAAAGTAATCAGAAATGAGTTCGACTACTTTAAAAGATTACTTTTGATTACTTTTGACTATTTCTGATTACTTTTGATTATTTTCGACTATTTTTGATTATTTTTGATTTTTTGTGATTACTTTTGATTATTTTTAATTATTTTTGATTATTTTTAAAGGAATCTTATACATTACATTTATTGAAAAAAAAAACTATACAAAGTTAGGTTAGGGTGAATCCGCTAATTAATTGAAAGTCTAAATTAAGCAAGTAACATAAATTAATTAAATTCTGCTACAATAAAATGAATAAATAATAATTCTCATTTACATAAAATTTGAATTGGCTTTCATTAAAACTAATTTTTTAAAAGAATAATCCGACAATGATTGCCGCCTTGGACTGTTTACGATCCCGGCAAACGAAAACAGTAGTTCAACTGGAGCTGAAAACGTTAAGGGTGTGTTAAAATAAATGAATGCTTCCTTGAGCAAATCATAATTTTGACAAATCTCATCAGCACTTGAGTTATCATTTAAATAACTGAAAAACTGATGTTTTATATTGGATCGTCGGTCAATTTTGGTTTGGTCATTTGAAGATAAACTTGTGTTAATTTCATCATCTGCAAAGTCAAATCTTTAAAGTTGAAAATTCAAAGTAATGCACGCATTAGCTCACCATCATTACTGAAATCAAAAAAAAATCGGCCATAGTCGATATGTTATTATTTTTCGGTTCAAAATTAAACGAATTACAGTTTTTGGCGTAAAAACTGTACAGAGAGCCTGTGCCAAAGCGATAGATTTTCCACCTAGTAGTAAAAATATGACATTTGCGAGGTGAATAAAATTTCACTAGCCCAGGGGGCTAGGTAAATTTTTGGCAACAGGCTGGAAATATTTGACAACCACTATACAAACACCAGGGCCGAAGCAGATTGCATAGCACAGAACCGAATTGCTGCCGTTGTCGATATATTTTGTGCGGCGGGTTGCCGCCGGTATTTTTCAGTTTATGAATTGCATAAAAGTGTCCCAAATGGATTTGAATAAAATTAATTATTAATATTTTCCCTCAGTTACACGCATATTTTTATTTTTAACATCATAATTTTGTGTTAAAAAACTTTATTTCATTGTTAACTTTACCCAACGCAGTTTGAATTTTATGGCCGCCGCCGTCGACAACTTTTTATGTCGGCTTGTAGCTGTGGTTATCAGTCATTTGTAAACAGACATTTGCCGTAAGCCATTTAGAGTCCATTTATATTTTTGTAAATTTGACTTTATTACAATGGCAACAACGGCAAAAAGATGCAAAAAGAATTATAATACATGTAATTATGTGCATGTTAATTTGGAGAAGTAACTACAAAGAATTTTCTGAACAAAATGCCATATCTACGATAATATATTTCTACAAATATTCATTATAAAAATGATTACATTTCAGACGCGTCTTTAATTTCCTTCATCTTACGAACTGTCAAATTTTTACTACTGTGGAAAAACTTTCGGTTTGGCACAGCAAAGAGTAAAAATATTCTCACCACAACACATTTTTTTTCACCATAGGAAACTTTCACGGATTGACACGCACCCAGAGTATCCAAAACTCTGCTGGTTATGCTCTCAATAGTTAATTCCGGCAATTCTGGGCTTAATCTCTGCAAAACATGGAGCCATTTCGATTTGATGCTTGGCGTTAGCACTGTTGCCGTAATTGCGATATTTGCCTCAGGCTGCGACATGAAATATGGTTGAATCCTTTGTCTCAATCCATGTTTCATTTTCATAATTACAGAGGATAATGGTTGCAGCTTCTTGCTTGTGCTTAGTTTATGCAGCTTATTGCACAGTGTCACAAGAGTCGGTATTAATAATCGGTATTAAAATGTAATTAAAAAAATAGAAAATGAAATTTTATTTTTAGGTCAGGCCATTTCTTCAATCCAAAGGTCTTCAAATGTCGTCATTTTATTGCAACTAGAAAATGACCAATGCCAACCAAAAGAAGGCGAGCCAAAAAGTGAGTTTGATAACAGTCAAGTGTTTTCCACTAAATTGTACCGCACTTGGTCAGCCAATGAACCAAAATGTCATTAGCACAACAAAGTTGCACTATAAAAAAGGCCTCTTAGCACAGAGAAGTAAAAGCTCAGATATTAAAGAAAAATCAAAGCTTGTTCATTACGTAATGCAGTTTGTCTTCTTGCAAATTAATCTTAGCATATTCTTGTGCTTTAAAATAATTGTGAAACTGCTGTATCGGGACACATATCAATAAAAATATCTGATTTTTTCAAAAAGTAAATAAAACATATCTTTAATTTCGTTAGTAACTTAAAAACTTACTTTTTGTACGTCTGCGTAAAATTCAGCTTTGAAAATTATTTGTCGTGCATCAGACAGAGTGTGTTTTTTGAGGGCCCCTCCTGATTCTTTATTTGATAGCCTTATTCTCTTGTTTGTAGAAGGATTATAGTCCGGATCCTCAGTACTGTCGTCTGCGGAAAAATCGCTTTCGAAAATATTTTGAGACATTTTCACCTATAATTTTATTTTTTTAATTTTATTTATACGATATTGAATTGGAATTGGTACGTCCGTTACCTCTCGGTTTTAGCTGGCAAGAGAACGAGAACCGAAAAAATCAAAACTGACATATATTGAAATGTAAGTTTTGACAAACAGACTACTATCACCCTCATTCCGATTTCACGAGCTGCCATACTGAAATAATCTTAATCTATTCACAATATTAGGTTAACAAAATAATATGTATGTAAGTAGCCAAACTATGCAGCCCGTTTTCATACATAATTAATAGTGACGGCACAACTCACGTGGTTTTCACGCTAACCTAACTTTGTATAGTATTTTTTTCAATAAATGTAATGTACAAGATTCCTTTAAAAATAATCAAAAGTAATCACAAAAAATCAAAAATAATCAAAAATAGTCGAAAATAATCAAAAGTAATCAAAAGTAATCAGAAATAGTCAAAAGCAATCAAAAGTAATCTTTTAAATTAGTCGAACTCATTTTTGATTACTTTTGATTATTTTTGATTATTTTTTAGTAATCTCAGGTAATCCTGATTATTTTTTGATTATTTGTAATCGTAATCAATTACTAATTGAATAAAACTGAATGTAATCGTATTGTAATCATTACTTCACCTTTTAAAAAAAAGTAATCTAATTACTAATGATTACTATTAGTAATCATTACTTAACAGCTATGGGTATAACTCTGGAACAGTAACTGCAAAATCATTTTTTTTTTAAAATTGCTTGGAATTTATCATTTTAGAAGTTATAAAGCGTTATTTACAAATTTTTCGAAAGAATGTAATACATGGTACCTTATTGAGCAAAATCATTCCCAAAACAGGTGGTTGTTTACTCATATGCAATATATGATTCGAGACATTGCAGACAAGCTGAAGGTATCAGACACGACAAGAAAATCATTTGAATCGGCTTGGGGTTGTCAAAAAACTTGATATTTGGGTTCCGTACGAGCTTAAGAAATCAAAAATCAAATGCGGATAAGCACTAGAGAGTTATTGCTCAAACGCAACAAAAATTATGTATTTTTTGAATGCATTGTCTCTGGAGATAATAAATGGATTCTTTACAACAATGCCAACCGAAAGAGATCCTGGTCCAAGCACGACGGTTTCACGTTTTGTGATTTTTGCGAAACTTAATACACGCATAAAGCATTATGCTAACGTCACCTCCAATAGATTTCGCGGAACTTAGTTCGCTTACAAGCTCAGGTCTGATATAATTGCTTGTGCTTCCCGTATCTAAATGATATTTTACTTCCCCAATTCCCCGCCGCTTCTCATGTTGGTTACAAAGTAAACAATTCACGTCTAATGGAATGTCGGAAAAACCTTCGCAGTTATCGTCGGAAATTGCCCCAGGCATGGAGTTATATACCACATGAAGATAATCCTGATGTTTAACGTTAACCCATGACTCATCCGGTCCATACTTTCTGCGCTGAATCCATTTCGTTTTCAATGGGGTTTCCATTATGTCTGACCCCCGCGATCACATGAAAATTTTTCTACGATTTGTGTATTAGATTCTTTTCTACGCAAGCTGTGACGTGTTTGCGATATCGACCCGTTTACTCTGGACGCACCTGTCAACATGCCCTGTCGACCCTTGAACCGCGGTGAGTACCCATACCGGTACTTTCTTGTCGTCGGGGAAAACTGATCAAACTATTTTGTAGAGTTTTTATTTCTCCTAGAAACAATACTGTTTAGGATTTCTCGGGAGCTGCGGAACACAACTAAATAAATAACAAAAATTACATGAAGTATCAGGAGACACCCGGTTGGAACGAAGATCCTTTCGCTATATATTATACGATAATTAAAATGAATCTTTAGATGGCTTTTTGAAAAATGATAAAGTTTTTTTAAGAAAATTTGATTTTTTAGAATGTATTTTTAAAAATAAAAAGGTATATTTTTATGTCCTTTTTGTAAGAATATGTATTATATTTTCCCGAAAAGATCCATTTCTAAAGAGAGGTACTTCTTTTATTAAAAGCTAATATTTTTTTTAAGAAAAGGTAATATTGTTAAGAAGAAGTACTTTTTGTATGAAAAAGCCACAAGAGTGTAATTTTTTTACAAAAAAGTATTCTTTACAAAAACAGGTACTTTTTAAAGAAGTGGTACTCTTTTTAGGAAATTTTTTAAGAAAATGTACTTATTTTCAGGAAGGCTACTTATCGCAAGAAAATTGAATAAAAGGTATTATTTTATTTTTAAGAAAATATACTATTAAGGAATGGTATTCTTTTAAGAAAATTAATTTTTTTAAGAGAAGGTATTTTTGTTTGAAAAAAAGGGTTTTGTTTTTAAGAAATGAGATTTTTTTTTAGAATTGGTCCTAGTTTCAGGAATAACTAAATTTTTAAGAGTAGGTATATATCCCAAGCAAAGTTGTATTGTCTCACAAAAACTGTACTCGTTAAAGAAAAGGTAGTTTTTTAAGAAAAGGCAATTTGTTGTAAGAAAATGTACTTTATTAAAAAAGGTACTTTTGTATGAAAATGTACTTTTTCTAAGCAAAGGTACATCTATAAGATAAGGTATATTTTTTTAAAGAAAAAATACTTTGTTTACGAATATGAATAGGTATTTTTTTTTTGAGAAAATTTAAAGGCACTTATTTTAGAAAATTTTCTATTTTTAACTTCTTTCACCTGTTCTGTTTTAAATTTACTTTATATTGGGTTCAAAACTACAATATATACTAAATATTGGTTACAGGCTCCACCTAGGAACCTTCCCATTGAACAAGAAATTTTCCACCATATGTTAGTCTAGACACAAACCAGAGCAAAAATACCCAATATAGTTCATATTACTGGGTCGTAGCATAATAGTGTTAAAAAATAGATGTTTAATTTTTTTTCATCTAGCCCCCATCCCGCAATGTGCGATAAGGAACTTCGTTTCAAAAACATATTTTGCATAAATACTTTATTTAAAAGGGTATTTTATTTATATAGGGTGATTCAGGAAGTTCCGGACAAATTTCTCCAGCGTATTCCTTGGCTCATTTCATGAAGAAAAGTCCACTAGGACCGTGTCCGACAATGCAAGGGTGCGAAATGGCAGCGGGTTCAAAGTTTTCGGATTGCAGGTCGGAGGGTAGTAGGCTAAAGTTGCTAACTTCTGAGCCAGTGGACGGATTTTTTTGTTTTTGGACTTGTTGGAAAGGTCTTCAGCCAAAAAATTCAATAAAATAAAATCTTAAACGTGTTAATTTACAAAAACAAATAAATGTGTGCTGTTATTTCGCTTCCAAAAACAAAATCAAACATTTTTGCATTTCAGTAAAATGATCCTAACTTTGGAACGGTAAGACCTCTGGGCTTCGTTTAGGTCATTTTGGAAAGACAAGAGGCATGGCTATCTTTATACAGAACACATAAGTTACCTGCCATCTGGCTGAGCAACTTGAGGTTACTTTTTTTTATTGATTCTGAAAGGCCTCTTAAAGACCTTTCCAACAAGCCCAAATGCGACCACTGGCTCAGAAGTTAGCAACTTTATCCTACTACGCTGCGACCGCCAATCGAAAAATATTGAACCCGCTGCCATTTTGCACCCTTGCATTTTCGGACATTGTCCTAGTGGACTTTTCTTCATGAAATGAGCCAAGGAAGACGCTGGAGAAATTTGTCCGGAACTTCCTGAATCACCCTGTATAGGGTTTCTGGAAATTCACGCAAGATTTGAATTTATTACTATATATGGGCTATAATGCTGTTGTTCAAGTTCAGTATTGAGAAATATTTTAAAAATATTCAACAATTTTCGAAATTTTATTTCCCATTTTGATGTCTTCGTTAATCGCCAAGAATTGCAGCACTTTGGGTTAAGAAAATACACGAATGACTGTTGAGAAGCAAATGAATCCTAAACGTGTCACTGTTCGGTGTAGATTTTGGGCTGGTGCCAAAATCGAATCAATTGAATTCAAAAATGCTGTTAACGGTCGCGACATGACAATCTAGCTTTTTGTTGCTAATTTGAATGACATGGATGTGGACGACATGTGGATTTATCAAGACGGTGCTACATGTCGGACAAAAAAACCGTTTCCCATTAAAGTCCATGAAGGGATTGGGGAGAGCTTCTCACAACCAATGAGCTGTGCGCTTTTTAATTTTTCACTCACTGATTGGGACCCACAGTTTTTACACCGATTCCGAATAGTATTTTGAGAAGCTTTTTCATGGTTAAATACTCGATAGCGTCGCCTTGACCGCCGCCGAAAAAATTTTTTTTAAGGCGGTATGAGCAGGGATTGAAACCAGGATCTCATGTACAAGAGGCGCGCACACTACCCATTGCACCGCCGACATATCAGAAATCTCGACAAAAACATAAATACCCTAAATTATTTTTAAATTTTTTTAAATTTATTAGCCACCTCTTAATAAGAGATTCGTTAAAAATATTCTGCAGGTAATATTACAGTTTGAAGTACAGTTCCTGAACAAAAGGGCTCCAATTTTCATTGATTTTTCGAAGTTTTGAAACTCACCTCGAGCTAGAACGTCATGTAATTTGTAGTTTCTTGATTGGAATAAAATTATTGCTGTAGTAGAAGTAGAGCAAATTTTGCACAAAAGTTGAATATTGTTACTCGGTATCTAACAATAATAATTATTCTCAACCTATATTATATTAATGAAGAACCGTAAAGAACCAAATAATGTGGGCGGGTATAATTTACGTCCGCCACCCATTTACACTGACAAGCAAAATTGTAGCAGTTTTCTCATAATGGAAATTTAAAGCCTAAATTTTTAGCAGCGTTTAATCTTAGAAGTAAATTTTAGTTTTTTTTTAGATTTAATATGGTCTCTTTCATTATGAACAGTTAGATATACAACAATTATACATACATATATGTTTAAAACAGCATAATATGTAAACAAACGCCAATGTTACAATTACAACATTTTGTAACAGCAAGCACCGGCGTATACAAGCTCTTAAAAAGCCAAAGGCTACTTTACAAAATATTGAACCAGAGAACAAATAATACTGTGCAACAGTGGGTCTCGGGCCTCTACAAAACCAAAAAATTATGAAAGTACTTGGACGTGGTATCACAGAACCCCGTTCGGTTTTGCTCCTATACGTAACAATTTTTTATTACAGGCCGAAGAAAATTTTGGTGGTGGGTGAACAATCGAGTCACCCCATACGATGCTCAATGTTTTTTTAAAGGGGTTTTTAGGTAAAAATCGTTCAGCAAACAACCATATTTTTGTAGAAATATATTAGAGGGCATTGTGAAATAGGATAATAGCTACAATATTGTCAATGGTTGTATTGCAATATTTCAAGCTGTTTAGGATTTATTGAAGTAAAATCTGAAATAGGACCTGATCCACCTCCAAAATTTTCTTCGGCTTGTAAAAAAAAAATTGTTACATATAGGTGCAAAACCGAGCGGGGTTTTGTGATACCACGTCCAAGTACTTTCACAATTTTTTGGTTTGGTTGAGGCTCGAAACAAATTCCTTTCATTTGTGCCACAGTATAATTTAACATAAAACAAGAGTGCAAAATTGTAACATTTGTATATATCAATATAGAATTAAAATTGTTTCTGTTTTTATTCATGAGAGAACAATAAACTGATTTAGTTAAATTTATTTTTTTGTTTGTGATTAACTATTTAAAATTTATTTATATAAATTTATTTAGTTCCAAATTATGTCAACCCTGTCACAATTTTGATTATGCTCGACACTGTATACTTGTGGAATTATTCCTCTCACTTTCTGCTTCTTGCCCCTTAGCAGAACCCTCACACAAGATGCATAACATCTTGTGGTATTTCGTATCATGGGGTTTCCCAATATTCGAGTTTGTAAAGTTAGTACGAGTTAGTAAATGTTTGTGGGTACACATTTCGAATATCTAGAAATTCATTAGAAGTCATATCTGCACCCAATGTGGTATCTACATAATTTCTCTAAGCAACCAATATTAAGCACAGATGTACAGGGAAGTTAAAGAAATAAACGTGTTAAGAATTGAAATGTTCATTGACATTTTTACATTATTGTGCATGTCAGTTGACCGTATGAATGAGTTTTGGTACACAATTCCTGATTGGAAAAACAGTAATTCAAAATTGACACTAGGTGTCGATTTTAGTATGCGTACGGATTGTAAATCATATCCGGAGCAGGTGCGGACGCATACGAACCAAATAAGATAAACTCTGAATATATGGCAATTCGACTTACTCAGGAGCAGCCCATGGAAATAGCCTGCAGTTCGTTCAATGGGTATTGGAGCAAAGTGAAGTCAATGCCAATTTATCAAAAAATTTCATCTTTTCCGATGTAGTGCATTTGGTTTCGTGAATAAACAAAATTGTCGAATTTGGGCTCAGAAAGCCCCAAGCAATACATGACAAACAAATGTTCCCACAACGAGTAACTGTCTGGTGCGGATTTTGGCCAGGCGGCATGATTGGGCCTAAATTTGTTGAAGATGAGGCCGAAATTGTAGTGACTATGAACGGCATTCGTTACAGGAACATGATAACGGAGTTATTGTGAACTCAACTGAACGGCATGTATCTGCACGGCATGGATCTGCACATGTGGTTTTAGCTAGACGGCACCACCTGCCCACACCGCGCATGAAACAATCGGTTAATTGAAGCAACGATTTCTAGAACAAATTAACTCAAGAAATTCTTGTGTCAACTAGCCACCAGGATCCTGCGATTTAACGCCGTGCGATTTCTTTCTTTGGGGTTTCGTGAAATCTGGGGTTTATGCGAATAAACCAGAAACAATTCCCGAGCTCAAATCGGTGTGATACTGCCACATCTCAGTGAAAAAGTTATGGAAAATTGCGAGGAAAGATTAATGGCCTGCCATAAAAGCCGGTGGTGCTGGGCGTTATGGGTATCCGTGGTTCTCCGATCGAATTAAAATCCAGAAGCGTCTCCTTACAGGGGGCAGCTGTCTGATCATGATCCATGTTTGGGCCGCTGTTAATCACGGTAGCGGTTATACTAAAACCTAACTCCCCCAATCGGGGGTTCCACGCGTATCGTGCCTGCGGATAGTTTGAAGTCAGGGGTATTTGACTGTTTTGAGCGACGCCTCACTGATACCTGGTTATCAGTATGTAATAGGCCTTCGGCCAAAGTCCTACCGTACTACTGGGGGCTATGAGTCGGTTGACCTCAAATTCGCCACACCCGTGGGAACGAAAATGAATTTTACAAACTGAGACAAAGACGGCAACGTAACAGATGATAACGACAATGGCATTATAACGTACTACCGCTCTATAGTTGTGGAATACAGAAGTCGCGTGGACGGCGAAATGATCAACGATCAGCAGCCAGAGTTATAGAGATGTTAGGCAAGATCGATTGGGCAAAACTCAGATAGAAGCTAAAGACGTCATTTGGGGATACCTTGTTGTAACGCAGAATTTGGCACAGGGTTTAAAAGTGGACCACTTTTGTGCTGTTTATGATTTCAAGACCTGTAACTTCCTCAATTTTAAGCCCATTTTTAGCATTCTTGGCTTGACGAAATCTTCTAAGAGAGATAAGCAAAAAAGGCTAAACTATGTGATTTATTTTTAGTTAGTGCATGAGAAATTCATACTACAAACTTACAAAGTCAGGTGAGTTTTTGTTGGAATAACAGACAATTCAGCTAAGCATACTCACTGACTTGACTAATTTCGAACTCCGTGAAAAGTTCATCATCAGATGAAATTCTGTGCAACAAAGGGTGTCCCCATATGCAATATCCTAAACTCCTGACTCCTCCTGTACACATCTCTAATACATCCTTAAACGATTCGACAAACAGTTTGGAAGTTCTGACATTATAACCACTTTTTTGCAATCAACCCCACTGTGCTTCCCTGTTACAAATTTTTTTTATTTCCAACAAAAAACCAAAAATTGTTAAATTACAAAAATGTTTTTGACATTAATTAATAAAAAAACATTAATTAAAAAAAAAACAAGTTTAAAATGTTTTGGGAAATATAATTGTGTATGTATTATCCATAGAGAAAGATATAAAGAGTATGTAGGTGTGTTTCAGTTTCACCAAATTCTTATCGAAAGTCACTGGGATAACGACAGATTTTATACGTTTTTGATGTGTTAACATCTATAGCGGCGTATAGGGACTTAATCTATCAAAGTCAACACATGCAAACAACACACAGACAGGTTTTCTGCTGCTGCTAAAACCAGATTTTATGCTGCTGCTAAAACCAGATTTTCTGCGACTGCGAAAGAGAATAATGACGTGTTAAACAAAAATGAGCGAGCAAGAGAGCGATGAAAGAGTGGTGTGGCAGGGGTGAGGCAAACGAAATTGTGTCTATAGCGTATGTATTGAACGGAGATATAAAGCATAGCCACGCAAAATTTCATTTGCAAGCCCAAAACAAAGCGAGTCAGTTGATGTTCAGCATTTCCCGGTGTATTTTTCAATGCCTATAATAATGGGTGGTGACTTTAAGACGAATTTTTCAAACGCAGAAGCACTGCCACTTATCGAATTCCTCTACGATAAATTCAAGCTTACTATTAATACTTCATTAGAGTCTCGAACTACTGTCCAAGGAACTAGAATTGACGCTGTTTTCTCACGATATTTAGATAGGATAGAATCTAAAGCTATGGGCCGGCGGCGTCATTTTCAGCTATCACAGACCAATTTTATCTGTGTTGACAACTTAATATTTATAAATTATAAAAATAAAGAAATAAAATTTAATTCAATAAACTATTATTTTTTATTTTCCAATGTAACATTTACTAATGTGTTCATAGAAATCGAACAGGTACCGTGTAGCAAAAAGGTATTAACACATCATCCGTGAGTTCGAACACTCATTGATTTTTTGTTATTGCTTCTTTGTTTGAAATCCGATCGAGGCATGGGGTATATGGTTAACCTGTTTAGTTGAGGGCTACATTTCACCCCAACACCAATTTTAAGTACGAGATCCATTTCGAACAGTGATTTTCTAACACCCTATTTATAATTTTTCATCCCATAAATAATAATTTTGTAAGTTTACTTTTAATGTTGTGGACTTATTGGGCAAATATCGAAGCGATTTAGTTCGATATTTCATTAACCAGCAGACATCAACAAGCGGGAAACGCTCTACTCAGTGCAACATGCATGCACATTAATTGACATATCTTTTGAACTACTTCGAATCCCACGTTAAAACTCCGTGTATATTACAAGCATACCTACTAGAGTGGTCAAGGTCCATACAATATGAGGACAGCATGTTTCTCAAACCGGCTCGATCTTCGGCAATCTCTCGCAGGCAATCTGCCACCTGGTCTTTCCAGCGAAGTCTTCGTCGGACAATTTGTCGATGTAGAAGGTACGTCTTCGATTACCTTTTGAACTGGTTCTTTTTGATCCATTCTACTGATCACTTTTTCTTGTACTTCTATGGCCTAGCCAGCGTAAACGCGGTATTTTGATACGCAGAACTACGTCGATGTCAGATTATATAGCTCGTGGTTCATTCGTCGTCGATACTCAACGTTGTCTATATTAGGACCATATACTTTACGGAGCATTTTTCTCCCGAAGACTACCAGTAATGTTTCATCAGAAAGAGGGTCTTATCTCTGAAGCTTAGCACGAAGTAACACCTGTTTGCTAGCACAATTCTCCATTTGATTTGTAGGCTGACGTTATTGCTTCTGTTTACTGCAGAGCCGAGGTGTAGGAATCCGTCCTCTACCCCGCCATAACAACGGTTATCAATGTTCACCTTTTCCACCAAACGGGTAAATGTTCTGCTTGTCGAAACCATTAACTATATCTTGCTCTCGTTTACTGCCAAACCCAATTTTGCTGATTCCTTCTCAATTCTCGAAAATGCTGCAGTAACTTCTCGCAGATTTCGCACAATGAAGTGGAAATCATCAGCATACGCGAGCAGCATGCGGCTTTTTCTGCTGATGATTTTATTCGTGTTGACTGCAGCTTATCTCACCATGATCTCAATTGTTAAGTTGAAGAGATCTCATGATCGGGTGTCGCCTTGCCTGAGGCATTGGCTCGTATTAAATGGTTCGGTGAGAACTTTACTGAGGACTTCGTGTGGGTCAGTCTCATTCTACAAAGCCAAACATATTGCGTGTTCACACTCATACCTACAAGAATTATATTTGTTGATTATATTTGTTGACTAATTATCAAAAAAAATCCAATGAGTGTTCGAACTCACGGGCGATGAGATAACACCTTTTTGTTACACGGTACCTCTTCGATTTCTATGAACACCAGTGTTGCCAATTTAGCTTTTTCCTGCTAGATTTAGCTTTATTTTAACGTGCTTAGCGGGAGAAAATGGAATTTAGCCTTAAGCTTTTTTCAAATATTTTCATATTCTTTTTTGCTCTTAATACTTTGGCAGTTATTACAACAAATTTTAAATAGCGCCGAAGAAATCAATTTCTTAAGAAAAAGGTACTGGACGATGCTAACATTGATGTTTTTTCTGAAGACTTTGAAGCCTATACAGGGTGATTCAGCAAGTTCCGGACAAATTTCTCCAGTCCACTAGGACCATGTCCGAAAATGCAAGGGTGCGAAATGGCAGAGGGTTCAAAATTTTCGGATTGTTGGTCGGAGGGTAGTAGGGTAAAGTTGCTAACTTCTGAGCCAGTGGTCGGTTTTTTTTGTTATTGGGCTTGTTGGAAACGCCTTTCAGGATCAATAAAAAAAAATAGAATAAAGTCAAATCGCCGAGATACCGAGCTTTCGGAATACCTCATACCTTCACATAACCTCAATTTGCTCAGCCAGATGGCAGGTAACTTATGTCATACCTCTTACCTTTCCAAAATAACCTAAACGAAGCCCCTGAGGTCTGACCGTTCCAAAGTTATGACCATTTTACTGAAATACAAAAATTTTTTTTCCCTCGACGTTGGATTGGACGAGCTGGACCAATCGCCTGGCCGCCACAATCTCCAGATCTCACACCACTTGATTTCTTTTTGTGGGGCTACATGAAAGTTGTGTGTATGTTTGTTCGATTGTTCGTTTACGTCATTGTGGGAAGATAAGAGGTATGGCTATCTTTCAACAGAAAAAAAGACATAAGTTACCTGCCATCTGGCTGAGCAAATTGAGGTTATGTGAATTTTTTTTCCATTTTTTTCCGAAAGCTCTGTATCTCGGCGATTTGACTTTTTTATACTTTTTTTTATTGATTCTGAAAATTTCAATAAAGTAAAATCTTAAACGTGTTAATTTATAAAAACAAATATGTAAATGTGTGCTGGTATTTAGCTTCCAAGAACATAAACAAACATTTTTGCATTTCAGTAAAATGGTCATAACTTTGGAACGGTAAGACCTCTGGTCTTCGTTTAGGTCATTTTGGAAAGGTAAGAGGTATGGCTATCTTTTCTTTTTATTGATTCTGAAAGGCCTCTTAGAGACCTTCCCAACAAGCCCAAAAACAAAAAAATCCGACCACTGGCTCAGAAGTTAGCAACTTTGCCCTACTACCCTCCGTCCACAATCCGAAAATTTTGAACCCGCTGCCATTTCCCACCCTTGCATTTTCGGACATGGGCCTGGTGGACTTTTCTGCGTGAAATGAGCCAAGGAATACGCTGGAGTAATTTGTCCGGAACTTCCTGGATCACCCTGTATTTCATTTAATTATTATCTTGGCTTTGAATTCGAAACTTCCGCCAACAAATTGAAAGATTCAGGCCAGTGCTGCCAGAGACTGACTAAAAAATTCTGCCAGATGTCCTCGAAAATTGTGCCGTTTAGGAAACAATTATGCTAAAATTGGCAATTCTAGTCTTTTTTGTAATTCTGTGTCCGGAACACAAAAAGTTACTCCAACAAATGGGTGCTTATCTAGAATTTAAAATTTAAACAGCTGTTGCACCTCACCTGACCAACAGGTTGCGACCAAAAAGCGGGACACATTTACTTTTGTAGCGTCTCTGTTGAAAAACCCTTTTCTTCACAACTGTTTTTGTTGGTGTGTTTCGTTGGCAATAATATTGAAAATGATTTTATCGAAAACTCTGCACAATATACTTGTAGTTGCAATGGTATACCTTTAGAAATATTAGCATGCAATGTGAAAAAATAAAAATCTTTAATTGATATAATTATTGCAGATAAAGTTGATATAATTATTGTAAGAGACACTTTTGTTGGTTTGTATTTTAACCGTATTGTAAAGAATCTTAAATACTACAACTTTGCTGAATATGGCCATATCTATTTGATTATATTTGGTAACTTATAAGCGAAAAAACGAAAAAAAAATAAAATATTACATTTCTACACCAATTTTAGAGTATGTACTAACTATACGTACAACTTCTGTTGATTAGTGTATTCTGGAAAGTTACCAAGAATTTTGTGGGCTATAATTCCTTCTAAACGAGTTACCCCAAATTTTTTTACCGTGTGCTGGAAAATTACAAGAAATCAAAAAAATATCAAATTTGGTATGACGTTTCAAATTTGGTATGACGTTTCATCAATGTATATTAGCCAATGTTATGCAACAATGAATGAGCTACAATTTTGTAGAAGGTTGTAATAAAAAATATTTAACAGTTTAGAATATATTGAAGTATAATCAGATGTACAGCTTTGATCACCAGCTGAAATCTTCTTTGGACTATAAAATAAATTGTGATGATCAGGGCTAAAACCAAGTGGGGTTTTCTGATATCTCGACAATTCATAATTTTTACTTTCGTTGAGGTCCTAATTTCACTGTCGCACAGTGTAATCGCTCATATTTTTACTCCACGTACAAAAAGTACGTTTTACATCGGCATTCTGACATCCCTAGTAACAAATTTCTAATGAATTATGCCATTTATCTCTATACAGAAATTTTTGAAATGGGCAACCTATTTCTGATATTCCATGAATTACATTTTTGGTTTTATGCCTGTAGAGTCACACTTTGTTTGGCAAAGTAGTCGGAATTTAAAATTTTCTGTACCAAACAATGGTATTCGTATGAAATTGATTTTGTTCACAAGATTCTTCCAAAGAGGTTAGTGAGTATCAGGCAAATATACCAATAAATATGCAGTAAAAATAGATTTTTCCAATTAATTCAATACGAAAAATTGTGCTAAAAAACTGCACTAAAATTAAAAAAATTGGAAAAATATTGAGATAATTGTGCTAAACGGCACTCGGCATAATTTTTCAAAATACAAGTGCCAAAACCAATAAAATTGTGCCAAAACGGCATAACTTATGCTGACATGGTAACACTGATATAAACACGTCATTATTCTCTTTGCTCTGAGAGTGTTTCGCACCCACACAACACAACTATTCGCTGCCGCTACATCAGTGTGTGTGTTTTTTTCGCAGTTTGACAATCTGTGTTTCGCAGTCGGACAAATCTGTGTTCTATATAGGGGTGGGTCACCCTTATCATTTATGGGTATGACAAATAGATTTTGGCCGTTTCTGAGACCTAACCGATATTCACATAAAATTTCATACAAATCGGTCCAGCCGTTTCGGAGGAGTTTAACTGCAAACAATGTGTGATCGCAGTCGGACAATCTGTTCGATCGCAGTCTGACAACCTGTGTGATCGCAGTCGGACAAAATGTGTTTGGATGTAAACACTTTGTGAATTTAGTCCCTACCCGCGCCTATAGATGTTAACACATCAAAAAATAATTTATAATGAGCCAAATCAATGTTTTTTTTTAAACGAGCAGTATTTGCCTTAACCGCACACTGCAGAAACAGTAAACAAGTTATAGCGCTGATATTCACAGTTCAATTTCAATTCAAATTTTTGAATAAATCAAAGTTTTTCGCCTCAGTGGGCCGCGACTAGATGTGCAATCGCCGTGGCAAAAATACATCAATTGGGATACGAATTGCCACCTCGTCTGCCATATTCTTCGGACTTGGACCTACGGACTACTTTTTATTTCAAACCCTGACAAAGGGATTTGGCGGTATGAGATTTGGGTCGAACGCAGACGTAAGCACTGAAGCAAAAAGCTACTTTAAGGTCCTTTGGGAAACCTATTGATGTGTTAACATCTATACGCGCGCCTCTAGGACAGTAAACTATCAAACTAATACATACGCAAGTGTTAGGTTTGTAAGAGTAAATCATCGTTTGTTTGTTCGTTGCTTGGCAGTCGGTATCGAAAGTGATTATTGGGCGATTTTCATATAATTTTCCCACGCGATTTTCTCCGGAAATTCATAGCCGATTTTATTAATTTTTGGATTAAAAAGCTAGTGCGGGTTTCGACGAAGAGTTTAGGCCAAAAATTAAGGCGATCCGATATCGGCGAGCCGAGATTTAAGTGTTTTAATTTGGAGTATTAATTTGGAGTAATATTAAAAAAGTGTTTTGTTGATCTTCGGTTTTGTCTTATCATCGTTTGTTTGTTCGTTGCTTGGCAGTCTGTATTGAACGTGATTATTGGACGATTTTCATATAATTTTCCCACGCGATTTTCTCCGGAAATTCATAGTCGATTTTATTAATTTTTGGATTAAAAAGCTAGTGCGGGTTTCGACGAAGAGTTTAGGCTAAAAATTAAGGCGATCCGATATCGGCGAGCCGAGATTGAAGTGTTTTAATTTGGAGTATTAATTTGGAGTAATATTAAAAAAGTATTTTATGTTGATCTTCGGTTATATCGTACGAATATAACAATGTATGTATGTATGTACAAGTGTCTGTTGCTTTGCATTCTTGGACTTTTGTGGGAATAAAAAAAAAGTATTGAGCAAGAATATAATGACACATGTGCTTGCACTGGGTCTTTAAATAATTGTAAGTATTAATATTATTTAACTGTAACGTCATCATATGATTGAACGCTGTTTATTATTTTCCAATGTAACATTTACGAATGTGTTCATAGAAATCGAACAGGTACCGTGTAGCAAAAAGGTGTTAACACATCGCCCGTGAGTTCGAACACTCATTGGATTTTTATTTAGAAGAAATATCGAAATTGTATAAACGATAGAAAAAGGGCGAGTTTCACGCTCGTAATTTAAAAGCTCACAGAAACTTTTCATAGTAAATGACAAGCATCGGGCATTTAAAGTACATTTAAATGGAGGATTTTTAACTGTGAAACTGACCATAAATATATCAAGCTAAAAGGAGACTACGTTGAGAAATGAAGTGTTTGTATTGCCGAAAAAAATATATTTTATTTAAAAACTCACGAAATTATCAAACTGTCTTTATAACTAACGGAAATGGATCACGCCCCACTTTGATGGAGATCAAGACGCCAGTGCTGATGGACTACGACTGACTTGTTATGGCTGGCTTTTTTTGTTTTTGGGCTTGTTGGAAAGGTCCTTAAGAGGCCTTTCAGAATTAGTTAAAAAAGAGGTAGAAAAAAGTCAAACCCGACCACTGGCTCAGAAGTTAGCAACTTTACCCTACTACCCTCCGACAACCAATCCGAAAATTTTGAACCCGCTGCCATTTCGCACCCTTGCATTTTCGGCCATGGTCCTAGTGGACTTTTCTTCATGAAATGAGCCAAGGAATACGCTGGAGAAATATGTCCGGAACTTCCTGAATCACCCTGTATTGACATGGCATTAGAACAGTGATGGTCACGTCGTATCCCGCGGTGCGACGCTTACTTGCGGTGACAAATACACACGAGTGTTCACGAGAGTCAAAACTTTTCAGTCGTTGTTTTATGTCCAGTAAGTGAGGACATAGAAATGCATACAATTTTTCAGTTTTCATAAATTTCAGCATAAAATAAAAATTGTCGCTGGTTCGTATTTTAACGAGCACAAGATTTCTCTTACTGCATTTGTCGCTCTGCTACAAACACGAATACATGTGTGGTGGAATTGGTGTGCCCATAGCTGCATTAGAATGTGTGACAACTTTTATGTGAATGCGTGAGTGTGTATGCCAAACGAGTGTATAAGACTGTGTATGCAGTCGTCAGAATGAGCGAAACTTACGTTCTTCGTAATCTGTGCTCTCATTAGAAAAATGACTAATTTCAGTTATCGCAAACGTTTTTTAAATTTGCGGCAACTGTAGTTTTGTACGAGTTTGATGCAAACGAGAACTCGTTTGCAACAACATGATACACATTTGCAATATATGAGTTTATGTGGGAGAACTACGTGAACGATTGCGATTAATAATTGAATACAAATCAATCAAAGTATTGTTGCGGCAACCGAGCATTTAACGTTTTTTTTTTCTTTGCGTGTAGAGAGTGGCGAGTATCGAGGATGGATGCACCACGAGCTGTATGATCTGTATCTCGACATCTACGTAGTAATGCGGATCAAAATAGCGCGTTTCCGCTGGCTGGGCCATGTCAGTATAGTGGATTAGAATGAACTAGTTCGAAAGTTATTCGGAGATGTACTCAAAGGCCATAGCAAAATAGGATGACCAAGACTTCACTGGAATGAGTTGGTATCCTGCGAGATCTTGGTGTTACCAATTGGGGTGCAAGGCTAAAAATCGACTAAATAGTAAGCACTTGACACCCTCGAGGTATTGCATTCCTTCACTTCTATTTAGCTATTTCTCAAATTATGAGTACTTTTATTATCACAGAGTCTGGCTGAAAAAATCTACTACTCCCACTCCAAGCAAATTTCCTGATCTCTCACTCCTAATCTTCAACTCCGACTCAACACCTCTGGTGCAAACAACAACTGACTGCTTGCAGTAACAGCAATTCTATGAAAATTCATTGCTTCGCTTGGCTGCCGAAGCAAAAGCAAACGGCGCAGTTAGATAACACTGTGTGTAATTTTTTAAGTCGTGGCAAAATAACCATATACGGACACCACTACGTGATAAAAGACTAAAAAAAAAAAGACCCGTGTTTCCCAATTTTTCCCAAAGTCATGCACTTTTATTTATGGGCCGCCAAAGATTTGGGGCCTCGGTATCATTTTCGTAAAAATGTGATCATTTTCTCAGGCTCATATCTTGCAAACCGTTCAGAATTTCAAAAAAACTTCACCTTCCAGATCAAAATCGCAAAAAACTTAAAAAAATTCGATTTTTTTTACCTTTTTTCCCGTGTTCAGGTCCATAGGTAGCAAACCGTTCAAAATTCAAGGAAACAATCAACTACAAAAATTTACCTAAGATCTCAATAAACAAATTTCTAGAACATATAAACTTCCTGGGAATTATTCTTAACACCGTTTTTTAATTTCATTTGTTTTTTATTTACTTCAACATTGAGATACTATGCTATCTATTACAAAAATATTAAAAAAAAGTATTTGTATTATGTTTATTATGTTGATGGCCCTGGACTTGCAAATCGCACTCTCTTAAGTTGTGGATCCAAATCGTAGTCCGAATCGTCCGAATCTGACTCTGATTCAGCAATTATGGTGTCCACACGCACGTTGCTTCCAGACTGCCCTCCATCATCAGCTCTTTCTTCTTCAAATACTTCATTAACATCATACAGGGTGATCTTGTGACTCCACCAACATACCTCTGCAAGCAATGCGTCGAGGTTTTTGCCTTTGTACCGTTTTTCCATGGGCATTGTGGTTTGGTGAAACCGTTCTCCCTGCTCATCGGATTCGGTAGGGAGTTGTTTGATAAAATCGTCAAAATGAAAATGAAGAAAATGCAGCTTTAATGTCATCGATGCGCCGATTATCTCAAAATAATGCAGCATTTGTTTCACCCATTCTCTTGCTTCCGGTTCCGCGTCTCGATCCCCTCCCAAGACTCTGGTGCATACACGCTGAAGGTAAATCCATGCCATTGAATGATTTTCATCAAGCGATGAATCAAAGTTGCTCTTGAATAGCTTTCTAATGTCAGGGCCATTAAGTACGCCTGTTAAATGAAAACAAAAAATAAAGACAGAAAAGAAAACATTAACATAGTGTAAATAGTACAATTAGGTGAACAAAAATTCGTTTTAAATTTACTACAATACCTTTTTTAATTTTGTCATCGCTACGCTTTGGGAAAACGCTTTTCAAATAGTCGAATGCGTTTGGACAATTTACAACGGCCACTTCGATGAATTTTTTAACAATTCCCAATTTTATGTGGAGCGCGGTGGCAGCAAGATGTCTTGAGTATTGTCAATTAAAGATGCATTCTTCAGTCTATGTTGTTGTATTTGTTCATCCACACTTCCTCTTGGCCTGCACGAGTTACATTGGAATTGATTCAGAGGTGAGCGTGAATCCCAATTACAAAGAAAACAAAAGAATTTTGGGAAGCCGCCCTTATCGATGATCCCTTGCAAAATGTTGATGACCTTCAAATCACAGCAAATCTTCCATTTATTTTCGTAATATTTGATTTTTTCCATTATATCTTTCAATGTTTCATAGCTTTCTTTCATGTTGATACCCATTGCTAGCGGAATGGAAGGTTTTCGGTTCGACACATGCAACAACACTGCTTTCAAGCTTGAAACGGAACCATCAATAAATAATCTCCACTCACTAGCGATGTAGTTCATTCCCATTTTTACCACCAAAGCTTTTATATCGTTGCAGTAAGCGAACGAATTGTCATTATTTAGAGTGTAGAGCATCTGAAATTCAGCTTGTCGTTTGCGGTACGCCGTAGAGTTAACATTAGCATGTGTGAGTTTTCTTTGCTTTAAAAAAGCTGTCAAAAATATTGCAAGTCGCTGCGATAATCCCAATATGGCCACAATGAAATCCATTTCCATTTGTGTTATTAGTTGTGGTCCATCTCTTCCCTGTTGGGGCTCATAATCGGTATCAAATGGATCTTCATAAGTAACACCACTTGCTGTACTCATTGCTGTAAATTCTGTAGTACGATATGGAGTTGGCGGCCTTGGTGATACAAAATTTTCAGGTGCAAGCACTGGTAGTGTGGCTGTTGCAGTTGCTTTATAAATTTTGTTCTTCTCAGAATGTCGATTTAGACGACATGTGTAATTTACGCATGCATAGCAACTGGTTGCATCATGATCACCTGGGCGATTATACCAATACAGTGTTATAACATTGGCGACACACTGTATTAGGTGTGTAATTTTCACCGGTCAAGTCCACTTCGTCGAAAAACAATGTATATGCTCTTTTGAATTCACTAGTTAAAAGATTCTTTTCCTTCTGAAATGTTTCTTGTAGATGTTTTTTTTCTGGTTTGATGACCGCAAACGTAGAAAAATAAATCAATATTTTCACACTGCATATTGAAATTGTCAGTTGCCAATGTTGTGTGCGAATTATACTGTAGCACTTTCACTTTTTTTACTTTCACTTTCACTTAATAACTTTCACCGCTAAGCTCTCGTTGACGTCGCGCTGTGTAATGCCTCGATGTGAGCGTCGTGTCGCTTTTATATTGTGTGCTGCGTCCCTTGTTGCGTGTGCTGAGCTTACTGCATTGCCTGTGCTGCTGCTGTCGGTGCATGATCGCGTGATACCTAAGCGCTACCTAAACGGTGTTAACCCTTGGACAAACACATGGTTCTGGCCAGGCATATTTCATTTTTTGCTACCTATGGACCTGAACAGGAGAAAAAGGTAAAAAAAATGAAATTAAAAAATTTTCGGCAAATTTTTCACTTTTGCGTGCTACCTAAACAGTGTTAAGAATCATCTCTAGGAAGTTTATATGTTCTAGAAATTTGTTTATTGAGATCTTAGGTAAATTTTTGTAGTTGATTGTTTCCTTGAATTTTGAACGGTTTGCTACCTATGGACCTGAACACGGGAAAAAACGTAAAAAAAAATCGAATTTTTTTAAGTTTTTTGCGATTTTGATCTGGAAGGTGAAGTTTTTTTGTTTTTATATGTTCGCAATTTTACTCAGAGAGTAAAATTCTGAACGGTTTCCAAGATATGAGCCTGAGAAAATGATCACATTTTTACGAAAATGATACCGAGGCCCCAAATCTTTGGCGGCCCATAAAAAAAAGTGCATGACTTTGGGAAAAATTAGGAGACACGGGTATTTTTTTTTTTAGTCTTTTATCACGTAGTGGTGTCCGTATACGGTTATTTTTTTTCGTGTTGCACTGTGTAAAGCAAATCATTTCCTTTCCCCTTTTGGCATTTTCGCTTTGCTTTTCCGTGGTTGCTAACAACAACTTAAGGAAGTATTTGAAAACAAATTTATTTACTGTGAAAGCAAATGCAAAACATGATATGCTGTTGCTATTTTGAGGCCAGAAATTCAAACACTGCTTTGTATTCATCATAACAATTTGAGGTAGGTTTGTTCTCTTTCACTATTTGCTATTTGATGTTTTCATTGCAATGCGACACTGATGTTCCTTTTTAATATTGACATTCTTTGATTTTATGGAAATTATTATTATTTGTTTTTCGGGCCCCTAGACTGGAGCCTATTCAGCCCACATTATCGTTCATTTCATTTATATTTCTATACGAGTATTACCTCTTAAAAATACATAAAATATCATCATAATTCATTTATAATATCACTGGTCTATCTGAGTTAAGAATATCATAAAATTTGTTATAGATCCCTGGGGACCTGTCGGTGTATTTAAGGGAGGTGAATCATTAGTGTGCATAAAGGTTCAGCAAGTAAAACTTGCTCTAATTATTTGGCTGGTGTAAAAAGTTAAGGCGTTCCGAGTAACATTTGTTTTTAACGTTTAGAAGTTAAAAACAAAAATAGTCTACAGCCATTCTAGTTGTTGTCCAAATTTATCAAATTGTAATAAATAGTTCAATATGTACAGGGTTTTTCGCTACAAAAGTTTTTTTTAAATAAAACAAAACCGGTTTTAGATACCAATGAAATTTTTTATTCCTCTGAAAGTACGTTCGATGCAATTATGTATGGAACTCGATTTCTTTTGCTTGGCCATCACGGGCAGATGTCCAGACGCTGAACCCAATTTTCGACGGTTTTCAAGCATAAATCGGCCGATACTGCTGCAATTTCACGTTCGATATTCGCACGAAGTTCATCAATCGTCGCTGGCTTGTTGGCATAGACCATAGACTTGACGTAGCCACACAGAAAATAATCTAACGGCGTCAAATCGCACGACCGAGGCGGCCAATCGATTGGGCCATTTCGTGAGATAACACGTTCACCAAACTTGGTTTCCAATAAATTGATTGTGGCATTCGCTGTGTGGCTTGTGGCGCTGTCCTGTTGGAACCACATGTCCTCCAAGTCCATATTATTCAATTGGGGCCAAAAATATTCGGTTATCATTGAACGGTAGCGATTCGCATTCACAGTAATGTGCCGGTCTTGATCATCACGGAACAAGTACGGCCCAATGACGCCGCCGGCCCATAAACCGCACCAAACCGTAATTTTTTCGGGATGCAATGATGACTCGTGGATTACGTGTAGATTGCTGTCTGACCAATAACGCATATTTTTCTTATTGACGAAGCTATTCAGCCAGAAGTGAGCCTCATCGCTGATTGTTGAGGCCTCTTAAAGTTGGTCTCTTAAAGTTGAGGCCACTGACTCCAAATTTCGGTAGTAAATGTTAATAATTTCGACTGTTTGTTGGCTCGTATATCTTTCCATGATGAAATGGCAAATCTTACTGAAGAGAAATGTCAAAAGAGCGGGAAAAAATATGGTGTAGTTTGCTCTCCCTATCGATATACTTTTGTAGCGTCTCTGTTGAAAAACCCTTTACAAGCGCGTTTGCAAGGTGGCTTTACCGATGTAGTCAACTATACATAGTCTATCGATGGGGAACAAAACAGTATCTACCAAATATATTTTGACTCGATTTATAACTGTCAATTGTCCTTAGAACGCGTGTATTTATAAACATATTAATATACATAATCAACTACATTTAGATACAGCGATTGTTAAACAATCGCTATTCATTTACCTGAGTCCAACTGTGTCCTATCTCGTTATTACCATCATCGGTAATATCCCAGCGCACCCTATCCCACATGTGGTTTAGTATGTAATTCTGCTATTTGTGGGCACGTAACTATTGTTACAACTTCCAGTTAAATGAATCGTCGGCCAGCACAAACTAATGAAGATGTGAAAAATCACAAGTGCTAGGAAGGAGACAGGGGGTGAGCCCTTTTGGATTTGTTCGTACTTGTTAAATGTTCCCATTGTGAGTCATTAAACATTTATGCTTTGGATGTTTCGACCAAAATACTCAAACAGTCATTTGGCCAAATAAATGAACTCACTCATCACATGCCCTTCATACAACAACAACAACAACAACAAAAACAACAACACACAACAAGTAGACAACAAATGACTGTAAAGTGGTGGCCCAGAGCAGCAAAAAAGTGACACAAAAAAATAAACAACTGTCGCCACCATAAAGAATTCCGACACAGCCAAAGACACACATATGTACGTACATAACGACACACATTCACCAACACCCAAGTACATGTCACATTAACGAAACAACCCAGGACGAGCTGTAGCCTTGAAAGGCTTTAAACGAAAACGAATGATGTTGATATGTATATGCATGCATACATACACAGCTATATGAATGGGCACGTGTGTGTGAGTTTCCACAAAGAAAATAATCGAGGACAACAGCTGTTGCCGTTGGAAATATTTTGGTCTATTCTCGATTTTAAACTGTGTCACACTAAAGGAATGTGTGCGGGTGTCGTCCTTTGTATTCCACCCTAATGCATGTGAGGACGTGTGGATGTGTGTTTGATAAACATTTATAGAAAAAACCACAACAAAAACAAACAAAATTAACAAACAACACTAGAACAAACAAAACATCGACAAAACCACTAACAAACAGTCATCCAGATTGTTCAGCAAAATACCGATTGTCCCCTTCTCCCTACTTACTTCACCAACTACGAGCCAGGGTGGTTACTTTAGCATACACTTGTAGCACAAGAATTACACTGTTGACCGGTTTTGTTGCACGTGTCTCCAGTAAGTTAGTTTAATAACAGCGAATTCTCAAACTAAAGGTAATGCAGCAAATCGTCAATTGACCCGCTTTTGCTTTGCCCAGGGGAAGCGAACGGGTTTAGCATAACTGCCTGCAATATCGCTATTAGTGTTAAGTTCTTACTCATTACCTACAACGTCAGTCAAACATTATACAAGGCATGGTAACATCACGGTCACAGTTTCACTTTTTCCAAATTCGACGCTAGTACTATGACTGGATAATCGTAATGCCGTTGTTTGCCTTGAACCCCTTCCTATGGCATCCAGATTTTAATTTCTACAACTAACAGCATTACAAGTGGAGTGACGAGTAAGTAGTAATGGTTCTGAGTGAGTAGCGAATTAAATAGTTCGGCACTATTTACCACATCAAGCTAGTTGGTAATGGTTGGAACTCACAATTATACACTGATGCTTACAAACGCAAACGAAATTTGTTGTTTTTGCTGCGTGAGAATTCTTTAAAACCCAGCAGCGACAACGCTGAGGCATTCTCAAAATAAACCAGCTGAGGAAGTTTGTTAAAATTCAACTATGCATCCACCTCGCAGGCATACATACACGTCTTTTCATTTCCTTCTCCCAAGCTGGCGAAAAATTCGATACACGTTCACGACTCGCAGAGGGTTCAAAAAGTTCCGATAGACATGGTTGTTCTTAGGCCAAAAGAAGGCCTGTCAGAAGGCCTTCTCTACACCTTCAAAAATACCTCATATATACATGCAAACAACCCTTCTTTAAGCAGGCCTGTGGATAGGCCAGCTAAGCAAGGCAAGATGGATGATGTTGTTTCTGAAAAGCTGTATCTCTACAAGTGCACGCTCACTCTCTACTGTAAGTACTGAGGTTAGTTAGGTTAGGTAGAAGTGGCTGTCACAATTGACATACTTAGTCCAATTAGGACCATTGTGATACTACGGGACGTCATATAACGACCACATCGCTGAACCTGTAAATGCACCTGGTATGGTTAAGGGGTGTTAAATCCATATGGTGCCTCATCCCGATATTCCAGGATGCGGTTGAAGAAGAAACGTACATTGGTCCATAGCCAACCGACTAGTACTCTGCAGAAAGGTCCTAACCAGCGATTACAGCTACTAGCACATATATCGGGTGATCAATCTAGAGGCATTTTTTTCAAAATAAAAAAAATACAAAACTTTATATCAAGTGTGGAATCTTTATATTTTATTCGAAAGGACATTTTATTCCATTTATTCTTGAATATAATTTCCTTCAAATGCTGGCCGCAACTACGTCTCAGGGTGTCCATTCTGAGGGTGCAATTTTGGATGACTCATTGGAGCATTTCTACCGGTATGGCGTTGATGACACGCGTAACGTTAGCTTCCAAAACCTGAATCGTAGCTGGTTTGGCAGCATAGACTTTGGACTTTACGTAGCCCCAAAGAAAAAAGTTGAAAGGTGTGATATCACACGATCTAGGCGGCCAACTCACCGGTCCAAAACGTGAAATTAGCTGCTCTTCGAAATGATCTCTCAATAGATCCATTGTTTGAGCAGGTGATTGGCAAGGGGCACCGTCCTGTTGAAGCCAAATGTCGTCAAGATTACGGGCTTCAATTTCAGGTAGCATAAAGTCCGATATCATGGCGAGATAGCGAGCACCAGTAACGGTTACGTTCCGGCCATCATCATTTTTGAAAAAAATTTTGACCGATAACGATGACGTTGTTGCGGTGTAAGTCCTTCTGTGATGAAATGACGAACAATACTGAAAAGAAAAAAACATAAAGTTTAATACAACTCACGCGTAATCTGCGAAAAAACCTCTATTGAAAAAAATACTTCTAGATTGACCATTGATCTAGGATTGGTTACCATGTTTAGAGTACGATTTATGTCATATATTGGTCATACTTGCCTGGTGATCCTGCAATTTGTCCTATGAGATCATCTATCATTCACTTGTCCGACAGCTTCGGGTTTAAGCATGAGCTTAAATGCAGGAAGGGGCATACCTACATGCTCCATATTCAGTGTAACAGGTAGGGTAGTTCCAAATCTTGCAAGCTTATCTGCTCTATGCCTCACAGGAATGTTCCTGTGCCCTGGCACCCTTGTAATGTGAATATGGAATTACTTGGCCATTTCAGTTAGAGATGCGAGGCTGTCTCTGTACAGATTGCAGAGATTTGATGCCAGCTAAACTTTCAGAGTATATGTTGATACCCCAAGCGGTGATGGCGTTTCACCCCAGCCTAATGAAAACTTCGCCGATTACCATGATTTCAGCTGAAAGGCACTACAATTATCTGGTAGCCTTTTGCAAGGCTCTTCAGAATATACTCCAAACCTTACCTTGCTATCTTGTTTTAAGTCATCAGTATAGAAGGCTAAATACCTTCGCTAAACTGGTATGCGTCCCTTCCAGTCCTCCAGAATATATGTGGAGAAGTTTCTCTCAAAGCTTAGAGTGGGGGCCATGTAGTCTGTGGATAACCGCAGATCCCTTAAAATTAACCCCTGACCATAAGGGCTCATTGGGACATTTGTCAACAGACTCAGGTAATTGGATTTTCCCAATACTGGCCATAATACAATATCGGGCGGACAAAGGCTGTAAAAGCAAGTAAACTACTATCTGGGATAGGCCACGTCGTCCTCCGATGGCCACTTTTGGGGTCTACTGAGCCTATCCATAGTGTTTGACTTAAAATTAAGCTGATCCCTCCAACTCTAGCACTACACTGTTCAATCCTAAATTCTAGAGGAGTGGGCATCAGACTCCCCCTTGGGGGTTTTCCTCTATTCACATTTCAAGTTATGGTCTCGTGTTCCAGGGATGAGGTTATGCGCTTTCTCGCCACAACTTTATAGATGAAATTGATTATCCCCTGCTAAAAATAAAGTGCCGGTAGTACCGATTTTATCGATCATAGATACGAGTCTTCGGAAGGAAAGGTGAGAGGCTGATTGGTCTAAAGTCCTTTGGACTAATATACGGTGACATATAGATATGCTCCCGCTTTCGGAAAGAATACCACCTTGGATTCACTTCATCTAACTGGAGTATAGGATAGCTTGATGTAGCTGTTATAACATTTAAGTAACAAGGGAGCCGAGATATGTAGTCCACTCTGCAACTCGATGGGTGATATGTCATCAGTGTCAGGTAATTTGTAGGGCTTCAACTTTCCTATGTAGTGTTTCCTCTGTTACGATATTGCCCGCAACGTGCGAGATGACGTGGTTGTTCGATGAAACCGACCATATGTTTTCGAACCAGTTTCTTGGAAATGGATTCTTCTCTTGATATCGTAATCACCCTTTGTATTCCTTCAGATATCACAGATACTCTTTCTTATATTATTTCATTCTGTTTTTGTACATATTTTGTACTGAGGCTATTGAGCTCTGAGATTTTGAAAAAGAACTGTATATGTATTAAACCCCTTACGCCCAATTTCACCAAACAAAGCTAAAGCTAACTGGCAGTTACACATTATAAATTCCATACAAACTGACAGCTAAAACTGTTCGTTAGCTCTAACTGAAAGATAACTGAATATGGTGAAATCGACCCTTAAAAACATAAATACTGAATTAAGTATTTAGTCACGAGACAAAATACAAATGTTTGAATATTATAAATATGAAAATAATTCGCTTACAAATACTCTTTTGCAGGTATGCAGAGTTCAATTTGCAGTTCCCTCGAGATTCATTATTTTTTTTTCTGAAAGCCAGTTAGAAAATGAGTCAAGAGGAAGAAAATGCGCAAGTCTCCTCTTCGTAGGCCATCGTATGCTAATTTGAAACGAGGACTGCATTTGTAGGTTAGACCTTTCGACTACCGTTGCAGGCTTGCTGACCCTTCGTTTTGGCACTGGGAAGATAAAGAGTTGACTTGAGAGGTCTAATTTCATTACTTATTTCTACCAAATTGGAAATCAGAGATCTTGTATTCTAGAATATATACATATCTGATTTTAACTTGCAGTTCGCATTGGATCCGAAATCAAAAGCTCCTTGTTTCACTACACATTTCTAAAGAAATCGTATGCACAATTATCCTTCTTCGTAAAATGAGTCTAGCTCTGTCTGACAGTTTACTAGAGCTATTGGTAAAATTTACCCTAAATAGTATTTGGCCCGAATATAACCAATTAAAATAATCCTTTTAACTAAATCGATAATTGTTGCAAACGATACGTGGTTGATTTTAACGTAAATGGCTTAATTTTTTAATTTCATTGTTCAAGCTCGTAGAGATATAGTTTTTAAAAAAGGAGCTTTGCAAATGTATTCCTATGATTCCTGGCAAACCGTGTAGCTATTTCAGATCTAGCCACAGATCTTCATCAGCGGTTGTTTGGGATGATGCTATTGAAAAATTCATCAAACTAAATGCAAACGAAATGCAATTGAAAAATATCGCAAGCAAAACGCACAAGAAAACATTTGAAGAAACTTTGACTTGTCTTCTTTGCACTTTGCATTGACTTCCCCTCGAACAAGTAAGAATAAATCTATGACCGTTAACCTGGCCATGATTGATTGTTCTATTTGAATACTAAAATTTACAGGGAAAATATCTTTCAACCAATCGTCCGCATATTCAATCAACATACCAGCATTTCCGACCACGCAATGAGAGTTTCGGATTTCACCAAGGCAAAAAACATGATACCATATTCCAACATGAAGATATCCGGGAGGAACGCTTACATAGTGATGGACCTACGTGTAACTCTAGGTCTTAATATTGATTCGAGTCGTCGCCTTCTTGCACCAAGGAAGAATCCATACAGGAAAGATGTCGTATATCGGAATGTGTTAGTTACCATATATAGCCACGGCCTATGAAGAGAATCTCACACTGATACTGGCGCAGAACTCATACTGAAGCGCATTGGAAATGCATTTCCCCGTATTTCAATACCATGGTATGATGAAGAGGCTCGCAAGGCAATTGGAGGTAAGAACGCTGCATACATGGTAATTATTTATGAGCAGTAACGCGAGCCACGACGGAGCGGTATTAAGAGAAGATGTGAGACGAGCCCAGTTTATTTAAGAGGATAAAGCGGTTGCGGAAAAATCGCTAGAGTTAGACATTTGAAACATGAAACCATTGGGAAATTTTTCCCGAAAAGCAACAAGACTAATCACGGCTTCTGCAGAGATTAGGACTGTAATCTAGTCGCAGATGTCAATAGTATGTTGCGTATATTGAGAAACAATTTCTCCGCTTTACTCGTCCCAGGAAACTCCACTGCATATGGGGAAGTATAGCAAATAAAATACGACTATGTCGATTGCAGCAACTTTTAGGCTTAATGACAACAAACGCACGATCTCATATGCAAAATTTGGTTAAGTGAATAATTTATGTGACCTGCTCCACGAAAAGGGACCTCTGCGCCGAAAAATTTTTTTTTTACTTTTTGAGTGATTCTTATAGGAAAAAAACGCTCTTTCAAATGCCGCAAACCGCAAGTTTCTATGTCTTTTAGTTTTTTTACAAATCACCTGTAAAGATGAACATAATTAATGAAAAAATTGAAAAATGTGATATAAACAGATAATAAATATAATATTTGAAATTTAAAAAAAGTAAATATCAAAATTTTTTTATTTTTCATAGAGGCAACACTGCATAGTGAACATCGTACAAAGTACCAGAGAGTCGAAATACATCGCCAGATGATCAGGTTGAAGGAAGAGTTGCATAACCATGCGCAAAACACGGAAAAACGAAGCGCTTTTTTTAAACGCGTTTTTCTCAATAACTTCTTTTCGGCGCAGAGGTCCCTTTTCGTGGAGCATTTTTTTCGTCACATATGAAAATTGTCGTGGAATAAGACTTTTATCCATCGAGCGTAGTGTGAAAAATACAAAAGCCATTTGATACATACATGATCAGACCTTATCAGTGTGGCCCTAGACCCGGAAACCCCGTGGCCGACCATATCATATTCACAATACGATAAATCCCACGAAGAACATATCGACTCCTACCATCTCCTGGATGATTATAAAGCAGCTTTCAATAGCCAGATACGGGGAAACTATACTATATCTGAGCTTGATATTTCTGCTAGGCTTGATATTTGTACGGGTATCTTTTTTGTTCCAGGCCGATGTTTTTTGATCGCCATTTCTGTTTGGTTGACATTTGCCAGTTTGTATTTGACAGTTGTGTAGAGCAGTCGATAACAATTTATTATCGAGCATCTGACGCATGTGGCCGTCGGTGGTGCAATGGTTTGTGTGCACGGCTCTTGTACATGAGATCCTGGGTTCGAACGCTGCTCTGACCACCTTCAAATTTCTTTCGGCGGCGGTCACCTCGCATAGTGACGGCGATACTATCGAGTATATAGCCATGAAAAAAGCTTCTCAAAATACCGTTCGGAATCGGTGTAAAACTGTAGGTCCCAATCAGTGAGTGTAAAACTAGAAAGCGCACAGCTCACTGGTTGTGAGAAGCTGTCCCCAATTCCTTCATGGGATGTAATGGGAAACCATTTATTTATTTATCTGACGCACCAACAACGTGCTGAAGTTATTAAAACAAACAGCCGCTGATGAAGATCTGTGGCTAGATCTGCTATAGAAATGCTATTGAAGAAATTGGACCAATAGCATGCGTAATATGCCAAAATGTTATGGAAAATATGGTTAAAAGAGCATACATTTGCTGGCAGAGATGGCCCGAATGACAGGCGTGCATAGGCGGTCATTTAGCCAATATTATATTTCACACATATTTGTTGTAAACCAAACCTTCATGCAAAAACAGTGTACTATTTTATATTTATTAAAAAAGATCTTCCTGGGACATTAAAAACACCCTGTAGGATGAGAGTGACCAATACGGAACGCACGGTGGTAATTGGAAACGATGTTCCAGAACCATTTAATACGACTCGAGGCCTCAGACAGGGCGACACCCTATCTTGCGATTTCTTCAAACATTTTAGGTTAGACAAAATTAGCGTTTTCGAAGAGCATAGCATCCAACCGATTGGATGAAAGGCTGCACGTAGATGAGCGAAAAGAGGAACGTTGATAACCTCGGATCTGTCGAAAATAAAATAAAAACTTCAAATCCATCAGAGAATTGGGCTTGACAATATGTCTTACTTCGGGCTAAGCAAGGACTTCAGGGATAAGTCGCTTTCTCGAGACATATAGATCTATGTCAATCTGACTCTTCACGAATCATCCTCGATCTGTATAAACTGTATCACGTCATCAAAGATGATAATTGAATCGAAATATAGCGATTACACTGGATAGGCCATGCCATCGCATGTATTAAAATGAACCAGCGCGAATTGTATTCAAAAACGCATTTGAAGGACATAGGCAGATAAGATGACAGGGACTTCCCTGAAAAGACCAATAAGAAGAATACCTACGAGGGCTTGGTGTTACCAATTGGAAGAAAGTAACCAAAATCGATCCGGTTGGATAAATGTGTTATCCTCGACTTGTAAGGCCCCTAACCCCTCAGGGTTGGTTCAGGACCCATAAGCAAGTATTTTCTTTAAATGCTGGCAAGACCAGTCCACTGGGATTGTGTGTTTTTACCCAAAATAAATAAATAAACAGTTTCCTAATATATCCATGAAGGTTCCGAACGGTATGTGGAGAAGCGTGTTATGGGTAATTACTCGATAGTGACACCGTCACTAAGCAAGGAGACCGTCGTCGAAAGAATTGTGTGGTGGTCAGACCAGGGATCGAACACATGTTCTCAGTAAAAGAGCCGCGCACACTAACCTAGATTTATATTGTAGCCGATCTATATTGTACAGATCTCCGTGAGTCTGGCAGGATGGGATTTGGTCTTTCTTGGGATTCTTATCCGCCGTTGACCATTGATTTTGGTTTATCCGCCATCTAAAGATAAAGGAAATGTCCTATTACTTTGATGAGCTTTAATGAAGGTTGCCATAGATAACTTAAGTCACACTAGTACAGGGTAGCGCAAAGCGCAAAATATATGAAGGGCTTTGCGTAGTCTATAATTACTTTATTTTAAAGTAAATTACATTTGTTTTAATTTTTTTTATCTAGGCAATTTTAAGAACTCCGGAGCTGTCGGTCGAATTTCTTCTCAAAATATTATGTTTGTAGTAGATAAAATGAAAGACGAAGAAGTTTTTGGTGATTCCACTTTAATGGACGAAAATGTTCTGGTCTTACAATGTAATGAGCAAAATGAAACGAAAAAGAGAGAAAAAAGCTCAACAATGTTTTTGGTATTGGTTACTTAGGGTTGAAGTTTACGTTACAGTAATTGACAATTAACGAGTAATTAAAATATGAATATAGAGGAGGAATAACCAGCCTTATTACGAATACCGTTCTCGAATTTCGATTACGACAGTTTTGTAAAAGATTAAAGACAAAGTTGACGTGTCTACCTTTAATCTTTGTGGTGTACAGGTAAACTTGCCATCAAAAATAATCCCTAAATCACGAATTTCCAAAACCGACTCTAAAATGCGTTTAAATATTTTATATTGATCCATAATTTCATTGCGAGATTTATGAAAAGAAACATGAAAGCATTTATACTGATTAATATGCCTAGATTCATATGCATAGATGTTCTGAAGCACCGTCATATGAATTTTCAACATCTGCACCTTGCACCAGTCGACACGAACCTTTTTTTACGATTGACAAATTATACGGTATCCACCGCGTCTAAATCGTTTTCGCGGACAAATTTTCATGCAGCGTTGAATGTATGGGAGTGGAAATGATGCCCAAGGTTGCCTTTATCTCACGATGTGTCATATGACGATCTTGCAACACCAGTTCTGGCACAACAATAGATTTTAGACGACCTACACGAAATGCGTCAATAAGCTAACGCCGGCCCCAACTAAATTCATTGCATGACACTGTGTGTAATTTTTTAAGTCATTGCAAAATAACCATATACGGACACCACTACGTGATAACAGACTGAAAAAAAAAGACCCGTGTTTCCCAATTTTTCCCAAAGTCATGCACTTTTTTTTTATGGGCCGCCAAAGATTTGGGGCCTCGGTATCATTTTCGTAAAAATGTGATCATTTTCTCAGGCTCATATCTTGGAAACCGTTCAGAATTTCGATTTACTCTCTGAGGCAAAGTTGTAGCTCTAGTCATAAAGAAAAAAAAATTGGGAACATATAAAATCAAAAAAACTTCACCTTCCAGATCAAAATCGCAAAAAACTTAAAAAAATTCGATTTTTTTTACCTTTTTTCCCGTGTTCAGGTCCATAGGTAGCAAACCGTTCAAAATTCAAGGAAACAATCAACTACAAAAATTTACCTAAGACAATAAACAAATTTCTAGAACAAATAAACTTCCTGGGAATTATTCTTAACACCGTTTTTTAATTTCATTTGTTTTTTATTTACTTCAACATTGAGATACTATGCTATCTATTACAAAAATATTAAAAAAAAGTATTCGTATTATGTTTATAATGTTGATGGCCCTGGACTTGCAAATCGCGCTCTCTTAAGTTGTGGATCCAAATCGTCGTCCGAATCTGACTCTGATTCAGCAATTATGGTGTCCACACGCACGTTGCTTCCAGACTGCCCTCCATCATCAGCTCTTTCTTCTTCAAATACTTCATTAACATCATACAGGGTGATCTTGTGACTCCACCAACATACCTCTGCAAGCAATGCGTCGAGGTTTTTGCCTTTGTACCGTTTTTCCATGGGCATTGTGGTTTGGTGAAACCGTTCTCCTGGCTCATCGGATTCGGTAGGGAGTTGTTTGATAAAATCGTCAAAATGAATATGAAGAAAATGCAGCTTTAATGTCATCGATGCGCCGATTATCTCAAAATAATGCAGCATTTGTTTCACCCATTCTCTTGCTTCCGGTTCCGCGTCTCGATCCCCTCCCAAGACTCTGGTGCATACACGCTGAAGGTAAATCCATGCCATTGAATGATTTTCATCAAGCGATGAATCAAAGTTGCTCTTGAATAGCTTTCTAATGTCAGGGCCATTAAGTACGCCTGTTAAATGAAAACAAAAAATAAAGACAGAAAAGAAAACATTAACATAGTGTAAATAGTACAATTAGGTGAACAAAAATTCGTTTTAAATTTACTACAATACCTTTTTCAATTTTCTCATCGCTACACTTTGGGAAAACGCTTTTCAAATAGTCGAATGCGTTTGGACAATTTACAACGGCCACTTCGATGAATTTTTTAACAATTCCCAATTTTATGTGGAGCGGTGGCAGCAAGATGTCTTGAGTATTGTCAATTAAAGGTGCATTCTTCAGTCTATGTTGTTGTATTTGTTCATCCACACTTCCTCTTGGCCTGCACGAGTTACATTGGAATTGATTCAGAGGTGAGCGTGAATCCCAATTACAAAGAAAACAAAAGAATTTTGGGAAGCCGCCCTTATCGATGATCCCTTGCAAAATGTTGATGACCTTCAAATCACAGCAAATCTTCCATTTATTTTCGTAATATTTGATTTTTTCCATTATATCTTTCAATGTTTCATAGCTTTCTTTCATGTTGCTAGCGGAATGGAAGGTTTTCGGTTCGACACATGCAACAACACTGCTTTCAAGCTTGAAACAGAACCATCAATAAATAATCTCCACTCACTAGCGATGTAGTTCATTCCCATTTTTACCACCAAAGCTTTTATATCGTTGCAGTAAGCGAACGAATTGTCATCATTTAGAGTGTAGAGCATCTGAAATTCAGCTTGTTGTTCAGTAACATTAGCATGTGTGAGTTTTCTTTGCTTTAAAAAAGCTGTCAAAAATGTTGCAAGTCGCTGCGATAATCCCAATATGGCCACAATGAAATCCATTTCCATTTGTGTTATTAGTTGTGGTCCATCTCTTCCCTGTTGGGGCTCATAATCGATATCAAATGGATCTGCATAAGTAACACCACTTGCTGTACTCATTGCTGTAAATTCTGTAGTACGATCTGGAGTTGGCGGCCTTGGTGATACAAAATTTTCAGGTGCAAGCACTGGTAGTGTGGCTGTTGCAGTTGCTTTATAAATTTTGTTCTTCTCAGAATGTCGATTTAGACGACATGTTTAATTTACGCATGCATAGCAACTGGTTGCATCATGATCACCTGGGCGATTAATCCAGTTTACCGGCTTACAATACTTCATAGTACCTCTGCCTCCACTCAACCATGCCATGAGATTGTTATAACATTGGCGACACACTGTATTAGGTGTGTAATTTTCACCGGTCAAGTCCACTTCGTCGAAAAACAATGTATATGCTCTTTTGAATTCACTAGTTAAAAGATTCTTTTCCTTCTGAAATCTTGTGTATTTGTTTTTTTTTCTGGTTTGATGACCGCAAACGTAGCAAAATAAATCAATATTTTCACACTGCATATTGAAATTGTCAGTTGCCAATGTTGTGTGCGAATTATACTGTAGCACTTTCACTTTTTTTACTTTCACTTTCACTTTATAACTTTCACCGCTGAGCTCTCGTTGACGTCGCGCTGTGTAATGCCGCGATGTGAGCGTCGTGTCGCTTTTATATTGTGTGCTGCGTCCCTTGTTGCGTGTGCTGAGCTTACTGCATTGCCTGTGCTGCTGCTGTCGGTGCATGATCGCGTGATACCTAAGCGCTACCTAAACGGTGTTAACCCTTGGACAAACACATGGTTCTGGCCAGGCATATTTCATTTTTTGCTACCTATGGACCTGAACAGGAGAAAAAGGTAAAAAAAAATGAAATTAAAAAATTTTCGGCAAATTTTTCACTTTTGCGTGCTACCTAAACAGTGTTAAGAATCATCTCTAGGAAGTTTATATGTTCTAGAAATTTGTTTACTGAGATCTTAGGTAAATTTTTGTAGTTGATTGTTTCCTTGAATTTTGAACGGTTTGCTACCTATGGATCTGAACACGGGAAAAAAGGTAAAAAAAATTGAATTTTTTTAAGTTTTTTGCGATTTTGATCTGGAAGGTGAAGTTTTTTTGATTTTATATGTTCGCAATTTTTGTTCTTTATGACAAGAGCTACAACTTTGCCTCAGAGAGTTCAGAAATTCTGAACGGTTTCCAAGATATGAGCCTGAGAAAATGATCACATTTTTACGAAAATGATACTGAGGCCCCAAATCTTTGACGGCCCATAAAAAAAAAGTGCATGACTTTGGGAAAAATTGGGAGACACGGGTCTTTTTTTTTGTCTTTTATCACGTAGCGGTGTCCGTATATGGTTATTTTTTTCGTGTTGCACTGTGTAAGTTATTCACAGTACGGTAGGATGATGCAGCATCGAAATACATATAAAGATTTAATTTCATCAACAAATATGTTCACGAGTTAATTCTATTTTTTTTTTATTGATATGAAATTTTCGAGTCACTTAAAAAACCAGATATAATGCTCGCATATTAATACTTTCTGTGTACTGGTAACACAAAGCTGTAACACTTTTCAATGTTCTTGCCAGATTGTTTCTGCAAATATTACAAATCGGCTAGGGCAGCAATGTAAATGGTCTTGTAGTAATTGGTGCCAATTGTATTTATTTATTTACTGATGTTTGCATACATTTCGCGGTCAAGTACTTGAGTAATTGGTTCAGGTAAAAGGTAATTGTATCGTATTGTCTTATAAATTGATATTTTTGTTAACAATAGTTTTGGCATACTTTACATGTTAGCAGAAATCCATAAAACATTAATCAGTGTTTACAATCCAAAAAAAAAAGTACAATACGTTGCAAGGAAAATTTACTCTACGATGATTTGGCATTTTGGATAGGTTGAATAAGTTGTATAAATCCATCTGTACAATTAGTGCAGTTTCAGTTTCAGGTTACGTTCAAAATAGACAAAGGAATTGTTTAAAAGCAAATAACCTAAATTGTATTTTATGATAGAAAAATAGAAAAGGGAATAACATGAGTATGGACTTTAACAATGAAATAATATTGTTTTTTTAGGTTTGTACTTATACTTATAGTTAATTTTAATGAACGGATGGCCAACCTTTTACCACATCTGCAGGAGTTAGCCGAGGTTGTGTGTTGTCCCCCACAGAGGCACCGTTAGGCATATAGTGGAGCATGTATGAATTTGAGTATGTACGGATTTGATGACGTCGAGGCCAAGTTGAACAGACTCTCGGAAGATGCGGGAAAAGTAGGATTGAGGATGAGTGTAAAGGGCATAGGTCTAATGCGTATTCGTTAATTGAGGACGTGGATTTAGTCAACAATTTATGATGCAAGATGAAGGATCGTGGCTCCGAGGCTTGCGCGGTGCATTTCTAAATCTGCAAAAAATCTGGTGCGGCAAGAGAATATCGCGAAAATATTAACAGGTTTTAAAAAAATCCTGATGTTACCAAACCACGTAAACAAGTTGACTAGTATATTTTATATATAACATTCTCCACCGCATGTTAATTAGACCGTCTCACTTTTTATATTTTTTTTCGAAATTCCTTCATAAACATTAAACTACTCTAAAAACCAAGAATTTTGGTGTATAACACTTAAATATTGATGAACGAGAAGTATTCTGTCAAATATTTTTTCGATTTTTTAGGCAAAATGCATTTTTCCCAAAACATTGAAAAAACTCGCTTTAGTAATTTAACTCTAATGGCCAGTTTTTCAGTCAGTGGTGATCTTCGTTTCTTAGTTAAAATGTCGTTAAACATCGAATTGTGTTTTTTAATCATTGTTTAACTATGATTTAACCACCCAATGTTGGTTGGTTAACTTATAGTCAGAACCATATTATTTTGACAATCAAATTACTGACTGTCAAAGTGAGAAATGAAGATTGTATAAAATACATGTTTCAGATACGCGTACAAATACATACGTTGAGTCTAGATCTTTAAATTGTTGCTCCTTTCTAGTTTTTTACACATTTTTGTTAAAATGACTTGGATTTTATGCATCTATTTCTTATTTTACATAATACCATTTTGTTTGTTCCCCTTTGTTGTTTTGGTATTTATCTCAAAACACACGATTTTCCAATAATAATACAAGGATTGTCATATTAGTTGACAATATGGCGACTTACATTAACTCACCACTGAAAAACAAAATGTGAAGTTAACCTCTAATTAACTTAGAATTAAGATTAGGTAATCCGATAGTTAACTACCCACTTAAAAACTGACCATAATTCAAGCAGTTATTAACCGATTTGAACCTAATTACATGCATTAGAAAGCTTATTAAATTTCCAAAATGTTTCTTAAAGCAACATTGCCATTTTATTCGATGGTTTATAATTCATAGCATTACAAATTCAGATTTCCAAATACGAACTTATAATTTTTTTTAATTTTTGCTTACATTTCTTATATAAAAATTGAACGAGACAAAATTTGTATATTCTGTAAATGCAGTGTAGTAGGAAATTTTAAAATTTTTTGGTGTAGCATTCTGTTAAGAAAAAACTCTGTTTTAGTTGGAATGATGAAATGACTAAAGTTATTTATTTGTAAATTTGCTTCACTTTCATAATATAAAGTAAAGTAAAATAACTCACCACATTGACTTGAAAATACAAACCCACTATCCAAGGCTGAAATTTATTATCTTTGATTGCAGACATCAGTTGAAAGCTTTATGACAATTCGCAAATATTTTTCTGTGCAGTGAAGTTAGATGTGACTAATTTTCCTTCTTAGGTTAGTTTGACAACAACGCACTAGTGATGGAAAACAGTGAGCAAAATGTTTTGATTCAAGTACAAATTTAACAAATTTAAAAAAAAAAACCAACATCAATCTCTTCTTACTTTATATTAATGTATTTATGAAATTGAAGCAAATTTACAAAAAAACAACTTCTGTCATTTCATGGTTGCAAATAAAACTGCAGTTTTTCTTAACAGAATGCTACTTCTATTTACACCACAATCTCTATTTTAAAATACTGCATTTACAGAATATAAAAATGTTGCCTCGTTTAATTTTTACATTAGAAAGGTAAACAAAAATTAAAAAAATATACGTTCCTATTTGAAAATCTGAATTTGTAATGCTATGAATAAAAAACCATCGAATAAAATGGCAATGTTGCTTTAAGAAACATTTAGGAAATTTAATAGGCTTTCTAATGCATGTAATTAGGTTCAAATCCGTTAAGAACTGCTTGAGTTAGAGTCAAATTACTAATGCACGATTTTTTAGACTTTTGAGAAAAGGGCATATTGCCTAAAAAATCGAAAAAAAACTATTTGAGAGACCACTACCCGTTCATCAATAGTTAAGTGTTATACACCAAAAAATCGATGTCCATGAAGGAATTTCGAAAAAAGTATAAAAAGTGAGACGCTCTCATGGTAGTGTTAATTGGGCTCCTATAATAAAACATTCACGACTTGACTTAAACAATAATTGTAAACAAAAAATCGACAAAATGTCGAAAAGGAGTATTTTCTGGGTCAACTAATTTTAATTTATTACATTAATACTGTTTTTTTAAATTTGAAAGATTTTTCTATAAAGCTAGAGACTGTTACGAAACACCAACAAAAAAATCACATGAGGTGTCATGGAACACCCGTTTGGAACGAAGTTTCTTTCGCTAGATATTATGTACTAGTTAGTTCCAGCACGTCTAAAATTCCCGTTGAAAAGTACGATAATTTAAATGCATCTTTAAGAAAAGGTACTTTTTGTAAAATATAAAACATTTTTTAAGAAATTATTTTTCCTGCAATGTATTTTTTTAAAAAAAATTTATATTTTTAGGTCCTTTTTGTAAGAATATGTATTATATTTTCCGGAATATGTACTATATATAGGTCCTTTTTTAAAGAGAGGATGTTTAAAAATAATGTTATTTTAAGAAAAGGTACTATTTTTAAGAAGAAGTACTTTCTGTAAGAAAAAGCCATAAGAGTATGACAGTTTTTACAAAGAAGTACTTTTGTTTTTACAAACTTGTACTTTTTAAAAGAGTAGTACTCTTTCTAAGAAAAGGTTATGTTTTAACAAAATTTGCTTATTTTGAGAAAGCCTACTTATCTCAAGAAAAAAAGGTAATATGTATTTTAATTTGAAGAAAAGGTACTTTTAAGAAAATAAATTTTTGTAAGAAAATGTATTTTTTATAACAAGATATTTTGTTTGAAGATAAGGTTTTTTTTTAAGAAATGGTAATTTTTTTAGAATTGTCCTTTTTTCAAGTATAGGTAAATTTTTAAGAGTAGGTAGATAGTAGATATTAGCCAATTAAATCAGACAAAATTAAACCATTGACACAATATAATATTTATCTATATATATAAAAAGAAGTGTACATTTTATTGTCACTCCATAACTCGAGAACGCCTGGGCCGATTGGGTTCAAATTTTTTTTCAGTTGTTCGTAATTGCCAGGAGAATGTTAATACGAAAGAAAATTTTGGGAAAACCGTACGGAAAAGCCGGGAAATTGGAAAAATCGAAAATTAATTTTTAGTATAGAATTTTGTGTGCAATTGTTCCGGTGTAGCTTTTCGAATTCCAAAATAGAAAACTCTTAGTGGAAAACTCGGAAAATTCCTGAAAAACGTGATTCGGCAGAATTGCATTTTGGCGATTTTTTGACGTTTTTTAATTTTGTCAATTTTGACTATTTTATACAACATGCTTTGACGTTTTTATACTTATTCTTACATTTTTAGTTGCCAAAAAATGCTAATCGCGTTGTACCGCTTTTGTCTTAAGAAATTACGATTTTTCCACAAATCAAATCAACAACATTTATGGCATATTTCAATCTGGTAACATTTAACTTCTATTACAAGTCTATTCTATTACATAGCACTTTTATGGTATTCTCTACACGAAAGATTACTTCAATTTAAGTAAATCCAATTTTTTCGTTATTACTATTGCATCTGATATGTAACAAATGCTCACTTTAAACATATATTCTTAAAATTGCACTTACAATTTCTTCTTAATTCTTTACTTCGAAGTAATATGAAAGCATTGGTCTTCCCAGTGCGTCTATCATTTGCCATGTCCATTAATAAGGCGCAAGGGCAAACGCTTCAAATATGCGGATTAAATTTGGAGGAGCCGTGCTTTTCACATGGCCAGCTATACGTGGCCTGCTCAAGAGTTGGAGTTGTTTGTTTGTGCTCGCTTCAAATGGGCAAACGAAAAATATTGTCTATCAAAATGTTTTGGATTGCCATTAATAATTTTGAAATACAATGCATTCATTTAATAAAAAAAGTCTATAATATTTCATTTCTTTTTCTGGTTGGTTGCAACGAAGTGCAACGGGTCCAGCTATCACAAATTAAAAATCCATTACTTCTGCTCCTTTTGCAGGTATTTCAACAAAATTTGGTTTGTCGGTGCAACGCAACTATCATTCTTCTTCGAAATATCGATCCACAACGACCACACTTTCAATGGTAATAAAATTTGAAGGCAAAACAACGTTTGCCGGGTCAGCTATAATATATAAAGCACAAATGTTTGTGACTTTGTTTGTTTGTATGACGGAGCTAATCTTAAGATCTACTCATCCGATTTTCAAAATCCTTTCTCCAGTATAATGCTACGTTATCACTGAGTGCTATAGGCAATCCTACTGGGAGGGGCAAAAAGGGGAAAAGTCTCCCCCTTGACGGCTCTTCTAAACGACTCATCCGATTTTCAACATTATTTCTCCAGTATAATACTACGTTATCACTGAGTGCTGTAGGGAATCCTACCGGGAGGGGCAAAAAGGGGAAAAGTCTTCCCCTTGACGGATCTTCTACACTACTCATCCGATTTTCAAAATTCTTTCACCAGTATAATGCTACGTTATCAATGAGTGCTATAGGCAATCCCATCGGGAGGGGTAAAAAGGGGAAAAGTCTCCCCCTTGTCGGATCTTCTAAACTACTAATCCGATTTTCAAAATCCTTTCTCCAGTATAATGCTACGTTATCACTGAGTGCTATAGGCAATCCTACCGTGTGGGGTAAAATGGGAAAAGTCTCACCCTTGACGGATCTTCTAAACTGCTCATCCGATTTTCAAAATTCTTTCACCAGTAGAATGCTACGTCATCACTGAGTGCTATAGGCAATCCTACCGGGAGGGGTCAAAAGGGGAAAAGTCTCCCCCTTGACAGATCTTCTAAACTACTCATCCGATTTTCAAAATTCTTTCTCCCGTGTAATGCTACGTTATCACTGAGTGCTATAGGCAATCCTACCGGGAGAGGCAAACAGGGGAAAAGTCTCCCCCTTGACGGATCTTCTAAACTACTCATCCGAATTTCAAAATTCTTTCACCAGTAGAATGATACGTCATCACTGCGTGCTATAGGCAATCCTACCGGGGGGGTAAAAAGGGGAAAAGTCTCCACCTTGACGGATCTTCTAAACTACTCCGATTTTTAAAATTCTTTCTCCAGTATAATGCTACGTTATCACTGAGTATATTCTTTCTCCTTTCTCTTATATCCAAATGCGGAAAGGCAGCATTGTAATTCTGAAATTTTAGTGATTAATGCAAGCGTGTTACTCAGTTATAAAACTTTTAAATAAAGTCACACAACCAATGAAACGCTTTCGTTGAAATATCTTTATCTTTTAAAAAAAGAAGGAAGGAAATAGTATTACTATCCGCTAACTTTTGCAGGCAGGACGAAGTCTGCCGGGTCAGCTAGTAAATTATAAAATCATTAGCAAATATCGAATTGATGCAACAAGAGGAAGGGGAATTGCTATATTAATCAAGAATAACATACAATATAACAGTCACGATAACAAAAGTAGATATTCGCTAGATGTTTCAGGGACATGCGCCATAAAGATTCCCGTTGATGGCGACAACTTTTTAGTTGTTAGATGTGCGTACTCTCCGGCCGGCAATATAAATTTAATACGAGCAGACTTGCAACAACTATTTGACTTTATGAACCTTCAATATTCAAATAATTACTGTGGACTAGCGGGAGACTTGAACTGGTAGCACACAGAATGGGGTACTACCATACATGGGGCAAATTAATTATATGACAATTATAATTTGTTGTTTAATTTGAATTTCCTGTCCAAATGCAAATTCAAAAAACTTTCAATACCATTGGCAATTTTACTTATTTTCAAAGCATTTCCTTCATATCTGGCCATTTTGGTTTTCAAATATTTTGTACAGTACAATTTTATGAATTTGAATGTACTACGAGGCAATACCTATCGCAGCCACAAGCCTTTGCATATAAAATACTTTAAAAACAGAATTTCCAACAGCCAAACAAAGAAAAGCACTCCCATATTTCATTACAATTGGCATCTGATTCCACAACCTGCATTTGCATTACCTGAGCAAATGCAAATTCAAAATTTTTGACGTAGAATACGTCTTACCTTACGGTATGAGGAGTCATGTCAGGTTTTTATTGTTGTAATCTTTATTTCATTGAATTTGAGGAAACGGCTAGACGAATTTTTTTAAAATTTTTTTTGTAGGTAAATGAAGATGCTATCTTTCGTTTGATATACATTTCATATTGGTTGATATCTTTCTAGTATTTTAATTTCTCAAATGAAAATTGTTTAAACACATACACTCAAACATATGTGTGGTGTTTGGTTGAGTGTTTTTGGTTGCTCAACATTGCTTAGGAACATGTATCTAGTAAAAAGTGAAACGAACAGCAAGCTAATGTTGCTTGGCAACATGTATCTAGTAAAAAGTGAAACAAACAGTATGCTAACGTAATAAAGCTTTTTTGCGAAAGCTTCAATAAAGCTGTTGTAACATTAATTTTGAATTGTAAAGCGTAAAGCATTTGCTTATATTATTTATCATTTATTGTTATATATGTTTTCTGTCATATCGGATGGCGTATTCTACGTTAAACTTAATGGCCGTGTCTCTGACACAGCCTGCAGGGACAGTCCGTGGCCGAAGGCCTCGGACAACTGTCTGCTGTAATTTTTATATTTACCAACGGCATTTGATTCAAGTCCGTTTAAAAAAAAAATATTATGTTCAATTTTTTTAAACTTAATTTAATTTATGTATTTTAATTAATATTTTTATTGAAATAAGTTCTGCGAATGTTGAGAGGGCCGCCCTAATATTAAAAAAGGTTTACCTTATCGAGTCTTCGCATTAGCATTCGAACGTTGTGTGAAAGCTTTACGCTTTACAATTCAAAATTAACGTTACCACAGCTTTATTGAAGCTTTCGCAAAAAAGCTTTATTACGTTAGCTTACTGTTTGTTTCACTTTTTACTAGATACATGTTGCCAAGCAACATTATCTTGCTGTTCGTTTCACTTTTTACTAGATACATGTTCCTAAGCAATGTTGAGCAACCAAAAACACTCAACCAAACACCACACATATGTTTGAGTGTATGTGTTTAAACAATTTTCATTTGAGAAATTAAAATACTAGAAATATATCAACCAATATGAAATGTATATCAAACGAAAGATAACATCTTCATTTACCTACAAAAAAAAATTTAAAAAAATTCATCTAGCCGTTTCCTCAAATTCAATGAAATAAAGATTACAACAATAAAAACCTGACATGACTCCTCATACCGTAAGGTAAGACGTATTCTACGTCAAAATGGGTAATACTGTTAATAACACAAAAGGCAATAACCAAAAAAAAATCAACATCGAATTCCTTACACCTCCAACATGTTCAGCGAAGCCCGCTTTCCTTAGCCGTAATTGTGTCATAATGCCTTCCATTGAAGCCAGCACACTTCACAATGGCATGACTATCTCAAAGCCAAAATGAAAGAACACAACCCTCATATACATACGTCCCTGACTGTACAAATCTAGTAATACGTATCAAATCCTAAAAGTATGCATACTGGGTTATAGCGTAAAACAAAGTTGTTTAAAATTTTTCATTTAGCCCCCATCCCGCAACGCGCTAGAATGAACTTCGTTCCAAAGACTATTTCATTACCTTCAACCTGTAAAGAAATAAAATATTTTTAAAACCTCAAGTATGTATTTAATTTTAGCTTTTAGAATTATATCGTAGTTTTTCTACCAACAAAGTTCCATAAGCATGATCAGCCCACTCATGCGATTGTAAGTACTAATTTTCATCCAAATCGGAGGAATCATAATCGATCTGACGGAACCTGCACTCGATATAGTATGTCATGCAGTCACTATATACCATATTAGGAACGTGAAGTTCCATGTAATACATACGACCCCTACTCTGGTATTTTAACATTTTTACCTGAAGGCGCATGAGTTAATGCAAACAAATCTCCCTATTAACCCATTAAAATTTAAAAAAAAAATGGTTTCCCGTTACATTCCATGAAGGGATTAGGGAGAGCTTCTCACTAATCAGTCAGCTGTGCGCGTTCTAGTTTTACACTCACTGATTGGGACCTACAGCTTTACACCGGTTCCGAACGGCATTTTGAGAAGCTTTTTCATGGCTAAGTGAGGTGACCGCAGTCGAAAGAAATGTAAGGTGGTCAGAGCAGGGAACGAACACACGTTCTCATGCTCAAGAGCCGCGCAAACTACCATTGCACTACCGACGGCCACAAATTTACTTGTATGAAAATTCATTGAGTTATTGAATCAAACTCTAGCGAATATTTCCCAATTACTATGTATTTCTAAACACTGTGCTCTAGTAAGATCAATGCATATGTACCTGTATCCATACATTTAATATGCACCTTGAGCTCCTGCAGTTTTCCACCGTCTTTTATAAGTGAAAACTCAATGAAAACGTTTGTGTTCGTACCATTGAATTGGTATCTATTATCCTTTGCATAGTTCTACTGTACAGAAAAGACCTCACAACATCAACAAAGTTACGGACATTCAATACGATTCAGTTTTCCGATGTTACATCTGCTCTATTGAATATATTGATGACTGGAATTGTATGTGGTCTGTGAAAACCTTTCAACTTCATCTGATACCACAAAGAGAACGGCTTAAATGGTTTCGCTGCCAAAGCGCACACGACACAAAACCTTCTTTGTTCAGTGGAATCTGTGATTTACTGTAAACAAAGTAAACAAGGGGATAACTTTTAAGAAATGCAAGAGAATGAGAGGAATGAGTCAAGTGCTGCTATTAACTTTATGCTAAAAGGAACAAAGTAGTCAGATATTTTCCATGATGCTGCTTCCATTAGACGTATTGAAACTGCAAGTACAGTTTTGGGGACAATTTAATTATCACATATATGGCTTTAAATCTAAGCATTAACGCCTGCACTCACAAAAATATAAGTAAATTTAATTCCAAACAGACAAAAAAAAATATGGGAAATTATAGTAAAATACATTTTTAAACCCAAATTAAGTACAATTTTCGTTAGGTTTAGAAATCCAGATGTACCAAAACTGGTACAACTTTTTTTTTAAAGAATCGGGTTTTCCAATAAGGACTTGACAACTTTTTTTTTTAAATAAATCGCAAACCATTTGAGATATTTCCAAAACTTTATGATCGACTTGAAACACAATCAAAACGTTTATGAATGGAACTCGACTTCGTTCATATGGCAACCGCGGGCACGTCGGCAGCGGTCGATTAGTTGGACCCAATTTTCGCTGACTCAGTCACACATTTCTCGGCCGTAACGACCGCTATGTCGCGTTTAATGTTGGCTCTGAGTTCTTACAATATCGTCGGCTTATTGGCATATACCAATGTTTTGACGTAGCCCCAAAGAAAAAAGTCTAGAAGCGTTAAATCGCACAAACGAGGCGGCCAATGGACTGGTCCATTTCTTGAGATAACACGTTCACCAAACTTACTCTTCAATAAATCGATTGTAACGTGTGCTGTGTAGCACCGTCCTGTTGAAACCACATGTCGTCCAAATCCATGTTTTCCAATTCGAGCCAAAAATAATCGGTAATCATGGCGCGATAATGATCGCCATTCACAGTACCGTGAAGATCGTTATTGTCCACGAAAAAATTTGGCTCAATGACGCCGCTGGCATGTAAACCCCACCAAATAGTTATTTTTTGTGGATGAAGGGGTGATTCATGAAGCACATGTGGATTTTCACCAAACCAATAACGCATATTTTGCGTATTGATGGACCCTTATGTTTTCGGTCTCGGACAACCCCGGGGGGTCAAGGACCTTACAAAACGAAGAAAACATATTTCGCCAACCAGTTCGATCTTTTGCTTTAATTCTTCATTTGGCAATACCAAGTGTACGCAGAGATTTGTCAACCTGATCCCTCCAGTCGTGCTTTGTGAAAACAGTGCTACTTCCATTTTATGGTCGTCATGATCGACCCACCGATCAAGTCATTGTGGCCAAATTTCGCACCAGTTTTACTCTATTGAACATCAATCCACCAACCCGGAGAGTGCGTACCATGTATCTGCTAAAGGCGTCTTGAATGGTCATTCAAGACATTTGCTTTTCCAAGCAATGTACTGTAGCGAAGTTGCGGCAACCAAATACTTCAGTGTTGTGAAAAAAAGCATTCTTGTATACGTGTTGAGCTGTAAAGCACAAAAAGACAATACTACTACTTCGTCGTATTCGTATACACATATACACGAACGCTTTGTCGACAGTACCCCCGACAGTGCTTGTCGCAATTTCTTTGCGGTACTGGTCTTAAAAATAAGCAAATGTCTTGAATGACCATTCAAATTTTTCACATTCACATTTTTTTATCGAAAAATTGTCTTTAGCGACGAGGCTCATTTTTGGCTCATAAGTACGCAACTAAATAGAATTGACGAATTTGGTCCGAAGAGCAGCCAAAGGCTATTCAAGAGCTGCAAATGCAGACTTCAAAATGCACTGTTTGGTGCGGTGAATGGGCCGGTGGCATCATTGGACCCTACTTCTTCAAAAACGATGATGGCCGCAAAGTTACGGTTAATGGATGAAGGTGCCGTTTGATGATCACGGTCTTATTTGCCCAACATGGAAGAACTGGAATTCACTGACATGTGGTTTCAATAGTACACTGCACGCAATACTATGAATTAATTGAGTGGCTAGTTTGTTGAGCAATTATTCTCACGTTGTGACGCTGCCAATCGTTCGTTCGCCTTCGTTTTTTTGTGGGTGCACGCGAAGTCATTCGTCTATAGGGACAAGCCAACCATGACTGCTGGCTTGGAAGACAATGTTACATGTGTCATTCATCGAAATGTGGAATAAGTGTGCCAAAATTTTACTTTCAGAATGGGCAACGTGAAGCGTAGCCCGTAATTCGTCTTCATTCATTCTACTGACATGGCCTAGCCAGCGCAATTGCATTATTTTGGTCCGCTTAACTACATCAATGTCAGGATAAAGCTCATACAGCTCATGATTCATGCGTCGCCGATACGGTTATCAACGTTCACGCTTTGGTCTAATCGCGTGGAGGCCCTGTTCGTTGAAACCATTAATTTTGATAAACACATTGAGCCATGGTCACTGAAGATGATTTTGCGATGAAATTCATCATCTTGGCGCATCTTCTCAGGAGCCCAATCGGAGAACGTACGTCGCGTCAAATGGTCCATCGGTTTCAATTCTTGAGTCAGCTTGGCGATGCCCAGTTCTTGAGAACACCGCACAATCGATTGATTTGGATCGTTTGCTACGGACGCCTGAACGGCAGCGATATTTTCAACTCTTCGACCAACCCGTTGTCTGACTGGCACGGCAGCATCACACAATGCATTTGTAGACTCAAATTTTTGCACCAAACTTGTTATTGCTTGTCTACTAGGGCGAGAATAACGACGGAAAATTGGAGTTAACGCTCTTAAAGTTGCGGTCACGGACTCCGAATTTCGGTAGTACATTTTTGTAATTGGCATAAGTAGTTCGTTCGTGTACTTTACCATGATGAAAATGTTGAGTGAAAATGAGATCAGTGAAATAGTGCGTTCAAAATTAAATTCAAAGTTGTCGAGGACCTATTGGAAAACTCTTCACAAATTTCTTTAATATAACTCGATCTTTCGTCGGCTAATCGTTGGAAAAAAGCAACACCCTGGGTGGCTAAATTTAACGAATTTAAGTGTTCAAAAAGTACCAGATATAATAAAACTTTGATCTAGAGCACAGACAGAATACAACATTTGTTTTATTTGGAGTCTCAGTGTAGTATGCCCCATAGTTAGAAAAGCTGAACCGCGTCTCTGTGCCAACTATCGTGGAAGAAGCCTTCTACCCACAGCATATAATGTTCTATTAAGTATATTGTGCGAAAGACTACAACCAATTATTGCTGACCTGATTGCACCATACCAGTGTGGTCTAGCATACAAATGATAATGATTATTTAAATACACAAATATGTTTAAATATATGCACTAATATCACCCGGTCATGATATGCACGGATTCGACCCGATCATGGTGTGCACAAATACGACCCGATCATTGTATGTTATTTACAAAATAACATTCTTTCGATTACCAACAACTATGCACAAATATCACTGATCATGTTGTGATGTTTACAAACAACATTCTTGCACACACCAACAAATATCACTAGTATAATTGTGTTATTGTTAGATTGAAAGCTCGGTATAAGTATAAGTAAGAGGACTTGTTTGAATAAAGACACAGTCGTAAAAGTGAACTCAACTGCGTTTCATTACATGGCGATCTTGTCAGTTAAAAAAAAAAACAAAATAATAAATCGCCCTGGCCAAATGGAAAAGAACTCCTTGGAGCTTATAAAGAATACTGGGCCAGATACGGAAGAAACCCAACCATAGCAGACCGTCAGGAAGCAAAACATCCCGAAATACCGATGCCGCGAAGGACAAAAAGAGATGGTGCCAAGAATAAGCTGACACGATTTCGAGCGGCACTATTGCAGCAGACGGAGATAACGAATAGCCATAGAGTCAATTCCGAAAATTGGAGGAAATTCCCGGAAATTGAGGCAATTTTGAAGAAAACCAGTACAGAAATTTCAGCCGGGAGAACCGACTTAAACATACCCTCACCTGAAGTCATGCATTGCGACCGAGTTCTATTAAATATTGGCAAATGTGCCAAATATTGACTGGCATTGCGCTAAATATTATTCAATACCCAACTTAATTACGATCCTAGGTTATTCTGGGGACTTGTCGTGACTGTCAGCCAATTGTCCGCCCAATATTTATACAAGAGGTACAAAAATGGGCATGGCGAAGATGTCCATCTGTTTTCACACACTATTGCACAAAATATTGATCAGTACCAAATTTTGTTAAGATCGTTTGTTAAGATTTTGTGTTAAGACGTAGTTTTGCCAGTAAAAAACAGCATATGATGAATTTCATGTAAAAATCGAGATGCATTGAACCCGACCACCTCAGATATCGATGAAATTTTGTTCATAGCTAAATTTGATCAATACAAACAAACTCTCATTTTTAGTAATGACTGTCTTGCGATTTTTTGGGCGTGGCACAGTGGGAAAGTTTACGAAAAAACGCGAAAATGGTCGAAAAGAGCTCCATTTAAACTACAATAACTCAGAATCGGCTGAACCGATTTCCATGCTCTTGGTATCATTAAAAAGATATTTTAACAAAATAAATACACTGTAAAAAATTTTATAACAAATAAAAAATTTTAACTAACGAAAAAACCAAAAAGATCAAGGGTTTTTTTACAGTGTATTAATTTTTTAGAAAGGTTTATCCTTCACTCATAGAATAACACATACCATAGACGGTTTTATTCGCTCAATAAATTAAACGTCATAGGTACGATGGAAAGTAAACATTGGATGGTAGAAATATGGGTTCAATAATACCAGATAGTGGCAATAGTATACAGCGATCAACATAGGAACATCAACCGAATGTCGTGTTTTTGTGGCAAACTAGTTGTGTTAAATACAATACAAATGTATACCAACGATAAAAGTCAATAAAAAATTACAGCAGACAGTTGTCCAAGGCCTTCGGCCACGGACTGTCCCTGCAGGCTGTGTCAGAGACACGGCCATTAAGTTTAACGGAGAATACGCCATCCGATAAGACAGAAAACATATATAACAATAAATTCATTTGCTTATATTATTTATCATTTATTGTTATATATGTTTTCTGTCTTATCGGATGGCGTATTCTACGTTAAACTTAATGGCCGTGTCTCTGACACAGCCTGCAGGGACAGTCCGTGGCCGAAGGCCTCGGACAACTGTCTGCTGTAATTTTTATATTTACCAACGGCATTTGATTGAAGTCCGTTTAAAAAAAAAATATTATGTTCAATTTTTTTAAACTTAATTTAATTTATGCATTTTAATTAATATTTTTATTGAAATAAGTTCTGCGAATGTTGAGAGGGCCGCCCTAATATTAAAAAAGGTTTACCTTATCGAGTCTTCGCATTAGCATTCGAGCGTTGTGTGAAAGCTTTACGCTTTACAATTCAAAATTAATGTTACAACAGCTTTATTGAAGCTTTCGCAAAAAAGCTTTATTACGTTAGCTTACTGTTTGTTTCACTTTTTACTAGATACATGTTGCCAAGCAACATTAGCTTGCTGTTCGTTTCACTTTTTACTAGATACATGTTCCTAAGCAATGTTGAGCAACCAAAAACACTCAACCAAACACCACACATATGTTTGAGTGTATGTGTTTAAACAATTTTCATTTGAGAAATTAAAATACTAGAAATATAGCAACCAATATGAAATGTATATCAAACGAAAGATAACCTACAAAAAAAATTTTCAAAAAATTCATCTAGCCGTTTCCTCAAATTCAATGAAATAAAGATTACAGCAATAAAAACCTGACATGACTCCTCATACCGTAAGGTAAGACGTATTCTACGTCAAAAAGTGCAAAATATATTTAAATTGTTCAGTTCTACACCAAAACGACAGGAAAAAGTTAAGTGAACATATTTTGTAACTCCACCTGGTGTAAGATAATTTTAAATTTAATTGCTCTCATTTCCACAAACCTACGATGAGAGTGTGAAATGAAACGTCAGATGAGAGAATAAGTTTATCTAGGTATGTATTAGTCTATGCCTTCACCTATACCATATCAAAAAATAAAAATGGGTTCTTTTCTAGTTTTTTTTATATAATTTTTTAAGTAGTGTCACTTCTAGTAATTGCCCTTATATTTTATATTTACAGGTAAAATAATTAAAAATTGTCCCAGGAAAATTATGAATATGTTTTAACCCCAAAAAGTTCTTGCTTGCCTTAAAAATTGCTATATAAATGCACCTGATGAAGGTACCGAAACTCATAATTATAAACAGTTTCGAGAGGGAAAGATATCCCATTACAATTTTTACGCGTATATTTATTATATTATAACATAACAATGTAAATTATTTCTGTAATTAGGCACTTAGCCACATGTTAAGCCTTATAATTAATGTCACATTTGTGCCATACGTTCACATCTGAGACCACCAAAAGCTAAGGGCAATTTGTATATTCTACATACAGTATCTTATAAAACCCTTATGAGTTGTCTGTTTAAAAATAGAAAGAGAACTTGCGTGTGAGCTTAGGAATACTCATGCAACACATAGTCATAAAGGAAATGCACACAAACAAACTCATTAGCAGCATAAACGCAGGGGCATTCTCAAAATATGCTTTCTGAGGCAGTTTATTGACACTCAACTATTCTTTCTCCTAGCAGGCGTTCATACATTCCCTTCTTACACCCTCTCCTAGACTGACGAAAAAACATATATAACGGGGTTTTCAATAAGAGCGCTACAAAAGTTTTGTTTAAATAAAACAAAACCGGTTTTAGCTACCAATGAAATTCTTTATTCGTGTGAAAGTACGTTCGATGCCATTATGTATGGAACTCGATTTCTTTTGCATGGCCACCACGGGCACGCTTGCAAAAGTCCAGACGCTGAACCAAATTTTCGACGTTTTCAAGCATAAATCGGCCGATACTGCTGCAATTTCACGTTTGATATTCGTACGAAGTTCATCAATCGTCGCTGGCTTGTTGGCATAGACCATAGACTTGACGTAGCCCCACAGGAAATAATCTAACGGCGCCAAATCGTACGACCGAGGCGGCCAATCGACTTATCCAATTGGGGCCAAAAATATTCGGTTATCGTTGAACGGTAGCGATTCGCATTCACAGTAATGTGCCGGTCTTGATCATCACGGAAGAAGTACGGCCCAATGACGCCGCCGGCCCATAAACCGCACCAAACCGTAATTTTTTCGGGATGCAATGATGACTCATGGATTACGTGTGGATTGCTGTCTGACCAATAACGCATATTTTGCTTATTGACGAAGCCATTCAGCCAGAAATTAGCCTTATCGCTGAAGATGATTTTCCGATGAAAATCCGAATCATTTTCAAGTTGTTGTTCAGTCCAATTCAAGAAAATACGACGCTTATGGTGGTCAAGCGGCTTCAGTTCTTGCGTCAATTTGATCTTGTAAGGATGTAGGCCAAGATCTTTCCGCAAAATTCGCCACAACGACGTCACAGAGATGCCAAACGCTTGGGAGCGACGTGTGAGAGACACATTTGGGCTTTCTTGAACTGAAGCCTCAGCGGCAGCAATATTCTCGACACTACGGGCACTTCTTTGTCTCACTGGCACGGGAACATTTTGTACTGTGCCTGTGGATTCAAATTTTTCCACTAGACACTCAATTCTTGATCTGGTAGGACGATTATGACGACCATAAATTGGACGTAGTGCTCTTAAAGTCGAGGCCACTGACTCCAAATTTCGGTAGTAAATTTTAATAATTTCGACTCGTTGTTGGCTCGAATATCTTTCCATGATGAAATGGCAAACCTTACTGAAGGGAAATGTCAAAAGAGCGGGAAAAAATATGGCGTGGTTTGCTGTCCCAATCGATTTACTTTTCTAGCGTCTCTGTTGAAAAACCCTTTATATACATACACATGCCTCTTATGTGTGTTCAAAAAGATCCGATAGATTAGCCTGATGCCCTTCGAAAGCAAGCCTGTCAGGAGGTCTTCTCTGCACCTTCGAAATTATCCTTTAGGCATGGATACATTCCTACTTCTGTTGGCAGGCCTACTAGTGGAAGGTAGCCACATATTCCCAATACATATAATTTATTATGTAATTTTAATATAAATAGCCCTTTAGGACATTTAACCTATATTTCATTTGATATAAACAAATTTAAATAAACTCTTATAAATATGGATTTTGAACATAAAAATTATAATTAACATAAAATATAGTCTCAAATAAAAGACACAATATAAAGCCAGAACAATAAAATAATGTAACAATGTAATGACACCTCAGCCAACATCAAAAACAAAAAAGATTGTATATTAGGGTGGGTCAATTTGTATGGAACCAAACAACTTGACAATGAGCAAAGCAGAAACGTAATCTACGGCAAATCCTAAGAAAATGTTCTCAAGAAACCAAGGTTCTAAAATCAAAATCGAGCCCGCGATTTTACAGTTGAAAATTTGTATATTAGCGTAAACAAAACGACCCAAAATACATATTTTCGAAACTTGATACTCATCGATTTCACACTACTGCTGTTACAATGACGTTTATTTTAGGTCGAAACTCCCCACGGTTTATGTTTTATAGCTGTGTAAAGTTGGTCATCTGCAGCATTTTTGTGTAATGTTAGAATAACTTTTGAATGCTCTGATTACGATCAAGGTATCGCCTGATAGGGTTTGACCATCTCTTTAGGAATAAAAATACAAATGGAAAATCTGATATCGTATTCAAAAGATATTTTACTATTAACACAGGTATATCTTCACAAAAATGCTGCAGATGACCAACTTTACACAGCCCAAAAATATGAACCGTTGAAGGTATGAGTTTCGATATAAAATAAACGTCATTGTACATTAGGGTTATGACAAAATTTTAACAACATTTCTGCATCGCACCACGCTATGGGCAATGTTGTACTGATAATAGAATTCAGTTTTTTATGTCATTTTGGTGAAAAAAGCTCACCCACCGATTGCAATTTCTAAAACTCCCCCAAGATTTTTTTTTTTGTAAATTTTTTTTTAATATTTTTGGCGTAGAATACGTCTTATCTTACGGTATAGGGAGTCATGTCAGATTGTTATTGTTGTAATCTTTATTTCATCGATTATGAGGAAACGGCGAGATAACTTTTTTAAAAATTTTTCTGTAGGTAAATGAAGATGTTATCTTTCGTTTGATATACATTTCATATTGGTTGATATCTTCCTAATATTTAAATTTCTCAAATGAAAATTGTTAAGTAATGATTACTAATCGTAATCATTAGTAATTAGATTACTTATTTTTAAAAGGTGAAGTAATGATTACAATACGATTACATTCAGTTTTATTCAATTAGTAATTGATTACGATTACAAATAATCAAAAAATAATCAGGATTACCTGAGATTGCTAAAAAATAATCAAAAATAATCAAAAGTAATCAAAAATGAGTTCGACTAATTTAAAAGATTACTTTTGATTGCTTTTGACTATTTCTGATTACTTTTAATTATTTTCGAATATTTTTGATTATTTTTGATTTTTTGTGATTACTTTTGATTATTTTTAAAGGAATCTTGTACATTACATTTATTGAAAAAAATACTATACAAACTATTAATTATGTATGAAAACGGGCTGCATAGTTTGGCTACTTACATACAGAGTATTATTTTGTTAACCTAATATTGTGAATAGATTAAGATTATTTCAGTATGGCAGCTCGTGAAATCGGAATGAGGGTGATAGTAGTCTGTTTGTCAAAACTTACATTTCAATATATGTCAGTTTTGATTTTTTCGGTTCTCGTTCTCTTGCCAGCTAAAACCGAAAGGTAACGGACGTACCAATTCCAATTCAATATCGTATAAATAAAATTAAAAAAATAAAATTATAGGTGAAAATGTCTCAAAATATTTTCGAAAGCGATTTTTCCGCAGACGACAGTACTGAGGATCCGGACTATAATCCTTCTACAAACAAGAGAATAAGGCTATCAAATAAAGAATCAGGAGGGGCCCTTAAAAAAACACACTCTGTCTGATGCACGACAAATAATTTTCAAAGCTGAATTTTACGCAGACGTACAAAAAGTAAGTTTTTAAGTTACTAACGAAATTAAAGATATGTTTTATTTACTTTTTGAAAAAATCAGATATTTTTATTGATATGTGTCCCGATACAGCAGTTTCACAATTATTTGAAAGCACAAGAATATGCTAAGATTAATTTGCAAGAAGACAAACTGCATTACGTAATGAACAAGCTTTGATTTTTCTTTAATATCTGAGCTTTCACTTCTCTGTGCTAAGAGGCTTTTTTTATAGTGCAACTTTGTTGTGCTAATGACATTTTGGTTCATTGGCTGACCAAGTGCGGTACAATTTAGTGGAAAACACTTGACTGTTATCAAACTCACTTTTTGGCTCGCCTTCTTTTGGTTGGCATTGGTCATTTTCTAGTTGCAATAAAATGACGACATTTGAAGACCTTTGGATTGAAGAAATGGCCTGACCTAAAAATAAAATTTCATTTTCTATTTTTTTAATTACATTTTTATACCGATTATTAATACCGACTCTTGTGACACTGTGCAATAAGCTGCATAAACTAAGCACAAGCAAGAAGCTGCAACCATTATCCTCTGTAATTATGAAAATGAAACATGGATTGAGACAAAGGTTTCAACCATATTTCATGTCGCAGCCTGAGGCAAATATCGAAATTACGGCAACAGTGCTAACGCCAAGCATCAAAACGAAATGGCTCCATGTTTTGCAGAGATTAAGCCCAGAATTGCCGGAATTAACTATTGAGAGCATAACCAGCAGAGTTTTGGATACTCTGTACAGTTTTTACGCCAAAAACTGTAATTCGTTTAATTTTGAACCGAAAAATAATAACATATCGACTATGGCCGATTGATTTCAGTAATGATGGTAAGCTAATGCGTGCATTACTTTGAATTTTCAACTTTAAAGACTTGACTTTGCAGATGATGAAATTAACACAAGTTTATCTTCAAATGACCAAACCAAAATTGACCGACGATCCAATATAAAACATCAGTTTTTCAGTTATCTAAATGATAACTCAAGTGCTGATGAGATTTGGAAAAATTATGGTTTGCTCAAGGAAGCATTCATTTATTTTAACACACCCTTAACGTTTTCAGCTCCAGTTGAACGACTGTTTTCGTTTGCCGGGATCGTAAACAGTCCAAGGCGGCAATCATTGTCGGATTATTCTTTTAAAAAATTAGTTTTAATGAAAGCCAATTCAAATTTTATGTAAATGAGAATTATTATTTATTCATTTTATTGTAGCAGAATTTAATTAATTTATGTTACTTGCTTAATTTAGACTTTCAATTAATTAGCGGATTCACCCTAACCTAACTTTGTATAGTTTTTTTTTTTCAATAAATGTAATGTATAAGATTCCTTTAAAAATAATCAAAAATAATTAAAAATAATCAAAAGTAATCACAAAAAATCAAAAATAATCAAAAATAGTCGAAAATAATCAAAAGTAATCAGAAATAGTCAAAAGTAATCAAAAGTAATCTTTTAAAGTAGTCGAACTCATTTCTGATTACTTTTGATTATTTTTGATTATTTTCTAGTAATCTCAAGTAATCCTGATTATTTTTTGATTATTTGTAATCGTAATCAATTAGTAATCAGAAATTATTGAACAGAGAATTATATAATCGTTACGATTCTTTTTAAATAGTAATGTAATTGATTACTAATCGTAATCGAAATTTAACAGCTCTGGTTTAAACACATACATACACTCAAACATATGTGTGGTGTTTGGTTGAGTGTTTGAGTTTGTAGCGTGAACAGAAACTATGCTGCTGTTTCAGTGTGGACACAAACCTTCGGCTGTTGTTTTGATTGATGAAATATTGAAATTTCGTATATTTACTTATGTATTTAAGTGAAATAAAATGTTAAATGTGACTTTGAATTTAACATGGATATATAATTATAAAAAATATAAATCAAATTGATTTGCGTCTGTTATTTATCATTTACCCTAACTCTTTTAATTTAAAAACATATTTATCCTATTTTTCCTACCATAAGCTTATGTATATTATCAAAAGTAACTATCAAATAAATAAATTCATTTGCTTATGTTATTTATCATTTATTGTTATATATGTTTTCTGTCTTATCGGATGGCGTATTATACGTTAAATTTAATGGCCGTGTCTCTGACACAGCCTGCAGGGACAGTCCGTGGCCGAAGGCCTCGGACAACTGTCTGCTGTATTTTTTATTGTTTGTTTTCATATATGCATATGTATACAATGTATATTAAAGTTTATGGTACTTTTATGGTATATACATGTTACATATTTTATATATTTTAAATAAATACTAATATAATACCGATAAATAACTATGGTTTTGGGTTGAATGAAATGAATTTCAAGTTCAAAGTTCGACTAGTTTTAGATAATACAAAAATATCTAGCGCAATTTTGATAGCGCGTTCCGCGCATATATTACTGCGCTGGTGATTTGGAATTGCAGACGATTCACCCACCCAGTGCTTCATAAAACACACATGGGCCTTTTTGTATTTAGTAGTGGAGTTGTTTAGAAGTGAAAAATTATTTTCGTTGAAACAGTGATCGGAAAACCAAACATCGCACCATGCTTCACATATGAAATCATAAATGGGTTGTAACATTTCCTGATATTTTGGAATAAGAACATATGCCAGAATGGCAAGTATGGCTCTTGAGTTCCATCTTGCGTTACTTATTGGTGGTAAAGTCTTGAAGTTGATATATGGAAAAATCCCATTTGCCTTGTAGTATCGAAAACTTTTGCATAGTTCGTATAAAAATTGCATATCGTTTCTCCATTTTAGGTTTTCGTCTTTTATAAGTACAGTATTTTGTCTGTAGAAATACCATACGCTGCACGTATGGTAATGCTTCAGTCAATTGCAACGCGAGCTGCAACTGAGCGGTATAGGGAGAAAAGAAAGGAGGTAAGCCGTCTCTTTAGGCGTAAGAAACGGTAGTGGATGAAGCTCGAGAGTGAGAAAATTGAGACATACAGAAGGAAGAACGAAGCCCGAAAATACTATATAAAAGTCAAAAACGGAACTAATGGACATGGTTCAGGGCCCCCCTTCTGTAGAGACAAGGACGAAAATCTCGCCGCAGATGTGCAGAGCATGTTGGGACTATGGAGAGAGCATTTCTCCGCGCTACTAGTATCTGAGATATCCAATGACGATGGGACAATCGATTACAATATGGACGACGATGTCGATTGCCCCCCTCCTAACCAAGACGAGGTCACAACAGCTATTGCCCGGCTTAAGAACAACAAAGCCGCAGGAGCCGATGGATTACCGGCGGAGCTGTTTAAGGCTGGCGGCGATGAGCTGATAAGGTGCATGCATCAGCTCATTAGCAAAATTTCGTTAGATGAATGCATGCCCGGCGATTGGAGTCTCATTGTACTATGTCCCATATTTAAAAAAGGTGACCCGAGTATCTGTGCCAACTACCGTGTAATAAGCCTTTTATCCATAGCATATAAGGTTCTATCAAGTATAATGTGCGAAAGACTAAAACCAATTATCGCTGAGCTGAGTGAACCATACCAGTGTGGCTTTAGGCCTGGAAAATCGACAACTGACCAGATTTTCACGCCACGACAAATCCTGGAGAAGACACACGCAAAACAAATCGACACCTATCATCTGTTTATCGATTATAAAGCGGCCTTCGATAGTCCGATACGGGAGAAACTCTATGAAGCAATGTCTGAGCTTGGTATTCCTGCAAAACTCATACGCCTTTGCAGGATGACCTTGACGAACACCAAATCGGCAGTGAAAGTTGGTAAGGATCTTACCGAACCTTTTGGAACTAAGCGAGGCCTCAGGCAAGGCACCACCCTATCGTGCGATCTCTTTAACATCTTAATGGAGATCATTATAAGAAAAGCTGCAGTCAACATGAATAAAACCATCAGCAGCAAAAGTCACGTGCTGCTCGCGTATGCTGATGATATAGATATCATAGAACGCACAATTAGAGAAGTTACTGCGGTTTTTTTCGACAATTGAGAAAAAAAATTGAAAAAGTGGGTCTGACGGTAAATGAGGACAAGACAAAATTAATGGTTTCAACGAACAGGGCTTCCACGCGATTATACCAAATCGTGAACGTTGATAACCGTTATAACTTCGAGGTGGTGGACGAATTTATACAACTCGGATCTGCCGTGAATAAAAACAACAACGTCAGCCTTGAGATCAAGGCGAGAATTGTGCTTGCGAATAGATGTTATTTTGGGCTAAGCAAACACTTTAGAGATAAAGCCCTCTCTCGAATAACAAAAGTCCAACTGTACCAGACTCTCATGCAACCAGTCTTGCTTTATGGCGCAGAATCCTGGGTCCTATGGCAAGCAGGCGAAACATCTGTAGGAGTCTTCGAGAGAAAAATACTCCGAAAAATGTATGGCCCTAGATTAGATGAAGACGAACCAGCACGAAGGGGTTTCGAAACTGAACTCGTAGGAAGACAAAAAATAGGAAGACCCAGACTCCGCTGGAGGGATCAGGTTGACGAATCGCTGCGTACACTTGGTATTGCCAACTGGAGAAATAAAGCAAAAGATCGAACTGGTAGGCGAAATATGTTATATTTGTTTTGTAAGGTTCCTGACCCCCCGGGGTTGTCCGAGACCGGATAAGTAAGTAAGTAAGTAAGAAGGCGCACAGTCAATTTGAGGTCAAATTTCCTATATGAACATAAACCAAAATATTTCAGAGAAGTAGTTGGAATTTATTACAGCTGACAATTCCTTATCCAATTGTTGACTTAATAATAAAAAAAACGGTGACGACTTGAAGTATTAAAAAGACAAAACTTACGGTACTCAGTACAATATCTAAATGGTTGTATGTAACTGTTGTACATTTAATGACAGCTGATTAAGATGACTTTTAAACTTGGTTAATAAACATGCACATTTATTTCTACTTTCTGGAATTGTGTCGTCCCAAAACTAGCAGACCTAATAAAGAGACACAAAAAAAGTTTGGAAAAATTTTCCTTATTTTTCAATATAATCTACTTTTAGCGCAATACACATTTTCAAGCGATACTCAATAGCTTCGATACCCTGTTTGTAGTACGAACTGACAAACTCTTTAAAATAGCCATCAACCGCAGACTTCAACTCTTCATTGTTGTCAAATATTTTACTACCGATCCATTTTCTAAAGTTTGGAAATAGAAAATACTTCGAGGGAGCTAAATGTTGCGAATAAGGTGCGCTATGAAGCATTAATTTTGGCCATCGCAATAGTGGATGTGTGAACTGGAGCATTGTTTTGATGAAACAACACTTTCTTTTACGCCAAATGCGGCCTTTTTTCGACAATTTCATCAAATAAACCCTGGAATAAATTAGCATACTATTCGCAGTTGATGGTTTTTCCTTTCTGAAGATAATCAATAAAATTAACCCATGCGCATCACAAACAAACAGACTCCATGACATTGCCTGCAGATGGAACCGTCTTCGCCTTTTTCGATACAATTCTCCTATTCCAGTCCACTGCTTTGACTGTTCCTTTGTATAAGGTGTGAAGTTGGGGACCCATGTCTTATAAATCAGCGCAAAAACTCGGGTTGATTGCGGTGAAACTTCGCCAAACACTCTACCGAAACATCTTCAAGACGCTGTGTTTGCTCTATTGAAAGCAAGCGCGGTACCAATCTGTCGCACAGTTTTTTCGTCTTCAAATGTTCGGTCAATATGTGATGTATAGCACTTTTTGAAATGCCTATCATATCAGCTAGGTCACGGAGCTTCATCCGAGGATCATCCAGTACCATTTTGTAAATGTTCTTTTCTGGCGTGGACACCTCAAAGGATTTACCACAACGGTGTTCGTCTTGGCAGCTCTTACGGCCTCGTGAGCGCTCTGCTACCCAATATTTACAGTCTTAAACGAAGGAGCAGACTACCCCAGACTAGAAACTAGCTCGGCTTTAATATTGCTTGGACTGAGACCATTCAAATGGAAATATTGGATTTTTCCCATGTTTAAAAATTCACTGCGATCGTTTACTTTTGGTGGCTCAAATAAAAATAGTAAACAACGTGGTGGTTTGAAACTTGAAACATTTGTTTTATAAGGTACCCACTTTTTCACCAAAACACCAATCTGGTTACGGATTTGTAGTTGGCAAACGACTGCGACATCTGGCCACAAGGTTCAACCCCGTGAATGAGCGTGTAGCCATCGTCTAAATATTTTACCATATGGCTTATTCCTGTACATGCCCAGACAGAACAAGAGACGATGACCCAAGTACATGTTCTATGAGTGCATAGAGGTGTTCTAGGTGATTTTAATTCCTATGGCGGCAAAGAAAATGCCATTGAACCAACCATCGGAAAATTCAGTCTACACGCCATCACATCCGATAACGGAATGAGACTACTAGATTTTCCCACGACGAAAACATGGTTGTCAGTAGTACGACATTCCAACATAAAAACATCCCATAAGGCTATACGGTTATCCTCTCATCAACAGACGGAGAACCAGGTTGTTTACCTGGTAACTGATGTCAGACACTCTACTAGTGTAATAGACGTACGTGTGATTCGAGGAGCTAATACCGATTTGGATCACTACCTGGTTGCAGCAAAGATTCGCACAAGGATAAGCAGAGCGAAAGTCGGGTGAAACCAGACATGTATAAAGCTGGACATCGGGAAGCTGCAATTACCAGAGATAACCACGGCCTATGTAGAGAAGCTCACACAGCTACTGGCGCAGAACGTACCCCAACCTCATGAGCAATGGAAGTGTATTTCCCACTCTATGAAAACTGATGCAGAAACCGTACTTGGGTATGAAAACCCAATTAAAGACAAAACATGGTACGATCCAGTGTGTCGAATGGCAAGTGATGAAAAGAACGCTGCACGTATGGCAATGCTTTAGACAGATGCCACACAAGCGGCAACGTTGCGGTATAAGGTGAAGTTGAGCGTTTAAACCTGTTTATTTAAGGAGACAAGCGGTTGTGGAGGAAACGCGAAAATTCTACCAAAAAGTATAAAGTCAAACCAACGGTCATCGATCACGGTCCCACTTTTGTAGAGATATGGATGGGAATATAGCCATAGATGTGCAGAGAATGCTGAGAATATGGAGAGATCAATTTTCTGCTTTACCTGTACTAGGAGAATTCAATAGAGATGAGGGTGTTGAGAAAATACAAGACGATAGCGTCGACTGCCCCTCTCCTAGCCACAGCAAAATGAGAACTAAAGGGTCCGCCATCTAACGTTTTTTCTTCAACTAGTGCTTATTTCGTGAATGGTAACACTTAGCTCATGTCTGATTTGACAGATAATTAGTTTTATCCTTCCGCTGAACGAATATAGTTGTGTATACGCTTGAACAACGCTGGGAAACGCTTGAACAACTACTTTGAAAATCATGGTAATGTTGCAGAATTTTGGAAGAAGAGAAGCACCGTCAGCTCCGTATGTTCGTTATCTTGTGAAAAAAATGAAAGAAACTGGCATCCTCATCTATAAACCAAAGCGTGAAAACCCAAAAATAGTGCGTACGCCCGAGAATATTGCTGCTGTGGCAGAAAGTGTGCGTGAAGCGCCATCAACATCAATTTTCGTGAAGCCATTGGTGAAATACAGCTGCACACAATCGATAATGTGCTTAAAAATTGGACCGATCGTGTAGGCTACTGGAGGGCCAGCCGAGGCAGCCATTTGAATGAAATTAGTTTCCATTATTAACTTTCAAATAAAAACAGAAATTTGCGAAAATATTCAGTAGTTTTCAAAAAAAAAGTTATTGGCGGACCTGTTACATTCTTCTGTCTAAAGACCAACAACGCTGGTGCTGATGGACTACTGTCTGAGCTTTATACAGCTAACCGCTAGGCAAAATCTGGCCAGACGATTGCATGCCCGACGCCTGGAGCCTTAGTGGACTGTGTCCTATTTTCGACAATGGAAAGACTTTCGTGGAAGAAGTCTTTTATCCACTTCATACAAGGGCCTCTCGAGCGTATTGTGACCGAACCTTATCAGTGTGGCATTTCGCCTGGACACATATTCACATTACGACAAATCCTGGAGAAATCCTACGAAAAACAAGTAGGGTCTACCACCGCCTACATTCTTCTGTCTAAAGACCTACAACGCTGGTGCTGAGGGACTACTGTCTGAGCTTTATACAGCTAACCGCTAGGCAAAATCTGGCCAGACGATTGCATGCCCGATGCCTGGAGCCTTAGTGGACTGTGTCCTATTTTCGAAAATGGAAAGACTTTCGTGGAAGAAGTCTTTTATCCACTTCATACAAGGGCCTCTCGAGCGTATTGTGACCGGACCTGTGTCCTCTTTTAACTGAGTTCGTTAAATCCTACGAAAAACACGTAGGGTCTACCACCGCCTACGATAACCTGAAACGGAGAAACCTGTGTCAGTCTATGTCGGAGCTTAGAGTTTCTGCTAAGCGGACACAGATTTGTAGAATGACATTTATCAACACGAAATCCTCAGTAAAGATTGGTAACGATCCCACCGAACCATTTAATTCAATGCAAGGCTTCAAGAAGGGCGACACCCTATAATGCGATGTCTTCAATATATTAATTCAGATCTTCGTGATAAAATCTGTAGTCAAAGCGAATAAAATGCTGCTCCTCGCATTTGCTGCTGATTTAGACATAATTGGGCAAGATGATTGAGAATAAATCAGCAACAGTGGGCTTGGCGGTAAACGAGGACAAGAAAAAATGAATGGCTTCGACAATTAGAACATCCACCCGATTGGATGAAAAGGCGACCGTCATAATTTCGAGGAAGTGGACGAACTCAGTTACCTTGGATCTGCTGCAAACAGAAGCAATAACGTACGCATGGAAATCAGACGCAGAATTGTGCTTTCAAACAGGTGTTATTTCGGACAAGGCAATCACCTCAGAAATAGAACCCTCTCTCGAGAAACGAAGATGCAACTATGTATATCAGATTCTCACTCAACCTACCCTGCTTTTTGTCGCAGAATCCAGGGTCATATCGCTTGATGATGAAACATCACTGAGAATCTTCGAGAGAAATATATATTATAACTAGCTGACCCGGCCGACTTCGCCCTGGCCTGTCATGGTCACAAATGAATTCACACATTTTATATAGGAAAGCACATCATCACAAAAGTGTGCGTAAAACGGAAATGCGTGTGTAGATATTTTTCGATGTTTTTTTGGAACGAAGTTATGGGCTAAATGAAAAAAATTAATCAACTTTTTTTATCAACTTTATTACATCCCAGTATTATCAACTATATTGGGTAATTTTGGTTTGGTTTGTGCCTAGACTAACATGTGGAGGGAAAATTCTTGTTTAATGGGAAGTTTCTAGGAGGAGCGCCTGTAATCAATATCTGTATATACATATATAAAATTCTCGTGTCACAATGTTAGTTACCTTACTCCTCCGAAACGGCTGGACCGATATGTATGAAATTTTGTGTGCATATCGGGTAGGTCTGAGAATCGGCCAACATCTATTGTTGACTGTCTGCTGTATTTTTTACTTTAAACTCGGTCAATAACCATGATTTTATTAGCTTGTAAGTCAACATTTCATTTAGTTTCATACAATGGGTAAAGTGATTTTAAAAATGGCATAACTCTGGAACAGTAACAGCAAATTCAAAAGTTTTTCTAAAAAATTCTTTGGAATTTTCCGTCTTTTAAAGTGCATCATTAGTGTTTTAAATTTTCATAGAAATTTAAAGCAAATTCGAAGCAAAAATGGCAAACAGTTTATAATATTTTTAGGTTCATACAGTGGGCATAAGGTTTAAAATTGTGTAACTCTAGGACAGTTAGAGGAAACTGAATTTTTCTTCCTCAAATTTGCTTTTAATTTATCCGTCTTTTAGAATGCATTATTAATTTTTTTAAATTGGCATAGACATTTTAAAAGTTATAAAGCGATACTAACAAAATTTATCCAAAATTTACGAAAAAATATAATACGTGGTACCTTATTGAGAAAAATTGATGCCAAACTGGTGGTTTATGCATATACAATAAAAGTTTGGACGTTTAGGTTCAAAAATGTTGACTGACAGTCTAAGAATATCGTGGTTATTACTGAGTTTTAAGTAAAATTCAAAAAAACGCCCGGCATACCTGAATTCGACTTGCGCGCCCTCTCAACCACTTCCAAAAAATCTGAAAAAATACCCAAAAATACTTTACCCTATAAGGTTTCAAATAAAGCTTGAGCAAAAAAATTTTTTATTGATGGACACCCTAATGTATAGTCTGGCAGTGACCACAGGCGAGTAACAACAAGTAGTTATTATAAGTGTTCAATGTTTGCCACTGCACGTGTACTACGCAAATACAAATGGATTTGTGCAGACCTTTAGTTTGTATTAGAGAGTAGCGTGAGTGCATTCATTTGCTTCGCCACAAACTGTACTCACATATTACATTCGAATATTTGGGTACAACATACAATCAATATTGAATACAGTAGTATGTGAGTGGGCACTATATGAATATTTCAAACATTCAAAGAGAAATTAATGAATGTGATTGAATTTGGCTTTAAATTAGAATGAATACGTTTTCCCTCATATTTGTTTTTAAACGTTTGTCGGATTTACCGCTTTTGAATACTCTAGGATTGTCTAATAATTTTAGTTACAAACTGCAATATTTATACATTTTTGCGGTGTAGGGTATAAATTAATGTGCTTCAAATAAACAAGTTCTTCGAAAGCAAACAGAACAAATGGAATTCAACGGTTAATTCAATGTTGTCAAAAAATTCCTTGTAAATTGTTGGGTTTCTATCATTTAATGAACTTTGTGCGTGGTGGTCATTGATCGCAAGTACTATTTTCCATTGATAAGTGGCTAATTGCTGATTTTTTATACCCTCCACTGTAAGTGATAGAGGGTATATGGGTGATTGTTCCGAAATTGTCATTTTCTCGTCCTTTCAATTTTCCCACCCTAAAATGGTCGAATGGTGATTAAATTGCGACATGTTCCCGAAGCTACGATGGTACTCTATTATTTCCATGAAACACATTCCATTCTGAACCGTGTAAGTCGGTTTTAGGGAGAAAAAACTGTTCAAAATGTCACAACCATGGCCTGTCCTCCGAATCGAATTCAGGACTTCAGCAGTAATATCCGTCAAGGACGTGGCTTGAAAGAAGTTACCTGCATATATGTTCTAAGGGACATTTAGATTTACAATTCTACGCAAAAAAAATTGGAGGAATATACACGCCATGGTTATTGAACGGTCCACGAAGTCTGTCCAACAGTTTTGTCAGAATTTTGTACAATTTGAATTCGACTGTGGTGGCACCATCTCCGGGGTTTCAATATGACCCACTTACTGGCATTTTGGAGTGGAGGGGGTAGTGGCAGTATTTACATCGGCAGAAGTCAACACACGCACATGTATACGAAGGGGAATTCAGTTCGAAAAATTGAAAAGCTAAGTCACAAAATAATACGTCACAACCGTTCTCTTATGATTCACATATGCCGTACGATATTTAGGCTTGATTCCCGGTTATGAAAGTAATATTTCATTGCCTGAACTTCATTGTCTTTGGAACTTGTCGAATTCCAAACCGGTCTGGAGCACGGTTAGGTTAAACACTGAAAGTCACAACCGTGGCTGTCACAACCGTGTCATATAGTTTCCAATACTGACTAAAATTGATAAATAATGGTTTCTTGACACTGAATGATTAATGTGGAGTAGGCTGTTGCAAAGACTTGACAACACAGTAGGCTTTTGCGAAGACCTGGCAACACAGTAGGCTTTTGCGAAGACCTGGCAAAACGAGAGTGAAGTATTTGACATATCTTGTGGCAATCGTCAGTCGTGTGTAGGTCGTGAAAGGTATTAGTCTATTGGCGAAGTTAACTAAATAAATTAATTGAAACATTAAAATAGTGCGTTTTATTCAATTGATATATATTAGCGGTCATTACAATTAAGTTTCATTCAGGCAGTCACTACCGTGGCATCGGAATACCATCAATGCCCCATAACTTCGATTGCTTTGGTGTTGTAGTATAGTGATCTTCAGATCATACTTTTGGACCATGATAACATTCAGAAACGTGAAAAAAATGGTACTGCAGACATATCGAGGTTTGGAAAAATTGCTATCTGAAAAATAACAATTTCCGAACAATCACCCATATATCAGTTTGGCATTCTGATTGTAACATATAGAAATAAGGCTTTGCGACCCCATAAAGTAAATATATTCTTGATCCTTATAACAACCGGAGTCGATATAGCCATGTCCGTCTGTCCGTCTGTTGAAAACAATTCTCACGACTTCAATCGGCGATAACGCGGTTTGGTTTTTGGCCAGAATGTTCCACGTATTCCTGAGCAGTTTGGTGTTGAAAATCAGCGAAATTGGTCCGTTGGAAAAAATTTTATTATTGGAAACGTAAAAAAACTCATAAAATTTCCACATTAATTTTTGTAGTTTTATACTAAACTACTCCTTTTGCCGTGTGGTGAATTTCCATGTTGAAAATCTTTGTTTTTCTTTATAATAGGTAAGTACTTTAGAATGTTTAGATGTATTTCATGTGTTCATACATTTATATGAATTTTGTCACACTTCATCCAAGGTCGCTGTGGCTTGATGGGTAAAGGGTTGCGCATTGGAGTCTGAGGGTTGTTGGTTCAACTCTCGTCCCAGCTTGTTTTTTTTAACAGTTCTTTAAAAAATGCTTTTTATTTTTAAAAAAGGATTTTTTCAAGAACTGTTAAAAAATAATAAAACAATTTAAAAAAAAGGATAAATGAATAATGACAGAGTCGAACCAGCAACCTTCCACTCTAACGTACAACGCCTTACCCCTCATGCCACGAAACCTTGAAACTGTGTGTGACAAAATCCATACAAATTTATGAACACAAATGTATGTGTCATACGTGTAATAAAGCAGAGTTGTGCCTTTTTTTTAGCATTTCATATTTACTTTTGGATAGCAGAGGGCATTGAAACTTTTAAGAGAGAGAATATTGAGTGGTGAATAGATATTACTTGTTTTTACTCAAAGTAGTAACGGTCGTTGTGTTTAACATAAAAAACACGTAGTTTTCCACCATTAGCTATCATAGAAACAAAAGCAGAAATTAATAATTGGTGCGTTCTTTTCGTCCAGTATACATACATATACGATAAGTGATCGAACGTTGTACTCTTAAATAAAAGCTACAACTACACGGTTCAAGAATCAGCAAACATCACATAAATTTACAAATAATTAATATAGAAAAATCGGTAAGTGATACTTAAATATAAAACTTAATTGTAAAATTGGTTTTTTTCATCTTTGTTTAAAGGAATGGTATTTTACATCCTTTATATTAACCTTACATGTTTGTTGGTTATGCCCTCCACTGTAAGTGTAAATATGAAAATGGAGATGAAAAAAACCAATATATTCATACATAATATCTTTGGTCATATGGAAGAACAGCTTAAGTCGAAACATTAGAGTGCCTCGAAAAAGTAGAAAATGTACCCCTCTAGAAATGAAGATGTACTTATATGTTTTAAAGCGATTCTCAGAAAATTTCAGCTCTAGACTCCTGCATTTGTGAGCTGGGCCTGTTGCAAAACACATATAAAAATTTAGTTTTCTTTCAGGGACAAACTCGATTTTATATTTTTAGCAAATAAATTGCTAAATAGATTAGAAAGATGTCAGTACTTGGATTCTGCATTAAAACAATTTTGAAATTTGTTTTTACTCTGGAGATATTAAAATTTTTTGCAAATTTTTTCGTTTTTTTCATACCATTTTCACAATTTGCTATAATGTTTGATTTAACGTATTAAGGGTAATGTTCAATGTCATTAATTCTTCACTTCCTAAAGAGTTAAGTATATACAAAAATTAATAGTATCGGAAAAGACCTATTCAATGGTAATTATTCCAGAAATTCCTAATGAACTTGATTGTTTAACTGCTTTAGAAGAGAGATTTGTAGCTCCTAGAATTCCATTTATGAGAATAGTTTCGTTAGGCTACAATCGTCAATGTGCGGTTAGAGGTGCGGTGGTAAGCATACCCATTCAAATTGTAAGGACTGTTAGTGTCCTTCCAAGAAACTTCGATCAAACCGGTTAACACTAAGGTGGAGGGTATCAAAGATTCGGCACAGCCGAATTTAACACTTTTGCTTGTTTATATTACATGTATCCTTTTTTGGGTCTTTGCAATCCTTATAAAATATAACATAATGAGTTTGCAAAATCCGAAATTGTAAGTTTTAAATACGTCTTAGGTGTTACATCTAACTTCAAATTATTTAAATATAATTTTAATAAACTATAGATTTCGGTTAATGATTTAACGGAATCTAGTGTTGGGAGAAGTGCAACAATTAAACAAAAACTTCTGAATGGCGACTACAGCTTCAATTCTAAACGGGGGCGCAGCAAAGTGTGGGATATATTTTTTATTATTTATTAAGTTATTTTATTTATAGATATATAATGTTGATAGAATAAGTGGATATATGTTTATAAAACCAAAAATGTTTCCAATTACATTGCTATTAACTGGGTTACAATACGTATACACATGCCAACTTGTCAGAAAGAAATTTCTGCTAACTTTACTCGAATTACAGTACTGTATTGTGTTGTCCAAATGAATACAACGCACAAGTTGTACGTTGTATTCGAATACATTCAATTCATTCTCTTTTTATTTGAATTATATGAATGTTTCACTCATAACAACATTCACATTCTGACAATTCAGTTGAGAGAGTGGCGCGTACTCACTCATTCGTTTTTGCCATGAATCTCTCAAAAGCCGTTTTGAGTGCATTCATGCTGATCTCTAGTTTGTATCAATTAGTGGATAATGGAGCGTATGATCAATAATGTTGTCTTGCATTAATAAACACTCATTCGCAACAGTTGTTAATAGCATGGATTGAAGTATGTAATAGCAATACGTTCATTAGAGTGGCACTGAAAATCCAACTTTGGGTTTTCGTAAAAGCCCATGTGAATTATGGTAACACTTAGTCTAAAACATGAATGGTGAAAATTTGAGCTAAACCGGACAACTCTAACCCGTGCCCCACTGGGGTCAAAGTTCAAATTGACCTAAATTCAGCAAATTGCTTACAATTTATAAAAAAAATTGTTATATGTGCGCTCATTCTGATGACAACCATCCAAATTATAGTTTTAGATAATGTTAACTATATCCCAAAATACATTTCAGTAAATTTAACTCTTCTGTACCAAGGGGGTCAAAGTGACCTTTTTTTTATTAGGCATATAAAAACTATTTTGTTGAAATATTTGAAAATACACAAAACGTGTATGCAATGATGACAATAGATATAAGCCTTAACGTATGCCACATTTTTCGTGTACTCTCCATTAATTCGAAGTATATTTCAAATTAACGAATTTGTGAATAAAAAAGTCAAGGAGTACTAGATTTTTCAAATTTTTGTAAATTATGAAACTTGTAATGTCGAAAGCGATCGTCATAACAACAGTTGAAAGTTTTTAGCACTCGAGTAAACTAAGTCTGTCCAAGTGATTTTTTAACTGTTTTTTAAATTTCGTGAGTTAAAATATGGCAAAAGTACGAAGTGAAATTTATTTAATTGGTTATCCAAAAGACAATTTAACTGGCAGTAAGCTTCCATCACAATTGGATTGCCTTAGAGTGTTTTTTCATCATACAAAAGTGGCGAAATTAAGTATTAAGGAGAGTGCTCGTCTAGTTGTTAAAGAGTGCTCCGTTTTTTGGGAGAAAGCCCGCGTTCCCATCCAAAAAAGCATAAACGCTGAAAAAAATTTATTGTTCATTTACAATAATTGGAGGACATTATCGCGACATAAGGCTAGAACTTCTGACGGTTACAAAAAGAAGTTGGAATCTTGGAACAACTCACTTAATGATTTATTTGACATGGCTCATGTGGATGCACTCAATCTTATGAAAATCGAGGAAGACAAACACTTTTTGTTCAGACAAAAACTTAAAGGAAAAACAACGCCAACAACAGGAAAGACTTAGGAAGCAACACTTTCAGGAAACCCCATCAACTACAAAAGGTATTGTACATTTAATAAACCCCTACTTTTACCTATGTCATACTAAAGAAATTATGGCAGGTTTTGTTACTTACGACTCTTTATGTTCGGATGCTTCCAAAAACGGAGAATCGACTGAAAGTGAGGATGTTGAATATACTGGAACAATAAATGAGGATGGCATAAAACCAAAAAAGGGCTTGCAAACAGATATTAACTCCTAGACTAGCGGCCGTTGTGGATAAATTAAAGATTAGTTCAAAAGATGCAGTCCACATAATAATAGCAAGTTCGTCAGATTTCATTATAAACCGTAATTCAATACGTCACCAAAGGGATGAGTTACGAAACGAAAATAGTATAAACGTTGTATCAAAATTCACCAAAGAATCTCATCCCCTAACAATACGCTGGGATACAAAACTATTGCCAGGTTTAACAGGGGGAAAACCGAAGATCGTCTTTCAGTAATAGCAACGCCTCCGAAAATTGAACACATTTTAAATATGCCTGATATTCCATCAGGAACTGGAATAGAAATAGCATCTGGTATATATTATACTTTAGAGGTGAACCAGGTTTTAGAAAAAACAGAGGCGTTTGTATTCGATACAACTTCATCGAACACAGGCAAATTTAAAGGGGCGTGCACTATTTTAGAAAAGAGAATCGGACGAGATATTCTATTCCGTGGTTGCAGACATCATATATTTGAAATAGTGCTGGCAGCTGTGTTTGTGGAAGGAATGGCGGTATCAACTGGACCTGAAGTTGTAATATTTAAAAAAGTTTAAGAAATATTGGCCAAATATAAATCACACTAATTTTTTGACGGGATTGTCATATCCGCGAATAGAAGAGATTTTAGGCAATGAACGTGATGAGATTTTAGATTTCGCGAATTAAAAAAATTAAGGACGACCTTCCGTGGAGTTATTATAAAGAATTTTTGGAGTTAATAATAATTTTCTTAGGAGGAACTCCACCCCGGGGATTGGTATTTGTGAAGCCTGGTGCAATGCACTTAGCCAGGTGGATGGCTAAGGCTATCTATTGTTTGAAAATGTTAATATTTCAAAACCAGTTTCCGGAAATAACCGAATCTGAAGTGAATGGATTGATTGAAGTTTCTGGATTCATTCTTAAGTGTTATTCGCCCTTCTGGTTCAATGCAGATAAGACTGAACAAGCGCCTTTAAATGATATTAAATTTATACGGAAAATGGAAAAGTATAAATTATTCAACAACAAAATATCAGAAAAAGCTGTTTCTAAGTTTATTAATCACCTATATTAGCTAAGCGATGAATGTGTAGGATTTGCTTTATTCGATGATAGAATCGACATAGAAACTAAAGTCACGCTGGCAGAAAAAATGTGTTTGGCTTATAATGCAGAAGAAAATGAAGACGAATGTGAAGATGTTCCAAAAAAGTTTTTGATTAAACAAGACAATATTAAAAACTTTTTTGACAGGGATAATTCATCTATTTTGAGAGAATTGTTCTCTAAAAACACAATGCATCTTTTAAAAAGATTTAAGATTTCAACCAATTTCTGAGAAAGAGATCCAAGTACTTGGAATGATATTGAAGAATATAGGAAAGGAAAGGAAATTATTCAAAACATAAAAATTGTCAACGAGTGCGCCGAAAGAGGGATAAAACTAATCCAAGATTATCAAGGAAAAATTACAACAGATGAAAAACAAAGGCAATATCTTTTCAAGGTAATGATAATATATTGTTACGAATTTCCTTATTCGTCCTTTTTGCGTTGTTTTATTCCCAATAATAAAACAAGGTTCGTTTTTAATTACGATAATTACAACGGTATCACTTCCTTTTATTTATTTATACAGTACAACAGTTTACTTTATTTATAACACGTTAACAAGTCTTGTATTTTACTATCAATTCGCGTTGCTTACTTTACGGGGTTTAATCACAAACTGAACTCTCCATTCCAAAGACCTCCGCTATTTATACCAACTCACCATACACAAATGAAGGTACATATATCTAGCGAATTCAAGAACCTTCTAGAAACTAGATGTTGTTGTTGTTGTTTGTCTTTGTAGAACATTCTCCTACACAGGAGAATTATCTTTACTGAGGTGAATTCATGCTACTGGTTTAGCGAGCTGGTACGTTGTTACAATGCATACTTTCAGGCGCAGCACTAACCGCCTGTTGTTTACATACTGTTAGTAGAGTCATTAACAGTAAGCAAAAGCTTTTACTTATTCGTAACAATATATTAAAATCTTATAATAGTTCTGTAGTAAATATCAACCCCACATTTTTGTTTCCATTTTCAGGTTGTACACAATTATATACAGCAATATTCGAAAGAAGCTAATTTAAATAGTTTGCGAAATGAATTTCAATAAAAAAATTCACAAAACAAAGTTGTATCTTGTTTTTGATATATGTATGTATGTAATAAAATATATGGGTCATTTTGACCCGCTGGGCACAAAAGGGTTAAGTTTTCTAAAATTTATTTGGGATATAGTACACATTTTTTTTAACAATATTTTGATTGGTTTTTATCAAAATCAGCACAAACAAAACGAATTCTCTGAGTAATTGTAGGTAATTTGCTGAATTTACGTAAATTTGAACTTTGACCCCAGTGGTTTTAGACTAAGTGTTACAATAAACCGCCTGGGCTTTTACGAAAAATTAAAGTTTATTTTCTTCATACATTTCAATGCCACTCTAACGTTCATTAAACACTCTGTTGATGATCAGATATAATCTTAATCTACCACGAAATACATTCATAATTATTTACTCTGTTTTATTTGTAATCTCTGTTTCTCATCTCTCATTAAATATCTACCATTTTTTTACATAACTTGAGACTTAGCAATCATTCCTTTGCAATATTGCATTTAGTAGACATCTTGCACTCGTTACAATCAGTCATCTTAAATATAATCGATGTGCTCCACAACACTCATGAAAGGTCGGCAGTAAAATCATTTGTGTATCATAAATATGGAATGACCCCTAAGTTAATCAACGTTTATAAATCATTAGTTCGTGTCGCGTTTTGATTCAGAGGCAAATATTGGAAAGGTTTCTGAGCGAATAACCTTTCTGGTCGCAGTTAAAAATCAAGAATGATAATATTTTGGGGCAACTCTCTACAATTTTAAGCTATTTCTTCGGTCTAAACGGTGTGAGTAACCTATTTGAATAACCAGTTGTTTGCAATAAATTAGTGGTCAGTTTTTCAGACTGCAGTCATTTTTGATCGTTACTCAAATTGTGGTTAAATATCGAACTGCGTTTTTGAAGCACTGGCTATCCAACAAATTTTAGATGAGTAACCCGTAGTTGGGACCATATGATTTTGAGAATGGCGTTACGTCGTATCCAAAAATTAATGTAAGTTTGTATAATTCGTATTTTGTTACTTGTTGTCTGAGACAAATTCTCCGTTTCTACTGGCATGGTAAAATACTCTGGCAACCTACATGAATCAGTCCTATTGAATTGGATGTACGTAGAAGAAAGTGGACTTGTATCAGCCCTATACTCAGGCACCCAACATCACATATTACTTGAGCGGCACTTGAATGGAACCCGCAGGTGAGTCAAAGGCCAGGATGACCACTAAATACAAATACGTTGCCTGCGAAGGGAATACACACAAACTCGACTATCATGGAGGTAAATTACATCATTAGCCAGAGACAGAAATTTATGAAGAGAATAAGGTGTAAGGCCATACCTAAAACTTTTATTTAAGTTACGTTTAAATTTAATAAATGACATATATGACGCCTTTCCAATTTGAGTGATATGATTTCTAAGTGACGTTTCGGCCATTTGTAGTATGTTATGATCTGTCTTTTTTTTTCTTGTGTTCTCAGTAATGTTTACAATTTCATCATGAACAACGTATACATATTATTAATTTTTAACTTTTGTTTTTAATTTTTTAACAAAATAATCGTTCTCCAATTAAAACTTTTCGTGCGCTTTTGCCATTTTGTGATCGTAATAATCGTACACCTGTGCTCGCTATTCGTCGAATTGTCGAAAATTTCCAGCCTACAGGTTCTTTACATAATGTTCAAGTGCCAATAAGACAAAGAACCGCTTGAAGTAATGAAAATATTGCTGCCGTTCAGGCAAGTGTTGCTGAAGACCGCAATTTATCGATTCTTTGCAGCATTTGAATATTTTAAATATCGGAGTATCAATAATAATTTTGTTAACCTCAATCAAATTTTAATCAGACATCACTTAAGTGTTGCAAACAGTGTTGGGACAGTCTAATGCAAATGTAAAAGAATTACCAGTGTTCGCGATGACAATTAAAAAATTTGCTCAGCGAATGCAAATGCAGGTCGTGGAATAGGATGCCAATTGTAATGAACCATGGGAATGCTTTTAACCAATTTGAATTTTTTTGACAACTGGTAATTCGGTTTCTAAAGTATTTTATATGCAGAGTTTGGTGACTCCGATTGGTGTTGCCTCGTAGTACTTGCAAATGCATAAATCTGTACCTGCCACTTGTCAAATATCAAATATTTGAATACCAGAACTGCCACCTATAATGGAAATGCTTTGAGAATATGGACAATTGCCAATGATATTTAAAGTTGTTTGAATTTGGATTTTTAGTGGTAATTCAAATTAAACTACAAATGTTAATTTTCACCATGTATGAATATAAAACAAATTTTAAAACTTAGGTAAGTTTTCGCCACTTACTTTGGAGTATACACTGAAAGAAAAACGCTTCGTCGCATGGATGAAACATTTTCGTTAATGATTTTACGTTGTTGTAGTGAAAAGTGTCGTATATCCGACAATTTGGTAGTCGCTGCAACGAAAAATTTCATACTTGACTTCTTTGACAATTTTGCATTTCGTTGCTTCAAAAACTTACTTGCAACAATTTTATTTAATTTGAATTTTGTAAAAAACATGGGTTGAAAATTGAAAAAAAGTAAAGGCATGTGTTTTAAACTACTGACATTTGGTTTATCTCTTACTTTTTATAGTTTATATTTATTGTTTATTTATTTTGAGTTTTGCCAACATTTTTAGTTGACGAAACAATTTCGTTATTGTAACGAAACTAATTTTTATGATGGTATAGAGAGTGAAGCAGTCGAAAAAATGAGCGAGCGCCAAAAAAGAGGGCAGCAAGAGAAAATGGTGAGCGTGAGTTTTGGGTCTCTTACACATCTTAAATCAGTTCCATTGCAACAATCGAAAGTGGTAGACATATTTCTCAGCCGGAATAATTTAAATAAATTTGTTAAAACAGACTAATTAGTTATACTTAGTAATAATGTTTTATTGTGAAAACTAAATTGTGTGAATTTATGTGTTTGCTGTGATCGTTTGTGTAACTTGCGAATCTATAAATCAAATATATATATAAACAGAATGCAAGGAATGCAAACTACCCCGAAATATGTAACTGAGCTTTTGTGTGTGTGTGTGTATTCGCGTGACGGTACAAGTCGCAACAAAATTTTCGTGTTTAAATCATAATTTGGTCGCGCCTGTTTCGTTGTATTGGTATTTGATTCAGAAGAAAACGAAAGTCATACATAACATTTCAAGGAAAACGAAAGAAACAAAGTGTTTCAAGTACAACGAATATAAAAAGTAACAATTCAGCGTACAGTCAAATGAATCCAATAGAAATTTTAACAAATTTGGTTAAAATAAATAAAAGAGCAGTTGAAAAAAATGCTTACAGAGTAATGACTGGCTTAATGACGGCGATATTTTGCCTCTACAATTGAATATCAAAACCCTCAACACAACAACAATTGCATGCTTTAACAAAACAATGATGTGGTTCTATGTTAAAGGAGTAGAGCATAGGGGAGTAGAGCTTATGTTCATGGTAAGTACAGACATAGCTATGTACATACGTATCTTAAATAGAAAAGTTAACAATAAATTCCTCGTATATGTTTTTAATTGCAGGAACTGAATATGACGGCCACTACAACACCCAACCCCTCGACTACCACAATCTTCTCCAGACGGGTGTTTCAACATGGAATGAATATAATCTATTTCGCAAATAAAATAAAAATTCACAAAATTGTTATCAAAACACCTGCAATGTAATACTAACAGTATATTTATGTACAATTGCCGTTAAATAATATCAAACACACTTCGAAACATACATTTCAGCAATGAAACAAAATCATTGTAGTAATGAAACATATTCACTACAAAAATGACTCAAATTCGTTGCACTAATGAGACAAATTCATAGCAGCAATGAACAAATTCATTGCAGCAACAACCATACTTTCAATACAGTAATGAACAATTTGCAGTTGATGAACACATTTTCATAGCGGGAATGAAAAGTTACGTTAGCTCACTTTCGATGACAAAAGTTGTTGGGGTGATGAACATTTTCATCCGTGTGACGATGCTTTCCCGTTCAGTGTATAAACGCCCTAAGAGTATTTATACATATTTTCGATAAATAAATTGTTACTCAAAATTGCCAAAGCTTTAATTGTGTAAAAGATAAGGACGATTACAAATTGTAAAATCTAATATATATGTGGTTGTCGCTACATAATCTCATACTAAAATACAACTGCCAAAAAATGGATGGTTCATAGGCATGTAACAAGAGCTGCACTCATGCCAAAGAAACTGAAGTTCACATCCATTCATTCGACCTTAGATTTAGCTTCTTTATGGAATGAGTATATTTAATCATTCTTAATTCCTGTTTAATCACTATTGCTTTGAACCCAAATTCACTTCAATTTCAATATCTTTTCATTATCAGTAAACGCGTTTGATAACAAATAAGAGTAAAAAAAATCACATGAGGTGTCGTGCTACACCCGGTTGAAACGAAGTTTTTTCCCGCTATATAGTATGTACCCGTTGTAACGTACGATAATTTAAATGGATCTTTAAGAAAATGTACTTTTTCTAAAAGATTTTTTGATGTGTTAACATCTATAGCGGCGTATAGGGACTAAATCTATCAAAGTCAACACAGGCAAACAACACACAGACAGGTTTTCTGCAGCTGCTAAAACCAGATTTTATGCTGCTGCTAAAACCAGATTTTCTGCGACTGCGAAAGAGAATAATGAGGTGTTAAACAAAAATGAGCGAGCAAGAGAGCAATGAAAGAGTGGTGTGCCCGCGGTGAGGCAAACGAAATTGTGTCTATAGCGTATGTATTAACAAAATAATGTATGTATGTACATGTGTCTGTTGCTGTTGTTGAACGGAGATATAAAGCATAGCCACGCAAAATTTCATTTGCAGGCTTGCGCAGTCGACGCTATGGTGACACACTAATACGTCAGCTACTTCGTACAAAGTATGTGTGATGTTGTGTGTTTGGTTTTTAAATGAAACGTCTTCATATGATTGAACGCCTTTTTAAATTTTTTATATTAACTTCACCTGTCTGTATGCATATGTGCCGAAAAAATTTTGGATTGATTTTTAACCCTTTTCCCGTTATCCAATGGAGCTGAAACTTCGCAGGCAAACTAATGGCGACGACAAAAATAAATATGGGCGGGATTGGATAAAGGGGCGTGGTACCTCCCATACAAATCACAAATTAAAAATCCATTATTTTTGCTCCTGTTAACGGTATATGCACAAAATTGGGTACGGTGGTTTGGTTTACATATCCTAAGATGTGCTGCAAATATGGGCGGGATTGGACAAAGGGGCGTGGTCATATGTAAAGAATGTATAGTCAACAACTATGTTTTTTACGGGTTGGTTTTTTTTTTACTGTTAAAGGTAAGTCAAATAAAATGTGGGTGCGGAGCACTCTCAGAGCAAAGGGAGTAATGACTTATTATACGTATATAAAAATGAGATAGCAAGAGATCAATGAAAATTTTGTGAACTTGTGTAGCGTATGTACGAATATAACAATGTATGTATGTATATACAAGTGTCTGTTGCTTTGCATTCTTTGGTTTTTGTGGGAATAACGTCATCATATGATTGAACGCTGTTTTTTATTTTCCAATGTATCATTTACTAATGTGTCCGTTCATAGAAATCGAACAGGTACCGTGTAGCAAAAAGGTGCTAACACATCGCCCGTGAGTTCAAACACTCATTGGATTTTTTTTTCTGCAATGTGTTTTGAAAAAAATATATTTTTATTTCCTTTTTGTAAGAATATGTATTATATTTTCCGGAATATGTATTATATAGGTCCTTTTTTAAAGAGAGGTACTTCTTCTATTATAAGACAATGTTTTTTTTAAGGAAACGTACTATTTTTAAAAAGAGTACTTTCTTTAAGAACAAGCCATAAGAGTATGACTTTTTTTACAAAGAAGTACTTTTGTAAGAATAGGTACTTTTGAAAGAAGTGGTACTCATTTTAGGAAAAGGTTATTTTTTAACAAAATTTACTTAAAAGGTAATATTTTATTTTTAAGAAAAGGTACTTTTAAGAAAAGGAATTTTTGTAAGAAAATTTATTTATTATAACAAGATATTTTTTTGAAGAAAATAGTTTGTTTAAGAAATGGTATTTTTTGTAGAATTGGTCCTTTTTTCAAGTGTAGGTAAATTTTTAAGAATAGGTAGATAGTAGATATTGTCCTATTAAATGAGTCAAAATTAAACCATACACACAATGTAATATTTAAAAATTATGAAATCATAAGCAAATATCGAATTGATGCAACAAGAGGTGGGGGAACTGCTATATTAATCACGAATAACATACAATACAATACTGTGGCCGTCGGTGGTGCAATGGTTAGTGTTCGCGGCTCTTGTACATGAGATCCTGGGTTCGAGCCCTGCTCTGACCACCTTAAAATATCATAGTGACGGCGACACTATCGAGTATATAGCCGTGAAAAAGCTTCTCAAAATACCGTTCGGAATCGGTGTAAAACTGTAGGCCCCAATCAGTGAGTGAAAACTGTAAAGCGCACAGCTCAGTGATTGTGAGAAGTTCTCCCCTGTCGCGCTAATAAAAGTAGATCTTCGCTACATGCTTTAGAGACATGCGCCATAAAGACACCCGTTGACTGCGACAACTGTTTAGTTGTTACATGTGCGTACTATCTGGCCGACAATATAAATTCAATACGAGCAGACTTGCAAAAACTATTTGATTTTATGAACTTGAACTGCAAGCACACAGAATGGGGTAATACTGTTAATAACGCAAAAGGCAATATCACAAAGCCAACATGAAAGAACACAACCCTCATATACGTCCCTGACTTTAGAAACCTAGTAATAATTACCAAATCCTAAAAGTATGCAGAATAATACTAGGTTATATACTGGGTTATAGCATAATACGGTTAAAAAAAAGTTTTTTAAACATTTTTCATTTAGCCCCGCAACGTGCGATAAGGAACTTCGTTCCAAAAAAATACTTTAGATGAATTTAATGTTTCACAATGTTCAACTGGAGCAAATGGAATATTTGCAATAAAATTATACGAAAATTTTCGCCAAACAAATAACTGTATTTCCAAAATATTTGCTATAATTTTATGTTTTTAGTTCTGGGAAATAAATTTATATTTTTGTGTTTTTCAATAATTTTCCCATAGAGGAATTCTTATATCTAGTATAACAATTTGTCTCCCTAAATTTAGGAAGTTGGGCGTGGTTGCATACGGACGTTGCATGTTGGAAATAATTTCTTTAATAGACTATTGAATTTCATAGTGCTTAACTCTTTTTTAATTAAACTTGGTGTAAGTAAATTTTCAACAACCAACGCTCCATGGCACCGATCGTAACATGAACACTGTGAAATGAAACGTGCGATGAAAAGAATCCCAGGTGACATTACTCGATGAATTTTACATTGTATTATGTGTGTTAATTTGTCTTTGTGTTGGAATATCTTGCCCTAAAACATTACAAAACATTACAAAAACCAAACCTTTTAAAAGCTACTTTATGGCAAGATTAGGAAGTTCTAAAAATACTATATTCTTTTGATTTAAATAATTATTTTTTGTGAATTATTTTGTGATTTATTTCTTTTTGGATTTTAGTATAATTTAGTTGTGTTGTTTTAATCGTCAACGATTATGTCTGCGAGAGTCTTATTTATTTTTTGGTTTCTATTGGAACGAAGTTCCTTATCGCACGTTGCGGGATGGGGGCTAAAAGAAAAAATTTTAAACAACTTTTTTTAACTACTTTATTACAACCCATTATTATTAACTATATTATGTACTCTGGTTTGGTTTGGTTTAAAGGGAAGTTTTCTAGATGGAGCCTGTGTATTATATATTGCAGTTGTGAACCCAATAAAAAGTAAATTTAGAAAATCCAAAGTGCAAGACTGGCAAATCCATGAAGCACAACCCTGAGCATGGAAATGCATTTGGCAGCACACTTACTCTTTCACTCGTTCTTCTGGTTTGTGTCCAGACTAGCATATTTTTTGTTTAATGGGAAATTCCCTAGGTGGAGCCTGTTTATTACATATTGTAGTTTGAACCGAATAAAAAGTAAATTTAGAAAAGCCAAAGTGAAAGAAGTTTAAAAAAATATCATTTTCTTAAATAAGTGCGTTTTCTTAAAAAAAGTAAATTTTCTCAAAAAAAAATACCTATTCATATTCGTAAACAGAGTACCTTTACGGTGCGCTTACACGGGACAGTTTGAGACAAGATAGTTGAGAATATGTATTAGTTGTCACAAAGAGAAAAATTGTTTGTGTGACGTACGCGTCCAGCCAGATATAAAGACAGTACAGTTTTAAGCAACCGCCGACAGTGTCGTTTCGTTAAATTTCGTGCTCTGATTTTTTGTTTCTTCGCACTTTTGCCATTGTATTTTGTCTTGCTTCTCCAAATTACACTGGTACTGATGTACTCTGCAAAATTAGACATGTATTCATGTTTATATGTTTGTGTTGTCAAAAATTTTTAAATGCAAATATATTTCCCAATTTGTAAAGTCGTTTGCAATGTTTTGCTTTTTTCACAAATTACTACGAAATGTCACCGATATGGCCGATTGCTCAACTAGTAGAGGCTGACGCAGTAGGATTTGTTATAATTGTGTCAACCAACAACAGGCATTTAGTTTTTGTTTCATGACTCTAACAAAAAAGTACAACAACAAAATACACTGAATTTAACAGATGGATTCATAAGAAAGCAAAATCAGTTGCTCTATTGCGCCAACCTTTACTAGTTCAGCCATGATCTGGCCGCTTATGTCAAATCTCTTGCCGAAGTTACTGTCATTGAAAAATCAGAGACAGTGGCGAGGCAAGTGAGAGAAGTGTAAGTGTGGTAGTAAAAATGTGTGTAAACGCCAGGTTACTTAACAAAATACCTTATCTTAAAGAAGTACATTTGCTTAAAAAACTACATTTTCTTACAAATAAGTACCTTATCTTAAAGAAGAACATTATCTTTCTTAAAAAACTACCTTTTCTTTAAAGAGTACCTTTTGTGTAAAACAAAATAACTTTTCGTAAGATAAGTACCTACTCTTAAAATTGTACCTGTTCTTTCGTAAAAAAAAGCTTTTCTTGAAAAAAAAATACCTTCTCTTACAAGAAATACCTTTCTTACAAAAATTCATTTTCTTAAAAGTACAATTTCTTAAAAATAAAATAGTACCTTTTCTTTTCTTTTCTTGAAAATAAGTAAATTTTCTTAAAAAAATAAACTTATCCTAAAAAGAGTACCACTTCTTTAAAAAGTACCTGTTCTTAAAAAAAGTATTTCTTTGTAAAAAAAATTCATACTTTTAGGCTTTTTCTTACATAAAAACATTAGCTTTTAATAAAAGTCGGCACTATCGAGTATTCAGCCATGAAAAAGTTTCTCAAAATATCGTTCGGAACCGGTGTAAAACTGTAGGACCCAATCAGTGAGTGTAAAACTAGAAGGAGCACAGCTCACTGGTTTGTGAGAAGCGCTCCCTAATCCTTTCATGGGATGTAGCGGGAAACCATTTAGTTTTTTTTTTTATTTTAATAAAAGAAGTACCTTGCATCAAAGAAAGAACCTTTTCGGGAAAATATAATACATATAGTATACTTACAAAATGGTCCTAAAAATACACGTGTTTTTTTTTTTTTAAATACACTCCACTCCAAATTTTTGATAAAATTAAATTTTTTCACAAAAATGGTGGTTTTGTGAAAATGTTTCACAATCAAATGTTGTTGTGAAAGTAAAAGTAAGTAACATTTTCTATATCAAAAATTTAAATTACATATAAAATGACATTACAGTATGAAAGCCGATAATGTTTATTCCTAACTTGGATGTTCAAAAGTAAAGTTATTCGCAGAAAATCATTAAACTAAATCCAAAAATTTTGATTTTTCCATTACATTTTCATTGCACATTTCTACCATATTATGAAAATCAAAAATCCAAAGTTGCCAGAGCCAAATATTTAAGAAATTCAATAATCAGTTTAATTACGTTTAGAGTTATATCGTAAATATATCGATATAAACACGACGGTATACGTAAGACAAGAATTTGAAAACTATTATTTCCTAAGTTCTATGCATTAAAATGCTTACAAGTTTTAATTATTCACTCAAGGTCAGAGAGTAACGGTGGCAACTCCTTCATATGCCATATGTTTTGTTTGTTTTTGGCGCACATATGCAAGAAGTAATTTGGAAATAATAACCAAGGAAGTTTCATGAAGAAATATAAGTAGTTTACTAAAATTTATGTTGATGAATATTTATTTATATTTTATTTGTGTTAACAGGGGAAAACACAAGACAAAGAGTCAAGGGGAGATATTTGTAACCTTCTATTAGGTTTCGTCTTCTTTAAATTTTGACAGCAAAAACACATATTTTGAAAATCAGCTGTGTAGAAACGGCCACATAAAGAGTCCGATGGAAAGGTTAAATCTCAGAACACCAAACTCGAACACTTGGGTGTATAAATAAAATTTGATTGATAGCACGAATATAATCCGAAATTCAGTTGTCCCAACCGAATCAATTACGAAGCGTAGATATTTCCACTAGATTTCAGTTGTGGAGACTAAATTCAGTGGTGACAACAGCAATTCGGCTGGTGCACCCGCAAATCTGTGGCAACTGCCGAAGTTACAGCTGCTACAATGTCAGCTGCAAACCCCTCGGCGGCGGAAACAACTACTTAGCGGCCTGAAATCATGAACAAACAGGCCTTCTTTGAAATACTGAAGGCCTTCCCTACACATTACCTCCTCCTTTCTTTTAACGTAGAATACGTTATACGGTAAGGTAGGGGTGTTGATCTGGAGCACAAAATTTTGAGAAAATGTTTGTCAACTTTCACCCACTTTTACTTAAATATTAAAACATATTTTAGCAATTTTTATATGTTACTCAGTTTTGGTAATATGTTTTGTTTCGAATTACATTAAAAAAGTTATATGTCTATATATAAAAGTTTTATGTAGTTAAGGAAATAAATATTTAAGAGCATGACATTTTAGACTTTTTTTTGTACATGCCGCTGTTGTTGTTGGTTTGTAAATGCCGCTGTTGTTTTTGTTGTTGTTGTGAAATCAAATGATTTTGGCTTTGCTGTGCTTTGTTTATTTATCGAGCAGCGTGTAAATGTGTGTGTGTGTACATTTCGTTTTGTTGGATCGGTCGGTTATTAGTTCGTTTGGGGGGGAACATAAAATGAAAGGAGGGGAGCGTGGACACTTGTGTGGGCTTGAAAGTTTACAGATCTTTGCTGTCGTTTGTTTATTTTTTACTATTGCGTGAGATTGGGGTTCAAGGACTTCCTTGCTCATTGCTTAAAGAAGGCCTTAGAAGGCATGCCAAGAGGCAGGCCTTAAATGGCATTTATTTTAATTTATTTTTGTTAAACAAAAATAAAATTAAAATAATTTATTTTATCACAAAATCCATATCCACTTCTACATATTTATTTATAAGTATGTATGTATCTATCTTAGAAAGTTGTACCACGCCCAACTTCAAATTGAAAATTTTAGAATTACCCTGAAAAATATTAAATACTTACTTACTTACTTGTCCGGTCACGAACAACCCCAAGGGGTTACAAAACGAAGATAACATGTTTCGACAACCAGTTCGACCTTTGCCTTATCTCGCCAGTTGGCAACACAAAGTGTACACAGGGATTCGTCAACCTCATCCCTCCAGCGGAGTCTTGGTCTTCCTATTATTCATCTTCCTTCGTGTTCGGTTTCGAAAACCCTTCGTGCTGGCTCGTCTTCATCCATTCTACTGGCATGGCCTAGCCAGCGCAATCGCGTTATTGTGATACGCTTAACTATGCCAATGTCGGGATATAGCTCAGGCAGCTCATGGTTCATGCGTCGCCGATACTCTCCGTTGTGCTCTATCCGCTATACCAGACTCCTACAGATGTTTCATCTGCTTGCGATAAGAACCAGGATTCTGCGCCATAAAGCAAGACAGGTTGTATAAGAGTCTGGTATAGTTGGACTTTTGTTACTCGAGAGAGGGCTTTCTCTAAAGTGCTTGCTTAGCCCAAAATAACATCTATTCGCAAGCACAATTCTCCGCTTGATCTCAAGGCTGACGTTGTTGTGTTTGTTTACGGCAGATCCTAGGTATATAAATTCGTCCACCACCTGGAAATTATAACGGTTATCAACGTTCACGCTTTGGTCTAATCGCGTGGAGGCCCTGCTTGTTGAAACCATTATTTCTGTCTTGTCCTCATTTACCGTCAGACCCACTTTTCCCCACTCCATCAAAATTCTCGAAAAAACCGCAGTAACTTCTCTAACTGTGCGTCCAAAGATATCTATATCATCAGCATACGCGAGCAGCATGCGACTTTTGTGGCTGATGGTTTTATTCATGTTGACAGCAGCTTTTCTCAGAATAATCTCTATTAAGATGTTAAAGAGATCGCACGATAGGATGTCACCTTGTCTGAGGCCTCGCTTAGTTTCAAAAGGTTCGGTAAGATCCTTACCAACTTTCACTGCGGATTTGGTGTTCGTCAGGGTCATCCTGCAAAGGCGTATGAGTTTTGCAGGAATACCAAGCTCAGACATTGCTTCGTAGTGTTTACCCCGTATCGGGCTATCGAAGGCCGCCTTACAATCGATAAATAGATGATAGGTGTCAATTTGTTTTTCGAGTGTCTTCTCCAGGACTTGGCGGAGCGAGAAAATCTGGCCAAATATGGGAGATAGTACAATGAGACTCCAATCGCCGGGCATGCATTCATCTAACGAAATTTTGCTAATGAGCTGATGCATGCACCTTATCAGCTCATCGCCGCCAGCCTTAAACAGCTCCGCCGGTAGTCCCATCTTAATTGGATATCTCAGGTAAAATAGCGTGGAGAAATGATCTCTCCATATTCCCAACATACTCTGCACATCTGCGATGAGATTTCCGTCCTTATCTTTACAAAAGGGGGCCCTGAACCATGTCGATTAGTTCCGTTTTTGGCTTGTTGGCAGAATTTTCGGGCTTTCTTCTGTATGACTCAATTTTCTCACTCTCGCGCTTTCTCCACTGCCGTTTCTTACGCCTAAAGAGACGGTTTACCTCCTTTCTTTTCTCTCTATGCAGCTCGCGTTGCGTTGTACCACGGTTTATTGCGAAGCGGTTTTTGGAAACCAAGTACGGTTGTTGCGGCAGTTTTTATAGAGTCGGAAATGGGTTTCCACTGCGCATCAGGATCGTCAACGGGAGGGATGGGTTCTGTGCCAAAAGTTGCGAGAGCTTCCTTGAGTAGGCTATGGCTACCTCTGGTAGTTCCAGCTTTCCGATGTCCAGCTTCCTCTGCGTCTGGTTTCGTACGATTTTCGCTCTACTTAATGTTGTGCGAACCTGTGCTGCTACCAGGTAGTGATCAGAATCGATGTTAGCTCCTCTGATCACTCGTACGTCCATTACACTGGATGAGTGCCTTCCATCAATTACCACGTGATCAATTTGGTTCTTAGTTCTTTGATCAGGGGATACCCAAGTAGCCTTGTGGATGTCTTTATGCTGGAATCTTGTACCACTAATGACCATGTTTTTTGCCGCGGCAAAGTCAATAAGTCTCATACCGTTGTCGGAACTGTCAGCATGTAGACTGAAATTGCCAATAGTTGGACGAAACACATTTTCCCTTCCTACTTTGGCATTAAAATCTCCTAGTACAATCTTAATGTCATGGCCAGGGCAGCGGTCATACGTTTCATCTAGGTGCTCATAGAATATGTCTTTGGCATCATCATCTTGCACCGGATCTATAAAGAGTTCTTACATTCCAAGTGCATATCCGTAAATCGTGGTCCTTGTGACGTTTGCGAGGGTCGTCAACACATTGGGGTTGTTTATGTTTTCTTGTTCGTTTAGGTATTTTCTGTAACATTATGAACGGTGGCGGGAGGTAAACCCAGTCCACCGTGTTTTTGCATTTTACCTACTGCCAGGATATTTGATTGCAGCCGCCCATTATGGATCAGACGCTGACCAGGATGCAATATGTCGAACCTGGATTTTCTTCTCTTAGTTTCTATCCGCTGTTGGCCCGTATGTTTGGCTCATCCGCCTTCTAAGGACAAAAGAATATGCCCGATTGGTTGTTGAGCTTCAGTGACATCACTCGCCTACTAAACCTGATTTGCCGCTCATTTGTTTCGCCTTCTCACTCTAGCTAGCTAACGGAGGTTTCCGAAAAGTCATTGCCCAGGACATACTGTGTGGAAGTAGTGAGCTGCTTGGACTGCCCAATGAAGGAATCATTTCTGGCCACTCCCAAGTGAATGGCAATCAGAAACTTTCCACCTCCACGGACAGTCCCAATACACATTATTTTTGTTTCGCACTACGCATTTGTTGATACAAATTTAAGAATATTAACCCTTTCACAACCAGGAATAGTCATTAAATCAAATAATCTTTATACATATATTCCATTGAAATGGTAATTGAAATAAAATATAAGAAAATTTATTTAGATGATAATAGTTTTAACGAGGAGTTTACCAGCTAAAGAGAATATATTTGAAAAATGATTTTAAATAAATATATTAATTTTGAAATGAATTTCTAAAGGAAATGCGCTGGTGTTTTCATCCAGTAAAGTGGAGGTCTAACTACTGAAGTATAGTTTATGCTAGGGGGTCTAGATATATTCTAAGCTACTACACCATAGGTAGGTGTTGGTAATGACGCATCACTTAGCAAGGCTATCCGAAAGGATAAATAATAGGTACGCAACTAGTAGTTTTTTTTTGACTCCAATAATATTTCTGATATACTAATTCATTGCACATAAAGTTTCCAATCCACATTAAATAAATCAGGAGTCTCTAATAATATTTTTGTAATGAGAACTTGATTAGTTAGGAGAAGGACCCGAACCCCCCACCCGACTATAGCTGGCGGAATAAAGGCTCCCGGAGTCCTACCTCCTACTTAAGTCCAGGATGTTGCAATCATAGACAAGAGCAGCAATGAATCCAGAATTGGTCTCATATACATTACAATTACTGAAATCCTTACCGTAATACACGCAAATTGCCAGCTGTCGGTTTCAATTTAAACCATGCTGTATTATCGTTATTAAATAAATATTCAGTTGTTTTTCTCAATAAAATCCTGATTTTTCCAGAACTAAAACATTTGTTTCAAAGAAACATTTACTCTTTTCTGACGAAATTCATTTCAATTATACATGCCCACTACTGTCCATACATTAAACCGGATGTCACTGATACATTTTTGTATCTAAAATTCACCATTTAAATACTGTGACACTGCAAATGTCACTTTCAATTATTTATACTTATGTTCATGCGATGTTCATTTGTTGTTCATTCTCAACTATTAATTAAAAATTTAAATTGATTTCATTTGCATATCTGGCAATCCATTATAAACTGCAGTCAGTCTACTGCAGTTTACAAATCGGGGACAAGAATTAAGCTTCCAAACGTTTGTAGACGAGGACATATTTCAGCGATCACATGTTAATAAGCACATTAATGTTTTTGTTTCAGGCATAAGTAGTTGCCATTTAAAATTAATGGGATTAATGAAAAAGTAGCAGCCGTAATTTATGGAATTAATTGGAATTAAGTATTCGCAAATGTTATCTGGTTATGTGGCAGTTACATTTAAATCGTATATTGTCGTGTAGTGTTGTCATGTGTATTTATGTTTGTTTTATAACAATTAGCAGGACTTGCATTGTTTTGGATTAAAATTAGGATAATTGTTTGGTTAATGTGCTACATTTTGTTGAGATTTGCTGATAACTAGTAGCAGTACTTAGCAAGCCAATAAAATGTTGCAATGATGGATGGAGTGACCACAATTTTTCTGTTCCAATCCGCATTCTATATCTAGGCTGGACAAGGAAAACATTCAAATCGACATAAACTACACTTTAAAGGCGAGGGTTTCTTAAATAATCTTTATGTTAGTGAAGGTATTAATATTAAAAATAGTCAGAATTATTCTTAAACTAGTAAAAGTATTAAATTCGGCTGTGCCGAATCTTTGATACCCTCCACCTTAGTGTTAAAGGCGATGACGACCGCAACGTTACACTGAACACTGAAAAGCATCGTCACAGATATGAAAATATTTATTACCCCAACAACTTTTGTCAGACGTACAGCTTCATTCCCGCTACGAGAACATGTTCATCAATTGCAAATTGTTTGTCACTGCGATGAAAGTATGGTTGTTGCTACAATGAATATATGAATATATTCCATTGCTGCAATGAATTTGTTTCATTACAGCAATGAAGTTGTTTCATTAAATAAATAAATAAACGGTTTCCCATTACATCCCATGAAGGAATTTGGGAGAGCTTCTCACAATCAGTGAACTGTGCAACTTCTAGTTTTATACTCACTGATTGAGACCTATCGTTTTACACCGGTTTCGAACGGTATTTTGAGAAGCTTTTTCATTGGCTAAATACTCGATAGTGTCGCCGTCACGAGGTGACCGCCGCCGAAGAAATTTTAGGTGGTCAGAGCAGGGATCGATCCCAAGATCTCATGTACAAAAGGCGCGCATATTAACCATTGCACCACTGACGGCCACAATAATTGTTGTTTCATTTCAAAAATATTTCAAAATTTAAAATTTCACAATAAAATTTGTTTCATAGATGCAATGAATTTGTTTCATTACTACAATGATTTGATTTTTTTTCTTGCTGCAATGAATGCTTTGCAGTATGTTTGAAATTTGTTATTGTCAATTGTACATAAATTCAATATTAGTGTCACATTGCAGGCCATTTGATAAGAATTTTTTGAATTTTTGTTTCGAAAATGGCAGCAATTTGCTAAATATATTATATCCATTTCATATTGAAACACCCGCCTGGAGAAATATTGCGGTAGTCGACTGGTTGAGGGTTAAATTTAGCTGTTGTATTCAGGTCCTGCAATTAAACACAAATATGAGGAATTTATTATTACAATTTCTATTTAAAATGAAACAAATATCAATAGTTTAAATCTCATGCACCTATTTTTTTTTAATTTTTAACCCATTTTATCAACCCATGTAAGTTGCTGCAGCAACGAAATGAAAAGTCGTCAAAGAAATCATGTATGGAATTTTTCGCTGCAGCAACTACCAAATGTCGATCCGTTGTGGCAACGTAAATACAGTAACGTAAATGTTTCATCCATGCGACGAAGCGTTTCTCTTTCAGTGTACGGCTAATTGAACCAGGTACCGTTCGATGATCTCTTACTTCTTTCTTCCCAAAATGGATGAATTGGAATCTGCACGCGATACCATAAACCAATTGAGAGGCGTGTTTGGTGAGCAATTAATCTTACGTTGTAGCACTATCGATTGTCCGCCTCTTTCGTGCGATTTGACCCCACTAGACTCATTCCCGCCAAATCATGTATGTACTCCTGAAAAGCAAATTCGTATGAGGGCATTATTTTGTCAATATCATTTTGATCTTCACCTACCTCCAATATCGCAAATCCATTTTTTTTAATAGGGACAAGCTAACCACGACTGCTGTCTTGGAAGACAATCTTACACATATCATTGGTGAAATACCGTCCGAAATGTTGGAAAAATTTTTCCAAAATTGCTATTAATGAGGACATGATAAAATTGATGGTGTCGAGGAAAGAAAAATATTTTTATATATCTACTTATTTATTTTTTTTTAAATTTGTTTTTTTTTTCAACAAGGAACAAATAATACTTTAAGGGTATTACATATTATACTGAATCGGAGATTTCAGATATAACACTGAAATGAATTTTGAAATTTTCCTCGCAAATTTTGGGTTACTTCTATACTTCGATTACGTTAATGGGTCTGAAGCGACTAATATGTGGTAAAGTAGATCTTCCATCCTATTTAGTTTGGAATTCTTCCATGCGTGCTGTTCCCGGACTTTGCGACCATCTTTTGTACGCGCATCTAGTGCGCCCTCCGGCATCATCCTAATTGGAAACGACACATTTTTGATAATATCAGCACCAATTATTACTATTTGGTGAACAGTTGGGGGCATACAAAGCCACGGATAGCTGTTAACATATTAACTAGCCGTTTCCCATGCATACATGCGAAAAGCTTCGGAGTTTTCAGCATATTCACATGCCATTGTCCTCGAGACACATGACATTGTCCTCAAATTTGTATTGAATCTTTTCATAACGCAAACATTCTATTCAAATTTACTTTTCCATACTACTTTTCTACTTTTATTAATGACGGTACACTTCTCTCCCAAAGTAAATAATATTCATTAATAATTTTTCGGTTCAATATTAATAACTATTAAAAATTAATTTTTTATAGAAAGCTAGGGATCGAATAATAAAAACTCAAACGTTAAATAATATTCAGTGAAATCTACTCGTATCTTCTTTCGATTAAACGAAAAAACAGTTTGCCGCAATTGTTCGTTTGTCGTCGAAGATTTTTAAGATTGTGACTGACTTGTGGTAAACGAAAGAACAGTTACTGGAAACGTATGTTTTTAAATCTGATTTACCATTAAACGATTGCTGTAAGTTTTTCGTTTCTGGTTAACGACTAGATTTTTTTGATGTGTTAACATCTATAGGCCCGGGTACGGCCTAAATTCACAAAGTGAATACATCCAAACACAATTTGTCCGACTGCGCTCACACAGATTGTCCGACAGCGATCACACATTGTTTGCATTTAAACTCCTCCGTAACGGCTGGACCGATTTGTATGAAATTTTGTTTGCATATCGGGTAGGTCTCAGAATCGACCAACATCTATTTTACATACCCCTAAATCAGAAGGGTGACCCACAACTATATAGAACACCGATTTGTCCGACTGCGAAACACAGATTGTCAAACTGCAAAAAACCAACACACTGATGAAGCGTCAGCGAATAGTTGTATTGGGTGGGTGCGGAGCACTCTCAGAGAAAAGAGAATAATGACGTGGTTATACGCAGGGATGCCAACTCTTCCGAGACAAAAATCGCTACAGACAAGTTGCTAAAAATCACCACAAATCTCTACTGATGGATATTAAAAAACTCTACGAAAAAGTGTAAAAATGGCAAAAAATAGTAATAACTACATAGAATATGAGAAATTTAAAAAAGGCACATACATGCATACGTATTTTAAAATTCAATTTATTTATTTGGAAACATATGTTTTGTAAACATAAATAATTTTAGCTAAAACATTAAACAAACTAAAACTTAAACAAAAATACTTCACATAAACAACAAAAACTTGGAATTTTTCGTAAATAAACATAACCAATTTAGGAATGACTTAAAACTAGGGATCGCAAATAAGAGTAATGAGATAGAACAAATCAAAGCGAAAAATAATTGTATATGATTGTGAATATGAAATTAATTTTTTTTAATAAAAATTTACAACAATTATTATTTGTCAACTTTAATTAAAAAAATTTAAAATAAAAATTGATTTTAAGTTTCTTTTCAATAAATTTTGTTATAAATAAGACTTATTTGGCGATATTTTAAAAAACATTGAAATTTAATTCTTATTTCATAACTTTTTTAGGACAAAAATCAAGATTTTAAATTAATTTATTTTGGCTGTATGTATAGTTGACCTTTGTAATTTTATTCGTTTAAATATTTTTCGGCTTTGAGGTCATAAATAAAAAGACAGTGGACAAAGTCTTACAGCACGTGTCGGTACAGCATAAGTACTATTGTTACCTCAAATCCTTGAAAATGATCAACGAAGTTGATCGAAATATTGGAGAAATAAAAGTGATATAAACCACACCGACGTATAACTCTCACTAATACACTCACCATGTTTGTCCAACCGTTTGAGCGTCTATACCGCCTGTGACTATTTGCACTCTCACACAAAATTGAGTAACTCAATTTGCAAACACATCAACTCCTACATAGAAAATTCCGTTATTCTTTTTCGTTTGCTTCAAAAGTAATGGCAATAAAAGAGCGTAAATCGCCACTGTAGCGATTTAAAAAAAATCGATACAATTCTAAAACAGTGGTTTTTGTGTGTCAAAAATCACCACAAGTAGCGGGAAAAGCACCAAGTTGGCATCCCTGGTTATACGTATATAAAAATGAGATAGCAAGAGAGCAACGACAATTTTGTGAACTTGTGTAGCGTATGTACGAATATAACAATGTGTCTGTTACTTTGCATTCTTTGACTTTTGTGGGAATAAAACAAAAAGCATTGAGCAAAAAAATAATGACATACATACATATATGCTTGCACTGGGTCTTTAAATAATTTTAAGTATTAATATTATTTAACTGTAACGTCATCGTATGATTGAACGCTGTTTTTTATTTTTCAATGTAACATTTACGAATGTGTTCATAGAAATCGAACAGGTACCGTGTAGCAAAAAGGTGTTAACACATCACCCGTGAGTTCGAACGGCTATGCGAATAATCGCCCGAAACCCAAAAATGAACAATAGCCCAAAAAATATGGGAAAAAATTGGGCGATTGTTCATCATGTTTGGGCGTTTTGGTATTTTTGATTTTTTGGGTGTTTGGTCATGATGAATGATCGCCCTTTTCACTTAATTAGGCGGTTGTTCGCTACAGTCTTGGGCGATTTCACCGGCTGTGCGAATAATCGCCCAAGAGAAAATCGCCCAAAACACAAAAATGAACAATCGCCCAAAAAAACCCCTCAAAAAAATTGGGCGATTGTTCAACACCTTTGGGCGATCTAACATTAAAAAATTTTGGGCGATTGGTCACAATGAACAATCACCCAATAATACAAAAATGACTAATCGCCCAAAAATTCAACTCATTCCTTGACTACTACGAGAAGCATTGGATAAACAAGGTAATTTTTTATTTTCTTTTTTTATATAAATTCTTTTGATATTTGACGTATGTGTGGCTTACAAAAGAAATTAAAAAAAACCCCTAATTCTAAGTCATTTTCGAAATGCTTCTGAATGTAAAAGGGCAAATTAATTTTCCTTTTACAAAAAAATTAAAAAAAACCCTAACAAATATTGTAAATAAAAGTGCTCAATTTATTTTTCAGGTTGGTCCCAGTAATTTTTCTGTGTTCAAAAAAGTGACAAGGACAACGTCAGACATTGAGGCCTACAGCGGAGTTTTAGGCCGAATGGTTTCTAAAAATGGCAATTTTTTAAAATTGTGAAAGCCCTTCAAGAAGAAGAGCTTCTCAAAAGCAGGCAATTTCAGATGCTTATTGATAGCGGTGGACTTATTGGCGGAAAGCAGCGAAAGCTTTCGTCTATACAGAAACAAAAAAAATATTTGAGGCTTCAGAGCTTCTTGAAACCGGTTCGATTACAGCAATGAGGTTCTTGGATAGAATGGTGTATCCAAAGACCGATATAAGTGCGGATATGGAGCCATACGAGGACATTTTCGAAGAATATCCAGATGAAGAATCTGGAGAAGAATCAGAAAAAATGGAAACCGATGCAGAGCAGAATCAGCCACAGAGAAATGTCTGCATAATTTGCTGCAATGTACCGCCAGATATGATTTTGCTTCCAGGCAGACACCTTCTAATTTGCAGCGGATGCTACTTAAAGTTGCAGGCCCAAAAGTACAGCTGATGGCAACAGCAACTACACTTGCCCAGCTTGCCGGAAAGAAGTTGAAGATACTATGCAAATTTATACCAATGCATAATAAAATATAAAAACCGTTGTATTTCTTAAATTTTGTTTTTATTTGGGCGATTGTTCACCTCAGTTTTGGCTGATTTTTCATTATGAATAATCGCCCGAAAATAATTTGGGCGATTGTTCATCGCAGATTTGGCTAATTTTTCATTATGAATAATCGCCCAATAAATTTTGGGTGATTGTTCATAAAGCGTAAATGAATGTTGGGCGTTTATTCATTGTGTTTTGGGCGTTTTTCCCCTTTTTTTTGGGTCTTTTTTCTTTATGAATCACCCACATTTTTTGGGCGATTGTACATTTTGTGTTTTGGGCGATTTTCTCTTGGGCGATTATTCGCATAGCCGATTTCACCACGTTTTTTCATAAATTGGATTTATATTTTTGGGCGAATGTTCTTAAATTTTTGGGCGATTTTACCTCTTTTTTGGGTCTTTTTTCTTAATGAAAAAACACCCAAAATTTTTGGGTCATTGTTCATTTTTCGTTTTGGGCGATTGTCACTTGGGCGATTATTCGAGTAGCCAGTTCGAACACTCATTGGATTTTTTTTATTATAAACGATATTCAATTTTTACCTCAACAAATATTTGTTTGCTGCAATTACTTTCCCCAGCGAAGTTCATTTATCTGAATTTGCATGTGAACGAAGCGAAAATTTTCTTTGGGTGTTTAGTCATATGTGCCTGCATATTCACGTGTGTAATCAATATAGACAAACAAAAGTCAACTTTAAATACTTGACGCAAAACTTAACCTATTTCATACTTTACATATCATTCTTAATCCATTAATACCAACGCAAATTTATAATTATATCGTTTTAACGGGAGATTCTGCTGCTGCAGAAGGGATTCTCAAAGTCATTTGCCTTCCCTGTGTGAATGTTTTCCCCAAAAGGGCCCCTAATACGGCTATTAACTATCAGTCCATAATGGGGGAAACTAAAAACAACTCACTGTTAGATGTTAATAATTTGTATGTATTCCCATTACTGAAATCCTTTATTTTTACGGATGCATTAAGTTTTTCGAATCATTCTGTTCAATAAAGCGAACAAATTTCAATAATTAAGGGCAATAAAACAAAAACAATAAAATCCTGAATGCAAAAATGCATATTAAAGTTGTGTAAATGTATGTGCATTTTCTTCAATTGTTCAACAAATTATCAATAAATCAGCGTTAAGTAATTATAGTCCTGTACACTAGACCGACTCAGACCAAAAGTTAATTTTGTATCATTGTTTGTTTTATGATGATTCCCAAAATATTTCGTGTCTATCATTTAGATTGCGTGAACTGGACCATTTTTAAATATGTTTTTTTAAGGGTTTCAAAGAATTTTGTACTTTAACTAAACACAATGTTTACAATATTAATATCATATGAAACGTTTTTATAAGGCTTTTCCTACGGAATATAAAATATGTCAAAGCATGTCATGAAACATCCCTTTTTCAGGGATATTCTGCAAATGAAAGCATTTTTAAGGTTTTAGTACGGAGATTTTTTAAAAACGGTCCAGCTAACGGGATCTTAATGCTAGACACGAAATATTTTGGGAATCAATAGAAACCAAACCACGCAAAGTGGGGCCGATTGTATAATAAAATAAATAAATGGGAGAACTTCTCACAATCACTGAGCTGTGCGCTTTCCAGTTTTCACTCACTGATTGGGACCTACAGTTTTACACCGATTCCGAACGGTAATTTGAGAAGCTTTTTCATGGCTAGATACTCGATAGTGTCGCCGTCACTATGCGAGGTGACCGCCGCCGAAAGAAAAATTTGAAGGTGGTCAGAGCCGGGTTCGAACCCAGGATCTCATGTACAAGAGCCGCGCACACTAACCATTGCACCACCGACGGCCACCGATTGTATAATACACGGTAATAATATCATAACTTTTAAAGTATTATTCAGATCATTTTGGAATGTACCAGACATTTCTAGAGGAGGAGTCAGGCCTTCACAGTATTGCATTTAAAGGCACCCTATACGAACACAATTGGTGCTACAGGGTATGAAATTTGAATTTGGTCCTGTTGCAACTTTCAAAGCTTGGTCCTTCTACAATTATAGATTTTTTACTTTTGAGAATCTACTATGCAAGACAAACAAAATATACGGTAACTGTTTCGAAATGTCTTTTATCGTTATTAAGATATTCTCTATCAAAGTTAAAATTGCCAATGTCTTTGATTCACATTTTTCAGTTTTTTGTTAATAAAAACACCACCAAATTGGAAACATTTCAATAAAGGACATGTTGGAAACAGATTTAAGCTATCTCAAGGCGTTTGGAAATGCCGACTTCTCAAATTTTGAACTTTATTCAGCCTTTAAAAACACAATATTTTCCTTAAAATTTACCATGACTCATTCAGTATTTTCTGTAGCTTTTTCCAAAAACCCATAAAATTTGTTCTGAAATTCAAGGCTTTGGCATATACATCTCTACAAATGTTAAATTTTTTAACAAATTTCTCACTTCCGGTGTTGTGCAAAAATTTGGTTCGGGGTTTTATCCCTTTCAGGACCATTAGCTTCTGGGGACTTTCCCTTTATCATTTTGATATGAAATAAGCTTGTCAGAATCCAACTAAAGCAAAACCATTCAAAAATGTGAAAAAAAAATGTTGCGTATACGAGTTTTGTTATGGGACACATGTATCCCTGAGGTCCTTAAGGGAGCCAAAATGTCTTATTATATATAGGTTTCTCAATAAAAATTTACATTTTTTATGTTATAATACGCTTTTAATAAAAATTTATGTTTAATTTTGCGATAAATTATGGTTAATTATGATGTTCTGCGAAACAATTACGGTTAGTAGTAAAACATAGATGCACATTGCATTCATTACAATAGTTATTAGTGCGATTTTCTACATTAATTTTATCGCATTGAACTAATCTCTTTGTTACGTTGGCTTTGATCATAGAGTGCGAAGAAGCTGGTCTCTTGCTGACAGTAATTTTTGATGACTGGAATAATGGAAATTATCTCTTACGCGAAGAATAGGCAGCGATTAAATTTCTGACCACCAATCGTCTAAACTCAAGGGAGTTAAGTTGAGCCCCTTCAGCATGATTTTTTGCTTTACATTCGGTGTAAATAACTTAGGTATTGTTTACGCTTATATCAAGTAAGTTAAAAAATAACCGGAGGTAATATTTTATTTTCGATTTGCGGTCTAGTTCATAAAAGGATTTGCGCTGATCCATTAAATCTACTCCATCCATATTTTTGTTGTAATGCATAATAGCTTTCGGGCATTTTACGTTGATTTTCTCAGCACTACCAGCTATGCGCCGTCTGACGGTGTCTGTCTCCACTGGCGAAAGAAAATTTGTGAGAAGAGTCACAGCTTTGTTGTCCATCCACTTCACAAAGGATATGCCCTCAAAGCTTGATGTGGAAATGTCTCCTCGCTTCGTATTCTTATCGAGAGGCAAATTTTTTGGAATATTTTTTCGATTGCTTCTTACTGTTCCACAGGTCTTTATTTGACGTTTTTTCAACTCATATTGTAACAAAGGCGAGTTGAAGAAGTTATCAATGTAGACCTTGGAGCCCAAACCTGTGAGTATTTCTGTCAACTGAAGCACGACTGATTCCCCAAGTCCATACTCAGTTCCACACTCTTTTCTTCCAGTATATAGGGCAAATTCAAAAAGATATCCGGAAGCAGAGTCACATCTACACCACATCTTAAAACCCCATTTTATTGGTTTGTTCTTGATATACTGTTTCATAGCAGTATGACATTTGAATTTGATCATGTGTTCATCGACAGCCTGTTTGTATGTGTTGTTCACTGCATTTTGAAATGCTTTGTTGAAATGACTTATGACAGGTCTGATCTTAAAAGCCCAACCATTCCTGTTTCCTTCTTCATCGTTATTGCTGAATTGCAATTTTTGACGGATATCTTCAAATCTTTTTCTTGTCATTATATTACTTATGAAGGGTACACCCATATCTGGTTCTGTTGACCAATAATCACGAATAAGTGGTAAAACGTGATATGTCATTACCAGATTGATACCAAGAAATGCTTTCATTTCGTCAACAGTAACATCAAAAACTCTTCCATTTTGTTCAGCATATCTACAGGATTCATGAACTATAAGTTCTATCAAAACATCAAAGTTGGTGATAGATTACAGTTGGGGTCCCCAACATCTCAGATTTGCACTTTCCAAACTCATAGTCACTGTTAGCGAATACGTTTGCAGTGTATGAATTTCTCCATCTAAAATTTGGTTCACTTTTATCTGTCGTTTTTTTTTGTAATTTTTTGGAATACGAGGCGCTTGTTCCGTTATCTCAACGACTTGTTCTGTTGTCTCAACCGCATTATCATCGATTTCACAAAATGCTGCACCTGCATCAACATCACCTTCAAGAAAAATCTGGTCTCCTTCATCTAGACACAAATCGTCTTCATCTTCGCTATTTTCCGCAGTAAGAAATTGCAATATTTCTTCTTCATTCAGGTTAAAAAATCTACGACGCTGGAAAGCCATTCTTCTAAAAAAATTTTGTTACAACGTGCTATAGAATTCACATGAATCAGCAAATCAAAGAACAAAAATATTTCTCTCAAATATCACTTTTTTTTTTAGCAAATTAGAAAACACGACCACTTCTCACAACGTAAAGTAAGTAAATAGAATACAAATTCTAGGAATTCAGTCACCTGATAAAGTTTACAAACTTAAAGGGGAAGTCCCTTTTTAGTTTTTTTAATATGCCAACACTCACCACTATTAGCAGTTATTTAAAAATAAGTGTTACCAACACAAATGTTAGAAACAACGCCATTTTGCCTAAATTTTCGTCTAAAATGCTCAAAATGGCGTTTTTTCCAACATTTGTGTTGGGAACACTTATTTCGTCGTCAGTGTGAAAAGACTTACATTCAAATTCATCAAACGAAAAGTTACCATTGACGACCACAGGGACACCCGTGTCCCTTTACGTTTTTTTTAATAAATCTAGTTTTTTTCTTGGAAATATCTCAAACCCGAATTTCAATTTGTAGAATATTGTTGAATTAAACAAAATTTTTTAATTTGAAAGAAAGAGACAATTTTGTCTATGATATAGAGCAGTTTAAATATCCCGTTTACGGTATGTGCAAAACTTGCTTTTTAGCTCTTAAAAAAACATTTATAAATTTTTTTTCACACAAATTTTTTATGAATTTTAAAAACCCATCATTTAACTTTGCATTAAGCTAAAAATATCAATACTTTTAGTATTAGTTTATTTTTAACGTATATTTTTCTTTTTGGGACACATATGTCCCCTGGTCGTCAAAGGGTTATATATACTTTTTTTATTTTTGTTGTAGATTACAATATTCTTAAGCAGACGCCAAAAAAATAAATCCTACGCATAAATGAGCTCAAAAGAGCGTAATAAATAAAAAAAAAGTTGAATTTTCATAGAATATTTCTTTGAGATTAAAAGCAAAAAAGTAACTGGATTTAATTGACCGTGGATTGGTCTATAACATATAAAAAAATGGTAAGATACCATAAATATTTTAAACAATTTTTTTCAAAATTGTGTATTTTGAGTCGTTTTCGTGTTTTTTTTTTTCAAAGTGTTAAAGAAAAATGTCGATATTTCCGAACAAGGTTTTATTGGGTACTAGGGTAATAACCTTTGGCATTTTTTGCAAATATCAAATCTCCCCAGACAAAATCGTGTAGGGCATGGACAAATATTAAGAACTGCGTTTTTAGTTTTTCGCTATCGTTAACAAAAAGTTACGCACCAAACGCGTTAAAGTTTTGAATCAAACGTGGAATAAAAATAGTACAAGATATATATCCGCCTTTTAAAACATCGCGTACTTTGAACCTAAAGTTTATATCTTACAATTCCTACTTTTAATCATTTATTGTTATTATTAGTTTACATACTTACATATGTATAAACCATATTTTAAAAAAATTGTTATTAAAAAAAATTAAAAAAAATATATATTAAAGGCATTTTAGAAATCGCTGTCGGTGCGTAATTTGTTTACCACATTGAACTGAAATAGTTTTTTTTTTATCATTAATACAATATTTGCCATTAGAAAAGCCCTGGGGAGAATGTTGTCTAAAAAGAGTTATCACCCTACTGGGTACTGTATTACAGCAAGTGTAGGTATTACTCGCAAGCCTAACAATTTGAATTGATTTTGCCATTTCTGGACCTGCCGATTGCATAGTTCAGGAGGACAACTACACTATGGCATTGGCAAACCCTTCATATTTTTACCTGATGACATTATTTTCTGAAATTATGCCGAAGTCTTCTTAAAACTCTACGTGCAGTGGCACATTCTGTGCACTAGTTTTAAGTGTCGCAAACTTATACCAATCCATTCGGATTTTCACCCATTATAATCATTTCATAAATTGTGGTTCGAGACAACAAACAAGCATTCGTGTCATTAAAATCGACGTATTGAGTATATTTTATATAAATGGTCTACATTTTATATAATATACAGAGACACATTACGTGCACTTGTTTTAATTGCCCCACCAAACCTACAACAATTCTTCTGTATACTCTGAGTATTTCACGCTACACTTCAGTAAAATCTTCAGTAAAATCATTTCTAAAGTCGGATTCTATTACTAATGCTATCGAGAAAGATTTCTGTGAAAACGTGTAGTGTGACAATTTTAATTACAGCAATATCGTCATGGAATCCCGAATCTTATTTGGGATATCAAGTGTTCATCAGAGAATTTGGAAACCCCTTATATTTACCATTTACAAAGGAAACGATGATGTATGTCAATGACAAGAGAAAGAAGAAGAAACGAGATGAAATTCTTAATACTTATTCAACAATAAGTTTCGTCATTACTAAACACTCACCCCACATATGCTGGTCGAGTGCGTTACCAACAGCCTCTACGAAAAGAATAAAACGTATGGTAGGAACTATTCCAACTCCAAAATCTTCTACTGACTTTGCCAACGAAGATTCGCTATATTTAGAGCTCTCGAGAACAAATACGAAATTCTAAAGAAAGTACCTGTTGAAAAATGTTGGGGCTTTTTGCCATGCCTGAAAGTATTATATCGTCGCGCTTCTTCTTAGACCAACAACAACTCATATTTTAGAAATCGAAAAAAACTTAATATCTTTTTAAATAAAGGTTTTAAAACAAAACATGTCTTTGCGACTCTCTGAAGGGTGTAAAAATTGGTTACTTACAAGTCACTATAGCCAAAGTTGTCGCTTACGTGTTTTACAAGGTTTCTGGAAAATTAAAAAACACAAATTTCTGTATGCAAATTAACACTTACAGGGCGGATCAATAAGCCCGTGACTTTTCGAACTTCCCCCATAGGTTTGTGAAATGCAGCACTGCTCCCAGCAAGAACCACCTGTTAATAGACTACTGTCAAATTTTGAGCAAGTTCCGTCATTTACTTTGCGTTTAACTGATTTTCAAAACATACAACGTCGTGCATTTTTTTTTTAAAATGGAAAAAGTGAATTTCGAGTGCTCATTAAACATTATTATTGTCGAAAAAAAATCCGTCAATCAAAGCAAGGAAAAGCTTGAGAAATGCTATGGAGACTCTGTACCATCGATTTCAAAGGTAAAATGTGGTTTGCTAACTTTCGTTGTGGTCGCACAAGTACAAATGACGCTGAACGTTTTGGACGGAAAATTGAGGTCAATATAGGGTAAAAACATATGAAATCAACCGAAAATATTAACATTTCTGACTTCATCACCTCCAAATTTGATAAGATTTTGTACACATGATCTATGGATCGGCACAATAATATTTGCCAACTTTCAGACATATAGCCTTCCAACTTTCAGAATTATGGCCATTCCAAGTTGGCAAAAATCAATAAAAATGCACTCAGATGCCTTAACACAATTATTAATATCTCGAAAAGTATTCATTGCACGTTAATAATCAAGGGCTCATTTTACAGACAAAAACATGCGCCATTCAAAAAAATTTTTTTTTTAAATTTTCGATCAAGGATAATGTAAATAAAAAAAGGACTAAAATTTCCAAAGGATATATCTCGAAAATCAATATTTTTAAAAATTTAAAAAAAATATATGTTAATTTTTATTATGTTTTGTACAAGTCTGCCAAATTTCAATGTGGAGTCTTTATCACAACATAAGTTATTAAGAAAAAAGCAGGCGAGGGTTTATGTATTTCATGAAATGTACCAAAATACAAAAAGGTGACAAATTACAAAAAGAAGGACAAATCAAATGTAACGGAACTTTTTCGACTTTTCTTTGCTTAAACTCTTTTTCTCCATTGCTAAACCTTTAATAAAAAGTACAACATAATGTATTATCATTATTAAACACTTTATTACAGCATATTTATTTATTTCTGAAGGATTTCAATTAAAAAATTTGCATCTGCCGAGTAACGCTTGACTTTAATTTTTTTTTATCTACAGGTTCAATAGAATGCAGCTTTTGAGTTCCAGGAATAGTACGCAAATCTTTAAAACGAATTTGAAGGAACCGTGCTTCTTCTTCGTGGTCTTTTAGAGTTAAAAACTCGAAATTACAGTTCAAAAGATTTTGCAGGCACCATTCATATAATTGTTTTGGAGTAGTTATTTGACCTTGTAATGGACGCTGTAAACTAGCTCGACGTGCCTCTCTCTTTACGGTACCTCCAAGCCCGTCACTTGGGCCTTTTCCATGGCTTGTTGCAAAAAAATTCCACTCAGCATTATATCCAAAATCTTCCATATGATAACATAAATTGATAAAGTTCTTTTTATTTTTAATCTGGGCAGCACTACCGTCTGAAAAATACGTGATTTTCTTCGGGGTTGTTTTAAACTTTTTTCTCAAAAATACATTCAGGTGGCGATGGAACAGGTGAACAGCTACAGAATCGTGTACAAGATAATCAGATATTATTATGAAGTTTGTATGTTGTGTTTTTCCATCTGATTTAAAATAAATAGCAATTGGGTATAAAGTGGCCTGAGAGTTGTTCCAGTGAAATCCCTGGACTGCATCCTGAATAGTAAAAGAAGCATTTTCTGAAAAATCGCAAACTCATTTCATTTTCTTCCAAATTTGATTTTCTTTCGCTCAGATATGCTGCCTGCTGTTTTGCAATAAGTGAATGAGGTAATAGAATTTCAAGCTTTTCACATAAGGAATCCACAAAAACGTCGGCTTGGCCAATCATGGTCTCCAAATTATCCCTATCTACACTTACCCATTGTTTATATGTTATTTCATCAATATCATTTTGCTCTAGTAATTGATTCAGTTTTACTTTTAAATTTTCAATTCCTGGACACTTGTTACATTTACGTAGGTGACACTTTGAAGAAGATGGAATGCATGTCATTTGTTTCAAACAATCTTTGCAACATTCAAGCTGATAATTCGGAACACCAGCAGTTAATTTTTTTAAATTTATAGCATCAATCATCAGCTTCACATTTTGATGCTTTGTACAAACACACACGTTATGAGATCCACTCGCATTTGCTAGAATTATATTCCTCGGGCGAAGTTGGCAAAACTTGGAAATACCTATTTTTATTCCATCATGTCGTTCCTTGAATAAGGCAAGGCGTACATTTCTCTTAAGTTTCCAAGCAAAAGTCTTTTATTTTTCCTGACTTTTGTACCATTTTCAAAAACAGACACGTAATCTTTCTGTCCGGGCAAACACCTGCTGACGTCATCGGATTCATAAAAGAATTTTACTAAACTGCTTGTCACTGGTGAAATTGGACTTCCCAGTTTTGGGTTAGGCGTACTCATCACACCCTTTGTTTCAAATAATGCTTAACTTTTCGCGCGATATAGTTTGTAACCAGGAATTCTTCCTTAATTTTATGTATTGTCCAGCTTTTTGGTAAAATTGTTAGCAGTTGGATTTTCTCACTATTTTTTGTTAATGTTTTAAACTTTTCTTTTAATTGTTCTATTATTTCGGATTGTGGGCACATATGCGAAGTTGATTGTGCTGAACAGTGGAAAATTTTGTCTTGAATCGAATCACTTATTTTCCTGAATTTTGCATCTCTGTACCGTTTTTGATGTAACTTCTTCTTTTTTATCGGAGATTGTTCCAGATACGGTAAAGATTGGTTTAATTTTGAAATAGCAACTTCTTCCGTGCCTGACGCAATGTCATCTTCTTCCGTGCCTGATGCAATGTAATCGAAAGTATCTACATTTTCGTTTATGTCTGAACCTTCTTCCAAATTAGATTTATTAGATTTTTTCAGATGCGAAAATTTTATTCTACATGTCCCACAAGTTTTATTTGAGATCGTAATGTTTTTATCCTTGGTATACTGTAGCATCCATTCTTGGACTTGTCTTAAACTTTTATTGCACCCAGTGTGACCGGATTTTTTAAAAGGATTACAGCAAAATGTTGAGTTGAATGGCATATTTTTTATTTAAATACCACAACCGAATGAATTGTGCACGACTTTTTTGTAATGACAATAATTATAATTTATTTAAATATTTAGTCTCTTTTTTTTGCTTTTGCAAACGATCCAGTCACTTTAACACTTTGACGTTTAGCACTTATGAAATCTGGTATTCAACTGAAGTTTGACTTAGAGTCTCTGAACTATTTATACTGTTTTTTTTGGTACAAAATATAGATTTCAGGTAAAAAAATAAACGCCTTGCTTTTCTTGAATTGGAAAATTTGCGTGAACTACGGGTCATAAAATGTTTTTTAAATAGGAACTGAATTTGCTACTGCCAATAAGCCGACCACATGTCATAAAATATTTGTAAATTTTTTGTGTGAACAGGCAATAAATATTTCGCCTAGGTTGTAAAGTCGAAAAAGTTCCGTTACATTTGATTTGTCCTTCTTTTTGTAATTTGTCACCTTTTTGTATTTTGGTATATTTCATGAAATACATAAACCTTCGCCTGCTTTTTTCTTAATAACTCATGTTGTAATAAAGACTCCACATTGAAATTTGGCAGACTTGTACAAAACATAATAATAATTAACATATATTTTTTTGGAATTTTTAAAAATATTGATTTTCGAGATATATCCTTTGGAAGTTTTAGTCCTTTTTTTATTTACATTATCCTTGATCGAAAATTTAAAAAAAAATTTTTTTTGAATGGCGCATATTTTTGTCTGTAAAATGAGCCCTTGATTATTAACGTACAATGAATACTTTTCGAGATATAAAAAATTGTGTTAAGGCATCTGAGTGCATTTTTATTGATTTTTTCCAACTTGGAATGGCCATAATTCTGAAAGTACGAGAGCTAGGACACTGAAAGTTGGCAAACGCTATTATTATGTTTAACTTTCCCTTCGTACCAAATTTCATCCAATTCGAAATCGGTGCGGTCAACTCATTGGTTGATTTCATATGTTTTTACCCTATACCCGAAAATGTCGAAAATATCCATGATATGGTGTTGGTCCATCGAAGAGTAAAAGTCCGTGAGATGGTTGATGCCATATGCATTTCATATGGCAGTGTGGTTTTGATTTTAAATGATCAGTTGGGTTTAAGAAAGCTGTCTGCAAGATGGGTGCCGCGTTTGCTCTCAATTGACCATAAACGTACGGGTGCACACGTATGTAGTCTCAATTGCAAAATTCCGGATTTAGTCCCCAGTGACTATTTCCTATTTCCAAGCCTAAAGAAATGACTCGGTGGAAAGGGATTTAACTCCAATATGAAATTATGGATCAAACGAATGCCTACTTTGTGGACCTCGAAAAATACTATTTTCTGGAAGGGATACAAAAATTGGAGAAACGTTAGACTAAGTTTATTGAGCTAAAAGGAGATTACGTTGAAAAATAAATTTTTTTTATTGCAAAACAAATGTGTTTCATTCAAAAAGTCACGGACTTATTGATCCGCCCTCTTATATAAAATCCCGAGCGACATTTTTGCCAAACATCGAAATTAACAAATTTGTTAAAAAAATTTCACATTTTCAGAGAATGCTAATTGTAGGGTGCATTTCCAACTGATCCTAATTTTACTTTAAATATATTTGTATAGGTTTCTTGAAAAAAAACTAAAGAAAATACTGAGGAGTCATGATACCTTTCGGGAAAATGTTGTATTTTTTGCAGGTGGAAATAAATCCAAATTTGGGATGCCTTGAAATATGTTAAAAAATTTTTGCTTTAACAGTTGCGATATTATTACCGAATATTTTCCAATCGGGCCCACTAGGCCTCGGTACATTTTGAGCGCTGGACAAAAACACTTTTCCCCAACACACACAATGTGAGTCGGTCTACTGTACAGTCGTTAAGGCGAATACATAATGCATGAAGACATTTGCAAGAGTTTAATTGTATTTCTGTGTTGGTGTCAATGTATTTGTGGTTCAATCTTATGGCTCGTTGAAAATATTGTCATGTAAATGTACACAGCTGCTGAGTTAGACTTTGTGTTAAAGTTTTCCATCCCAAACAGTCCATCTAACTAACCTCGCGTTTACACGGGACAGTTTTGGTCCGACAGTATAAATACAGTCGCAAATTTTTACTACCACACTTACACTTCTCCCACTTGCCTCGCCACTATCTCTGATTTTTCATCGACAGTAACTTCGGCAAGAGATTTGATATAAGCGGCCAGATCATGGCTGAACTAGTAGAGGTTGGCGCATTAGAACAACTGATTTTGCTTTCTTATGACTCCATCTGTTAAATTCAGTGTATTTTGTTGTTGTACTTTGTTGTTCACTGTGTTTTTCATATGGATCTGTGTTGAATTTGACGGTTAGAGTCATGAAACAAAAAGTAAAAGCCTGTTGTTGGTTCACACAATTACAACAAATCCTACTGCGTCAACCTCTACTAGTTCAGCCATTAGTCATATCGGTGACGTTTCGTAGTTATTTGAGAAAAAAGCAAAACATCGCAAACTACCTTACAAATTGGGAAATATATTTATATATTTGGAAATCTATTAGACAAAACACAATGGCAACAGAGCGAAGAAACAAAAAATCGACACTGTCGGCGGTTGCTTAAAACTGTACTGTATTTATAACTGGCTGGACGCGTACGTCACACCAACAATTTTTCTCTTTGTGACAACTAATACATATTCTCAACTATCTTGTCTAAAACTGTCCCGTGTAAACGCACGGTAAAACTAATAAAACAATCATCAAAATTTTCTCATATACTAACACATTTTATATATTACATTTAATACCACAACTATGCATACAACCAGCAATTCGTAGTAAAGGCTTTTTCAATAAGAGCACTATAAAAGTTTTTTTTTAAATAAAACAAAACCGGTTTTAGATACCAATGAAAATCTTTATTCCTGTGAAGGTACGTTCGATGCCATTATGTATGGAACTCGATTTCTTTTGCATGGCCACCACGGGCACGCTTGCAGAAGTCCAGACGCTGAACCCAATTTTCGATGGTTTTCAAGCATAAATCGGCCGATACTGCTGCAATTTCACGTTCGATATTCGTACGAAGTTCATCAATCGTCGCTGGCTTGTTGGCATAGACCATAGACTTGACATAACCCCACAGGAAATAATCTAACGGCGTCAAATCGCACGACCGAGGCGGCCAATCGATTGGGTCATTTCGTGAGATAACACGTTCACCAAACTTGGTTTCCAATAAATTTATTGTGGCATTCGCTGTGTGGATTGTGGCGCCGTCCTGTTGGAACCACATATCCTCCAAGTCCATATTATCCAATTGGGGCCAAAAATATTCGGTTATCGTTGAACGGTAGCGATTCGCATTCACAGTAATGTGCCGGTCTTGATCATCACGGTAGAAGTACGGCCCAATGACGCCGCCGGCCCATAAACCGCACCAAACCGTAATTTTTTCGGGATGCAATGATGACTCATGGATTACGTGTGGATTGCTGTCTGATCAATAACGCATATTTTGCTTATTGACGAAGCAATTCAGCCAGAAATGAGCCTCACCGCTGAAGATGATTTTCCGATGAATTCCGCTCTTAAAGTTGAGGCCACTGACTCCAAATTTCGGTAGTAAATATTAATAATTTCGACTCGTTGTTGGCTCGTATATCTTTCCATGGTGAAATGGCAAACCTTACTGAAGAGAAATGTCAAACGAGCGGGAAAAAATATGGCGTCGTTTGCTGTCCCAATCTATTTACTTTTGTAGCGTCTCTGTTGAAAAACCCGTTACAAGCTGTTTATTTATTATTTTTACATATTTACCGCAACGATGGGTATTAGGTTAGCCAAGTCAAATTTTTGAATGCAAATATGGGGATACTGAAAAAAATTATATATAACTCGAAAATTAACAGCCAAAGTCACGATGTCGAACGTAAACGTTCGCATGCTTTCTAAGCGACAAACACCTGATTTCGAAGTCACTAACACGCATCAGAACGACAAGTCGAATGAAAATCAATATGAACGAAACGTAAACATTTCAGTACAAAATCGGTAGCCACTAATTATTTTCGCTCTCATCTGTGCGAACACAAATGTCAAAAACACTCACTTGTGTTTTTTTTTTCGTGTAGTGCCAAAAAAACAGAATTAAATTTAAAATTCTTATAAAATATTCAAGCAAATGGAAAATAAATGAAAAGTAAACGGTTAATTATTTCTGTTTTGTTAGAGTAATTATTTTTTGTACATATGTTTATATGTATATTTCAGCATAAACAAGTCAACGTTGCTGCAGCTGCAAACATTTGTGAGATATATGGAGGAAAATACCTCAAAAGAGGAGCAGTGGAAAAAAGTGCCAGTATGTTATTAAGAACTTTATGTTAAATAAATAAATAAAAATAAACAATAAAAACTAGAAGGTAAACGCATCATTTATTGCAAATTTATATCAAAAACCCACCCTTAATTTCAAAATTTTTGGTTGGATTGCATATGATTTGTTTGTTTATTTTGCTTTGCATTTTGCTGTCAATTTTTTCCAGCTGAGCGGTGAGTGCATTGTGAGTGCATTGCTGTCGTTCGCTTAGGCTTTCTTTCGACATCGTGACTTTGGCTGTAAGACAAAATTGAAAAATAATAAAATTAACCTCATTGAAATTGGTGACGTATTAAAAACATTGCCTGCTTTAAGTGATTTTCCGAGTGGCAGATTTATTTATTCCGAGCATAGTAATATTTTGGAGATTTTCATATTTTAGGGATTTTTTTAAAATTAAGTTCTGGGGCTACTTTATGTTTTGATGGATGTTCCGTTTCAAAAATATATCATTTTGTTATTCCCATTGTGGAACAACATCAAACAATTCAACGAAACTGCGATGCAAAAACAAATGGTTTCCCATTACATCCCTTGAAGGGATTGAGGAGAGCTTCTCGCAACCAGTGAGCTGTGAGCTTTGTAGTTTTACACTCACTTTTTTAAACTACAATTTTGAACTGGTTCCAAGCGGTATTTTGACAATTTTTTCATGGCTAAGTACTCGATATTGTCGCCATCACTAAGCGGAATGACCGTAGTCAAAAGGAATGTACGGTGGTCAGAGCCGGAATTTAACTCACATCCGTGCACACTAACTATTGCACCACCATACGACCCTTAAACCGGAGATTAATTCAGGGAAGTGGTAATTTTAAAATATTATAATTTTTTATTATTGAATAAACACAAATACATAAAAAACTAGCATTTCAGAAAAAAACGTTGTGAAAAAATTAGTTTTAACTTGTTTTGGCCTTTTTTGTTTTTCGGAAAAAAAATAATTTTATTCACAATTTTTGCTGTAACTTTGGAAATAAGCGTTATAAATTTATAAATTATATTGGCAAATAAAGTATTCTAAATGTGCTTTCAAAAGTGTAAAGAATTAATATATAATATGTATATAAATTATAATCAATTTTGATTCTAGTTTCCCTATTTTGTTGTTCACAAATTCAATAATTGTACAAATTCATCCCAAAAAAGCCGCGGAAGAAAATATTATAATTTTTTACTACTGAATAATCATGAAAACAGCATTAAGGGAAAATATACTGCTTACAATTTTTTTTAAACATATAAGGCGCTTTTTTGGTTTTCGGGAAAAGGAGCTTCATTCACAACTTTCTCTGTAACTTTGAAATAAACAACGATAAATTAATAACTCAAATTGAAAATTCGAGCATACATAATGCGCTATTAAACAACTTAAAGAGTAAATAAACCAGTACATAAGTTTCAGTCGGGTGAACCGACTTAATCAAACCCTCACCATACCGTACCTCATCCATTGCGTGGGAGTTCTGTTAAAAAGCGCCCCTACTCAAAAGTGACCATATTCAACAGCAGATTGACGACATTGCGCTAAATCTTATTGAGTACTCAAATTAGTTAGTTTCCCTCCCAATATTTATATGCGAGGCACAAAAATGGGCATGGCAAGTTGTTGCCAAAATGTTGATCAGTACAAAATTTTATTAAGATCGGTTATGTTATATTGGAGATATCGAGTTGGCAAACCCCAAATACGCCCAACTTTTGTATGGGAGGTACGAAACTGGGCGTGGTACAATAGTCAGTTATTAGTTATACAGTAGCTTTTTGCAAAATATTGCCTAGTACCGAATTTTATTAAGATCGGTTGTAGTTTATGAGAATTATCGTGTCGATCAACCGGTCATCCGCCCAACTTTTATATGCGAGGCACCAGAATGGGTGTGGAGAATTCACCCTTGTTTTAATCGGTGATTAGCTTTTGAAAACGTGAAGCCTCATACCTTATTTCATTAAGGTCGGAAGTGTTTCACGCGATTTATCGGATTGACAATTCGGTCGAACACACTCTTTTGGGGAGGTACCAGAATGGGCGTGACAATCTCGCCCATTTTCTCCAGTTAAGTAGGCATTGACAGAGTATTAACCGGTTTGAGAAGCTAATCACATCTACCAGAAGAAAGGTTTGAAAGAAATATGATTTTGTGCTAAATGTGTCGATTTGTATGCACTCACAGAAAAATTCGGTTGAGACAGCTGAATTAGCCGAAACCGAATCACAACCGAATTAGAGGATGGCACAACCTCTTCAGAGGTTGACACAACCTCATTAGAGGATGACCAACTTCATTAGAGGTTGACACAACATCATTAGAGGTTGACACAACCTAATTGGAGGTTGACACAGCCTCATTAGAGGTTGTCACACCCGAATTATAAGTTGGCGCAACCTCATTAGAGGTTGTCACAACCTCATTAGAGGATGACACAACTTCATTATAGGTTGACACAACATCATTAGAGGTTGACACAACCTAATTGGAGGTTGACACAGCCCCATTAGAGGTTGACACAACCTCACTAGAGGTTGTCACACCCGAATTATAAGTTGGCGCAACCTCATTAGAGGTTGTCACAGCCAAATTAGAGGTTGTCACAGCCGACTTAGAAGTTGTTACAACCGAATTTAAATACTGTCAAAAATGAATTATTAAAGTTTTTTTTATTATTAAGTGATGATTTATTTTCTTGTGTTTTTATAAATGAATTAAAAAAGGAGAAAATAAAGTCATATATATGGGGTAATCTATATAAGTAGAATAATACATTTAATTTTCATGCTTCTTCCAACATTTATTGAAGTCCCGGCCATCATGGGACACCGCACTAATTCTGACGTGTTGTATCGGTTGCTCTAGGTCCAAAGCCGTGTTCTATCCAGACTGCCGCATATATATCTGCTGTTGATATCTGCTTAAATAACATCTGCAAAATAAGACGGTTTAGGTTTAATACAAAATATAATTTACTTACCTTTTTAAAATTATATTTGATTATAAAATTTTAGACGTCAGAATGAAATGAATTGAAAATGAATTCGGTTGTAGCTACAGATTTCATGAGAAATCCGGTTACAGCAGCCGAATTGACTCCAAATTCGGTCGTTGCAACCGAATCAAGGCTAGATTCGGTTATTGCGACCGAACTGAACCAAATTCGATAGTTACAACCGAATTGATGTCAAATTCTGTTACTACAACCGGATTGAGGTTGGTTAAGACCAGATTCGGTTACCCCAACCGAATTAGGTACAAATGTCGGTTGTTGCATCCGAATTAATTTGAAATTCGGTTGTTTCAACCGAAATATTAAAAAAATTAGTTGACTGAGCGAATATAATTTGAAGATTCAGTTGTCACAACCGAATCAATTATGAAACGAGGTTGCTTCAACCGAATTTCGGTTGTGGAGACCAAATTCGGTCGTAACAACCTCAATCCGGTTGTGGCAACCCCAATTCGGTGGTAACAGCCGAATTTACGGTTGCTACGACCTCTTTTCAAACAATTAGTTCTCTGAGTGTGGGAGGTACCAGAAGGGGCGTGGTCAAAAGGACCATTTTCAATCCCAAACTCAATATTGGCAAATAATAATCACTGACAAAGTTTCATTGTCATCTGTAAAGATTTACGGCAGTTATCGTGTTGATCTGGCTCGTCTTAAAAAGTCCTAAAACGAATTTCGTCCAAAGATACTAAGGGTTTAATTTTGTTCCTTATATGTGTTACATTTTTTAAGTATTAAATGATATATACCCCCATCCCTATGGGTGAGGGTATACAAATATATATTCATATAAGTTAAAATTAATTTTAAAATTTGATTTTTATTTTTCACCAAATTACAAAAATTTTTAAACTGTGTATTCTTTGTATTTTATATTGTTTTTGTTGTAATCCAAAATAAAACAATTGATATTTAAAACAATTTCTTGGAATTAAGGGTTGTATCGTCTGAAAAAAGTAGACTTGTTATATATATTTTTAAAAACCATATCAAATATTAGAACCTGATTTTCCATTAAAGTCTTATTTAGTTTAGTCCCTGTAGTCGGAGTTGCAAGCATCTAGTTCCTCAATATGTGCATCTCCAGGTTCATCAGATCGAACAGCACTTACTGCAATAGTTGGCGGAATAAGCAATTCTACTACCGATTTTGGTAGGGCTTGAAATTTTTTTTTTTTTGTAATTTAATTTTGCTCAGTAGAAACCTGTTTAAAATGTCTTCAATTGATTTCTCACGGCTACATTTACGTGAAAAGTGCTCCCTATAGCATTTAAAGTCCTTGTTTCTAGCTTCTTGGGCTTCCTCTGAAAGTTGTCCGATTGGTAGAAGTGCGTGTGATACAATTTCAGGGCCATTAGTAAAATATTTCTGCAAAGTGGTAGGCATTTAATGCCATAGATAGATTTTAACAAAATGTCTCGTAGTGTTGTGACAAAAATGTCTGAATTTTTCAGAATGTATTTCATGACCCGAAGAAACAGTTATTAGTATCACGTGCATTTTGCTGATCAGTTCTAAATCGATTTTAGTAATATCTGCGGAAACTTCAGCGTTTTCAAAAAATCTTCTGACTTTATTACCATCTTTAGAATTTTCGAAGCCATGTTTTGGTTGGTCGATAATCAATCCGGTTTTGACTCTAAATTCATTTTGAATGCGGGCTTTAGTAGAATCTATAATTTTTTTTATCATTATCCGATGCAGCTTTCCACTTTTATACCCTCCACTGTAAGTGATAGAGGGTATATATCAGTTTGTCATTCTGATTGTAACATTTAGAAATAAGGCTTTGCGACCCCATAAAGTAAATATATTCTTGATCCTTATAACAACCGGAGTCGATATAGCCAAGTCCGTCTGTTGAAAACAATTCTCACGACTTCAATCGGCGATAACGCGGTTTGGTTTTTGGCCAGAATGTTCCACGTATTCCTGAGCAGTTTGGTGTTGAAAATCAGCGAAATTGGTCCATTGGAAAAAATTTAATGATTGGAAACGTAAATAAACTCACAAAACTTTCACATTAATTTTTGTAGGTTTATACTAAACTACTCCTTTTGCCGTGTGGTGAATTTGCATGTTGAAAATCTTTGTTGTGCTTTATAATAGGTAAGTACTTTAGAATGTTTAGATGTACTTTCATGTGTCTGAGGGTTGTTGGTTCAACTCTCGTCCCAGCTTTTTGTTTTTTTTTAACAGTTCTTCAAAAAATGCTTTATTTTTAAAAAATGCTTTGCAGCTTGTTTTTGTTTTTTAACAGTTCTTCAAAAAATGCTTTTTTATTTTTATAAAATGCTTTTTTATTTTACTTGTGAACAAGTAACTTATTTTTATTTTTTTTTTTAAAATAAATTTTCTTCAAAAAAAAGTACATTTCTTAAGTACATTTCAAAGTACATTAAGTACATTTCAAAGTACATTTATTAAGTACATTTCATTAAGTACATTTCTTAAGTACATTTCTTAGGTACATTTCTTAAGTACATTTCTTAAGTACATTTCTTTCTTAAGTACATTTCTTCTTAAGTACATTTCTTAAGTAAATTTTTTCTTAAGTACATTTCTTCTTAAGTACATTTCTTAAGTACATTTCTTAAGTACATTTCTTAAGTACATTTCAAAGTACCTTTCAAAGTACATTTCAAAGTACATTTCAAAGTACATTTCAAAGTACATTTCAAAGTACATTTTCTTAAGTACATTTTCAATGTGAGCATTTGAGCATTGTGAGCAATGCATTTGTGAGCATTGTGAGCATCCTGCATTTGTGAGCATTTGCGAACAAGTAATTGCATTTGTGGACAAGTAACTTTTTTTTTTTTTAAAAGTACATTTTCTTAAAAAAGGTCATTTTTAAAATTTAATATTTTGCTGGTTAACACTAAGGTGGAGGGTATCAAAGATTCGGCACAGCCGAATTTAATACTTTTACTTGTTTTATAGGTAATTTGTAAGATAAGTGTATGATACACTCGAAAAATCGAATCCCTCCAATATATAGCCAAACCTAATTCCAAAGTTTCTGTCTTACAGGATTCGCTATCATTTTTGAAATAGAGTTAAACTCTTTAGAAGTGGAATTGCAAATATAATACCATTGGGATTATGTCGTCTCTGTGATTGCATTGCAATGGCTTACTTTTACGAACCTTTCTCCTACTGGCACAGCAGACTTTATCAGATTGTTTGCTTCCCTGTCAACTCGTTCTTTTTCTCTTACCAATATACTCGCTGTCTCTTTGGTGAATTAAATTTTTAATGGCCTGCAGAATCGGGTAGATGACGGCCTAGGGTTTTGCCAAATGACTTTATCATTATATACTAATCTCAGTGGAACAATGGACGTTATGAAAACAGAAGAGTTACCAGCGACTGGGCCATGAAAAGCTTGTTTATATGTATGAGTTATGCCCAGAGCTTCCATCAAACCCCCACTTAGTAATTAAAGTTAAATTTGCTATTTCTTGATTATCCAAGTTGTCAATAAAATTTTTTTGAAGCAGCACAAGGCGTTCAACCGTATGGCCCAGAAGGCCCTACAATGATACCTTAGCTGGCGATTCGGAAATTTGCATAGTTTCAACCTTAGGATAACATTCCTTTTTCGATTTTTGAATCAACGTGTGCGCAAGGGAATTTTTCAGGAGGACACTGTCTTATAACATTATTTTATATTCAACCAAAACCACAAGCGCTTCTTCAGCAGTCATTTGTTTTTGTTTTACACATGTTACACTTTTTCTACATTTCGCTGCTCTGGAAGGTGATGCAGTTATTTCATTGACAATTTTTGCTGCTTCTGTTTGACCACTTGCTCGCAGACTTATTTGGGTAGCATAACTCAAAACAGGCAAGGAAACATTTTGTCTTAAATTCTTAAATTTTTTCACTTTTGTTTTTTCCTCGAAATCAATTTCTTTGCGACCCCTTTTTTTGTTGTTGTAGTCACAAACGGTATTGAAGAATCTAACCAATTTTAATTTTTGCTCAAAAATCTCTCCTCATGTCTTCTGGATTTTGCCCGTCGATCCTTAAAATCACAGACAAAACGAGAAAAATTCAAATTAAAGTCTTGCATATCCTCTGGATTCGTTTGTCTTATCAATTCTTCCTTTAATATATTCTTACTTACTTACTTATCCGGTCTCGGACAACCCCGGGGGTTCAGGTACCTTACAAAACGAAGATAACATATTTCGCCATCCAGTTCGATCTTTTGATTTATTTCTCCAGTTGGCAATACCAAGTGTACTCAGGGATTCGTCAACCTGATCCCTCCAGCGGAGTCTTGGTCTTCCTATTTTTCGTCTTCGTGCGAGTTCGGTTTCGAAAACCCTTCGTGCTGGTTCGTCTTCATCCATTCTACTGACATGGCCTAGCCAGCGCAATCGCGTTATTTTGATCCGCTTAAATGTCAATGTCAGGATAAAGCTCATATAGCTCATGATTCATGCGTCGCCGATACTCGCCGTTGTGCACTATAGGGCCATACATTTTTCGGAGTATTTTTCTCTCGAAGACTCCTACAGATGTTTCGTCTGCTTGCGATAGGACCCTGGATTCTGCGCCATAAATCAAGACAGGTTAAATGAGAGTCTCGTACAGCTGGACTTTTGTTACTCGAGAGAGGGCTTTATCTCTAAAGTGCTTGATTAGCCCAAAATAACATCTATTCACAAGCACAATTCTCCGCTTGATCTCAAGGCTGACGTTGTTGTTTTTATTCACGGCAGATCCGAGGTATATAATTTCGTCCACTACCTCGAAGTTATAACAGTTATCAACGTTCACGCTTTGGTCTAATTGCGTGGAGGCCCTGCTCGTTGAAACCATTAATTTTGTCTTGTACTCATTTACCGTCAGACCCACTTGTATTGACTCCTTCTCAATTCTCGAAAAAACCGCAGTAACTTCTCTAATTGTGCGCCCAATGATATCTATATCATCATCATACGCGAGCAGCATGTGACTTTTGCTGCTGATGGTTTTATTCATGTTGAGAGCAGCTTTTCTCAGAATAATCTCTATTAAGATGTTAAAGAGATCGCACGATTGGGTGTTTCGAAAGGTTCTGTAAGATCCTTACCAACTTTCACTGCGTATTTGGTGTTCGTCAAAGTCATCCTGCAAAGGCGTATGAGTTTTGAAGGAATACCAAGCTCAGACATTGCTTCGTAGACTTTCTCCCGTATCGGACTATCGAAGGCCGCTTTATAACTGATAAATATATGATAGGAGTCGATTTGTTTTTCGTGTGTCTTCTCTAGGATTTAGCGAATCGTGAAAATCTCGTCAGTTGTCGATTTTCCAGGCCTAAAGCCGCACCTAATCTGGTCAGCGATAATTGGTTTTAGTCTTTCGCACATTATACTATATAGAACCTTATGTGCTATGGATAAAAGGCTTATTCCACGGTAGTTGGCACAGACTCGGGTCACCTTTTTTAAATATGGGACAATGAGACTCCAATCGTCGGGCATGCATTCATCTAACCAAATGTTGCTAATGAGCTGATGCATGCACCTTATCAGCTCATCGCCGCCAGCCTTAAACAGCTCCGCCAGTAATCCATCGGCTCCTGCGGCTTTGTTGTTCTTAAGCCGGGCAATAGCTGTTCTGACCTCGTCTTGGTTAGGAGGGGGGCAATCGACGTCGTTGTTCATATTGTGATCGATTGTACCATCGTCATGGGATATCTCAGGTACTAGTAGCGCGGAGAAATGCTCTCTCCATATTCCCAACATGCTCTGCACATCTGCGACGAGATTTCCGTCCTTGTCTTTACAGAAGGGGGCCCTGAACCATGTCCATTAGTTCCGTTTTTAACTTTTCGGTAGAATTTTCGGGCTTCGTTCTTCCTTCTGTATGACTCAATTTTCTCACCCTCGCACTTTCTCCACTGACGTTTCTTACGCCTAAAGAGACGGTTTACCTCCTTTCTCTTCTCCATATACCGCTCAGTTGCAGCTCGCGTTGCAATTGACTGAAGCATTACCATAAGTGCAGCGTTCTTTTCGTCATTTGCAATGCGACACTCTTCATCGTACCACGGTTTATTGCGAAGGGGTTTTTCGAAACCAAGTACGGTTGTTGCGGCAGTTTTTATAGAGTCGGAAATGGGTTTCCACTGTGCATCAGGATCGTCAACGGGAGGGGGTGGGTTCTGTACCAAAAGTTGCGAGAGCTTCCTTGAGTAGGCTGTGGCTACCTCTGGTAATTACAGCTTTCCGATGTCCAGCTTCCTCTGCGTCTGGTTTCGTACGATTTTCGCTCTACTTAATCTTATGCGAACCTTTGCTGCTACCAGGTAGTGATCAGAATCGATGTTAGCTCCTCCGATCACTCGTACGTCCATTACACTGGTTGAGTGCCTTCCATCAATTACCATGTGAACAATTTGGTTCTTAGTTCTTTGATCAGGGGATACCCAAGTAGGCTTGTGGATGGCTGTATGCTGGAATCTTGTACCACTAAGTACCATGTTTTTTGCCGTGGCAAAGTCAATCAGTCTCATACCGTTGTCGGAACGGTCAGCATGTAGACTGAAAATCCATTAATTCCGAAGCCTCAGCATTTTTAATAATACTGTAAAGACTTCGCCGAGAAATTAATCTTTTTGAGTGTATTCCTAAAATATAAAGACTGTATTCAGAAGGATATTTCTTGTATGAATTACTAAAATAACGAGGAGGTACAACACATTCTATATATTAACACTTAACAAAAATATAACAGCACGTCTTTGCCGTTGTTATTGCTGTAACCCGAAATGTACCACCTCGACCATTCACATCGAATTGTATTCTAATTAAATAGATTAATAGTTAATGTAAAGTAACACTACACACTTTTTTGACCGTCGGTGGTGCAATGGGTAGTGTGCGCGCCTCTTGTACTTGAGATCCCGGGTTCGATACCTGCTTTGACCACCTTAAAAAAAAAAAAAAAATAAAAATTCTTTCGGCGGCGGCATAGTGACGGCGACACTATCGAGTATTTGGCCATGAAAAAGTTTCTCAAAATACCGTTCGGAATCGGTGTTAAAATTGTAGGTACCAATCAGTGAGTGAAAAATTAGGAAGCGTACAGCTCACTGGTTGTGAGAAGCTCTCCCCAATCCCTTCATGGGATGTAATGGGAAACGGTTTTTTTTTAACACCACACACTTATTTTACACATAGTTATTATCTGTTATTTAAATTAAGTTATACAAAATTGTCTAAGAACACGAGCGCGAAGACAAAATAAATGGTTAAATATACCAAACAACACAATGAACATAATACACATATTATTTTTGTGTAGAGTGCATACTAATATTGCAATATAAAGGGTTTTTCAACAGAGACGCTACAAAAGTAAATCGATAGGGACAGCAAACGACGCCATACTTTTTCTCGCACTTTTGACATTTCTCTTCAGTAAGGTTTGCCATTTCATCATGGCAAGATATACGAGCCAACAGCGAGTCGAAATTTTTAAAATTTACTACCGAAATTTGGAGCCAGTGGCCTCAATCATCTTCAGCGATGAGGCTCATTTCTGGCTGAATGGCTTCGTCAAAAAGCAAAATATGCGTTATTGGTCAGGCAGCAATCCACACGTAATCCATGAGTCATCATTCATCCCGAAAAAATTACGGTTTGGTGCGGTTTATGGGCCGGCGGCGTCATTGGGCCGTACTTCTTCCGTGATAAGCAAGACCGGCACATTACTGTGAATGCGAATCGCTACCGTTCAATGACAACCGAATATTTTTGGCACCAATTGGATAATATGGACTTGGAGGACATGTGGTTCCAACAGCCACACAGCGAATGCCACAATCAATTTATTGGAAACCAAGTTTGGTGAACGTGTTATCTCACGAAATGGCCCAGTCGATTGGCCGCCTCGGTCTTGCGATTTGACGCCGTTAGATTATTTCTTGTGGGACTACGTCAAGTCTATGGTCTATGCCAACAAGCCAGCGACGATTGATGAACTTCGTACGAATATCGAACGTGAAATTGCAGCAGTATCGGCCGATTTATGCTTGAAAACCGTCGAAAATTGGGTTCAGCGTCTGGACTTCTGCAAGCGTGCCCGTGGTGGCCATGCAAAAGAAATCGAGTTCCATACATAATTGCATCGAACGTACTGTCACAGGAGTAAAGAATTTCATTGGTATCTAAAACCGGTTTTGTTTTATTTAAAAAAACTTTTGCAGCGCTCTTATTGAAAACCCCGATACAAACATAAATAACAATAACAACAATACGAGTATATGATGATGATAACGAAAGCGAAAACAAAAAAAAACTACAGCCACCGTTTTTCTCTCACTTTGGACGACATTAATTTTTTTTTAAAAATTTGTTAAAAATTTAATTGGGCCAAAAACGCGCAAGATGTTTTTGTTTATTATATTAGTACAGTTATTAGGCTTTAAAAATATATAAATTTGAGAACACGAAGTTGGCCGGTACCATTTTTAAAACTCTACATACTTCTCAAGAATGGCTAAAATTTGACCTTTTTTCCACAAATGACTAAAAATAGTTCTGCAGGGTAAATGTCGACCTGCAACTGCTTTTTTTGTTCGAAATTACCTGAAGTTGAAGGATCCATAATAATATTTTGCTTTTGAATGGCACAAATAGAAAAACTTGCACTTGAAAATACAAAAAATTCACTTTTTGCAAAAACGCGGAAAAATCGAAAAAGTTGCGAAATTTGAGACAATACAAAAATTGAATTCAGCAACATATGTTATCGATTCCTTTGCCTAATGATCGAGAATTTTGTCTACAATAATCTAGTATAAAACATTAATCGGATATCTCAATTTTCATTTTTCCATTAATCTCCGTTTTGGTGGTCAAATACCCCAATGTGCGACGGTCAACGATAAATTGATTTACAAAATGTATCACCCGGGAATACAAGCGACACACACATACTCCGAATGATACGCAGTGTTACGGTGAAAACCAGTGATGTATTGAAAAATTAATTGAGATCTTGTAACAAAAGCGCATAAAGTACCTTAAAAATGATACAACGCTGTAATTTGTATATTTTTCTGCAGTGTGTATCAGGGATGGAAGAGTTAGTACAATATCCTTTTGTTCATACAATTTAAACCACCAAAGTACCAAGGTACATGATACCCTGAGAAACAAAACTGTTATCCTACAGATACTACAGTACTACACCCTAACAACAAACGCTCCTTGTTTTAATTTGTAATAAAAGAGTTTTCAATTTTATGATTATATGAACGATATTATTGGCAAAAAATTACATCGTTCAAGCTGCGGGCTGGGTGGCGTACATCAGAAAATTCCAATTTTCGATCAGTCTGTCGCGTACATCAGGCTGCATTTGTTAGAAGACACGGGTTATGGCGCAGTCGTTGTGCGCTGGTATGGATTCGTTAACCGCTGAACTTTTTAAGGCAGGTGGCGAATGACTGCTAGTCTACATGCATCAATTTATATGCGGTATATGGTTGGGGGAATCTATGCGTGACGATTATAGTCTCAGTGTGTCCTGTATTCAGAAATGGTGATCTGTGTGTCTGTTCCAACTATCGCGGTATCAGTCTTTTATCCATCGCGTATAAGGTCTTGTCGATCGTATTATGTGATATACTAAAGCCAATTATTGAAAACCTGAGTGGACCTTATCAGTGTGGTTTTGGACCAAGCAAGTCCATGACTGACCAAATATTCATGCTACGCAAAATCCTGGAAAAGACCCACGAAAAACAAATCGATACATACCACCTTTTTGTCGATTACAAAGCTGCTTTCGATAGTCCCATACGGGGAAAACTGTACGAAGCTATGTCTGAACTTGGTATTCCGGCAAAACTGATCCGCCTCTGTAGAATAACGCTGACCCACACCAAATCAGCAGTGAAAGTGGGGAAAGACCTCACCGAACCATTCTGGACTGAGAAAAGGTGCCACACTTTCGTGCAATATCTTCAACATCTTAATGGAGATAATAAAGTGAAAAGCTGCAGTAAATAAGAACAAGACTATTAACACGAAAAGCCATATGTTACTGGCATATCCTCACGATATAGACATCATTGGGCGAAATTTGCGATAAGTTACTGCAGTATTTTCAAGAATCGAAAAAGAATCAACGAAGGTGGATCTTGCTGTTAATGAGGGCAAGACAAAATTGATGGTGTCAATGACTGGGGAAACCTATCGTGTTGGTCCGCACTTGAATGTTGACAACTGATTTAATTTTGAAGTGGTAGATAATTTTATCTACCTTAAATCCGCCGTGAACAAGGACAACAACGGCAGCCGGGAGTTAAATAAGAGAATTATGCTGTTAAATGGATGCTATTTTGGGCTCAGCAAGCAGTTTAAAAACAAGGCTCTCTGTCGACGGACAAAAGTCCAGCTAGGGCAAAGTCTCATTTAACCTGTCTTGACATATGGCTCCGAAACTTGGGTCATATCACTAGCGGGTGAAAAGCACGTGGGAGTATACGAGAGAAAAATTCTCCGTGGAGTATATGGTCCTGTTAGGGAAACGGCGAGTACCGACGTCGCTGGAACGCAGAGCTTTATAATCTATATTCTGACTAGCTAGGCGAACCAGATTAGGCCAACAGCATTGGCTAGGCCATGTTATCAGAATGGATGAAAATGAGCCAGCGCGATAGGTTTTCGATAACCTAACCGAGAGACCAGACAGAAGAATCCCTCCGAATCCTTGGTGTTACCAACTGGCGAGAAAAGGCGAAGGATAGAACCAGTTGGAAGAATATGTTGAAATTTGTTTAATTTGTTTGTTTAATTAATATGTGTAAGACGTCTGGCCTCATGAGGTTGTAAAATAGTCAATAAAAGCAAAGCCAAGCACACCAAAGTCGGACCGATGACCGGTTGATCGAAGAGAAAACTCACGTAAACTGTAAGCGATATTAATGAAATTCGGTACTTGGCAATGTTTTCCTGAAAAATAGAGATTAACTTCTGTACCGCGCCCATTTTCGTACCTCCCATACAAAAGTAGGGCGGCTTTCTGGTTGACCAAATCGATATCTCCCCATACCACAACCAATGTTAACAGAATTTGGTACTGATCAATATTTTGTGTAAGACTGTGTAATAACAAATGAACAAATTCATAATTTCCATTTTTGTACATCCCATATAAATATTGGGCGGACAATTGGCTGGTAGTCACGATAACTCCCCAAAATCACATAGGATCCTAATTAAGTTTAATGTTAAATAATATTTAGCGCAATGCCAATCAGCTATTGAATATTGGCACATTTGCCACCCTCATTCATTCAACGTAAGGGGGAAGGAATATGTGTGTTTTCTAACAGGCTTCGGCCGCAATGAATGACTTAGGATGAGGGTATGTTGAAATCGATCCACCCGACTGAAATTTCTGTACTGGTTGTATTTCTAGGACCAGAATACGATGGCGAAACTCGAATACCACTATATTTTTCCATAGGAGAGTTTCACCATGGATTGCATATTTAGCAAATTAACTGAATATTTAGCGAATATTTCGGTGGTGCAATGGCTAGTGTGCGCGGCTCTCGTACATGAGAACGTGGGTTCGATTCCTGCTCAGACCACCTTACATTTCTTTCGACGACGTTCACCTCGGTTAGTGATGGCGACACTATCGAGTACTTAGCCATGAAAAAGCTTCTCAAAATACCGTTCGGAACCGGTGTAAAACTGTAGGTCCCAATTAATGAGTGCAAAACTAGAAAGCGCACATCTCACTGATTGTGAGAAGCTTCCCCAATCCCTTCATGGGATGTTATGGGACACCATTTTTTTTTAACCAATAAAGAATTATTAATAAAATTCTTATTAAAAGAACATAATTTCATTTACCACCAAAATGTAATATCTAAATATAAATAAATACATAATTTTAAATACACTAAAAACATTCATTGATGAGGGAAACAAAATAATTGCAATCACGTAACAGAATAATAGCAGCAATGACAAAACATTACTGTATCAGTGAAACAAATTCGTTGCAAGAATGAAACAATACCTTTGCAGAATTGAAATAAATTCATAACAACAATGAAGCATATTCATTGCAAAAGCGAGACAAATTAATTGTAGCAATGAAATAAATTAATTGCAACAATGAAACAAATACATTGGGGCAATGAAACAAATTCACTGCAGCAATAAAGCAAACTCATTATAGCAACGAAACAAATTAAAATTTAACACCGAATTAGTTTTAACCGTGAACACAAATTAAACACATTCATTTCCACAATAAACGCTGCTTTTATAGATACAATTTTGTAGCGGGACGGAAAAATAAAAAATAAATACACGACAAAGGTATTACATTTCTAAACCCCATGATGGCAATGGTGAATTTATAAGTATATTAAAATATTCTATAAAGAGAATAAGACTCGTTTATGCTCTTTTACTCAGACTCTCTACGTGAGAACGGAAAAATAGTGCAATAAGAAGTTCTCTATACCATTCGATACTTTTTGTCGTTGCTCTGTTTATGACAAAACAAAAAAAAATAATTCAGTGAGCTAAATATTGCTTTATTTTTTTTAACAATATTACATCTAATGTTAAAGCAGATGTAAGAAAAAAGAAAGTGCAATAGCAAAAGAGCCTTCAGCACAAAAAAAAAACAATTTCAAACCACAACAAAACTTTAATCTAAATTTTAATCTAAATTTTGGATTAAATTCTAATCTAAATTTTATGTATAATGGACGTAAGTACATTTCGCATAATGGCTTTTGGAATTGACTGCATTCTGGGCATCATATAAACCTTAATCAATACTTACTAAATTAATTTATTAATGTTTAAAATGTTTAATTGATTTAATTGATACTAGATGACGCTTTTGTGGAATTTCACATCTAACTTAGAATTTTCAATGGTACTAGATGGCGCTTTTTTCGAATTCTGCATTTAAACTAAGAGCTTTCAATTAAAATTTAAATTGTTTGGTACAAAAACTGTCTTTTATATTATAGTATCGTATAGTCTATAATAATAACAAATATATCATATTTTTAAACATTTTATCAATATTCAAAACTCAACTGTGTCGGTTGTATTCGAAGAAAACATATGTTTAAAGTTTTAAGCACAACTTATCCAAATAAATTTTCGAAGTTAAATTGCCCTTACATTATGTTACCTTTAAATCTTGGCACCCTTTAAATTCTGCCGCCCTAGGCCCGGGCCTCACGGGCCTATGGGTAAATCCACCACTGCCGCCCGGTATAACAAATTAGTCTGTTTTAACAAATTTATTTAAATTATTCCTTTGTTCTAAATTCTTAAATTATTTAAACCTTCGTCCCATTAACAACTCATTGGTTGCAGCAACGAAATTGTTTCGTCAATTATAAATGTTGACAATCCTCCAAAATTAATTAATAGTATAAATAAACTATAAAAAGTAAGAGAAAAACCAAGAGATAAAACCTAAAACCTTATACACTTACTTTTTTTTTTAAATTCTTAACACTTTTTTTCTGCAAAATTCATTAAATAAAATTGATGCAGGAACGAAAAATAAATTGTTGCAGCAACGAAATGAAAAATTGTTAAAGAAATCATGAATGAAATTTGTCGTTGCATCGACAACCAAATTGTCGGATATACGAGACTTTTCATTGCAGCAACGTAAAAACATTAACGAATATGTTTCATCCATGCCACGAAGCGGTTTTCTCTCAGTGTACTCTGCATTGTTCAGATAATTGTCGAAATCTGAACGGACCATATCATGCACTCTTAGAATTGCTAAGAATCTATTTTTTTTTAATTTTTCTCGCTAAGGTGTCATTAGATGCGTCATATATTCGATTTTGTTATAATGGTTTTCATCCCAAGAAAGGATTGGGAGAGCTTCTTACAACCAGTGGGCTGTGCGCTTCCTAGTTTTATTCTCACTGGTTGGGACCTACAGTTTTTACACCGGTTCCGAACAGTATTTGAGATACCTTTTTATGGCTAAATACTCGATAGTGTCGCCGTCACTAGGCGAGGTGACCACGTTCTAATGTACAATAACAGTGCACAGTGCATTATATAGACGTCCCTTAAGGTGTTGGTAATCTTTTGTATGTTTTGTGGTAAAATTTTGACTTCAAAAACAACAAAATATTTATTAAATTAGGCCGCACATTTCAAACAAGAATTCCCGGGATCTCGGGAAATTTACTTATTTTTCCCGCTTTCCCGAGAAATGAAAAAGTACTTGAATCTGCACTCCCTAGTTGCAGTTTGTTCGCACCGTATCGAGCACCAGTTATACTGTATGATGAACTGGATCTAATTGTTACGGTTTTGTGTTCGGTTAGACAACCAACGACGTTGTCATCTTCCGCAGCGGTATCGACGACTTCCTCCTCAAGCGAAATTTGTAAATCTGTATTTAAGTCTGCCACTGCTTTGAGCATGTTCGCGCCATTGTCCGCAGTAATTATGCAAATTTGTTTAATATCAATTGAGTATTCTTTTAGGACTCCTAATAGAACAGATTTCAAATCTCCAATAATATGGATTGGTTTAAGTTGATTTATTGCCAGTGTTTCAATTTGTTAAAAATTTTTTTTTACTGCACATTTATACCAAGTACACTTAAATCTTGCCTAGATGTTGCATCAATTTTTATAGATAACAATTTGCACTTTAAATCTGTTATTATTTCCGTTTTAAATTTTTCAGAAAATGTTATAATCCTTTCATTTAAACTGTGGCCATTATCAGGTGCGCCTAATCAATTTGCTTCAAAATATTGTTATTTTTTAAGGTGTTGTATTCTCTCTAGCACTGTTTTGCTCAACTGTGGATGATGTTCTTGTAAATGTCATTCAGGGGCGGACTAAGGCCTAGGCAACCTAGGCATGTGCCTAGGGCCCGTAATTATTGGGGCCCGAAACTAAGGTTTTAAATTTTTATAATTAATTTCTACTTCCATTTTAGTTTTATTATTTGATCATTAAGATGTTATTTTCTTTAATAATTTTTCCGGTTCAAGATCAGTTTCTATGAAAAAGTACTTTTATAACAAAAAGTACATTTTCATAGAATGTATTATTAAATAAATAATTTGAAATTGATTATTATGGTGGATGGTTGGGAATATAGCTATTTCAATGCCCACCAAGGCATATCATCCGCTGCCTTCTCCACAAGTATTTAGGTATATTATCACACATTATGGGGATAAACAAATGTCTAGTAAGCGAGAATTGTCTAAAACTCGTACTTGTGCGAAAACATCCACAACAATACTTTGCCATAACCACCAATATTCACAACATTTCTTTCCTATGCAGGGTTTCAAAAAAAGAAACAACAATTGTCGTGTTATTATTCGATCTTTAAGATGTTATTTTTAATATTTTTCCGGTTCAAGATCAATTTCTATGAAAACGTAATTTTGGTATAAAACAAAAGTGGTGTAAAATAAAGTTTTTTTTTGGGATTTTTACCTATATTTTTAATACGGGTGAAAACCTGGAGAAAGTTATTTTAGAATTTTTAAATAATATTGATTTAGACATCACTAACAGTCGGGGACAGAGTAATGATAATACGGTTAATATGTCAGGAAAAATATAAGGAATTCCAATCCAGAATAAAACAACATATTTTTTCTGCCCCATTATATAACATGCGCAAATCATTCATTAAATTTAATTGGAAACGCTGCTGCCGAAAGTCGCATGGAAATGACCACTTTTTTCGATATCGTTCACGAATGGTACGTATTTTTTTTCAAGTTCTACACATAGGTGGAATGCATTACAAAAATTTTTGATGTGTTAACATCTATACGCGCGCCTCTAGGGCAGTAAACTATCAAACTAATACATACGCAAGTGTTAGGTTTGTAAGAGTAAATCATCGTTTGTTTGTTCGTTGCTTGGCAGTCGGTATTCAAAGTGATTATTGGGCGATTTTCATATAATTTTCCCACGCGATTTTCTCAGGAAATTGCTAGCCGATTTTATTAATTTTTAGATTAAAAAGCTAGTGCGGGTTTCGACGAAGAGTTTAGGCCAAAAATTAAGGCGATCCGATATCGGCGAGCCGAGATTGAAGTGTTTTAATTTGGAGTATTAATTTGGAGTAATATTAAAAAAGTATTTTATGTTGATCTTCGGTTATATCGTACGAATATAACAATGTATGTATGTATGTACACGTGTCTGTTGCTTTGCATTCTTTGACTTTTGTGGGAATAGAACAAAAAGTATTGAGCAAGAAAATAATGACACATGTGCTTGCACTGGGTCTTTAAATAATTTTAAGTATTAATATTATTTAAATGAAACGTCATCATATGATTGAACGCTGTTTTTTATTTTCCAATGTAACATTTACTAATGTGTAGCAAAAAGGTGTTAACACATCGCCCGTGAGTTCGAACACTCATTGGATTTTTTAAGGGCAAACACTTGAGTAATTAAACATGGTTTATGTAATTTTTCCTCAAACAAATATGAAAAACCTTGATACATTTGAGTATGTACTGTTACTTACTATATGGGAAAAATTTTAGGGGGCATGAAAGCTTCGAACAAGACTCTTTAACAAAAAGACGAATCCCTAAATACTGCAGTTTTAATATATGATTCATTGATAGATTTGATACAAAGTGTCTCCAGTTGGCAATACCAAGTGTACGCAGGGATTCGTCAACCTCCAGCGGAGTCTTGGTCTTCCTATTTTTCGTCTTCGTGCGAGTTCGGTTTCGAAAACCCTTCGTGCTGGTTCGTCTTCATCCATTCTACTGAAATGGCCTAACCAGCGCAATCGCGTTATCTTGATCCGCTTAACTATGTCAATGTCAGGATAAAGCTCATACAGCTCATGATTCATGCGTCGCCGATACTCGCCGTTGTGCACTATAGGGCCATACATTTTTCGGAGTATTTTTCTCTCGAAGACTCCTACAGATGTTTCGTCTGCTTGCGATAAGACCCAGGATTCTGCGCCATAAAGCAAGACAGAATGAGAGTCTCGTACAGCTGGACTTTTGTTACTCGAGAGAGGGCTTTATCTCTAAAGTGCTTGCTTAGCCCAAAATAACATCTATTCGCAAGCACAATTCTCCGCTTGATCTCAAGGCTGACGTTGTTGTTTTTATTCACGGCAGATCCGAGGTATATAAATTCGTCCACTACCTCGAAGTTATAACGGTTATCAACGTTCACGCTGCGGTCTAATCGCGTGGAGGCCCTGTTCGTTGAAACCATTAATTTTGTCTTGTCCTCATTTACCGTCAGACCCACTTTTGTTGACTCCTTCTCAATTCTCGAAAAAACCGCAGTAACTTCTCTAATTATGCGCCCAATGGTATCTATATCATGAACATACGCGAGCAGCATGTGACTTTTGCTGCTGATGGTTTTACTCATGTTGACTACAGCTTTTCTCATAATGATCTTCATTAAGATGTTAAAGATATCGCACGATAGGGTGTCGCCTTGCCTGAGGCCTCGCTTAGTTTCGAAAGGTTCGGTAAGATCCTTACCAACTTTCACTGCGGATTTGGTGTTCGTCAAGGTCATCCTGCAAAGGCGTATGAGTTTTGCAGGAATACCAAGCTCAGACATTGCTTCATAGAGTTTCTCCCGTATCGGACTATCGAAGGCCGCCTTATAATCGATAAATAGATGATAGGTGTTGATTTGTTTTTCGTGTGTCTTCTCCAGGATTTGGCGTAGCGTGAAAATCTGGTCAGTTGTCGATTTTCCATGCCTAAAGCCACACTGGTATGACCCAATCAGGTCAGCGATAATTGGTTTTAGTCTTTCGCACATTATACTTGATAGAACCTTATATGCTATGGATAAAAGGCTTATTCCACGGTAGTTGGCACAGATACTTGGGTCACTTTTTTGAGTATGGGACATAGTACACTGAGACTCCAATCGCCGGGCATGTATTCATCTAACCATCGCCGCCAGCCTTAAATAGCTCCGCCGGTAATCCATCGGCTCCTGCGGCTTTGTTGTTCTTAAGCCGGGCAATAGCTGTTCTGACCTCGTCTTGGTTAGGAGGGGGCAATCGACGTCGTCGTCCATATTGCGATCGATTGTCCCATCGTCATGGGATATCTCAGGTACTAGTAGCGCGGAGAAATGCTCTCTCCATATTCCCAACATGCTCTGCACATCTGCGACGAAATTTCCGTTCGTCTTTACAGAAGGGGGGCCCTGAACCATGTCCATTAGTTCCGTTTTTAAATAATTCTACCAATTATAACAAACTAATTGACGAGTGTGCAGAATTGAAAGTGAGAAAAAAGGCAATACAACTAATCAATCTGGGTACACGAGTATTTATTTAAGCATTATTGGTTGTTTTAATAAATTATGTTCATGTTTGTTTGTTTTACTAAAATATGATTATTTAATTTTTGTATATGTATATTATTATTTTTTTCTTGGAATCCGATAATTTAATAGAACTACATACTATATGCTTTAAAACCAAACTACTAAACGCAAAGTATTTGTCATGATTGAAAAATAGGCCCGAAATTAGAATGTTGCCAAGTTCCCGCTTTAGCCTTAGTCGGCCACTGATGCCATTCCAAATACACAGTGTATGGTGGGATTAATATTTTCCAACTAAAAATTCCATTGTTGCTCACTATTTTATATGTATCATTTTCTCAAACAAATCGTGAGAAATATTATTTTTTGGACGCAAATTTGTATTCCTTTTCAAGGAAACACAGTTGGCTTAAGTTGTTTGAAACTAACGCATTTAAATGAAAGAAGATTTTTTATGTTTGCACACTTCGCGATTTACTCATGGAATAATTACTTTCAAGAATTGTTCTATTTTATAGCGTAATCAAGAAAGCCTTTTTTTTAAATCACAGACGGAGGAAAGGACACTTGAAAAACAGAAAAGGTTACAGGCAGATGTAAAAAATTACCCTTTTTTGTACATGATGTTAAAGGAATAATGTGATGAAAGCAAAAAGAGCCATAAGGATAATTAAAGTTGTAATTAGAGAAATTCTGTGAAGGTAAAAACATTTGAAACCCCGCAAAGAGATTCCTAATGACGTTTATATGGCAACAGACGTAAGCAATGAAACAATTTAAAAAATTGCAAATTCGCACAGAGCACACTTTTCTTTTTGTCATAAATCCAAAAAAAAAAAAAAAATTTAATCGTTATCAAGAAAAGGATACATTCTTTAAACATTCTTAACACTATGGGGGATCTAGAAATCATAAACAAAAAACTTTTCTTGGAATATTATTTCAGCGAAACATCGCAGAAATCATGCCTTTTTTAACGAATTTCCCAACAATTTACTCGTGTTTAAATCATTTTAATTTTTGCTACCCTGTAATAATGCGAATTTTCAAGTAAATGAGCAACATGTTATATTGAAAATAAAGTGAAAGGGGCTGGGAATAAAAGCACTTTATGAAAAATTACATTACTATACCATTTTTGTTTGTTGTATTACGGTTTGTAATATAGAATTTTTAAAAGAATATAAAAAAAATTGCTTTTATATCATTGAGGAAAAGTTATATTTGTGCACGCCTGTGTATGAATCCGTGAATGCAATGTTGTGTATTAATGGGTGTGCTTCCATGCCATGTTTGCGCCGTTTGCACCTTATTGCGTCTTTTGCGCAAACAAAGACCAAAACCAATACCTTAAAAATAGAATGATTCGAGTTTTTCCGACTTCCTGGTCATGATTAAAACTCCGGCAATTCAGCAATTTTAATACAATATGGTTATATTTTCAAAAATTTTACACGCAAAGAAAAAAAATTGTTGCTCGGTTTTCCAACAATACTTTGATTGATTTGTATTAATTTATTAATCGCAATCGTCCTCGTAGTTCTCCCAAATAAACTCTTATCACACAAATGTGCATTATGTTGTTACAAACGAGTTCTAGTTTGCATCAAACGCGTACAAAATTACATTTGAAATTAGCCATTTTTCATTCTGTCACTGTATCACAGTCTTACCATGCAGTTTCACTAGTAGTGGCTGGCAACTTTTCATCGACTACATCATTTCACCACATTAGTACTCAGTGGTAATCTGTACAGTGCTGTCTGGAGAGATTTTCTATTGTTATTCGTTAATATCGTTATAATGGTATTTTTACCTTATATTTTAATTTGTACTTCAATTGAAATAAAAATTTGAATTTAAAAATCAAAAGTGGCAAAAAATTGTTCTGTAAAATTAAAATTCAGAATAAATTTGATTTTTATTTTAATTTTATTGGATTCCCTTTGTGAACCAATAAAGTGTATTACAAATGCCGGCAAATTTTTTTCATTTTACCACTAAAAATTGATAAATTTGTTTTGAAACAAACATGAAATATCATTAAAAACGACATCAGTTATTTAAAAAAATATTAAAAAATAAAAATAAATAGAAAAAAAAAACCCCAGCACGGAATCGAACCTGGGTTCTTTTCACTATGATATTACTGTTTGTCGATGAATTCGTCGACAAAATGTCACCGACAAATTCGTCGATAAAATGATACCGATGAATTCATCGACGAATGGTAGTTCAAAGGGTGAACCATCACCAAAGCGGCCATCCCCTTGTTAAATTCGCCGCTCAAAAGCATTGCGGGTAGTTTGGCAGGTAATCGATGGCTTTTTGTGGTAGTCGATGAATGCATACACACTCACGCATACACATAAAAGTGATCACACACTCTAATGCCTGTGGAATATCATGTACGACGGGGTCCTGCGTATGGAGCTACCTGGGAGAGTTAAAATCGTCGGATTTGCAGACGACATTTCCTCTGTGGTAGTGGCAAAACATATCGAGGACATCGAGGCGACCGCGAATGAAGAATAAGGAACTGGCTCGAATCTAACGGTCTAGAATTAGCTGAACACAAAACGGAGGCCGTGCCCATCACGAGCAGGAAAATAATAGAGACCGTTAGTCTGCATGCGGGTCAACAAACTATTAATTCCAAGCCTGCTATCAAGTATCTCGGAGTTATGGTGGACAATAGACTACAGTTCGGGGCACACGTGTCGTATACCAGCGAAAAGGCGTCGCGAGTCCAGGCAGCTCTTTCCCGAATTCTGCCAAATATTGGAGTACCGAGATACATCAGAAGACTCCTGCTGTCCAAAGTGGTTAGCTCCGTCTAGACGTATGCTGCCCTAGTATGGGCACATGTAATGGTGATACAACGGACAAGGAGAAAACTCGCCTCGGTGCACAGGCTCTCTGCGCTAAGAGTTATCAGCGGGTACAGTACCATATCAGAGGAAGCAGCGCTTGTCATAGCCGGTATGCTGCCTATAGACGTCATGGCCTATGAGATGGCCAGAATATGCACTAGGAGAACTACAGACCAACGAGCTATGAAGGCCGTTAAAGAAGAGGGGAGAGCGACATCAATGAGAAAGTGGCGAGATCGGTGGAACAACACGGAGAGGGGAAGATGGACTTATACCCTCATTCCATCAATAGCAACATGGGTGAATCGGGAACATGGCGATTGCGGCTACCATATCACGCAGTTCCTCTCCGGACATGGTGGGTACAGAAAGTATCTGCACAGATTCGGTCATGACGACTCACCGATGTGCCCCTTATGTGACGCGGAAGAGGACACAGAACACTCAGTATTCTACTGCAGACGGTTTTATAATTGGAGGACTGATTTCCCGGAGCCCTCTAACATAATATCGGAAGACGAGTGGCAGACAACAACGACCCTCGTCACCACCATGCAGATGGAGCTTCGTAGAATTGAAGCAGAAAGACGAGCATCTGCGGAATCTGGAAGATTAGCTTAATCGCAAACAACCCCCCACGAAGTAATACCTTACTGCCGTCCCGGGGGGGGGGGGGGGGGGTGGACAATTGTCGATGTAAGAGAGGATGTGTTTTAGAACGTAGGCGTATTTACGCGAATTGTACATGCCAGCTGGGTTCACTCCGTCCTGGTATTTATGAAGATTTCACATCCTGGGCTGGCCCAAAATAAAAAAGAAACACTCTAATGCTTCTCCTTGTCAACATATATTGGATGGCCAATTGACACGTTATTTTTTGCTGCGCGTTTAGTTGTTATTTGAATGCGAGGCGAGACAAACTTGTAAGTAGACAGTGAAAAAATAGACAAAAATTCCAACTTTTTTAAAACAAACTTTACCCATTTACCCAAAATCATTAAAGTTGGAAATTTAAACAAACACGATCTTATGGAAGCCATAAATAAAAGTTTTAATTACATCTCGGTTGCTGTAACCGAAACAAGAGTTGGTGGAAGGAACCGTTTTTCGTTTCTCCCAAACTTTATTTCAGCTCTAATTTTTTATAACTCGTTTACTGCAAACGTTTTTCAGTTCTCGCAAACGATTTTTTATTTGGGAGTAACTAAAACTCGGTTGATGTAACCGAAACAATAGTTGCCGGAACCGTTTTCCGTTTCTGGCAAACTTTTTTTTTCAGCTTATGTTTTTCATAACTCGGTTGCTGCAAACATTTTTCGGTTGTTCCAAACGAAATGACATGTATGGCTTAACAGAAGTTCGTTTCTCCCTACTACAGTCCCCAAACGAACTTCAGTTAGCTGACATTTCGCTTGGAAGGAACGAGTTTTTTGTTTGCGTGTAGTCATCGTTTACCCATTACCTTCAGGGTATAGGGATAGAATTGGGTATTACCAATTATTATTATTAGCATGGGGAATTACCCATCACAATTACCCATTACTCATTCCACAACAAGTGTGCACAATTTATTCCATATACATATTTGTGAAGGAGTCAATAGTGGCGTCAGATTCAACGATTGTGTTTAAAAGTCTCACATCACCTCAATTTATTGTAATAGTACTAAAAGAAAAATATATGCAGATATGTACTTACCATATTTTTCGGAGGATGATACTATCTATATACTCTATTGTTTTTTTTCACACATTTGAAATAATAGTTTTTCTGAAAAGTCCTCGTGTAACATTCAAATATAATTTCTGTTTTGACTGCAAATTATCTTATGAAATATCGAATACACAACTTTGTAACAAGTGTTTTTGTGTGTTTCGTAACAAATGTTTGTTATGATTATAGTGACTATTATTTGAACACGAATTCTAATAGTGTGATATCTATGTGTCAGTTTTATTCTATTTTTATGAGCTGTATCTTCCATTTAAGATGAGTGAGGAGTTAGAAATACTCAAATTGGTTAATACAACTTAATTTCTGTAGTAACAACTTCTATTTAGTATGATATTTATTTTTTAATTTATCAATAACATCGACAAATAATTCTGATGTATTCTAATTATGAATTCTAATCAAAAAATAGACTTTATCATGGAATTTCCAATGCCTGAATTGATTTCCAACTAATCATTTTCCTGTGTGTAACTCAAAGCACCATAAAAGTGGTGGGTAATGCGATTGATAACCAGTTCCACCACGAGGTAGACAGAAACTGGGGAGTACTCACTACCTGTCGCATATCGCGGGATATTTGGCCTAGATTTGACGGTGAGAGAAGTAAGTTCCTGATGACTCTGAACATGAATGCAATACCCTGCATAACAGCTACAATACACTCGTTATTGTCAATGTTGCGACGACGAGCCTCTAGCGGAAACCCCTATCTCCACTATCTCCTACAATGCCCAGCCTTGGCGAAAAAAGCAGGACAGCATTAGGAAATGTCTTTTTTCATTGAATACCGGAACTGTGGAGTATGGAAATCAGTCCACTTTTAAATCACAGTAAGATAACCAATTGGGTATAGCCGGGAAACCTGAATATATTACTGGCACATTCTTTCCTTTATTTTATTTTCATGATAACGTGGCTATTCAAAACTACATTACTGCTACTTGGTGGATAGCGAAGGAAGCCGACCGAAGTTGAGCCGCCGTTTTTTCGCTCCGCCGCCAAAATGCTTTGCCAAATCAAGAACTTTTAGGGTGAGTACCCGGTTCTTATGTATGAGTTTGTTACAACACTGAAAACATAATTTGTAAAGTTCCATTACTTTATTCTGCGGCGCAACTAAAACGTTATAAGAGTGTCAAAGTAAAAATATTACAAAAAATGGTATCAGGTCCATTTAAAGGCTTACAAGCCGAAAACTCCCCATTTTGTTGTCGAGAACATGTTATTCTAAGCAAGAGAAGTAAAATAACAAAGTCGTCGCAAATGCATAGTTTCCGAGTTATAAGCCCCCAAATTTCGGATATTAAAAATGATGACGATTGTTAGAAAGCTTAAGACGTGGCCGGCGGGCCAGACTTCTGCAGTCTTTTTGCATTATAATGTTTTCTGCGTTCAGTTGTGTTAAAAAAAAAAGTATAAACAAGTAAAATGATAAAATAAATAATAAAGAAAATAATAATATTTGTTTGTTTTTAAATTAAAGAAAAAAAATTTTAAAAGTGTCTACATCCGTTATCTCGATAACTAAGCGAATTATCGAAAAAAAAAATATTCAGTTTTTTTGGGTTTATTTTGACTAGTTGTTTACGAAAAAGTGATATCAATAGCTTTACACGGCCCCTTAACCTCGTTCCCCTCTCACATATCCGAACTTTAGGGCCCATAACTCCGAAACGATTTTTTATTTTTTCTTTTTTGCGCATAATAACGTTTTTTACCCAACGCAATTTTATTGTTTTTGGAGAGTAAGCCGTATAGTAGACATATGCCCCGCATCATCCGATTGAGCAGAGCAGCTCTTCGATATGTAGGGGAATCTGGTATATTTCCAGAAATGTACCAGGCGGAGGGAATTGGGTGGCCCATGGGTGGGAGCCGAATGCTGATGCCCTACATCGGAAATTGCCTCTTCTTTAAAATCAATTTATTCTAAATTCTTAAAATTGTGTTGCTGCAATTTTAAAGAGCAAAAGGCAGAAAAAATACGTTTTCTACTAAAGGGTGTCTCAGTAAGCTTGAACTTTTTAAAGTTGGTGTCAAATTTTTTGTGTAAGTGGCAACTCTGAATTTTGGCACGAAAAGAACAATGTGTTATAATTGTGAAAACTTATTACAAAAATTTGCATAGCTATGATAAGACCGTTTGCAAACTTTGTAGAATTTTCAGTCCAGTAACTGCACCTAATGTCTCAATCATTCGAAAACTGGTCAACAAATTTTAAGAATCTGGATCGGTTATGGACAGTAGGATTCCTGTGCGTCAACGTAATGGTCGATTTCTTGAATACATTGCTGCTGTAAACGAGAGTGTCGCCAAAAACCCGACAACATCAATTTGGCATCGTTCTCAACCACTTGAAATTTCACGAAGCACTACGCAGCTAATTTTGACAAAAACACCTCCACCGTTATGAATACAAAATTCAGCTTACTCAGTAGCTCAAACCATCAATCGATGGAACGCGCCGGCAATTCGTTCAACGGGTAATGGAGAAAAGCGAAGTCAATGGCAATTTTTCAACAAAAAAAAAACAACCCGTAAAAATCATAGATTTTGACTATAAATTCTTTATCTAAGACACATTGTTTTTTATTTTATTGATTATTGATTTGTATGGGAGGTACTACGCCCGTTTGTCCAATCCTGCCCATATTTGCAGCAGATCTTAAAATATGTACACCTAACCAACATACTCAATTTTGTTCTAATAACGTTAAAAGGAGCAGAAATATAGATTTTTAATTTGTGATTTTTATGGGAGGTACCACGCCCCTTTGTCCAATCCCGCCCATATTAAGTCATTTTTGTCGTCGCCATTAGTTTGCCTGCGAAGCTTCAGCTCGATTGAATCACGGGAAAAGGGTTAAAAATGAATCCAAAGTTTTTTCGGCGTACGTGCATACTGACAAGTGAAGTTATTAAGTATAAAGAATGAAAAAAAAATCACCTTCGCCAATGAAGCGCATTCGGATCTGAATGGCTTCGTGAATACACAAAATTGTCAAATTTGCGGCTCAGAAAATCCACATGCAATTTTTGAGTAACAAATGCACCCATAACGAGCTACTGTCTGGTGCGGAGTTTGGTCAGGCATTCGTTACAGGAACATAATAACGGAGTTCTTGTGGCCTCAACTGGACGCCATGGATCTGGACGACATGTACTTTCAGAAAGACCGCGCGCCACAGGCCACACGCATGAAACAATCGATTTACGGGATATTTTATTTATATCTTTTTTAATCGGAACATCACTTCTTTACAATCCAATAAAAAAATCACAACTATCTCAAAAACTACGTGCTTTATTTAAAAATGTAAAAGTACATTCTTACTGAAACACCCTTCACCAAAATTGCTAGTTGGTAATAGCGGTATAGATGTGAATATTGGTATCTCCGTTTCAAACAATTGGCTTTTACGACAAAACAATAACAAGTCGACGATATATAATGGGTGTTCTTTCAAGCACGATAGAACTTCAAATTGTAAAAAAATAACACAAAAAATTAAATTTTCATAAAGTTTTTTTTTTATTCGAAAGATCTATACGTGACATTAACATTTGAAAACGATTTCGGGCATATAGGCACCGCGGCTGTTCTTGACGAAGCGCATTCTGGACGTCCAATTTTTCGCCACTTTTTCGAGCACTGCTGGCCGTATGTCACGAAGAAAACGAACAATGTTGGCCTCCAAGGCGTCAATTGTTGCTGGTTTATCAGCATAAACCAATGCCTTCATGTAGCTTCACAGGAAATAATCAAGAGGTGTCAAATCGCATGCCCTTGGAGGCCAATTGACAGGTCCATTTCTCGAAATCAACTTATCGACAAATTTTGATTTCAATAAGTCGTAGCGCCATCCTGTTTAAACCACATCTCGTCTGGATCAGTGTCATCCATATTTTCAAACAGAAAATCATTGATCATGGTGCGGTAACGATCTCCATTGATCGTAACGCGAGCTCCGGCCTCATTTTTAAAGAAATAAGGTCCGATGATGCCACCAGCGTGTAAGCCGCATCAAACGGTGCATTTTTCTGGATGTAATGGAGTCTGGAGGGTCTCTTGTGGATTGGTCTTACTCCATATATGGCAATTTTGCTTATTAACAAACACGTTAAGCCAAAAATGAGCCTCATCGCTGAACACAATTTGGCGATAAAACAACGGGTCAGTTTCCAACTGAGTTTCAAAGTAAATTTGGATAATTTGGCAGCGTTGTTCAAGCTTGAGTCTATTCACGATGATTTGCCAGAGTATACTGATACAAATACTAGAAATTTTTTTACTAAAATTTATTTTTTTGTGTTATTTTTTAGAATTTGAAGTTCTATCGGGCTTGAAAAAACACCCTTTACATACCAACTTGACACATACTACATTTCGCCGTCTTTACAATTTTGAAAAATTAACCCAATTATATTAATATGTTCCAAACTATGGATTTGCATCGCGTTTTTGCTACAAGTCCATTGCGGGGGGAGAAAGAGGTTAATTGTTCTTTTCTTGAAGTTTGTGTGTGTATACGATATAAAACGACTTTTTCTGCTGACTATATCCTGTACCTTCCACTTTCTTTCGTCCCGGCCTATGATTTGCATGTATATTGTACATTTGTATACATACATATCGTCAACTAAAATGCAAAAGGACATAACTGCACATTTTAGTTTTGTACAGGAGATGGAAACAAAAGGTATAAATATATGATTAATGTGTGAGAAATTCATACTACAAGCTTACAAGTCATGAACATATTTCTAATTGAAAAATGGTTGGTTCTTGTTGGAAATAATAAGACAATTCAGTTCAACACACACTCACTGGCATGACTAGTTTCGAACTCCGTGACAAGTTCATCCTCAGATGCTTAACTACATAAAAATTCAAATTCAAATAAAAATAACTGACACTAGCACGGTCTTCAAAAAATGCTATACCACGGAAATATACAACTCTGTGATGTAGATTAAAACTCACCTCAAAGCACTGCAACAATGCGAGAATGCATGAGGAAAAGAAGAACATGGTGGAAAAAATCTGTCTGTTCTTGTTGTTGGAATTATAGGCCTTTCAGTTATATTGATACTTAGGGATCTTCGATCGATACTAATTCGTACATGTCAATTGCAGAATTGAGTTTATATATATACGATTGATGATCAATTCAAATATCAATTCAGGCCCAGTAGTTAGGCATCTGATGATGAACTGGTCACGGAGTTCGAAACTAGTCATGCCAGTGAGTGTGTGTTGAACTGAATTGTCTAATATTTCCAAAAAAAAACCAACCATTTTTCAATTAGATTGTTAGTTAGTCAGATGAAGAAAATGAAACTAACGAGTACAGATAAATTAATTTCAAATGATTTTTAGAATACCACTGCACAGTATTATGGATATCCATTTGAAAAGAAAGAACATCAGCAATGGACTTAATGCGTAAAAAATCTTTACATTTTCTGCATTAAGCAGAACTTGAGACTGGATAATAAATAATAAAATATCAGTCGAGACTAAACTGAAATGAACTAGAATGATACCTTGAGGTACACTATAGCATTCTGTTCGAAAGATAACTCACTACCCATTTTAAGAACATGGAATGAAACCAATGTCAGACAATTTCTTAATTAACACACTTTTTGAAACTTTTAAAAAAAACGCGTTTCAAAAACGCGCTTCGTTTTTCCGTGTTTTGCGCATGGTTATGTAACTCTTCCTTCAACCTGATCAGACAAAGGTGAAAAGCAGCAAAATACAGAAGAACCACCAAAAAAGCGTGTTAGGAGTAAAAAAGAGTACAATTTTGATATTTTTGTAATTTTGTACCTTTGATATGAACTTTTTTTAAATTTCATCTGTTCAGGTGATTCATCTTTACAGGTGATTTGTAAAAAAACTAAAAGACATAGAAACTTGCGGTTTGCGGCATTTGAAAGAGCGTTCCTATAAGAATCACTCAAAAAGTAAAAAAAAAATTTTCCGCGCAGAGGCCCCCCTTTGTGGATCAGGTCACATATACTGTATCAACTTGGCAGGCAAGACTGAAACTAGAAATTCAGTATTCTGAAATAGCTAACACTTAGTTACTGCAAATCGACCTTTAACAAAACCATGCTGATAGGATGAGATTATAGATTATAGTACATTTTTTCAAATACTATATGTTCAAATACTTTAGATATATTTGGAAGTTAATAATGTAATTCCTTGCAAATTGTACATCGGTGTTATGGATGCCATTTCCCTTTTATCAAGAAATAAGCCTTCGCTTAAAGACTTGTTAAACAAAACTAATAGTGGAATGACCAAAGCACAGTCACCATTTTTATAAAAATTTACCACAGAAACCATCACTGTCCATCTTAAAATAACGTTTTAATTTAGAAATCCCAAACAATATGTCATCGGCTGATAATTGTATCGCACCAAAGTCAATTGAGGAATTTGTTTATTCCATTACCAATAGCCTGGACAAAAGTGTATCTGAAATATTCCCCAAACACATTAAAAAACATTTTTTTCCTTTAGAATTAATAAAATACCAAAAATATTTAGAAGTCAGTTTAATATTCTTCCTAAAAATAAATAATCAATATTCTTCGAGCTGTTGTTGTATTTATTTTCCTCGATATTTCGCTAATCCTTTGTGTAGCATCATCAGGAGATATAAACAATATTTATCAATTAAAACAAAACAAAAATAACAATTGTGAAAAAATTATGTCAATTTAAAAATGTTCAAACAAATTTTGTGTACAAGAATTATGGGATAGTTACAATGGAAAAGAGTCAAATTCCAAACTTCCCTATTCGGACACATTGGTGGTCAGTAGAGGGGAAAATTTATCAATTAATTGGTGTTAGAGTCCAACGTCTTCAGGAAGAATAATCAACTTCCACTCGAAACATCAAAAACGTGTGATTATAAATACGGCGAAAAATTTAATAGACCGCGTTGTGACTATAATTGATGTAGAATTCCACAAGGTCAAAAAGAAAAGGATAAGAAGTATTCTCAAGGACAACAACTTCCCGAACAATCTTACCAACAGACTGATGAGGCAATTTGAGAATAAAAGGCAATCTAACAGGGTTACTACGGATGAGCCGAAAGTTTACAAATCAATAACCTAGATACCTGGAATAACTGATAGGTTGGCGAAGTCAAAAATATTTGACGACAAGAATTATAGGATAGCACACAAAACATATATTAGTAAAACAAAGTGTAGTTTGGACAAATTTGTAATATAGTATATAAAGTATGTTGTACAGGAAATGACAACGAGGTTTGCAATAAAGTACAAAAAATAAACTAAAGACACGAATTGCAGGACACAAATCAGATCAGAAATACAGGCACATTTCCACACAGAAAACCGCATTAACATCCCATTGTGCTAGTTTAAATCATTTCCCAAACTTTCAGGATACTTCAGTTTTGAATAAAGAAAACAATTATAAACGTCGTTATATGTTAGAAATTCTACAAATAATTACTACACCAACATTGAAAAGAATTAACTATAAAACAGATACAGAAAATGTAGCCCAAATTTACAGACATTTAATTAGTAAAAAGTAAAACCATTTAAACACAAATTGTTTATCAATCTAATATTTTTCTTTGGGTTAATTTAAATGAACTTTTTACGAACATTATTTTTGTTTGTGTAACTTCAGAAAATTTTGAAAAAAGGCGGGAAAATTTGTTTGAACATTTTTAAGTTGACATAATTTTTTCACAAATTGTTATTTTTGTTTTGTTTTAATTGTTAAATATTGTTTATTACTCCTGATGATGCTACACAAAGGAGTAGCGAAATATCGAGGAAAATAAATACAACAACAGCATATCTGACCTCAAGCTCGAAGAATATTGATTATTTATTGATAAGGAAGAGGTCGAACAAAAGAATAAAAATATTAAAACTTTTCCATATATTTTTATCTTGTCTATAGATTCCAACTTCTCTATAGAAAACTTCTAATCTTTTTTACAGGAAGAGTCAAAAGTTTTCTCTCGAAAAATTGCAAACTTTTGTTTTGAAAAGTATATAGGATTCTATAAAAAACTTCATAACTTTCCTTCTCAACTTTCAATAGAAAGATTCTACAGTTTTCTACGGAAAGAGTCTAAAGTTTTCCAAAAAAAATGTCTAAACATTTTTATAGAAAATCATTTAATTTTCGTGACTTTTCCAACTTTCTATAGAAAATTTCGTAGCTCTTCAACAGAAAATTGCAGTTTCTATACTTTTTTATATGTAGGAAGAGTCGAAAATTGTTTATGGAAAACTTGTAAACTTTTGTAGAAACGCCTAAAATACTAAATTTATTTCTGTACAATTATATAAGTAAAGTATATACGGGCATTTCCACAGAAATGTCCACCCGAACCGAAAAATTAAAAGTTATCCAGCAGTGTTTTTTTACACGTATTATTAAAGAGAAGTATTCAAAATTAATTAAATATAAGAGTTCTTAGCTTTCCTTAGTTGCGATGGTGTGTTATCGGGCTACAAAATACAGGTTCATGTTTTACAATTTACATTTCTAAGAGTAATTATGCAATTCGAATCTTCGAAAGTGGAAGACTTCTGGTCATATAATATCTCATTATATATACATATACATATGTATATATGAGACATTATATGAGGCCAAATCTAACCCAATCTCCTTAGCATCTAGCTGCTTCCCGCAAAACCTACAGTCCACACAAATCTATGCTACAAGAGGTCAGCATCCACAACCATAACAGCTAACAAATTTGATTGCAAATATCATACTGCTAAGCCTCTGAGCGCTCTCTACAATCAAATTTGTCCATTAACATAGTAAAATGAACATGGTCCTTCGAAAGAGAAAACCAGCGCCAAAAGAAGATCTGCATCTCGTGAGGTAACTCCAAACTTGTATTCAGAAACTCAGAGTAGTTAGGCTATTCTCAAATGCGGTAAGTGATGGTCACGGCGGTAATCGGTCACTATTCCAAATAATTGTGTACAGTGTGTGTGATGTGTAACACGGTAAACAATAAATAAACCCAAAGAAAAAACAAATTAAAGGCTTAAAAAAAAAAAACGCTTTGGAAGTAATATGAAAAATATGAGTGTACAAAACGATAATTAACGTAAGAAACAATAGAAAACGGATATAAGTTTGAAATGAAGGGAACTAGAAGAAACCCTCAAGAAATAATTGCCAAAAGTAAAATTTTGGAAGAAAAATAAAAGAAACCCGTGCGTACCGCTATAAAAAGAAAAAATATGTAAATTAAATTCTGCTTACGTCAAATTCAATACGGTCAACAACAACCTACAAATGCGAAAAGTGAGTACAAATCATACTTCCACAGACATAGCGCAAAGTAACATACATACATATATACGTAAATTTCCTGTTATAGCTGTTAAAAAATAGACAAATCTGAATTAGTATAACAAAAAGCGACACCCTAAAAATCGAAAAATTTATCACCATGTCATTTGCATGGTGAGACGGAAAAGCGGTAAATTTCAAAACAGTTTCAGTTACGGAAAAAAAAAAGAAAAACATATAAAAATTTTCCTAAAACTGCCATATTTTGCCGTTACGAAATATACACTTTATATATACATATGAACAGTCGAAAAGCGAAAATATTTGGAAAGAGTTTTAAATACATACTATGTATCACCCCAATTCTTTGGAAAAAATTGCGTTGCAAAAGTAAATGCAGATCAAAACATATACATATTATATATGTTGAACACTTAACGGGATTAATGCAACGGCATGTTTGAAAAACAAAAAGATAATTTGAAATAAATGCATATGCTATTACGGGAAGATCATATTTGAAACGAATAAGTGACACCCTAAATATTTGATATCGCCAATGCAAAAGTATATACATACATGTATACGCGGTGATATACATCCTTAGTAGGAAATTTAAATTTTATTTCTCGTGAATATTTATTTTATTTCTTTCTTCCATTTGCTCTCCATTGCCTAGTTGTTCAAAAAAAGAAAAGAAAAAAAGAAAGAAAAAAGACAATTCGAAAAGGAGAATCAAACTGAAAGGCATAGGGAAAAATGGTCTGATCAATCTCTTTTCAATTTTATGTGTGCTCACTTCTAATAAGAGAATTTGAATCGTCTGCGCAATTATCACTCAAGATTATAATAATCTCTTGACTATTATCACTCGACAGATGAAGGGAAAACCAAACTGCTCTTACACACACGTATGCAGTGAAGCTCAAAAGTAAACGTCAAGGAAAAGAGATTGTCATTGCTCGACAGTTTTATACCAAACCAATTGATTTTACAAAGTACGCACACGGTGAGACTCAAAAGTGAATATCATAAATCGTTTCAACCAATAAATTGTTGTGGGAAAAGTATTTCTTAAATTTTGAATATTTAAAATAAATTTTAAATCAAATTGGAGAATGACAATTCAAAACAATTTAACCGGGAACTTAGCATAATAATCAACAGCGAATATTTTCTACTCCATACTGGGAAAGTTAATACGGTTAACAACACTACCGAAGCCAAATTTAATCTATAGTTGAGTGCAAAAGTGTTTGGTTCATTTTATATTTTTTAATTAATCGCACACACGTATTACAGAACGGGAAATATATGAAAATAATTACACATGCACACACAAACCTATTGGGATAATGTTATAATTTAAAGGTGAACGATAATCTTTACAAATCACAAAGTCGAAGTGGAGAACAAACAAAAAATAAATCGCAAGCATTTGATACATAAAACATGAATATTTTATAAATTTAACACGGAAAAAAAATATAACATCGGTCGATTGTTCCCGCTTAGCTTGCTGTCAACACTTTGTATAATTTTGAACTTTCAACCAATGTGTCAGCAAAATCTACTATAATCGACACAACTTTACAATATTTAAAAGACGGGAACGATTAAATCCGTTTTAAAACATACAAAAGCTTGCTTTACATGAGAAACGTCGAATCAAATCGATCTATGTTACATTAACACAATTTTGTTTCATCTACACTCGTTACATTTATGAAAACATTAACTCTTTTCTACTAACAAATGAAATACTTTAATAACATATTTTTCGCTTTTCCGGAAATATCCGATGAAAAATAGTTGAGCTCACATTTTATTATGAATCCCAACAACATTTTGATAAATTCAAAATTTTAACCTCATACTCATCTCAATTCTACATATATATATAGTTTTTTAATTTCGTTTTCAAAAACAATTAATGCTCCTTTGGTGCAGCAACTGTCAATCGATTTGCTGAAACTACCTTGGGTTTTTTTTTTTTTTTCCCCCGCTAATATTCTGCATTTTACAAATTAATCAAATCTAAGCCCTTTAATTTTGTCCCGCAAATATTCCTTTCAAGTAGTTTTCGGATATCAATCGGGACTTCATTCATTATTTAACAATTTTTTCTCAGACACCAAATTTCAAATTGAAGAGAAAAAAATGGCTAACCCTTCACTATCAAATGAAGTTCAGTTGAACTCAGCTACCAATCCAATTACTTCTGGCGAGGAACACACAGCGACTTCTGCGGCTCATGATAGATTTTTATTCGATTGTGACCATCTTATAAACTTATGCTCCAATATTGAGAAACTAAGTCTAGAGGAACAAACTGATTCCATGTTGGAAGTCAGGTTGGATGATTTAGAGAGCTGGTGGAAGCGAATGCAGAACACCTACGAAGCCCTCATATTATCACCCATAACTTCAAATTCACGTGACTTTAGGGAAAACGCTAAGCTGAATTTCAATGTTTGCTCGGAGACATACTATGTCGCGAGATCTCACATGGTGGATATGATACGAATGTCAAGGGCATACAATGCTCCAACAGAAGTCTCACGGTTATCCCTTCCCCCTTTCGCTCTACATCAAAATGTCTCTTCCCAACGTGCCTCAAGCGATAACTCGAACATTTACCTCAAAGTTCCTCCATGCGATACCGAGGTGTTCGAAGGAGGTTATGAAGAATGGCCGTCTTTTCGGGATATGTTCACAGCTGTATACGTGGCACATCCAAAGCTCTCACGTGCCCAAAAGCTTTACCATCTCAGAAATAAAACACGAGGTAATGCTGGAGCCATTGTAAAAAGGTACTCGTTGTGCGATGAAAACTTCGACTTAGCATGGAACGCTTTAAAATCCCGATACGAGAACAAGCGCGTGCTAGTAGATAAACAGCTAAAGATTCTTTTTGACATACCTGTGCCCGGAGTAGAGAATAGTGAATCGATTCAGAAAATTCAATCTACAGTCAACGACTGCTTAGCTACATTGAAATCTCTTGATGTTCCAACAAGGGAATGGGATCCAATATTGATACATCTGATATCTACGAAGCTACCAGATGAGACTCTTGCTCTTTGGGAACAGTCCCTCAAATCCCATCGAGAACTTCCGAAATGGTCTCAAATGGATGAGTTTCTCATCAATAGATTTGAAGTCGTGGAGCGAATCTCGAGCATAAGAATTACAAAAGATAAATATGGTCTCCCAGCTCCGGCTAAGGGAAAAGTTCAATCGTATTTATCGCAGGATAAACTGCACTCAATATGCAGTCTTTGCGGGTTAGAGCACACTATTCGTGCTTGCCCAGAATTTAGAAAGTTTACTCCTCAGCAAAGAATTGATTATGTTTTTAAGAACAAGTATTGCAACAATTGTCTATCTCCCGCGCATACAAAAGGCAGTTGCAAAAGCAAAAATACTTGCCTTGTTTGCAGGAAAAATCATCATACTTTGCTGCACATAAGGCAACTGACAAGCTTAAATCCTTGTAATACGGAAAGATCAACGGGAAAATATTCTGAAGAAGTAGAATTTTCACGAAATGTTTCAAAGGATCAGACTGATCAACCCAGTACCTCAGCTCAAGCAAGTTTCCCCCAAATTCAAGCCAATTTTTCTTCTAATAACGAAACAATTCTGCTTCGCACCGCGTTAGTTCAAATTCTACACGGAGGCGAACTTTTCACAACAAGAGCTTTAATTGATCCAGGCTCTCAACGAACTTTTGTTTCTGAAAAACTCAGAAACCTTCTCCAACTTCCTTATCATAAGTCGCAATTTGAGATCATTGGCATTGGAGGACAAAAACAAACAGCCGATAAAGAATGCGACATAACCATATTTTCGACAAGACATAACTTGAAATTCGCTATTAACGCTATTGTATTACCAAAGGTAACAAGAAGGATCCCTGCCGCGTCGTTTTGCATTCCGAAACCCGAGGAGTTGGATGAGCTCGATCTAGCAGACCCACATTTTAATCAATCGTCTCAAGTTGATTTAATTCTCGGAAATGACTCCGAACGCTTCATAAACCTCGAGGGTATAAGAAGGAATATTTGTGGTGAAACATCAGCGTACAATACCATATTTGGATGGGTACTCAGCGGTCCAATGAGGGCTGAACAAATACAAGCATTTGCGACTAATGTAGTATCTTCAGAGACATCTAACATTATCGATCTAGTGAGGAAATTTTGGGAACAAGAGGAAGTTCCCATGTCTCCAAAAATCTCCGACGACGATAAATTCTGTGAGGAATTTTACCGGAGGACAACTACTCGCCGGTCAGACGGTCGGTACGTCGTGAGACTTCCTTTTAGAGAAGATTTTCCCAAAACTATACATCTCGCATCATCACGGTTTCTTGCTTTAGGCCAATATTCTCGAATGGAGCAAAATTTGTTGAAAACCCCTGAACTTCAAACTCAATATAAGGCAGTTTTAAATGAATACATAGATCTCGGCCATATGGAGGAAACTGTACCCATTGAAATATGCTCAGAGGACAAATTTTTATCCTTTCATCTTCCACATCATGCTGTGGTAAGACCAGATCACAAGTCGACAAAAGTTAGAGTTGTATTTAATGCGTCACGTAAGACGAAGTCTGGGTATTCTCTCAACGACGTCTTGCATACTGGACCGACACTTCAGACAGATTTAGTTTCGACAATTCTTAATTGGAGAACATACATCTTCGTATTTAGTGGGGACATTCAAAAAATGTATCGCCAAATCCTCGTTCACCCTGCTGATAGGCCTTTCCAGAGAATTCTCCATCAAAAGGATAATGCGAGCCCCATTCAAGATTATCAGCTAAACACGGTAACTTTCGGTATAAATTGCGCCCCATTTCTTGCAATCCGAACACTCAATCAGTTAGCCTCAGATTCAGAATCTGAATATCCCCAGGGTGCTTGGATTATTCGCCACGAAACGTATGTTGATGATATTCTTTCCGGCGGATACACTATTGAGGAAACTGTTGACAAACAGAGTCAACTTATTGCCCTTCTAAATTCAGCAGGCCTTCCGTTGAAAAAGATTACTGCAAATGATCCGCGCTTACTCTCGCAATTACCCTCCGAAGACCTATATGATAAAGATTTCCTACGTTTACACGAAGCTAGTTCTGTAAAGACACTTGGTCTGAAATGGAATGCAATATCCGATAGCTTCTCTTATACTTTCCCTGAAATATCTACTGAAACTGAGTCGAAAATAACTAAGCGAAAAGTTCTGTCACTTGTGGCTCATCTGTACGATCCTATGGGATGGATAACCCCAATTGTAATTAAGGCGAAACTTCTATTGCAGCAGATTTGGTTGGAGGGTTTAGATTGGGACGACGAAGTTAGCGAAGACTCTTTTAGAACGTGGAACAATTATCTCTTAGACCTGGCTCATATCGGGGAAATCAATATTCCACGTGGTATTCAATACACTCCCTCGGATCTCCTGCAAATTCATGGATTTTGTGATGCATCCAAAGGAGCATATTGCGCAGCCGTGTATTTGCGATGTCAAACTCCGCAATCGGTAATCTACTCAAACTTACTAATTGCTAAAAGTAAAGTAGCCCCTCTTCAGCCTGTTTGTTTGCCCAGATTGGAGTTAAATGGAGCAGTTTTGCTGGCAAAATTAGTGAAGTTCGTTAAATCGAAATTACATATGGAAATCAATGATACTATTCTATGGACAGACGCTTCCATAGTTCTTGGATGGCTCTATAAACCACCATGGACCTGGGAGACATATGTTGCGAATCGTACTGCTCAAATACATGAGATGGTGCCAAAGGCCATTTGGCGTCACGTACCAACTCACGACAATCCCGCCGATCTTGGTACTCGAGGCGAAAAACCTCAAGATCTTGCCCACAATGCCTTATGGCTGAAGGGACCCTCTTGGATGGTAAGTCCTCCAGCATCATGGCCAAAAATGAAACAGTTGTCGCCTCCCGAAGGAAAACGGACAGTCGAATCTCTTCAAGTTTCTGTAGAAGAAACTGATATTTTGCAACGTTTCTCCTCATACACCAAATCCTTAAGAGTATTGTCATATGTATTCCGTTTCTATTACAATACCCATAGCTTGCACAGAAACCAATTTACCTACAATTCGGTGGACCTCACGCATAAGGAAATTCTGTTTGTAAAAAATCGCTTAGTATCTTTAGCTCAAGCCCAACATTATAAAGATGAGTATAATGACCTCATGAACTCGAGACCAATTTCGGGTAAAAGCTCATTAAAACCTCTAAATCCATTTATGGATTCCCAAAATATTCTTCGCATCAATGGTCGTTTATCAGAGGCGCCACTTCCATACAATGAACGCCATCCAATAATACTACCTGGAAACTCCAGATATTCCTATTTGTACCTAACTCACTTGCACAATTTTCTCGTACATGCAGAGTGCAATCTTATGTGTAGAATGGTTCAAACCGAGTTTTATATATTTCGCCTAAAACGAAGAGTAAAAAGCATTATATATAAATGCAAAATTTGCATCACATACAAACAGAGGCACTGTGATCAAATGATGGCTCCCTTACCTCCAGATAGATGCACTTTAACACCACTTTTTCACACTACCGGTATCGACTTTGCTGGTCCGTTTGAGCTGAAAAGCTCTAGTGTTCGTCAAGCCCCCTACTCAAAGGGATATGTTAGCGTATTTGTATGTTTTGCAACAAAGGCAATACATCTCGAGGCTTGTTCAGAACTATCCTCGGCAGCATTCGAAGCAGCGTTCGCTCGTTTTGTTGGGAGGCGAGGACTCCCCCATAAGGTAGTTACAGATAACGGACGTAACTTTATTGGAGCTAGCAGGGCTCTGCTTAGAGAGTTTGGCAATTTTCTAAAGTCCTCTTCATGCGACATTGCCCAAAAATACGCCACTCACGGCTTTGAATGGAATTTTATCCCGCCACATGCACCTCATATGGGTGGACTTTGGGAAGCCGCCGTAAAAAGTTTCAAATTCCATTTCAAGCGGGTTGCAGGCTCTCACAAATTTACTTTCGAGCAGTTTGCTACCGTTCTCGCTCGAATAGAAGGGGTACTAAACTCTCGCCCAATCTCCGCCATTTCGGAAGATCCCAATGACCTGACTGCACTAACCCCAGGTCATTTTCTTAGAGGCGTACCCATGCTCTCATTGCCCGAATTACAATCGCATAATCTGTCTCTAATTAACCGATGGTTAAAATTAAAAGCAATTCACCATCAGTTCTCTATTCGGTGGAAAGAAGACTACCTCAAAGCTCTTCATAAAAGATACAAGTGGAAGAATTCAGCGCCTAATCTTAATATTGGTGATTTAGTTGTAATAATGGACGACTTACTACCGCCCAGTGAATGGCACTTGGGAAGAATCGAACAAACGTATCCAGGAACCGACAAAAATGTACGCGTGGCAGATGTTCGAACGGCCAGTGGAACCATTACTCGCCCAATAGTCAAGCTATGTTATTTACCTTTAAACGAGCCTTAAACATAAACTGGAAATAACTCATAAACATAAACCCACTTGAGCTCAGCCTCCGCTATTGTGGAGAAATATCTCCTAATAACTATTTGTTTTTTTTTGCTATTTCAGATCGAATCAAAACAATCGACGAGAATCTGATGTATATAAATGTCTCATCTGCAGCGATTACCATGCTCTACGATTCTGCAAAGAATTTCTAAAAATGGATTCAAGGGAAAAGAACCGAGTGGTGCGCAAGTACGAGTATTGCATAAATTGCCTTGCGCGAAGTCATACGTTTCGAAGATGTAAATCCAAAAACTCCTGCAGGAAATGCAAACGCTACCACCACACTCTTCTACATCCAGTGTACCCGAGAATAACGCCACCTGGTAGACAACAACTGTATTCGTCTCAACCAACTGCAAGAACCGCAGTACAGACGGCACCTGATACTCATATCCTGTCAGAAGCCATTAAATCTCTCGCTACAGTTTTATGTGCGACGCAAGTTCCAGCATTCGCACCGAGTCGGCGGCATGTATAAACTTGCAGCGTTTATACTTACATTAGAATTGTATTCTTAAACATACTTATAAAGTCGATGAATGATTTGTATGAATTCTATAAACATATACTAAAGCAAACAATGATGTAATTTGAATTATGGACCTGCACTGTTCTAAGACCTATTGTGAATTGTTACTTAGACGTATTTTTGTCCAAAACTAAAAATAAGCGCGCGCATTTTTGTTATCTGCTGAATTGTATTTCAGCAGATAACTTGTACAATATAAGATAAAATTAAGTTACTTTGTAAGTTGGTAGAACCAACACCAGACACTTCACTTCCTGAATTCTAATCGCTTGGTGAGCATCAACTAATAAAAAACATCTTGAATTCAATTGTAATTCATTTGGTTTTCTTTTCCCAACTCTTCTCTTTATTCTCCACTGGCCAACTTCTGGTCATATAATATCTCATTATATATACATATACATATGTATATATGAGACATTATATGAGGCCAAATCTAACCCAATCTCCTTAGCATCTAGCTGCTTCCCGCAAAACCTACAGTCCACACAAATCTATGCTACAAGAGGTCAGCATCCACAACCATAACAGCTAACAAATTTGATTGCAAATATCATACTGCTAAGCCTCTGAGCGCTCTCTACAATCAAATTTGTCCATTAACATAGTAAAATGAACAATGTCTTTATCTTAAAAGTTAAAATATACATATAAAAGCTAAAATTCATGTTTTACTTGTGTTCAGTAATTTTTTGTAAACAATTTTAACTAAAAATTTACCAGTGGAAATTTATGTAACGTAACGTCATGTAACGTCACGTCAGATACTAAGGTAAATAAAAAAAAAACTTAGAACAAATTTTTAAATTTTATAACTTGGAAAAGAAACTTATAGTGATTTGAATGCTACTAAAAATAGTTTCATAACAAAAGTCTTGCTAAATTCGCTGAGTTTTGCAATTTTGTAATCCATGTCAAACACCCACTTCTGTTTTTTGTAACGTCACGCCAGCTCATATTTTTCCTTCTATTTTTGAACCCTCCTTGTCGATTGTTCTCAATTTCTTTAATGAATAAAGTGTTACTCAATTACTACGCAAATATAAAAAAAGCTTTTTAAAAATATAACTGTTTCATATTTTTTTTAAATTTTTTTTCGTACAAATGTCACGTAACGTCAAAATGGGAATGCCCACATCTCTTAAATATATAATTCTACTGCTCGTGTGTTTGTGACTGAACCCCTCCTAAACTCCTGGACCGATTTGAATACATTTTTTTGGATGCGTTTGGGTGGCGCCCAAACGGGTTTAGATTAACTATTCGGTCCAATTGGACAAAGGGGCGTGGTACCTCCCGTACCTGCTTAAAATATTATGCAGGACAACATCTGCCTGGTCAGCTAGTGTATGTATAAAATTTTCGTATTTAGTTCATCTTCAGCCGAAATCTTAGTCGCCGGCGGTAAATATTCCTCATCGCCGCCACCGATAAGGCATAAAACATCGCTTCGCCGCCGCCGAAAATTGGGTGTCGGCTTCGGTCGCTGCTTGGGGAGATCACAGTCACTCTCACCTATCCGAACCATAAAACCACCAAAACACGAAATGATGTAACTGCTGAAATAGTGCGTTAGCTTCTATTCGAAATGGAGTTCAGCCCACTATCCACTTCATTTTTAAGATTTTGAGTTTTCACATAATATTCTTACTGTTCAAGGTTCTAATTGTTTAAGAAACTACCCAGCGGCAAAAGTCCTGACCTGGAATGCCTGAAATCATGATCAAACAGGCCTTCTTTAAAATACAGAAGGCCTTTCCTACACATTACCTCCTCCTTTATTTTTAACATTGCGTGAGATTGTGAGGCATGGCCTTCCTTGCCTTTATTGATTTTTTTCAAAAATATTGATTAAGTATATAATCAAGTTAATTAAAAAAATTATTAATTTTTTTTTGCAATTTTTGATTAAATTTTTAATTGAATCAATTAAAACCGTTATTGCTTTTTTTTCCATGAAACCCCCACCCCCGGCGACGACGCTAAAAAAAAAAGGTTATATTTTTAAAGCGATTTTATTCAAGGTTTCGCAGATACACATTTTGTATCTATAAATAATTAAATTTTTTAGAATTTGGATTCATAATCGGAACTAATGTCCGGGTTTCTTAAAGTATTATTATATATTAAACATTTACGGTCTTATTCATAGAAAGTTATGAGGGGTTTGAGAGACAGTTTGTCATACAAAAACCGTCCCTCAAATCTCTCACAACTTTTTATGAATAACGCGGTTAATGTTTAAACGATTTATATTAAATACAAAACAATAGGTTCATCTGGTGGTTCTGGAGAAACATTCAATTTATCTGCTCCCGCCGCAGCAACAGTCACAACATTGTCGCATTCCATCTCTTCTGCATATTGCTTTTATCCAATTTAGGGCACTCTTGTTTTACACGTTCAAAATGTCTAAGAAGATGAGTCTTAAAGATTCTTTTTACGTGAAATTTTTTAAACCAATTTTCGTGTAAACAATTGTATGTGGCATAAGGCGGCAAATTGTGTCTTTTCAAGTGAATAAAAAATGTTTGGGGACCGTCATTTTTTCCATTGCAAACAAAAAACTCAATGCAAACACTCATTTCCAATAAAATTTATTCAAAAACACTAGCCAATTAAACACAATTACAAAAAACGCAGTTTTAATCACGAAACAAGGCAATTTAACACTATTTTTCTTTGAGTTAACAAAATAAAATCTTTCAATCAACAATAAACGAATTACAAATTACAACAGTGTTGTATGTCAAAGAATAGAGTCGTACGAAAAGTGGCAACGACGGCTGGTGACTCAGCCGCCACATATATTGCCTCCCAACGGCGCTGTAAAATTCAACTTTCTGTAAAATACTATATCACAACAATTTTTGTTCACAAAAATTATTGACATTAAGGTTTGTTAAGATCGCATCATGCATATTTATATTAATTGAGAAAGATTCACAGCAAAAATTCGATAATGCACTCAAAAATTAAACATTTTTAGCGCCGTAGATTTGCGCCTTGCCAACTCCCACTTCTGTTGTAAACTCAAAAATGAACTGTAAATATGATTAAAACTTTAACTGATTCTATTAATTTATTAATTGCATTTATAAAAAAAATTCAATTATATATTTAATTGAAATTTACAGGCAAATATTTTTTTTCTGTGTATAGAAGGCCTTAGAAGGCATGCAAAGAGGAAGGCCTTAGAACGCATTTACTTTACTTTATTTTTGTTAAACAAAATTAAAATTAAACTAATTTATTTCATCAAAAAATCAATATCCACTTCTGGCTATTTATTTATAAGTATGTACATATGTATCTATCTTAGAAAGTTATACCACGCCCAACTTCCAATTGACAATTTTAAAAATACCCTGAAAAATATTAAATAAAAAAAAATAATTTTAATATTTGTATGAAATTTTCCAATTAAATTACGTTTAAAATGAATCGGAAAAGAAATTTCTCAAAATTGTAAAAATCTTCTTCTTGGTTGTATCTGATGAAAAAATTCATGCATTCCGCAGGCCTTATTTTGGGAAGGAATTATAAAAGAACCATTCCGCATGCCTTATTTAAGGTAGGACTTGCGACTTCCGCCGCTGGGTATATCGAATTCAATAGCGTTTTATGGGAAGTGAAGTTTTATGTACAACTGTAATTTGAATGTTCTATGAACTAGGATTATCGATCGTTTGGACGGTTAGAGTCATATATAATTAGGCCCCATTATTGTATAGACTGCAAATAATAAATTAAATGCAAAAATATCTCGAAACCAAACTGGGGAGAATAGCAGAATGGGGAAGAGGGACACTGATATGCCGATAATGACAGTTCATTTCCTATTTAAAATACATGCGTTCATAAAACTTCAGTACGGATAAAAAGGTAATGAATTCTATATCGTTTCTTATATAATTAGCCACCGGGATTTTTAATGTTAAAAATTTGTAATTATTTATAAGAATATAAAAATAAAAAAATAAAAAAAATGGTTTCCCATTACATCCCATGAAGGAATCGGGGAGAGCTTCTCACAACCAGTGAGCTGTGCGCTTTCTAGTTTTATACTCACTGATTGGGACCTACAGTTTTACACCGGTTCCGAACGGTATTTTTGAGAAGCATTTCATGGCTAAATACTCGATAGTGTCGCCGTCACTATGCGAGTTGACCGCCGTCGAGAGAAATTTTAAGGTGGTCAGAGCAGGGATCAAACCCAGGATCTCAAGTACAAGAGGTGCGTACACTACCCATTGCACTACCGACGGCCGGCAATATAAGTAATATAAGTATATAAAATTTAATTATTAATAAAACATTCAAAACCTTCAACATTTTAAACGTCTAATTCAGTTCTGCTATTTAAGTCATCTTAACCTAGTTTATCTATTGTTGCAGTCACTTAAATTCCTCGAGAAATTCAAATCTAAGAATATCCTTGATGCTTCCTCTTTGGTGCAAGTCTTTGTATCAGTTTCGTGAGAAACGCACCGATAGATTATTTAGTAAGTGCCAGTGTACACGTATAATTGTTGATGCACGCCCTTATCGTGTACCATTCAATTCAAATAATTTATAGATATTCGCAATAGCTTGGAATATTTGAATACGAGGGTGTCACATACTTACCTTCACATTTGTTCAGAATTCAATGGTCACCTCGATTGTCCCACCTTTAGCTTGTTGGTCAATAGAAAACGAATTCAATTCATGAATGATGAATATTAGTATTTTATTGCTGTTTTCTCTGTCCCACTGTGCATTTGTGGGTGAAGTTCATGAATTAGTGTTTAGCACAAGCTTCTTGTGTCTGTCTGTATATATATAACAAATGTATGGAATGAACCTTTTGTGATTAAACTGTAATGCTTTAATTTCATTTTTATCAATTATAATATTAAATTTTTTGTTTTTGTAATTCATTTAACAACTTTACTATGCACTTTTGCTTAAAAAGAGCGTACTGCATTTCCTCCATCATCAGTGATTTGATTTTCTCTATTTTAATTGCGTTTTTTTTTTGTTTTACTTTTGTATTCAATTTAAATTTAAATTAACAGCCATTTTGACGAATTTTCAAATGGTTTAACAAAAATGTTCAATTTTCTCAATTTTTCTTTTGTATTTCTTGCAAATCTTATGTTTTTCTCTTATAACAAACAAAACGAAAGCACATCTATGTATATACGATTTTGCATTATTTTGTTATTTTTCTTTTGTGTTGGTTTCAAATATAATTTATGCCTTAAAAATATTTTTGCTTTTCCTTTATTTTGCAGTTTTGATTCTTTAGTTCGCTTTTCATTTTCCATTTTCATCTGCAGTTGTTGCCTTAATTTACAATTTAACAAAGATTTGTGGGAAGTTTAAAAGCCAATTTGAGGATAAGAAGAAAATAACTGAAGCAAAAAGTATCTGATGTTCTGCGAAAGTATGGAAGTGCAAAGCCTGGTACACTAATAGCATGGAAGTTCAACTGGTTCGAAAATTCTGGGGTTCTCTCCATCTTGTCTTCTTTCCTCCAACATCTGGAAGCTGTCATTCGGCTTGGTTGCTTTGCAATTATGGTTATATTTATTATCCAGCAGTGTGTAATATGGGGAGTTTATGGTTTGATTGGAAACTTAGAAAAGTTGAGTTTTGTATTTTTGAATATTGGTGTTGTTGTGTACGATTGGAATTCTATTATACGTATTACTGTGTCTTGTTGTTGTTCGTTATTCATACAGAGGCATTTAGATTTCTTTACAAAGTTCTATGAAATCCATTAAATTTATTTATATATTGATTTATGTTTTGTCATTTGTTATAATGAATCCAATTTTCTTTTTATATACAAAGTCAGCCTTATTTTATGTAGATTTATTTCTATTATCCTTAAGAAGTTCCTTGCAGAACATTATTCTCATACAAAACGAGTTCTTGTCAATTTGGGACATAAAATATATTGAACAAAAACAATAAAATTTGTAATGTTGTCAATATTGCTATGGTATATTTAAATAGTTTCTAGAGATTCGAAGGGTTGCTAAGTTACAATGTAGAAAATGTTGGTTCCAAAAAATATCACGTAGTTTGCAACATCTGGTTTACGGGTAGATTAAAATTAATACGACTGCATTGCGACATAATGATATTAACAATACAAGAAACCAGATTGATAAGGGTAAGGAATTCAACCAGGTTAATGGGCGTACTCCTGGCTTGTATCAATTTGGACAATAACCATGTTGTATTGCAGAAGTGGCCAATACTAAATAGATCATAGTCATTTTGAAATAAATACAGTTGCAGGTGAATTTACTAAAAAACACTCAGACACTTAATACTTCCCCCCCACCCCAACATAAACAATTAACTTATTCGTGGCATGAACGAAAACTAAGCAACACAACGAAGATGGGGCACAAAAAAATTGTAACTTCTGTTTCGTGAAATGTCAAATGACACAGCCACTTCTATTTACCTAACCTAACCAATGTTTCGTTGCAGCAAATGCAATATTGTTGGATGCACAAATATTTGCATTGCATCAATGTAAACCCATCAACGATTACCAACCACCAACAAGGGACACAGCATACAATATAAGAATCAGTCCTAGGAAGTTCATATGTTCTATACAGTTGTTTACTGAGATCTTAAGTACAATCTTGTAGATAAATGTTTTCTTGAATTTTGATCGGTTTGCTACCTATGGACCTGAACAGGGGAATACAAGTAAAAAGATGAAGTGTTTTTGATTTTATATTTTCACAATTTTTTATGACAAGAGCTACAACTTTTCCTCAGAGAGTAAATCAAAATTCGAAACGGTTTGCAAGATATGAGCCCGACAAAATGATCACTTTTTTTCAAAAATGACACCGAGGCCCCAAATCTTTGGGGGCTCATAAAAAAGTGCATGACTTTGGGTAAAACTGGGAGACACGGGTTTTGTTTTTTTGGTCTTTTATCACGTAGTGGTGTCCGTACATGATTATGTGACTTAAAAAATTACACACAGTGTAACCAAAGGAAAATACAAATCAGGTCCGACACACTCACGGAAGGTCTGGACAACCGGCACAAAAAAAGTTTTTTGTTTCAATTTCATTTATTTCCAAAACCCGAATACGAAACGGATTCGAATGGGTCGGAAAAAGTACGAAAAGCGATTCGCGTTTTCGAGAGGAATGCGAATTCGTTTCGTTTCCATCTCGAATTCATTTTATTTAAAAATAACGAACCTGAAACGGATACGAATTTGAAGTTTGTTACGAGTTCGAGACGAGTTCGGAAAGTACAAAAAACGTTTCGCGCTTTCGAGAGGAATTTCATACGAAAAGGAGTTTATTATGAGTCCGTACGGACGTCCGTTTTCGTAACGAATGCGTAAGGCATTCATATGGCCCATTGGGACGTGACTAATAAGTCCGTGACTTTTTGAATGAAACACGGTTTTTTTTGCAAACAAAAAAACATTTTTCAACATAATCTCCTTTTAGCTGAATACACTTAGTCAAACATTTCTCCGGTTTTTGCATCCCTTCCAAAAAATAGGATTTTTCGAGGTCCATAAAATAGGCATTTGCAATAATTTCATCGTTCTTTAAGTTAGGAAATATGAAATAGTCACTGGGGGCTAAATCCGGAGAATATGGCGGATGAGGTCCCAATTCGTAGCCCAATTCATGGAATTTAAATCCTCGTTAAATCGGTCCAATAAATTGACATAATATTCTCCGTTTATTGTTCATCCCTTTTGAAGGTAATCGATGTGGATTATCCCGAGAGCATCCCAAAAAACTGTTGCCATCGCCTTATTGGCCGACAAACTTACCTTGGTCTTCTTCGGAGCCAGTTCACCTGGAGAAACCCATTGAAGTTGTCACACGATTACGTTTATGGTCAATTGAGAGCAAACGCGGCACCCATCTTGCAGACAGCTTTGTTAAACCCAACTGATCATTTAAAATCGAAACTACACTGTCATATAAAATGGCTATGGCATCAACAATCTCAAGCACTTTTACTCTTCGATCGGCCAGCACCATATCGTGGGTTTTTTCGACATTTTCGGGTGTATTGACCTCAATTGGCCTTCCAGAGCGTTCAGCGTCATTTGTGCTTGTGCGGCCACAACGAAAGTCAGTAAACCACTTTTTTACCATTGAAATCGATGGTGCAGAGTCCGCATAGTATTTATCAAGGTTTTTCTTGGTTTGATTGACGGTTTTTTTCGTAAAAACTAATGTTTAATGAGCACTCGAAATTCACTTTTCTCCATTTTTAATAAAATGCACGAGGTTGTATGTTTTGAACAGCTGTCAAACGTAAAGTAAATGACGGAACTTGCTCAAAATTTGACAGTAAGTAGTCTATTAACAGTACTTGATGGGAGCAGTGTTGCATTTCATATAAATATGAGGGAAGTTCGAAAAGTCACGGACTTATTGATCCGCCCTCGTATGCAAGATATTTAAAATTAAAATATGTAATCAACTATATTTTCTATCTCCAATCCACTGAAGTTATTCACTTACATTATATATTACTTTTACAAATAAAAAAATTTGGTATCACCTAAAATTAACTTGTTTTAGTATTATGTTTTTAAGTATATGTGTTTTAGCAACTCACACATGAATCTCAGATACTAAATCATAGATTAATACTTATAGTAGATCTAATAGTTCTCCCACCAAATTTATGACATTTGGCCTGGTGTAATATTTACGTTTGATGTTGAAAAGACTTGCTTTACTAATACCAGATAGAGGCAATGGTTCAAAACAACGAACAAAATAACAACAGCGGCATTTCGTTTTGTGTGTTAAAATTAATGTGTTAAATACAACACAAATGTAGGCTAACAATAACAGTCAATAAAAAAGTTTAAAACACATTTAAATTTCACAGTTTTTCACCAAAATGGCATGAAAAATTAAAGTTATTGTAATTCCACCTGGTGTATATCACTTTTCGTCAAACATCTCTCTATCACACCGACCGCATCACGAAGAGTGTGAAAGGAAACGTCAGATGAGCCAAATATTCTCTCTAGTCTGAGATTACTCTATGTACTAAATATTTCTAGCCCAAATGTCTGCCACCAGATGGTGAAGGGAAGAGGGGGTGTGTCTACCTCTGTCGGAACCTCTTGATCGAACTACGAGTTTTTAGTTTTCCAATTTCATATGATTTTACGTACTCGAAACGGGTTCCAGACGGATCCGCCAAATCGCAATTTCAGTGATTTGTTTTTTATGTTTCTGCGGACTCGTAACGGGTTCGAGACGAATCCGCCAAATTGCAATTCCAGTGATTAGCTCTTTATGTTTTTACGGACTCGTAACGGGTTCGAAATGAATTCTAGAACTCACGTTTCGTTTTTTTTTTTGTCATTTTACTTACTCGTTACGAGTTCGAAACAAATCCGCATCCGTTTTTGTGCATATTAACCAATGACTCGGCCGGCCCATAAAGCGCACCAAACAGTAATTTTTTTGGATGAAATGGCGTTTTGCTTATTTTCGCAACCATTCAGCCAAAAATAAGGGTCAATGCTGAACAGAATTTTGTGAGGGAAATCAATATCAACTTGTGCTTCAGCCCACTGGCCCACTTGGTGACGCATACTGTGGCCGTTTGGCTTTAATTCTTGTACATGTTGAAACTGAAAAGCTAGTAAACCAAGACCATTCCGTAAAATCTCCCATAAAGTGAATGGACACAACCCGATTTTCAGAGACCGGTGCTGAATTGAATGATGTGTGTCTTCTTCAATGGTTTGCTGCACAGCGGCTATAGCTTTTTCGGTGCGCACTGTTTGGCATCTTACGGAATGCACATCATCGTTGGGAGTCAACGTGGTGGGAAAACGAAGCATAGTTATTCGAGTTAGCCGGACTGATGGATGATTATGACTACCATAAATTGGAAGAAGTGTACGATAAGTTTGCCGAACAGAACAATTATTTTGATGAAAAATTTCAACAATTCACAAGAGTTGCTCCCGTGAATGTGTATTTACGAAGAAATGGCCAACCAAACTCCAAACAAAAAGCACCTATCAACTGTTAAATCGGATGTCAAATGAAGCACTGTTAAGAACTCACAGTTGAGAACCTATAAAAAAAACTACACGTTGCAAGGAGAATATAAGGGAAGAGGTATCCCGCCTGTTTAAGGAGAAAATACAGTAGTAGTGAAAGCGTTAGAGTGAGCAAATTTTATCCTACAGAAGGAAGAATGAGGCCCCTAAATTATATCGCAGTGTGCAAAGTCAAGCCAACGGTCATGGATCAGGGATCCCTTTTGTAGAGATAACGATGGGAATTTAGTGGCAGATGTATAGAGTATGTCGAGAAAGTATCGAGATCACTTCTCTAAGTTACTTATACTAAACTTCTAAACTTCAACGCAGATGAGGGGCTTGAGCAAATACAAGACTTCCAAAACCAAAGCGAAGTTAAAACTGCAATTTCCCGGCTTCATAACACCGAATCCGGCCTCAGAACAACAAACCGTGCTGATGGACTACCGGCTGAAATGTTTAACACTGACGGAGTACTTACTTACTTATCTGGTCTGGAACAACCCCGGGGGATCTGGAACCTTAAAAAAAAGATAACATATTTCGCCAAACAGGCCTTATCTCTCCAGTTCCTAATACCAAGTGTACCAACGGAGTCTTGGTCATCCAGTTCTTCGTCTTCTTTCGAGTACTGTTTCGAAAACACTTCATGCTAGTTCGTCTTCATCCATTCTACTGACATAGCCTACTTAACTATATCAATATCGAGGTATTGCTTTTACACCTCGTGACCGATACTCGCATTTGTGCACAATAGGGACATACATTTTTCTGAGTATCTCTCTCTCGAAGACTCCTAGAGATGTTTCGTCTGCTTGCGGTAAGACCCAGGATTCTGCGCCATAAAGACAGGCAGGTTGTATGAAAGTCTGGTATTGCTGGACTGTTGTTACTTGAGAGAAGGCTTTATCTCTAAAGTGCTTGCTTTGCCCAAAATAACAGTTATTACAAATCCCAAGTCTACGGTTGATCTCAAGACTGACGTTGTCTGAAGATTCACAAACAGCGAAACGATCGTCCAGCGAATGTGTGTTCGAATCCCACCCGCGGCATTTACATTTTTTTCACTAACCGGAGAAAACATTATCTCTTAGCCTAAAGGAAATTACAACTTCAAAAATAACGGGGATCTAAGATTTCCTTTTTGGTTACGACAGATCCGAGGTATATAAATTCATCAAATTATAATGGTTATCAACATTTGCGCCTTGGCCTAATCGCGCGGAGGTCCTGCTCATTGAAACCATTAATTTTGTCTTGTCCTCATTTAAGAGCCATAGATTGGGAGCCTTCAGTTCTCAATCATGTGCCTATGACTTCTTCCTCCACGTGGTAGTTCCCGAGCAACAGTAGAATATGTTTTCTTCTAGCGGCTGAAGTCAAAGCTTTCCGATAAGCTGAATCAGTAGTCATGCGACCACTGATGCGTCTCAGATGTAGTAGGTGACTGGTTTAGAAGGTCACCAAGATATCGCTCATATTCTTTTGTCTTTAGAAGGCGCATGGGCCAAACATATGGATAGAAACCAAAAGAAGGAAACCCATTTTCAAAAGAAGGAAACCCATCAGCGCCTGATGCATAATGTGCGGGTGCAATCAAATATCCTGCCAGTGGCTTAAATGCAGAAACCCGGTGGATTGGGTTTGCCTCGCGCCAACTTTCATAATGGCAGTGTATATACAAGGACGAAACAGAAACACTAGCGGCTATGAGTTGAAAATATTCATGCATAACCTCATGTGCGAAATCTGGCTAGACGAATACATGTCAGATGATTGCAACCTTAGCATACTGTGTCTTGCTTTCAAAAAAGGAAACCCGAGTGATCCATCGCTTTTATCCATCGCATCATATCGAGCTAAAGACAAAAGACATTCATGGCAGACCTGATCGGAGCATATCAGTATGGCATTAGGTCTGGAAAAGTAACTAACAACCAGAAGCCACGGATTTCCCGATACGGGGAATCTGTACTAAGCCATGTCGCAGACAGGGACGACTGCCAAGCAAAACGCCTTTTTACACGGACACTGACTCATGCAGTATCCTCAGCAAAGATTGGTAAAGATCTCACCAAAGCATTTTTCGCGACACGAGGCCTCAGGCAGGGGACACAGTATCGTGCGATCTCTTAAACATATTAATTGAGTTCATTTAGAGTCATTCATTTAGAGTCAACACGAATAAAACTCGAGTATACAGAACGTTTAGACATAATTGATCGAAATCTGCGAGAAGGTACTGGAGTTTTTTCGAGAATCAAGAAAGAATGAGCAAAACTGGGGATAGCAATAACACTGTGCAACACCAATTTTGGGGGTGGACGATTCCTGCGCCAAATGATAACACTAGGTGAGTATGGTTTGGTTTTCGTGGTTGCTAAAGAGATTATTTAGCATCAATTAGTGTCTCGAGACACCGTTTTGCAAAGCACAAAAAGGTCCAAAGTACCGTGTCTAGATACCTCAGTAGATAACCTAGATCTATCTCGTGTATCTCAGTGAGGTTATGCAGGAACGGACGGCCCATAGTCTTCAGAAGTCTATTCATCAGAGCCGGACAACTGCAGAGGAGATGCTCCACCGTCTCCTCCTCTTCTCTACCTAGGTGAGTATAGTCAAACCCCAAAAATTTAGACCGCTGTGTAGCTACACTTTTTTTTATGGGCGTGGCAAGTTTGAATTTTTTTATCCGATACTGTCAGAAAAAAATTTAAAAATGATGTATAAAGAAGTAAGAAGAAGAATTAAGCGATATCTTGTGATAACATGTCATGAAATTTGGCAGGGATTATTTTCGTAGAATATTCAAATGCTATATTTCAATGTTTAAAGGGTCCTTTTCGTCCTTCGTTCAAAAAGTACCAAAAATTTACACTAAAATGGACAGCTACGGATCCAGAATGTTCCACGAATTTACTCCTCATTAAATTTCATTATGGGTCGTCTTAGACAAAAATTCTCTATCTCCAGTTCCAGACGTCCTTTTTGTCCTTTTTTGAAACAAGGTCAGGAAAACTGCACAAAAATAACCGGCAAAATATCCAAATTTTCTGCCAATTTATTGTAGAATGGATTTTACTGAATGGATTTCGAAGACGAGTATCGTTCGTCTTGAATTTGCGTATGTCCTTTTAGTCCTTTTTTAAAAATTTAAATCTTGAAATCTTTAAATTTAAATCTGAAATGGTTTATTTTGAATACACTATGTTCTACAAATATATTGTCAAACAAATATGTATATATTGCTCAAGAAGTTTGTCTTTATTATTTACATGCCCTTTAGTTCCTTTTCAAAAAATGTCACAAAATTCCACCAAAAGTTAAAACAAAAATGGCATAAACCCCTTGTTAAAATATGGTAGAATTGAAGTATTTATGAAAAAATTACATTTTTGAATTGTGGAACATAATAAATAAACATCTCGTTCGAAAGGAAAATATACTACCACTTCATATCAAACTTGGAATTGCATTATAAAATTGCATAATTTAAATTTTAAAATTTCAAGATTTAAATTTTTAAAAAAGGACTAAAAGGACATGTGCAGAAGGATTCTCGTCTGCGAAATCCTCTAGTAAAATCTATTCCACAATAAATTGGTAGACTATTTGGATATTTCTCCGGTTAGAAGAACAAAAAGGACGTCTGGAGATAAAGATAGAGAATTTTTTTCAATGACGACCCATAATGTAATTTAGTTGTCCACTCCAACAGAAAAAACTTAAATCTTGTTGCATAGTGTTATATTTGTGTAACATTAATGGTTTCAACACGCAGAAAGTTCTCCCGATTGGAGAAAACGCGGACTAATCGTGTCTATTTTTTTGCGTAACAATTCGTCTGTGGTGTTGGCGCAGCGCGAATATCGTCGCCAATTCCCCGGCCGTTCAACAGCGACTGCGCAAACACTGCGCCATTTGGCCACTAACCTTGAAGAGTATGGGACCATGCGAGACGTTGCCAGGAGTGGCTGGCCCCGGAGCGCCTGTTCTGGAGAGAATGTCGCCGCTGTTGCCGAGGATGTCGAGCTGTCGCCGGAAACATCGACCAGACGCGTGCCTCGCAATTAGCCATCAGCCGGCCGTCCCTATGGCGAATTTTGGTCAAAGACCTGCGCATGTTCCCATACAAAGTCCAGTCCATGCATCAGCTGCTACCTGTCGACCGCCAAACGCGTGCAATCTACGCCCAAGCCATCCTCAATCTCGTGGACGAAGTGGACGAAGTGGACGATGTTTCCACCAAAATCATAATGAGCGATGAGGCTCATTTCCACCTCAGCGGTTACGTGAACAAGCAAAACTATCGCCTCTGGGGCACCGAAAATCTACGGGTGATGCACGAGGAGCCATTACACCCGCTCAAAGCGACTGCATGGTGCGCTGTTCACGCTGGAGGAGTCATCGGACCATTTTTTTTCGAGAACGCCGCTGATCAAACGACAACAGTGGACGGTGCGCGGTATAGGGCCATGTTAACCGATTTTTTTCTGCCCTAATTCGACGAATTAGGACTGGAGGACATGTGGTTCCAACAGGACGGAGCAACGGCATACACTGCGCGAACCACAACCGATATTCTGCAGGCGGCGTTCCCGGGTCGCCTCATCTCTCGTTTTGGCGATTTGCACTGGCCCGCAAGATCGCCCGATTTAACCGTTCCAGACTTTTTTTTGTGGGGTTTTTTGAAGTCCCGTGTTTATGTGAACAAGCACGAGACCCTGTCGCCCGAAGTTCTCGCTGAAGTGATGAAAAATGACATAAAACCAGCCCGTGGCCGTCGGTGGTGCAATGGTTAGTGTCCGCGGCTCTTATGCATGAGATCCTGGGTTCGAACCCTGCTCTGACCACTTTAAAATTTCTTTCGGTGGCGGTCACCTCGCATAGTGACGGCGACACTATCGAGTATATAGCCATGAAAAAGCTTCTCAAAATACCGTTCGGAATCGGTGTAAAACTGTAGGTCCCAATCACTGAGTGAAAACCGGAAGCGCACAGCTCAGTGATTGTGAGAAGTTCTCCCCTGTCCCTTCATGGGATGTAATGGGAAACCATTTATTTTTTTTTATGGTAACCAATTTTGACGGCGCCCATTTAACCGATATCATTTTCTCAACTTAACCAATAAAATTCTAAAGGTTCAAATAAACTTAATCAAAAAACAGAATCGAAGTTTTTAATAAAAAAAAAATGTGAGCCAAACAACACCGGATGACATCTTTTGAAACACCTTTATAATCTATATCCCGACATCAACGTAGTTCTGCGAAGCAAAATAGAGCTTTTACACTGACTAGAGAATGTCAGTAGAATGGATCAAAATAAACGAGTGCGAAAGGTATTTCAAGACGTACACGAAGAACATCGAACAATAGGACGACCAAGACTTCGCTGGAAAGACTAAGTGGAATATTGCCAAAGCTTTGGTTTACAAACTAGAAGTGAAAAGCGCTAAAAATCGAGTCGGTTGGAGAGACATGATAGCCTCGTTTATTAGGACCTTTGATCCCTCGAACTGTTTAGGGCCTCCAAAGTTTGTAAGTAAGAACCAACGCGAATACCGTACTCGATGGTAGCCGAAAAATACTAAAATGACCAAGATTCCGTTGACACCAAGATTCACTGGTTGTAAGAAGTTCTCCCCAATTCCTTCATGAGATGTAATGGGAATCCATTTTTTTAGGATTCAGCTTGAAGGGTCGAAGGGTCTGCTGTACGGTCGAGTCTCTGCGAACACCTGCTGTTACCAACTGGAAAAGGCAAAAGCTCTCTATGGTTAGAGATATATATAATCATCGCTTATAACAATAACAATTCATTTAAATAAAAATGTAATATTGTGTATTCTAATGTTTTGCGTTTACCGCTGAATATCTTATCCTTACCAACATCCAACCTATTCAGTTTATTTTAGAACAATTTCAACTTGACCTACCTTTAGAACTTCCGCTCGCAGTGAATTACATCCGGCAACAATAATAGAACAAACTCATTTGTGTGTTTTTGTGACGCAATGGAAAACCACGATAAATTCTATCTGTGTCCTGCGTCCTTGTTCTACTTGCCAAGAATCTCTAGAAAATCACTGTAATGATTATTGTTGTGCCAATGGGCCTATTAATATCTACATAATGTGTATAAATATTTTATATATAATTCTTATGTATAGTAAATGTATGTATGTACGTGTAAATATCTAAGAATCTATGTACATGTTTAGTACAAATTTACTTAATTTGCCAATCTAACCTAATCAACCTTTTGTTTTTGCAATGGGAGTGATCAATTTGTTTGTTCACTAAAATTAATGTATAATTTAATTTTACATTTTTTTTATGTTTTTATATTTGATTTTATTTGAAATCTATTCTATTTTGTTTTATTGAACTAACAATAGAACCCTTATTGGGAGTTCAATTTTAAATAACACGATTTTGCTTGTGCGTTAGGGAGAGTTTCTTGTGATTCACGTATGTTTTCACATATGTATGTATGCATGTAGGTATGTATATGTATTTGGGCATAAATTAAATGTATGTATGCATGGCGTTGTACATGTAGACAGATGTCTCGGGAAATTTGAAAGGAAACACGCAAAACTAACCATTATGTTTGCAACAAGAGCAATGAACCCACATTTATTCATAAAGACAGACACGAGGTCCTTGATGTCACATTTGCTTCATAGGACACATTTGAGTTGATCAAAACATGGAAGCTGTAGAGTTGGTAGTCGTTTTCCTACCTTCGTTATATAGAAAGTTCAATCTCCCAGACGTTGCCTGTTTGTTAGCTCCAAACAACGTGTCTAAGACAAGCTGCACTTCTACAAACTGGATTGGACAAACAAGCTGGATTTGAACGATCATCAGATTGAAAACTTCACTGATACTTACACCTCAACTCTCAACAGATCAATTCATTCCGCTTGCCACAACGCTTCATACGGTCGTAAGAGGAACCCTCCGTAGTAGTAAATGGGTCAGAAAATCGGGAAAAACTTTGCGCACAACTTTTTAATTGGACTAAGCGCTCAATTACAGAGATGTCCACAAATTAAATCCTGTAAATAGAATACATTTCTGCAGCGATATTGAGTGGCTGTCTCATAGATAGACTATCACCTGTTTATCGGCGGAACGATATTCCCACACAAAAATGTATACAACTCTACATGCGAATCAACCAACGACCAAACATTCAAATAACTGACCAAATACGTGTGAACAAGATGTTTTTGAGTCCCCCAACTCCAGGCGTAGAGTTGATATTGCTAGCGTCCACCAACTCTAAGTGGGTACACTTCACTTCCTTCCAGCGGTTGTCAACGATAGTTGAAGCAAACTCGTAAAATACAATATAGACCGCCTGCAGGACTCAACCACATGAATGTTATACGATCAAACTATACGAGCTAATTTCAATCAGAGCAATCAAAATACCTGGTTGCGCAATGATCGAAAACTGAAAATAGGTGTGCAATTACCTAATGATAATCCTTAGATTATTACAGAATCCTCAATCGAAATTCGGAATCATGTACGGCCCGGCTGAAGAACAACAGAGCCGCTGGTGCTGATGGACTACCGGCTTAGCTGTTTAAGGCTGATGGCTATGAGTTGGAAGGTGCATGCATCAGCTCATATACAAACTCTGCCTAGACGAAAGCATGCCCGAAGATTGGGGCCTTAGAATACTGTGTCCTGTTTTCAAAACATGCGACCCGAATATATGTACAAACTATTGTGGAATAAGCCTTTAATACATCGCATACATGATCCTCTTGTGCGCAATATGCGAAAGACTAAATCATTTTCTTGCACACTTGATCGGACCTTATCAGTGTGGCTTTAGACTTGGAAAGTTAACTATCGACCAGATATTCACATTACGATAAATCCTGGAGAAACCCACAACAAACAAATCGACACCTACCACATCTTTCTACGCTACAGGGAAAACTGTCAGAGCTTGGTATTCCTGCTAAGCTAGCACGACTTTATAGAATGACACTGACCGACACGAAGTCCTCACTTAAGATTGGTAAAGATCTCACTGAAACATTCAGTACGAGTGGAGGTCTCAGGAAGAGAACACCCTAACATACGATCTCTTCAACATATTAATTGAGATTATGGTGGGTAAAACTGCAGTCAACACGAATAAATATATCAACAGCAAAAGTCGCATGCTGCTCGATGTGGCTGATAATTTAGACATCAAGAGAATTGTGCTTGGAAACAGGTATTATTTCGGGCTAAGACCCTCTCTCGTGAAATGAAGATCAAACTATATCAGGCTCTCACACAACCTACGTTGCTTTGTGGCGCAGAATCCTCAGTCATATCGAATGCTGATGAAACATTACTGGGAGTGGTCGCGAAAAAAACGCTCCGAAAAATAGATAGGCGAGTATAGACGACGGATGAACCACAAGCTGTATAATTTGTATCCCGACATCGACGTAGTTATGCCAAACAAAATAACGCGTTTACGCTGGCTAGACCATTTAAGTAGAATGAATCAGGCAGAAACAGTGCGAAAGGTATTCAAAAACGTACTCGAAATACATTGGAAAAAGGACGCTGGAGAGATCAGGTGGACGTTTGACTTGCGAGAGCTTAGTATTATCAAATGCAGCAGAAAATCTGAAGGTCAAGCCGCCAGAGGACGTCGCAATCTAGGGAGAGGAATTTCAACGGATTACCCATCGCCAATAGGAATGGTTAGTGTGCGCGACTATTGTACATGAGAGCATGGGTTCGAACCCTGCTCCGATCACTTTACATTTCTTTCGACGACTGTCACCTCGCTTAGTGATGGCGACACCATCGAGTATTTAGTCATGAAAAAGCATCTAAAATTACTGTTCGGAACAGGTGTAAAAACTGTAGGTTCCAATCAGTGAGTGCAAAGCAAGAAAGCCCATAGCTCACTGGTCGCGAGAAGCTCTCTCCAATCTCTTCATAGGATATCATGGGAACCCATTTTTTTAACTCTCCTGTTCCTGATACCATTCCATAGGTGCTATTGAAATATGGTATACCAATCTTAGCAGACGTCATTACGTCGGTTATAGGAATTGCATGGATGAACACACAAATTCCAATGGAGTGGACTACGGGAGTGATTATCACTATCCCGGCAAAACGCTTAGACTGTACAAAAACTGGAGGGCTTACTAATAAAATAGACGAAGAAATGGCGATCCTTATATGACAGCGGATATCGGCGGTGGTGGAGCAAATTGTGCGAAAGATTTTAGGGTTGGTTGTTTGTGTTGCGACCACGTAAACAACTCCGTATAATCCCAGAGCAATTGGTTGAACTACACTGGTCTCTGCACCCATAAATTATTAGAAATACTTTTGATAGTGCACACCGAGATTTAAATCGGGCTCGTCTATACGTTAACGTCTGGAATGGCTGTACTGAAGCTGTCAACGCGCCGAATTAGGAAATCAACATTTTCAAAGCACTTCACTCATTCGCAGACTTGGATAAGAAGTTGTCGAAAACAATGGTGTCGAAGTTTATCTGACATTTGTGTTATCTGGCGGAAGATTCGTTGATTCAGAAATTTTGTGTGAAATGAAACGCAAAATATTGGCTATTATTTGCGCAGATGGTGGAGACGAAGACCTTGAAGAGAAAGAAACGGAAGTTCAACTAGAAAGTGAAGAGGATACTGATGAAGGGACGGGATAAGAAGATGATGACGACGATATGTCCAATGCCTCCGAAGATGTTAAAGGCATTGATGTTATCCGTTTGAGCTGAATTTAACGGGAGTAAATAATCAAATTTGTCGAATAACTTGAGCGCTTACGCGACTACGAAAGCAAAACACTTTTTTTTAACGCTGTAGTTTGCCACGAGAATTTTTACGATATCTGCCGGAAACGTAGCCGCAGCGCGAAGAGTACCAGCACGCATTGAAAACTATCGAGAAAATTCATGTGTAAACGACACCGCCGAAAGAGGCGTGAAAATGGTGGAGGAGTATAATAATATATTGTGAAGTAACGAAGAGTAGAAGCAATATTTGACTCACGTTGTCGCTGATTATCACAAAAATTATTAGAGTTTTGAAAAAGATAATTTGGTATATATCATTAATATTTATGCTATATGTCCATTAATATCATCAATAAACTCATTATCATTAATTGTTACAGTTAGTTAGTTAGTTTTTTTAAAATATATTTTGGTAAATTTTCGTGGAAATTAATATTTTTTGTATGGGGACCCCATAAAGGCTTGGCGATAGAGGATACGCTTGTGCTAGGGAATTTTGGGGATACAAAAATAATGTGTGTTGCTCATACATTTTGCAGCTCTATTCAAACTTCAACCCATCGAGCACATATTTTTACCATTCTTTTAATCCTAAGCTCACACAAAATTGGTATTTTTCTTTGGAAAATCGAATATAAAAAATTCTATGAGTGTTCGAACTCACGGGCGATGTGTTAACACCTTTTTATTACACGGTACCTGTTCGATTTCTACGAACACATTAGTAAATGTTACAGTGGAAAATAAAAAAAAATAGTTTTTTTGCTGAAGGCTTTTTTGCTATTGCACTTTTTTTTCTTACATCTGCTTTAACATTAGATGTAATATTGTTAAAATAAATAAATCAATATTTAGCTCATTGAAATAATTGTTTTTGTTTTGTCATAAACAGAGCGACGACAAAAAGTATTGAATAGTATAGAGAACTTATTGCAATCTTTTTCCGCTCTCATGCAGAGAGTCTGCGTAGTAGAGCATAAACGAGTCATATTCTCTTTATAATATATTTCAATATAAATGCACCATTTCGACAGTGTTAGTACATACAACAATACAAAAAGCATAAAGGTTTCATTGATGTTAATTTTCAGATCAAAGTAGGCAATGGACCAAGTTATGGCAAAAAGAGAGTAATACATTTTGAATCATTCGCCAGATGTGGCCAGTGCTTCTGTGTCATACAATTCTTTCCATGAGTTCTCTATACTATTCAATACTCTTTGGTGACGACGACCTGCTTGTTTGTTCGCTGCCGCTACATCAATAGGATTATACTTATTTCCACGCAGTGATTATTGTTGTACAACAACCACGTATGTGGTGCTAACGCTGTGTGTTGTTTGCATGTGTCCACTGTGATAGATTTCCCTACCCGTGCCTATAGATGTTAACACATCAAAAACGTCCACCTTAAGACATTTTATCAAAATTATGGTTTTATTGGTAAGGCCCATCATTGAACATAGTTCAAAAAGTATCCACGATGTGCTTTATAGTACCTCATTCGATCTACCAATTGATCAGTACATTTTTGATTGTGTGGGCCTCTATCTCGTTAACGACAGCGTCGGTTTCATGTTTTAAGGCCTCAATACATGCGGAATTGTGTACGTGACACTTATTTTTCACAGTGCCCCAGTCATAATAGTCTAACTGGGTTAAATCTCATCTGCCATGCGGCCAATGAACTTCCGAGTTTCGGTTGATTATGGGGTTTTCGAACACATTGCCCAGAAGATCAATTGTAACGTTGGCTGTACGTAGTGCCGTCATCCTCTTCAACGCTTGGAAACAAACAATCGCAGATCATGGAGCGTTAGTGCTCACCATTGACGGTAACGGCGGCTGCTTGCTCATCTTTGAAGAAAAATGGGCCTATGATGTAGCCATGTCACCAACAACCCTCTCGACGACGTCTGAATTTCCGAAACCTAAATGAATAAATTTTGTTTTTGACATGTTAACATCTAAGGCTACGGTGAAAATGAGCTTCACCGGAAAATATGATTTTTCGGTAAAAATTTTCTTCTTCATCCAAACGATCTTCAGGACATTCAACGAAGCTAGAACGCATCGGATGGTGACAAGGCTTACATTTTTGGACTAATTGGGCCTTTTAAGCCTTCATTCCTAGGTCTTTATTCAAAATGCTGTGCAAAGAAGTGCGAGAAATGTTAAATTGCAGGGAACGGTGGCAAGTTGATGTTAATGATACAGCTGCAATAGTTTCCACTGAATGTACTGGACGAGCATGTACACGAGTTCTTTTATCAAATAAGATCCCATATTAAGGAACTCACGGAACAAATTGGTCCACAAACTGCCTTGATGGCAGTTTGAGTTGAAGACTCAGAACTTTGGAAAGATTTTAATATTTCCCAATTTTAACTATTAATCTGTCACTTCATAAATGTCAGATTGGCCATCTGCACCGAAATAAAGGGGGCTCAAATTCCAGATTTTATATGACGTCCCATAGTCATTGACATAAGAGTGTCAATAGTGGCATCCACATCTACCTAACGTAACCTACTAAGTATATTTTGTACCCAATTCTGTGAATTGTTTCCCCACAACTAAATTGTTTTTCTGCGTCAATGGCAACAAGTATACGAATGCAGACAGAGGATTTAAGGAGTGTTAAAGACCATGCATTAACTTATAGGTATAATTTTGCTAGACGAAAAGCGTCATGCTGCTCGAGCATGCTGATGATATACAAATCATTGGATGAACATTGGGATGGTTCCAAATCGCATAGGATTTTTTTAACCCTCAACGATTTTTTATTCACCAGCATTTAGTTCCAAGGAACTTATGAGCAAAATTTCAACAAAATTTATTAACGATTAGAGGTCTCTGAGTGAGGTGCAATATTCGACCTACTTCTGTGTAAATTTCGGTAAAATTATGCATTTTTCTTTCGTTTTTATTTTTAAATTGTTCTGGTTACACCCTACTGTTTGCTATAGATTCGAATATATTTAATATTTAATATGGGACATAGTACACTGAGACTCCAATCGCCGGGCATGCCTTCATCTAGCCAAATTTTGCTAATGAGCTGATGCATACACGTTATCAGCTTGCTCTGCACGTCTGCGATAAGATTTCCGTCCTTGTCCATTAATTCCGCTCTTGACTCTTTGCTAGAATTTTCGTACTTCGTTCTTCCTTCTGTAGGTCTCAATTTTCTCACTCTCGCGCTTTCTCCACTGCCGTTTCTTACGCCTAAAGAGACGCTTTACCTCCATTCTTTTCTCCCTATACCGCTCAGTTGCAGCTCGCGTGGCAATTGACTGAAGCATTACCATACGTGCAGCGTTCTTTTCGTCATTTGCAATGCGACACTCTTCATCGTACCGTGGTTTATTGCGAAGCGGTTTTTCGAAACCAAGTACGGTTGTTGCGGCAGTTTTTATAGAGTCGGAAATGGGTTTCCACTGCGCATAAGGATCGTCATCGGGAGGGGGTGGGTTCTGTGCCAAAAGTTGCGAGAGCTTCCTTGTGTAGGCTGTGGCTACCTCTGGTAATTGCAGCTTTCCGATGTCCAGCTTCCTCTGCGTCTGGTTTCGTACGATTTTCGCACTACTTAATCTTGTGCGAACCTTTGCTGCTACCAGGTAATGATCAGAATCGATGTTAGCTCCTCTGATCACTTGTACGTCCACTACACTGGATGAGTGCCTTCCATCAATCAATCTCTTACCGTTGTCGGAACTGTCAGCATGTAGACTGAAACTGCCAATAGTTGGATTAAACACATTCTCCCTGCCTACTTTAGCATTAAAATCTCCTAGTACAATCTTAATGTCATGGCCATGGCAGCGGTCATATGGTTCCTCTATGAGCTCATAGAATATGCCTTTGGCTTTATCATATTTCTCTTCTGTCGGGGCATGCACACAAATTAGGGAAATATAAAAATATTTCGCTTGTGATTGTGGCTATACATTCACTCACAGGATTGAACTTGGAGACTAGATGTCGCAGTCTTTTGCCAACTACAAATGCGCAACCAAATTCGTTTTTTTTTCATGGTAACTGTAGGATATATCGCAGTTTCTCTTTCTTGTGCAGCCATGTCGTGTCCATCGCATTTCCTGGGCTGCGGTAATGTCGGCCCTATAACTTTCGAGGACATCTGCCAGTTGGATACTTGCACCGTATCTATATAGAGTTCTTACATTCCAAGTGCATATCCGTAAATCGTGGTCCTTATAACGTTTGCGGGGGTCATCAACAAATAGGGGTTGTTTATGTTTTCTTGTTCGTCTACGTATTTTCACTGCCATTATGAACGGTGGCGGGAGGCAAACCCAGTCCACGTTTTAACATTTTACCTACTGCCAGGATATTTTATTGCAGCCGCCCATTATGGATAAGATGCTGACCACGATGCAATATGTCGAACCTGGATATTTTTTTTTGGTATCCATCTAAGGGCAAATTGATGATTGTTTGATGGGCTTCAGTGACATCAGTCACCTATTAAAACTGATTTGCTGCTCATATGTTTCGCCTTCTCACTCTAGCTAGCTAACGGAGGTTACCGAAAAGCCATTGCCCAGGACATACTGCGTGGAAGTAGTGAGCTGCTTGGACTGCCCAATGAAGGATTCATTTCTGGCCACTCCCAAGTGAATGGCTATCAGAAACTTTCCACCTCCACGGACAGTCCCATGACACGCTGATTAAGAGGTAACAATATATGGATTTGTGACCCGAATGTGGTTTTGTTTATTGAAATTTGCCGAAAATATAAATGTGACAGACAATAAAGAAACAAAAAGCAACAAATATTCAATCCACGAAAACAAAACTTGCAAACATGTACGTGGTTCCTGCAATATGTTGCTGGGACCATTATTTCTCAGCGTGCATATACTTACGCGCAAACATTGTTGGTATGAATTGAAGATCTACCGCTTTTTGTTCCTTTGCTTTTTGTCACGTTTTTGTTTTCAGCACTTTTCAAAATCACAAAAAAAACTACAATAGAACACATTAAGCATTGTGTCTCCAACAAGTAATAGCGAGTAGCAAACACAATAGCGGCATTCATGCAAACGTGAAAGCCGAGAACTTTTGCTCAGCGCAAGTTTCCCTCGCACAGTTGCATGAGGCACCAGGTAAAGTTGCTCAGCTTAGTTGTGCTCAAAACCATATCAGCTACCCAAGATGTATACATAAGGTGATAGCAATAGCAATTGCATGTATTATGTATCTGTACTTTTTCTACTGTTCTAGTGCTATCACCTTATTTATCCATCGTAGTCAGATGACAACGAAATGTCAAAAGTTTACACGTTTCTCCATCCCACGTTTGCGCAGCAAATTTGCCTCGAAAACTTTCCACTTTTGAGCAAGTCGCTTTGTATGGGAAATTTGTTTGTTTTGACGTTTGCTGTGCAAGTTTACGACGTTTTCGAGTTTACGAGGTTCTTTCGAGCTTTCATGAAGACAACTAATATGTTTGGACACAAGTATTGACTATTCTCGGCAAGCAACAACCACGCTATATTTGCATTCAAACAACAAAAAAGACAGAATTTTCAGCGTGAAGTACTAAGTTGTCAGGCCAAATATGACCACATGCACCAAGCAATGTTTCCAAGCTCAATTCAACGACCAATCAAATTGTCGGAAAATTATTCATGTAGCCAACTCTCATTCATTTACCACAAAAAATGTGATTACAGCAAATATTCATAAATTACTAGTCAATTTATCAAATTGATCTGCATCAAGGTTTTCTGGCGATTGAAGTTCATACCAGCCAAGAATACTAATGATGACATGGAAATCAACAGAATAATTCAAAGGAGCGAGGAGAATTAAGGATATAGTGCACGTCAATAGATCGGATAGAGACGAGACACCACCACGGGTATTGAAGGTACACTCTAAAGAAAAGAGCCATCTAGACTTCGCTGCTAGCATCAGGAAACTGTATCCCTGTGAAATATCGGTGTGCCCAGCGGGAGAGAAAATTCAACAGATATATGCTTTTTCAAACATATGGTATCCTTGTTGTGTACAACTTTTGCCCAAACCCGATTGTGAACTGTCAATAAACTAAGTATATTAAAATGTGCCTAGACCCTGCATACATACATCCATTTAGTATCTGAAATGATCACAACTTGTATCTTAATCTAAATTGAGTATTTATTATCTGCTTTAGTTTTACAATTCTAAAATTTTGTTAGTTTTCCTAAATTCTTCCATTTAAGATGAATATGATTTTTTTTTATTTTTGTCATTTTCAAAATTAATTAAATTTCCTTCTGTTTGTATTTAAAGAACCACAAAATTTGTATGATTAAATATTGTAAACAATGGTGGGATATATTAATATTATTTTTCTGTTTGCCATTTTAATATAATAATATCATAATAATAATTTAACATCTCAATTGTATTAAATATATATCTTTAAAATTGTCTAGGGGTTGGCTGGGAGTGGGCGATGACCTTTGAACCATACAAGGACAACAGTGGATGAGTATTATTAAAAATAATTAACAAACAATTTGAAAAAAAACCAAAGTCCTTAATTAACACTAAATTATTGCCAATTATTGTTGTAAGTGTGCGAGGCATCCGTGTGCGGAGATCAGTATCGCTGCACACTGACCCACGTACAACAGCCAGCCATCCTCTTCCGCTTTGTGGAAATATCCGGTTCCGGTAGCAGTTTCAAACTTTTTGTTATCTTGTAATCTATTCTCATTTAATGTTTATCTAAAGTAATTATTGTTTATCCTTTTTGTATAAAGTAGAGTATTCCTTTTCATGTTCATGATTTATTTTGAAGTTGCCTTTTCTAAAAGTTAACTTTGTTTTTTTTTTTTAATTCTAAAAAACGCATTGTTTAATTTAATATCTAATGTTGTTTGAATGTTGTTGATTTGTTGTTAGTTATGTTGTCTCCATGTTGCTATTTGCTTTTTTATTGTTGTTAAAATATAGAGGGGGCATTAAAAAACTTATGCAGAAATTGCTAGAGTATTGTACAACGTCCTTTGTTTCTATTTGATTGTGAATAGTCAGTGCCAATGACACTGCCCGTACTGGTACAACCCATTAATTCACGAAACACATCACCAATCTTGTAATTGTATCTGTTTGGGGGGAGATGTATACAAAATTTGTTGGATAATTGAAGGAACTTAAGATGCAGATAAGTTTGCGTTTGCATTTTTTTTTTTGGAAATTTGGAATACTTACTGTGCGGAGCACTCGACATAACCACAACGCCAATGTTTCCTTACTAATGCTGAAATATCTTTAAGTTCCTGCAAGTAAATCGGAAATATATTTCTAATTTTAGGTCGTAAATACATAAAATGTCGAGATAAAAAGATAAAAACATAAAGGTTGATTTATGATTCAAATGGCGGCGTGATTTAAAACGAGATTACTATGTGGAACTCCGTGCTAGACCATGTGACAATAGTACGGATGTAAACATGCTGGCGTAAACTCTGAGGATGACCTCGCATGAGCGCTGAACACTCTAACTGTAAGATGAATACAAAAAATTCGTGGAAACTAGTTTGTGGCCTGATTGATGACGTTAAGGACGTGGCTACGATTAAAACATTCCTGACGAACATCCATATGATGAAACATGGAAGTCAAACAAATGGAAACAACCGCGCAAATGCTAAAACTACTACGGGCAATTCACGTGCAGGAACCCAAAGTGGTCCATTTTACATGAAGACAGTGGGCCCAGATATTATTTCTCCTGCAATGGTACGGTGGGTGACGCAGTAGTTAGCGAATCTTGCACATAAAAACGTGGTTTCAATTTCCTCTCACACTAACTTTCATTTCTTTCGGTTTCTATTCGGAGACACGTCGACGCGATCGAGAAATTCTCAAACGCCCTTCAAAATCCGTTAAATTGTAGGTCCCAAACAGTGAGTCCATGTACGAGTACACTCCGGTTCACTTAATTAAAGGCACTATAAATGCCATATTCAGCAGCCTGTATCTTTTGCAATTTGTAACCGATTGCAGAATTTTAAAATGGAAATGGAAGCTAGACATCTTGAGATCAATAGTGGTTGAAACGACAATAGTGGTTTCTTAAGTAAAGAACTTTTTTGAGCATTTTATAAAAAAAAAGTCAAAAAATGTGCTATTTTTTGGTTCACTTGAATAAAGGCACTTTATTATTTTTAAAGTAAGCGATGATGTTTTGTAGGGAGCGTTTATTTATTACAATTTATTACATCTTAATCATTTTACGAGTCAAAATGGCAAAACAAAAAATTTTAATTCTATCGGAAGAAACTAAAATCGATGTTCTGAATGATGTTCTGAATGATATTCTAACCGCGAAATAGCTAAAAAAAAATTGGACGAAGCCCAACACTTGTCGACAATTACATCAAGGACCCCGAGGGATATGTAAAAAATTTTAAAGGAAGGATTTCATTGCCTTTATCTACGTATGAGAAAAGAAAATCATCAGAATTGCTTCCAATTCTGCCTTATCCTTGTCAAAAATAAGAGCTGACGCTGGAGTGGAAGCAAGCAAGTCATCAGTACGCAGAGTAATTAAGAGCTATGAGTATCTTAATTAAATACCTGAAATTACAACAAAAGCCGCCACTTAATCCTCGTAAGGAAAAGCGGCTTCAATTCGCAAGAGACTACATGGTGTGGGATGTGCAGCCAAGATGTCATGTAAATGACTGGAGAACCGTTGTATTTACGGATGAGAAGAAGTTTAATTTGGAGAAGCCTGATGGCTACATCTATTATTTCCATGATCTACGAAAATAAAATCGTTTTTTGAACCGACATCACAGCCGAGAGGGCGGCGTTATTGTGTGGGGTGCTATTACGTACTATGGCACCATCGATCTTGAATTTCAAAGTGCAAAAATGACTGGAGCACGCTATAAAACGTTAATGGAATCGGCTTTTCCGAAGTTCAGTGAACTATTTGTTCCCCTATCTTGGATATAGCAACAGGATAATGCCCTTATACACAACGCCAGAGTAGTAAAGGAGTTCATTGCAAGCCAAAATGTTAATATTCTTGACTGGCCACCCTATTCGCCAGACCTAAACATTATCGAAAATGTCAGGGGTTGGTTATCTCGTAAGGTCAATTTCATTACTAGCAGTCACTAATTCAGGCCATTAAAGATGCTTGGAGTCAAATTTCATTGGATTACATACATTTTCTTTATCTCTCAATGAAAACCAGTATATTTGAAGTTATTAAAAACAAAGGGGGCTGTAGCCATTATTAATAGTTCCAAAATAAAGTAAACAAAATTCAAAAAACATCAAAAACTGTTTTTCATTAAAATTAGTTAAAGTGCATTTTTTTTCATAAATTACTCCAAAAAGTTCTTTAGTTAAGAAACCACTATGGTGATGATTTGTTTATATCTCAAGATGTCTAGCTTCCATTTCCATTTTAAAATTCTGCAATCGGTTACAAATTGCAAAAGATACAGGCTGCTGAATATGACATTTTAGTGCCCTTAAAGAAGTTAACCGGTGTTTATCTAAGTGTGATGTAATGGACAAATAAGTAAAGGGTGATTCTTTAACTGCATGCGAACTATGGATATTGAGAACTATGGTTTCACATATGAGAATGTCATACTGTGTTGACATTTCTGTTCAGTAAGGTTTGGCAAGTCATCATGAATCGTTTAACGCTGCAACAACGCTTCCAAATTACGTTGAAAAAATAAAACTGTTCGCGAAGTTCATAGAGGACGTCGTCCATTTTACGGTCAACATAATCGGCGGTGAGCAATTCGCTGAATTATTGATCGCTTTCGCACTATCTGGAGCGAGGTCAATCCTAAAGCTGTTAACAGACAAACAACAAACAAGGTTTTCCATTACATCCCATGAAGGGATCGAGAAGAGTTTCTCAGAACCAGTGAACAGTGTGTTTTCTAATTTTTCACTCACTGATTGGGACCTACAGTGTTACACCGGTTCCGAACGGTATTTTGAGAAGCTTTTCCATGGCTAAGTACTCGATAGTGTCGCCATCACTAAGCGAGCTGGCCGTCACCGAAGGAAATTTTAAGGTGGTCAGAGCACAAAAGCCGCGCACACTAGCCATTGCACCACCGACGGCCGAAAAGCCATTAACGAGTCACCATTAAAAAAAAAATTTAAAAAAAATGGTTTCCCGTTACACCCCATGAAGGGATTAGGGGTAGCTTCTCATAACTACCATTTTCAATTGAAATTTGAAAAAAATCAATTGATATTTAAAAATTCTATTTGAAATTTGAAATACTTGAATTGAATTTTGAAAATTCTATTTGAAATTTGAAATACATCAATTGAAATTTTGACAAACATCAATTGAAATTTAAAATACATCAATTGAAATTTGAAACACATCAATTGAAATTTAAAAGACATCAATTGAAATTTAAAAGACAACAATTGAAACTTGGAATACATCAATTGAAATTTGAAATACATCAATTGAAATTTGAAACACATCAATTGAAATTTAAAAGACATCAATTGAAATTTAAAACACATCAATTGAAATTTAAAATACCCCAATTGAAATTTAAAAATCTAATACATAAAATCGGTTGATAATTTTCAAATTTCAAGTGACGAATTTTAAATTTCAATTGATGTCTTTCAAATTTCAATTGATGTCTTTCAAATTTCAATTGATGTGTTTCAAATTTCAATTGATGTATTCCAAATTTCAATTGATGTGTTTTAAATTTCAATTGATGTCTTTTAAATTTCAATTGTTGTGTTTCAAATTTCAATTGATGTATTTCAAATTTCAATTGATGTTTTTTAAATTTCAGTTGACTTATTTCAAATTTCAAAAAGAATTTTTAAATTTCAATTGATGTATTTCAAATTTCAAATATAATTTTCAAATTTCAATTGACATTTTTCAAAATTAAATTGATATTTTTCAAATTTCAATTGGAAATGGTGTAGTGAGCTGTGTGCGTTCTAGTTTTAAACTCAATGATTGGGACCGACAGTTTTACACCGATTCCGAACGGTATTTTGAGAAGCATTTTCATGGTGCAGTACTCGATAGTGTCGCCGTCACTATGCGAGGTGACCGCCGTAGAAATAAATTTTAAGGTGGTCAGAGCAGGGATCAAACCCCCGTTCTCATGCACAAGAGACGCGCACACTAGCCATTGCAACACCGACGGCTATAAAATGACCTATAATTCTGTAGCTAAAAATCCAAAAAAAACATGGTTTAAATATCCTTGTATTTCAACTCCACAGACAATTTATGAGAGCTATTTGAGAAGCTATTTCATGGGTTATTATTTCATAGAAAACTGGCATTGACTTCACTTTTCTCCATGATCTGCTGGTTTGGACTCCTGAGTAAGCTGAATTTTGCTCGCATGAATGTGAATGTCTTTTGTCAAAATTCGCTGCGTAGGGCATCGTGAAGTTTGAAGTTGTTGAGAACGATTCTGAATAGATGTTTTCGAGTTTTCGGCGACACTCTCGTTTACAGCAGCAACGTTTTCAAGAGACCGACCGGTATGTTGACGCACAGGAGTCGTACTGTTCATAACAGACCCAGTTTATGAAAATTGTTGACACCTCCTCGAATGGGTGGCACAATAGTTGCACTTTCTCGACTGAAAATTCTTCGAATTTTAAGAGCGCTTTCAGAATAACTTTACAAATGTTTGTAGTAAGTTTTCACAATTATAACGCGTCGTTCTTTCTTAAAGAGCTCTATTTTCAATAATCCGAGTAAATATATGCGACAGCTGCCAAATTTCCGAGTTGCCACTTGCAGAAAAACAAACGACACTAAATTGAAAAAGTGCAATATTACGGAGACACCCTTAGTTGGATGCAAATGGTTGAAATTGAATATACTCGGGTTAACACACGACCAGAACGCCGATGAAGTTGATCAAGCTAATACCGAGCCAATTCAAAGTTCTTTTGACTCCATTCTGCGGGCACATATACAGGTGGCGCAAAAGTAAACTTCCGATGTTTTTTGGCTGTAGTTTAAAAAAAATGAAAAACTTTGATTTTTCTTGTGGATTATTTTTATTTGGTCTTTTAATTTTTTTTACATCAAGTCGAGAATATGATGTCATGTAAATGGCCGCCGCCACAGTTGATTGTCATTTGAGCCCTTTTTATGGCATTTTCCATCACTTTGGCCAAAACTTCCGGCGATAGGTCCTCACATTCTTGACGGATATTGTCTTTAAGAGCTGAAAGAGTCTGAGGCTTGTTGACATAAACCCGTGACTTCAAAAAGCCCCACAAAAAGAAGTCTGGAGCGGTCAAATCAGGCGATCTTGCTGGCCAGTGCAAATCTCCAAAACGGGAGATTAGGCGCCCGGGAAATGCATACTTCAGCATATCGGTTGTAGCACGCGCAGTGTGTGCCGTTGCACCGTCCTGTTGGAACCACATGTTTTCCAATACCAATTCATCAAGTTGCGGCAAAAAGAACTCGTTGATCATTGCTCTGTAGCGTGGCACGTCGTCTGGTCGATGTTGACGGTGCTTCCATGACATCCTCGGCTACAGCAGCAATATTCTCTGCAGAACGGCTACTCCGAGGTCTGCCACGCCTGGCAGCATCTCGTGTTGTGCCAGTCTCTTCGAGGCGAGCGGCTAAACGTCGCAGTGTTTCACCAGTAGGCATTGGACGGCCAGGAAATCTGCGACGCAATTCACGTTGTCACCGACCGATTATTGGTCAAATAAATAGTCAGCAATATTCCGCGTTCTGGAGCAGTGTAGCGTAACATTGTTTATTAACGTGTATTTCGCATGTGTTTACTACACAAATGTCAAAACAGAACTGACATTAGGGGCCAATCGCAAAATTTATAGCATTTTCTGATAGGAGGATTACTTTTGCGCCACCTGTATGATTGAGCGACCAGATTCAAATAAATATAGGGTGTGCGAGTGAAACATCGAAATGATAGAACACTTTCTACGACATTGCTGTGGTTGTGCAGTTTTTAAACTACAACACCTCTTTGATTTTACGACACCCAATTCAGATCATTTGAAGGGAATAGGTTGAACAACACTCGGGAAATGTTTGTCTGGGATGATCTTGTGACTACGAGAAGCCAACAAAAGGCTTAACTACATAGAACTAAATGCTAAGACGTCGGTCAGGAGTCGAACCACCAATGATTTGTAATATCTTTCGCAACCTAACCGAACCTAAGTGAGTGACACCGTAAGATCCATGTATAACACTGTGTATAATTTTTTAAGTCATGGAAATAAAGGGTTTTTCAACAGAGACGCTACAAAAGTAAATCGATAGGGACAGCAAACGACGCCACCTTTGTTCCCGCTCTTTTGACATTTCTCTTCAGTAAGGTTTGCCATTTCATCATGGAAAGGTATGCGAGCCAACAACGAGTCGAAATTATTAAAATTTACTACCGAAATTTGGAGTCAGTGGCCTCAACTTTAAGAGGCCAACTTTAAGAGGCCTCAACAATCAGCGATGAGGCTCATTTCTGGCAGAATGGCTTCGGTAATAAGCAAAATATGCGTTATTGGTCAGACAGAAATCCACACGTAATCCATGAGTCATCATTGCATCCCGAAAAAATTACGGTTTGGTGCGGTTTATGGGCCGGCGGCGTCATTGGGCCGTACTTCTTCCGTGATGATCGAGACCGGCACATTACTGTGAATGCGAATCGCTACCGTTCAATGATAACCGAATATTTTTGGCCCCAATTGGATAATATGGACTTGGCGAACATGTGGTTCCAACAGGACGGCGCCACAAGCCACACAGCGAATGCCACAATCAATTTATTGGAAACCAAGTTTGGTGAACGTGTTATCTCACGAAATGGCCCAGCCGATTGGCCAACTCGGTCGTACGATTTGACGCCGTTAGATTATTTCCTGTGGGGCTACATCAAGTCTATGGTCTATGCCAACAAGCCAGCGACGATTGATGAACTTCGTACGAATATCGAACGTGAAATTGCAGCAGTATCGGCCGATTTATGCTGGAAAACCGTCGAAAATTGGGTTCAGCGTCTGGACTTCTGCAAGCGTGCCCGTGGTGGCCATGCAAAAGAAATCGAGTTCAATACATAATGGCATCGAACGTACTTTCACAGGAATAAAGAATTTCATTGGTATCTAAAACCGGTTTTGTTTAATTGAAAAAAACTTTTGTAGCGCTCTTATTGAAAAACCCGTTATAACCATATACGGACACCACTACGTGACAAAAGACCAAAAAAAAAACCCGTCTCTCCCAGTTTTGCCTAAAGTCATGCGCTACCTAAACGGTGTTAAGAATAATTCCTAGGAAGTTCATGTGTTCTAGAAAGTTGTTTATTGAGGCCTTAGGTACATAGTTAATAGTTTCCTTGAATTTTGAACGGTTTGCTACCTATGGACCTGAATAGGGGAAAAGAGGTATAAAAATCGAATTTTTTATGAAGATGAAGTTTTTGATTTTATATGTTCACAACTTTCCCTCAGAGAACAAATCAAAATACCGAACTGTTTGCAAGATATGAGCCTGACAAAATGATCACTTTTTTGAAAAAATTAAATCTTGGGGGGCACATAAAATCTTTGGGCAAAACTGGGAGACACGGGTCTTTTTTTTTTGTTGGTCTTTTATCACGTAGTGGTGTCCGTATATAGTTATATTTTTTCGTGTTGCACTGTGTAATTTGAGCGATTTCTTAAATTTTTTGTATCGGACTTTATCTGCGCCTTGAATTTATTACATGCAGGTTTTATCATCAGAGTTTCTTCCCAACAAAGTTCCAACAATATAAATGCAACTGCAACTAAAGTTGCAATTTAGAAGTTGTCGAAAACATACACGACAAAAACACAAAAGAACTAAATTTTTATGGAAATGATAATAATAACAATAATATGAGATGCACTTACCTGTGAATTTGCTTGTGTTTCATTTATTGTATCAAATTTATTACCAACAACAATTATACTAAAATCACGATGACTAAAACTATCCAAAATTTGATCTCTCATAGATCGGCAATACTGAAAAGATAAAGGACAAACATAAAGGTATCATTGTAATTGAACATTATTATGTAGTATTTCACAATATTTGGTTAGAAGTAAAACCTATTTTCAACAGGACAGTTGGTGAACCTAGATTGTTCTTATCAAAACCTTTCGCCCCAAAATTAACTTCTCATAGCAACTATTAAGACCCACACTGCAAAAAAGAACTATTTATTTTTCTTTTAACTTTGACTTGGTGCGGGACGGAAATTCTTATTATGCATCCTTTGAATTGTAGTTATTACTTGATTTATTTCCGACGCGACACCCTAATATAGATACTTTTGTTTAATATTGTCGTTATAACATCCCAAAAAATCTGATGAAGCAGTTGGCAGAATTCGAAATGGGTAAATTATTGGAAATTCAGATCTATTAAGCTTTGGTGAATGCACTTAGGATTGAAAGAATAGCATTTTAGTTAATATTATGTTTTTACAACTGTTTTTTTTTTGGTATGATCTCTGAAATTCTACATTATATGAAGACAAAGTTTTGGCATTAGACCTACAATTTATTGCATTGATATTTGGAATTCTAAATAGTTCAAAAATGGATTTTTTTCTTAACTATATGAACTTTCGAGCACCAAAATACATTTCTTCAACACCGTACTAAATTATTTGTTTATATTCGAATTCAATACAATTCTGCATACAATTGAAGAGCCTGGTGGAAGAAGGTGTTACCTCACTTTTCTTATGTAAATGAAAATTAGGGGTTAATTGAAAATTGAATAATGATGAATTATACAAAGTAAATTAAAAGTGGTATCTGATTTTGTTTCTGATAAGATAAAAGTCAACATTTGATATTTAAATTATTAAAATTTAATTTTAAAATGGAAAATTAAAAGAAGGAAAATAGTTTTTTGAAAAAAAATTAAGTTAACACCTTCATCCGCCAGGGGCTTCAATTATTCCCGTTGGTGTCTAAATTCTAACAACATTCACAAACAATTCATTGTGTTGGCAAGAAAGTAATTTCTAGTTTTGTGTTCAAACTAATTTTCAATTATTTTACTCAAATGATTAATTTTAATCTATAAGGTAGGTGCCGTTTTATTCAATGATCTTATCCCATCGTTCAGGCGACTTTTTGATCCCAGATTCATAGAATGACTCGTCCTTTCCACAAAAATACTCGAACAAGCCCGTTTGTAAAAAATACACTATAAAAATAATGAACAAAGAAGCCCCTCAACTGTTGATGGCCCTCGCGAACGTTATAAGGACCATGATTTAAGGATATGTACCTGGAATATGCGAATGCTATACAGGACGGGTGCCGCTTTCCAACTAGCGAATGCCCATCTAAAATATAAAGCTGACATCACAGCCATCCAGGAAATGCGATGGACAGGATATGGTTGCACCAGAAAGAAAAACTTCGATCTCTACTACAGCTGCCATGAGAGTAAGTACGAATTTGGGCGCGGATTTATAGTTGGGAAGAGACTGTGAGACCTAGTTTGAAGGTTCAACCCAGTGAGTGACCGCATAGACACAATTCACATCAAATCGAAGTATTTCAACATCTCGTAAATTTGTGTCCACGCACCGACAGAGGATAAAGATAATGATAAAGATAATGAGCGTTTGGAAGAAGTATAGGAACGCTGTGCTGACCACGACATTAAGATTATTCTAGGCAATTTTAATACAAAATTAGGAAAGGAAAGTGTCTTTCGACCAACCATCGGTAATTACAGTCAACAGGATACCACCTCCGATAATGGAATAAGACTGATAGACTTCGCCACTGCAAAGAACATGGTAGTTAGTACCACACAATTCCAGCATATGAACATACATAAGGCGACCTGGATATCTCCTGATCAGCGGACGAAGAACCAGATTAATCACTTGCTAATAGACTGCAGGCACTATTCTAGTGTAATGGATGTACGTGTGATTTGAGGTGCCAATAACGACTCGGATTAATATCTGGTGGCTGCGAAAGTTCCCACACGACTGAGCAGGGCGAAAAACGTACGAAGCAAATCACGGGGAAAGCTGGATATTGACAAGCTACAAATACCGGAGATATCAATGTCCTATCGACAGAAGCTCTCTCTCCTGCAAGAGCAGAATACCCCCTCCCGAAAACCCAGATGCGCAGTAGAAGCACATCTCCCGTTCTTTGGAAAGCGCAGCAAGGACTGAACATGGCTATTAAAAACCACAGATGGATAAGTCATGGCACGACGAAGAATGTCGCATTGCAACTGATGAAAAAGACGCTGCACGTATGGCAACGAAACAGTCAGTTACAATGCGTGCTGCGAGTGAGCGGTACAAGAGGCTGAGATGGGAGGAAACCCAACTACTTAGGCGGAGAGAATGGCAGTGAGGGCAGAGGGAGAGTTAGAAAACCGAAATGTAAAGGATGAATGGTGAATCCCGAAAGTTTTTCCAGAGGGTAAGAAAATTGAATAACGGGCCTAATAATGGGCTGCCGTCCTGCAAGGACGAGAATGGGAATCTGGTAACTGAGAAGCAGTGTGTGCTCAAAATGTGGAGAGACCAATTTTCAGCACTACTCCACTCGGATTCTTCCACTGAAGATCAGGAGCTAATGATAGTGGAAGATAGTGTAGATTGTTCCCCCCCAACCAATAAAGCCGCTGGTGCGGATGGACTTTTAAGGCAGGTGGCAAAGGCCTGATAGCCCACATGCATCAACTTATATGCGGTATATGGCTGGGGGAATCTATGCCCTACAATTGGGGTCTCAGTGTATTACGTCATGAATTCAAAAAGGGTGATCCATGTGTCTGTTCCAATTATCCCGGTATCAGTCTTTTATCCATCGCGTATAAGGTCTTGTCGAGCATATTATGTGAAAGACTAAAGCCAATTATTGAAAACCTGATTGGGCCTTATCAGTGTGGTTTTAGTCTAGGCAAGTTCACGACTGACCAAATATTCACACTACGCCAAATCCTGGAAAAGACCAACGAAAAGCAAATCGATACATACCATCAAGCCGCTTTCAGTAGCCCCTTGCGTGGAAAACTGTACGAAGCTATGTCTGAACTTGGGATTCCGGCAAAACTGATCCGTATTTTCAAGAATCGAAAAGGAATAAGCGAAGGTGGGTCTTGCTGTTAATGAAGGCAAGACAAAATTGATGGTGTCAACGACTAGAGAAACCACACTTGAACGTTGACAACCGATTTAGTTTTAAAGTGGTAGATGAATTTGTCTTCCTTGGATGCGCCGTGAACAAGGACAACACCGTCAACCTGGAGCTAAATAGGAGAATTGTGCTTGCAAATAGATGCTAATTTGGGCTCAGCAAGCAGTTTAGGAACAAAGCCCTCTCTCGACGGACAAAAGTCCAGCTATATCAGACTCTCATTTTACCAGTCTTGACATGTGTCTCCGAAACTTGGATCATATAGCAAGCGGATGAAAGATACCTGGGAGTTTTCGAGAGAAAAATTCTCCGTGGAGTATATGGTCATGTTAGGGAAAACGACGAGTACAGACGTCGGTGGAATGCAGAGCTATATAATCAATATTCTGATGTGGACATAGCTAGACGAATCAAATTGAGCCAATTGCTTTGGCTAGGCCATGTTATCAGAATGGATGAAGATGAGCCAGTGCGAAAGTTTTCGATAAAGTACCCGATGGAAGCAGGAAAACAAGACGACCAAGACTCCGCTGGAAAGACCAGGCAGAAGAATCTCTCCGTTTTCTTGGTGTTACCAACTGTCTAGAAAAGGCGAAGAATAAAGCCAGTTGGAAGAATATATTGAAATTTGTTTTTTTTTAATTAATATGTCTAAGACGTCTGACCTCATGAGGTTGTAAAATAGTCAACAAAAGTAAAGTAAGCCCGTTTATAGGTCCTTTTCTGTATTGAAGGATTTTCCATTCAAACAGTTTTGCAGACCCCGAAATAAACGAAACTTCGAAGGTGCCAGATCAGGACCATAAGGTGGATGTGGCACCATCTACCATCCACGCTCTAATATCTTTAGCCGAGTCTACCAAGATGTTGTCGTGATGGAAAATCAAGATTTGTGATTTACCAAATCTGGTCGTGTGCTTTCAGTGCCACCTCAAGGTTTGTCAATTGCTGACAACAGATGTCAGAATTTATGGTTTGGAAGTAGTTCAAAATAAATTACTCCCTTAAAATCCCACCAAACATAACATAACCTTTTGGTGCAGTTCAGACTTTAATGAAGTTTGAGCGCATCCATCGTGGTTTGACCAGGATTTCTTTCACTTGACATGGTTGTAAAGAATACATTTATTATCTCCAGAGACAATGTGTTTAACAAATGGGTAATTTTTGCTGCGTTTGAGCAATAAATGCTCAAAGCAAGTGCGTGTTAGGTGGATTTCCTTAAGCTTGTGCGGAACACAAATATCAAGATTTTTGACAAGCCCAGGCCGATTCAAATGGTTTTCAATGTTCGTCTGCGATTCTGAGATGTCTGCAACTTTTTGAACAGGATTATGTCGGTCAGATTCGCTAACAGCTTTGATTTGGTCCTCATCAACTGTGATAATTTCTGGACGTGAAATTTTCAGATCGAAATTATTTGAACACGCACATAATGATTGCAATTTAAGATGGGTGATTCATAAGACAGCCCTTCCGATCCTAGTGCTGGGACTACCAACACGCTCTAAGCAGCCATACAAGTTGAGTTTTAGTATCTAAATTGGGTTGTTGGTTTATTATCTAATACGCTGCGGTGGTAGATTGCTACTTAAGGTTGTTCGACCGATCGCCTTCTCAATTTTGCTATTATAACGACGCGTTCTCCTCTCGAGATAGGATTTGTTCTGGGCTTTCCAGAGTCTGTTACATACAATGTATATCGAGAGAGAGATAAAGAGCAGTTGTTCTTGTTAGTTGATTGTTAATTTTATTTTTTAATGTACACTCTATGATATTTCACTGGGCGAAGTTCCTAAGTCTACCCTTGCAGGATTGTCGGAGGATTTTGATGTAGTTAATCGTTGTTTATGCGGCGTCAGGTCTGGCAAGGTTTCTGGAAAAGCCTCTTGCCAACGAAAATTACGTGGATGAATAGAACAGACGAAGGGTACAAGGAAGTATATGTCCGTGGCTAGAAATATACCAGGACTCTTTGGATGGTGTCCATGAGTGTACCTTGGCTTCCCATGTAAAACAGAGATATACAGTTATCAGATGGGGTAGACCCAACTGTCACGATAGGTCGGACTAAAGCAGCCTTGTTCTGAAAAAAGATTTCGGAGTCGGAGTGCGTGGACAGTTACAGTACGGGGTAATCACACGGATAACCCTGGAATTAATTTAAGGATATCGTGGCCGTCGGTGGTGCAATGGGTAGTGTGCGCGCCTCTTGTACTTCAGATCCTGGGTTCGATTCCTGCTCTGACCACCTTCAAATTTCTTTCGGCGGCGGTCACCTCGCATAGTGACGGCGACACTATCGAGTATATAGCCATGAAAAAGCTTCTCAAAATACCGTTCGGAATCGGTGTAAAACTGTAGGTCCCAATCAGTGAGTGAAAACTGGAAAGCGTACAGCTCAGTGATTGTGAGAAGTTCTCCCCGGTCCCTTCATGGGATGTAATGGGAAACCATTTATTTTTTTTTTATATCGAGGACTAAAACTATAAGGCAAAGTATCGTCTGGACTTATGGCTCTCTAGGTACAAGTTCGGATTCCCACAAGCAGGGTGTCCCCAAACTAGTAGACAGGCAGGATAACTACAAGACTAAATGGCAAGCATAACGAGTGCTATAAGTACAAGGCCAAGTATCGTGGGGATACCAAATTGAATTCCTACAGGAACGGGTGCTCCCGATACAGTTTATAGCACTTATCGCTGTTTAGGGCACTATCTGGGACTCCCACAGGCAGGGTGTCTCCGAACAGGACTAAGTGCAAGAATAAAGAGGCCCATAATTACAAGTATCGTCAGGATACCAAACCGGATTCCCACAGCCAGGTTGTCCCCGATCAAGTAGAAAAAGAGGATAACTATAGGACTAAATACATGGATAACGAAGAATTCACTACAGGGCAAAGAATTGTCAGGATACCAAATCGGTTTCCCACATGCAGGGTGTCGCCGATCGAGTATCTAGGCACTAGTTCGGATTCTCACAGGAAGGTGTCTCCCAACAAGTATACACACAGGATAACTACAGGACTAAGTGCAAGGATGCCGAAGGCTAAAACTACAAGGCAAAGAATCGTCAGGACCCCAAACGAGTATGCAACAGGATAACCTTAAGACTAAAACTACCGGTGTACTATACTACGAGCAACTATGTCTATAACTAGCTACGATGTGTCAGGATTGCTGGATATCCAACGACTGACTAGTTGCCTCTATGTGTGCTGATTATATGGTCCAGTCTTGTTTGCCACTCAGTGGCTTGTGTGGTCCAGCTGTTCACGCTCAGCTGTTGGTTGCTATCACTCTCAGCTGATCGTGGTGAGTGTACCAGAGGTACATTTAACAAAAGAGTGTTTTAGTTCCAAAGCACAATAACTCCATGTATACATACCTACTAATTACACTGTGCGTCAAAAGCTAGGGGTTACTGATCGGCGAGGGTTCTGACTGCCGTGAAAAGTTATATCGTTCAAAAACAAGTTATACGTGTCCTGGCGTTTCGCTGGGTAACGTTTGGAATCGAGATATATCGCTTTGGAGTTAATAAGTACCATATATGGGAATTTGTCACGTTTAGGGCTCTTTTGTTTGACATAACTCGAGAACGACTAGTCCGATTTTTCTGCAACAAACTTAGAAAAATTAAGAATTACAATTTCTTTAATCTATTGATATACTATTTCTCTACATAATCAACAGTTTTGGAGTTCTAAATAAATTTATGAAGAAAAAAAAATAGTTTTTGCCTAAAACCTGCCTTAAAAATCATGAAACATCTAAAACGGGAAAAAGTGTCAAGTTTTATTAAAAGTCACATAACGTATGACCAAAATGAGATATAGATCATAACAGTTGATGCACGTATAAATTTATTTTTGTTTGTTTGCTCGTTTACTTTCTTGCGTGGTGGTTCGTCTTCTTCTCCGGAGTCTGTAACGGATGAGGATATGTGTTCATATGGGAGAAAATAATTTTTTTTAATCAGTCAGGTAACTTCAATTTTGTGACCTATCCTCGGAGGAAACTCCCATTGTATATTCCTCATCTTCATTATCGGGATCGTACGTGTTTTGCGACCACCAACAAAGTCCAGCTTTTTGGCTTTATATCGCGTTTCCATGGGCATGGCCACTTGATGGAAGCGCTCGTCATTTTCATCTGACTCTGAGGCTAGCTGCTTGCCGAAGTATTCGGGATGGTAATACAAGAAGTGAATTTTGAGAGACAAGTTCACTCCAATTTTCCGGAAGTATTGCAACATCTTGGTCTCAAGAACTCGGTTACTTTCCAAAATTTATCGAATGACTTTCTTCACTGCGCCTTTAAATTCATTTGCTTTCATGAGCTTCCGTATATCGGGCCCATTCAGAACATCTTCCTTCAATTTTGGTTCGCTGATTCGTGGGAAAATAATTTTTAAACAATCGAGAATTCTCGGTTGATTTACAATGGCCTTGATGCAATTTTGGCAATTCCCAGTTTGACATAGATACGATTATAGGACATGAGGACGTTCTCCATTGGCACGAGTGGGCGATTTACGCAGTTCTGTCTTTACTCCGTTGAATCTCGAGTAAGCCAATCATGCGTTTGGTATTGGTTTCCTTTAAATCGGGTATCCCACAGACACAAGAAACCTCTTGGCTTCGCTACGACTTTCAGATCACAACTGACCCGCAATATGTGATCAGTGTAGCAAACTTTATCCAAAATTATTTTCATGAAATCGTGTATTTCACTCACATCTGTGCTGTAGCCAATGGGAATATTTGGTTTTTTTCATGTTTATTTAGCAAAACGACTATCAAGCTAGATTTCGAAGAATCGATGAACATTCGCCAATCACCTGCGAGGTAATTAATGCCCATCGCCCCTTTATATCGTGGCATTAAACAAATGTGTCCCTTTCGTTGAGTGTGAAGTAACGTTTGAATAGCAATTGTCGTCTTCGATATCCGGTGACTTTGGCATTAGGCTCCAAATTGTTGCCTTCTTTCAAAAGGTGGTCAAGTTTTTCTGCTTCACTTTGTGACAAGTTTAATAGACTATTCAGCGAACTTTTTTGTTTAAGCAGACGTGCGATTGCTATCCAGGCGATCAAGTTTATATTTGAGTTTTTGTTCCATTTTCGTCCGGGAGTGAAAGCTCATTTTACTAGCTGCCCTTATGTCAAAGTACATTGTTGCCAATGTGTTATTCTTGTTGATTTTAAAAGCTCTTTCTATTGGAAAATACCAAAATTTAGCCAAATGCAGGCAACGCTGCTCTATCAGCTGTTTAATTGGAAGCAGCTGATTGCAGACAAAATATAATAAACAAACAACAAATTGCCAGAAGAAAAGTGGGAAAAATTAAAGTTGTTAAGTGAGATAATTAAAGTGTTTTTAAAATGATTGCATCCGTGGCATTTGGGACGACATGTAGAGACTTTTTTGTTAGAAATATCCGTATTAAATAACAATTTTAATTAATTTTCTTGTAAATGCGTTAAGAAACACATTTGTAAACAAACTAAACGATTGATATTTTCTGATTGTCTAATCGAAACGAAAGCTCTTTTCGTTTCACTCAAAACAAAGCGTATAAAACCAAAAGTTATCTTCGCTAATAAAAACTGAAACAAGACCAGATAGCTTTTTTCAACCATGTTCTTCTTTCCTCATGTGTATTGGCTTTGTTGCAGTGCTTTGATGTGAGTTTTAATCGAAATCATTGTTTATGTTTTTTGATGTGTAAACATCTATACGCTGGGGGTAAAAATCTTTTTCACAATACAATCACAAATTTAGAGTAAAGGGGCCCTTAGACCTGTGGATAAGTTGCAGCGACTTCAAGTTGACATCAACTTATCCATGGTGTAAGGTGAAGTTGGTGGCCGTCGGTGGTGCAATGGCTAGTGTGCGCGGCTCTTGTACATGAGAACGTGGGTTCGATCCCTGCTCAGACCACCTTACATTTCTTTCTACGACGGTCACCTCGCTTAGTGATGGCGACACTATCGAGTACTTAGCCATGAAAATGCTTCTCAAAATACCGTTCGGAACCGGTGTAAAACTGTAGGTCCCTATCAGTGAGTATAAAACTAGAAAGCGCACATCTCACTGATTGTGAGAAGCTCTCCCCAATCCCTTCATGGGATGTTAAGGGACACCATTTTTTTTTTTTTAAGGTGAAGTTGGTGGTTTGTACAAACTAGTTGATGTAAAATCAAAGCGATTTTGATTTTTAGAAGTTGATATCAACTTATCCATCAGTGTAAGGGGGAGTTGCATCAACTTTCATACACATTTCGATGAGAAACGTTCATGAGGAAACATTATCGGCAAAATGTAAATAAATGAACCAAAAAAAAAATAAATTAAACATTATCGGAAAAATATAAACTAAATAAATACGATTTGGGGTGTTATTTATAAATATTTAAAGAAAATAAAAATAGAGTTTTTTCGTAAAATTTGTGATATTTTCGCAGTGCGCTCACCACCTTTCATTTCGACATCTGACAAGAAAATGAAGTTGCCTCAACTAGTTTGCGAGTGTAAGGGCAAAATCGAAGTTGATGTCAAGTTATCGAAGTTGCTGTGAACTTGAAGTCGAGCAACTTATCCACAGGTCTAAGGGCCCCTTAAGATGTGCGATGTAATCGTTGACCAATCGTAAAGCGTTATCAAATCGGTGTGAGCTATATATGAGTGTATTAGTGTACTCATACGCTGCGTACTAAAGGCTACCGCGAGATGAATTGATTGAGTTGTGATTTGTGTGACACTAATACATTGTCATGTCATGCATGTTGTTACTACTTGGTATACATAGGAATTAGACGGCAATGTTACGTTCGACTCAAGTAAATCAATCCAACATGAATCGTTTTACTTGAGTGTTGCATGGTACATACGACCAATCATCCAAGACTGTATGGATGACGTTTTGTCACCCACACTGATTTTATGTTATTCTAACGTTTGATTTGTGTGCACACGAGTGTAATTAAAAAAGGGAAATGTAGAATATTGATGTTTAAATTATCGCAATTAATTATTTTTCACTTGTTTTCTTAAAATATGTACCTTTTCTTTAAAAAATTATTTTTAGTTAACAAAAGTACCTTTTCTTAAAAAGAAGTACTTTTTCTTAAAAATTATCTTTTCTTAAAAAACATTCCTATTCCTAAATAATTAGCTTTTTCTTAAAACAGTAAATTTTCTTAAAAAACTACCTTTCCCTACAGAAATTACCTTTGCATATGTAATGAATTCCTTTTTTATGTTACTAAAGTAAATCAATAAAATAAAAGCAAAACAGTCACAAACATACATATGTACATAGATTGCTGGTACAACACGTATCACAACACAGTTCAACCCAATCATTGGGTAGTCATAGCATCGTATGACTCGACGGTTGCGTCGCAGTGACTACTCTGAGTGGGTTTACGTTTAGACATGGCATGGCTCGAACCGCTGCTGGCGTCGGCCTTACACACGCAGCATAACATTTTGCACGATGAAGTAAATGAACCGAAACATGCACTTGTGCTAGCCCTTACTGCATACAATATACTCAACACCATCTAGTGTGCAATAGTAGCGACTAATTTTCACTAATTGTCGCACATTATGTTATCGTAGGCAAATGAAAACAAATAAGTAAAATGAATACAAAAACATTTAATTTTAATAACTTTTAAAAAGATTTTTTGCATTTTTAATCTAAAATTTACTAAAACAAAGCAAAATAAGGAAAACTAAAAACTAAACTTGTCAAATATAAGGAAAACTAAAAACTAAAAGTTTTCTTCATCTTTGAGATTGCCATCTAGTGTGCAATATTAGCTACTAATTTTCGAAAACCATTGCTGTAAAATAACATTACATTTCAGTAAACAGCTGATTAATAACTTGTCAACCGCAACAAATACAAAATAATAAAATATTTTACAAAACACCAAAAAAAATTATAACTCAGAACATAAAACAACACAAAGTGTATAACATATCTTCATTACGTACTGTTGCCTTACACTGAAACTGGTGCACGACAATTGGGTAACAATCTCCATCTCATGCCAATTATTATGGGTGGAGATTTTAATACAAATTTTGCAAACCCACAGTCGCAAGCTTTATCAAAATTTTTATTTGACGTTTTCCACTTGCATATGAGCAATTCTCCACAAACCCCCACAACTAACAATTCCACTACTATAGATGCAGTTTTCCATAGATTTTTAAATACAATCGAATCAAAAATGTATATTTCTTATTTTAGTTACCATAAGCCAATATTAACTATTTGTACTTAAGGCATTTACAATAGATGGGCACTTTGCAGTACTACTACAATTTCAGTAAAAATAATTCTTTAACTAGTAAATTTTTACTGATTATTATTCTGAGAATCATAAAAAGGTCATCAACGAATTTTCCAAAGAATATTGTCCATATCCTCGAGCAAATTTTTTAAATTCAGTAAGTACGATTATCCATATTAATTGAAACAAAAAATCAATATTCTGGTCAAAAGAGATACCTTCACTTAAGTGTGAATAAAACGCGTTCATCGATTTTTATGATCTATGTCTCATTTTGTTCACAGGTTATGTGTCTATATGTGAATGGATTTTTCATGATTTTTAGAAATAAAAAATTTTATTTTTTGATGTGTTAACATCTATAGCGGAGTATAGGGACTAAATCTATCAAAGTCAAAATCTGCTAAAACCAGATTTTATGCTGCTGCTAAAACCAGATTTTCTGCAATGAAAGAGTGGTGTGGCAGGGGTGAGGCAAAGGAAATTGTGTCTATAGCGTATGTATTAACATAATAATGTATGTATGCACATGTGTCTGTTGCTGTTGTTGAACGGAGATATAAAGCATAGCCACGCAAAATTTCATTTGCAAGCGCATGGGCTTGCGTAGTCGACGTTATAGTGACATACTAATACGTCAGCTACTTCGTACATAGTATGTGTGATGTTGTGTGTTTGGCTGTTTCGTTGCTGTTGATATGGCAAACATTTGGTTAGTGACACACGTATACGTCAGCTACTTCGGCCAAATTATGTGTGAGGTTGTGTGTTTGGTTGTTTCGTTGTTGTTGCTATGGCGAAACAAAGCGAGTGATTTGATGTTCAGCATTGCCCGGTGTATACAAAAACAAGTAGAAACGGTGTTAAGTTCGGCCGGGCCGAAGCTTATGTACCCTCCACGATGACAATTTACACTCCCACTCTCCACTCTTTGCATTCCCTTAACGGTATTTATTTTAGGCCCCCCCCCCCTACACCCTCCACCACCACAAACACTCCACGGCATAGCAAGCAAAAATAAATCATCAACATATCATAGAGTAGTAGTTCTTGTTGTTGTTGGTGTTGTTGTTTTTTTATTATAGCGAAAGGTAAGTCCAATAAAATGTGGGTGCGGAGCACACTCAGAGCAAAGAGAGTAGTGACGTATTGTACGTATATAAAAATCCGATAACAAGAGAGCAACGACAATTTTGTGAACTTGTGTAGCGTATGTACGAATATAACAATGTGTCTGTTACTTTGCATTCTTTGACTTTTGTGGGAATAAAACAAAAAGTATTAAGCAAGAAGATAATGACACATGTGATTGCACTGGGTCTTTAAATAATTTTAAGTATTAATATTATTTAACTGTAACGTCATCATATGATTGAATGCTGTTTTTTATTTTCCAATGTAACATTTACGAATGTGTTCATAGAAATCGAACAGGTACCGTGTAGCAAAAAGGTGTTAACACATCGCCCGTGAGTTCGAACACTCATTGGATTTTTTTTTGCCAAAAGTTATATTTTTCTTCATTAATCTATTTATAACTGTAAAACTGTTGATTGTGTAGATAAACTGTATACGAGTAGATTAAAGGAATTGTAATTCTTAATTTTTCTAGGTTCATTGCAGCAAAATCGGACTAGTCGTTCTCGAGTTATGTCAACCAAAAGAGCCCTAAACGTGACATATTCCCTTATATGATACTAATTTCAAATTGATATATCTCGATTCCTAGACATGACCCAGCGAAGCGCCGCGACACGTGTAACTTTTTTTGGCCGATATAACTTTTCCCCGTAGTCATAACCCCCACCGATTTTGGCTGTCGCACAGTGTTATAGTTCAAATTGTTGTGGATGAAAACAAATTTACGACTTCCATCCTCACACTATCATCAGACGAGGATCTAATGACATTACCAGGGGAGACTTAACACAATGACGGAAGTAGTGAGCTACTTGCGTATTTCCCAAAGGAATCGCTACAAAGAGTTTTGGGCTCAATGAGAGAGATCCCATCCCCCCTTATATCGGACTAAATGTTTTCAATTAGAAATAAAAATTAAATATAAAATAATCTTTAAAATTCAAAAAATCACATTGTCATTGGTTATAACATCTTATGGAGACAATGGAGCATTGAAATGAATGAATGAATGGTTTCCCATTAAAAAAAATAAATAAATAAATGGTTTCCCATTACATCCCATGAAGGGACCGGGGAGAACTTCTCACAATCACTGAGCTGTGCGCTTTCCAGTTTTCACTCTCTGATTGGGACCTACAGTTTTACACCGATTCCGAACGGTATTTTGAGAAGCTTTTTCATGGCTATATACTCGATAGTGTCGCCGTCACTAAGCGAGGTGACCGTCGTCGAAAGAATTTTTTTTTTTTTTTTAATAAACAATAAAAATGAAGACACTTATATCGCACGTTGGCAACACAGAACTAAAATGCAATTAATTCAGGAACATTTAGGGTATACGAATAAACATATTTGTTGTGGGTCTGAAATTGTTCTACCCTTTAAAACTAGCGTGGAAACATTTGAACTGGTGTATTCAAAAAACCGGATTTTCAAAAATGTCGGTTTTCGGTTTCTTCGAATATTCCGATTTTGGAGAATCCGGGTTTCGTTTACGCTGAGGTTTTTATGACAATATGGTTAACTATGGCTGTTAGAAACATCGTTTATTTTTAAGTCCGTCTTTATGAATTTTGAGATCGATTACCGAGTACATAGCCATGAAAAGCTTGTCAAAATACTGCTCGGAACCGGTGTAAAACAGAAGGTTCCAACCAGAGTGTGTAAGCCTACGCCTTCATGGGATGTAATGAGAAACTAAAGTGTGGGCAATGTACAAATCGGAATTTAATTTCGCTTTAAAAAAATACTAAAGTAATATAGACACACTACCTCATTCGACCAACTCAATTTTTCAGTACATTGTCGAGTGTTTGGGTTTCTGTTTCGTGTTGTAAGATCTCAATGGACCCGTGTGATTGTTTGCGTAATACTTATATTTCACCGCGCTCCAGAGATAATAGTCTAACTGGTTCAAATCGCATCCGAGTTTCGGCTGATTACACTGTAAGTAGGTGAAAATGACACACCAAAACGCCGAAACACGTCAACCTAATTTTGGATCATAGAATCCAGTGGTGTACCCCGTTTTGAAAAGTTAGCTCGAAATCACGAGATATTTCGATTTTAAATTTGTAGTAGATTTAAGGCAATTTTTGATTTTATTTCAATGAAAAAACTTTAGAAACTTGTTTAAAATCAATTTGTTTATTATTTATTATTCAAAATTTATATCTAGAAATAATGGAAGTCTATTCTCAAGCGGACATGGAACTGTATTTGCTTTTATTTTGATGATTTTATAATTTTTTTTGGGATTTATTAAATTTTTACTCTTTGTTTGCAATCGACCAGCAGAAATCAGCAAGCATTAAGTCTATTCTTTTTCCAGCGAAACGGTCTTCGAATGCCAGTATTGTTTGATGAAATCTTTCGACAGTTTCGTCTGTTTCTGTGGACAATTGTCGCTCGTAAAAATTGAAATGTGCATGAAATATGTGGATTTTCAACGACGTATTAACGCCAAGTTTGTCGAAAGACTTCATCATGTTGCCAATATAATCAAGGTACTCTGGTGAACGAATTTTGCAACGAACGTTTTCAATTAGCGCACGAATTGAGTTCCACGAGTTTAGTTCAGTTTCATTTAACATTTCAGAAAAACTTAAAAGTTTTCGTATATCTGGACCGTTAACTACACCTGTTAAAAAAAATTGGTATGAAATATATTGCAGTCACACACTTTAAGTTACCCAAAACTACCCTCTTTAATTTTTCAATTGATAATTTTTGAAAAGCGTTGTTTTTCAAGTATGGTAATGCATTTTCCTTAACGCGAACCAATCGCTTTAAAAAATACTTTAGAACTCCCAGCTTGATATGAAGATCCGGAAGCATTATTTTCTGAAGGGGGATCAGTGGTGGACGAATTACATTAAATTCGCCAACAACTTGTGAATCGGGTTTTGGACAATTTCGCTTTTCGTACTGGTTGTATTTTGCACGGCTGTCCCATTTACAAAAAATACACTTGTACTTTGTATAGCCAGTTTACATTCCAGCTAATACTGAAAGAATCTTAAAATCAACACAATTTACGCGCCAATTGTGTTCGTCATAACTGCTGCGTTCCAGAATTAGTTTCATGGTATCATACGACTCATGCATTCCAAGAGCATACATCAATGGCACTGGTTTAACGCTGCTGTTTTCAAATAGCAAAACTACTTTTAAGCTTCTGGTTGAAGAGTCTATGAAAAGACGCCATAAAGATGGATTATAGTTGCAGATTCCCATTTCATTCATTAAACCGGGAATATCTTGTCAATATGGTATATATGTTTGATATATATGTTGTAGCATCTGTTTGTAATAGGGATGCCAATCCCAAAATTCCGAATCCCAAAATCCCGAATCCCAAAATTATTATAATTATTATGGCCCCAAATTGTAAGAGATAAACGAATTCTGCTTCCAAATAGATGTCTATTATTTCAACGGTTACATTTTGTCGAGAAAAAAAATATATAAATTGATTTAACAAGAGCTTGTGCAGGTTTTTCCCTCAAATATAATCAAAACTCACCTTAAATCTAATACAAATTTAAAATCGAAATATCTCGTTATTTTGAGCGAACTTTTTAAAGCGGAGTATACCACTGGATTCTATGACCCAAAAATTAGTTGGGGTGTCTCGGTGTTTTTGTGTGTCATTTCAAAACTTCAAATTTTACTTACAGTGTTATGCGGCTTTCAAACATAGTACGCAAATGATCGATAGTCACGTTGGCTGTGTAGCACGTAGCGCTGTCCTATTGAAGCCATACTTCGTCCATGACCAAAATTCCGCTGAGCATGGCACTGTAGCACTCACCATTGACGATAACAGCGGCTCCTTCCCCATTTTCGAAGAAAAGTGGGCCAGTGATGCCAATGCCAAAAAATGCACCAAACAGTCACTCATTGTGGATGCATCGGCTTCTCGTCCACGACGTGTGGATTTTTCGGGCCCCAAATTTGACAATTTTATTTGTTAACGTAGCCCCCGAGGTGAAAATGGGCTTTGTCGGAAAAGATGATTTTTAGGTAAAAGTTTTCATCTTCACACAAGCGACCTTCAGCCCATTCAGCGAATCGAAAACGCATCGGATAGCCACGAGGATTCGGTTTTTGAACTATTTTGGATTTATAAGCGAAATCTTTATTCAAAATTTTGCACGAATTGTTCAAGAGCTGAGAACCGTGCCGAGTTGGTGTTGATGGCTCTTCGAGCACACTTTCACCTACAGCGGCAATATTTTCCGCTGAATGAACGCCTAGACGAATTTTTTGTTCAATAAGGACCCGGATTGACAAACTCTCTACACAATTTGATCCACAAACGGCGTTGATGGAACTCTATTTCTTTCGAATTTATTTCGTAGATTTCTTACAGTTTGAGTTGAAGACTCAACACTTTGGAAGAAAGTTTTTAATATTTCCCAATTTTCTTCAAGCGCAAAGCGACTCTTTAACCTTTAACTAATAATCTGTTCATAAATGGCAAATTGGTCATCTGCCACGAAATAACGGGGGATTAAATGCCAAATTTTACATAGCCCTCCCTTTATTTATTATATTCCACCTATCTGTTCTAATATTTGACTTCCCCAATTAGGCAAAATCATCGTTGAGTAAATATTCCCTTGGACGTTTTGTACTTCTTTTTGGATTGTGAATTCACTTTATTGTTTTATCCTAACATACCACTTGTGTTGTCATTAGTTCCGCAACTTACATCTAAATCGGAGTTGGCAGATATGACTTCCATTGCCGTGGACAACTTAAGATATTTTTGAAAACTATCGGCGAAATGATTCGTTGGCAAAGTCTTTTGTGTCTGTATGATGGAGTCAGTAATCATAATCAGCTATGAAAACCGATTTCGGTTAGAAATTCTGCGTTGTTATATCTCGATTGTGTTAAACCCGAAAAAAACGGGTAATTGACTTGAAATAACCGGTGAAACCGGGTCTTCGAAAATAGCAATTTTTAAAAAACCGACGTACCGGTTTCGGTTTTGAATACGCTAATTTGAACCTTTCTTGTGCATTGCGAGAAACCCAGTCTAATACTTTATATTTAAACATGTTTCCATGTGAAGTCCAAAATTGGCTAGTGAAAGGGAGGCGCTATGACCCATTCTTATGATATGGAATACTCTGAACTGATTTTCCCCCAGTTCTTAAAACGTAGGTGTTATTACTTCTACAACAGACGCTCAAGGAACTTCTCCACCTTGTTGATAAGTAAGTAATGCGTATGAAGAGCATAGAAATATCCAACAAATACTAACAGTAATAAATAGTTAATTACTAGTACCATATACTTAAATCTACATATATTCATTTCCCTGTTATAATTTAAGAAAAATTGATGTACTTACACGAAATGTATCCAAATTTCCCATATCAAAGACTAAAACGTAGGCATGAACTGTTCGCAACCCCAGTGGATGTCCATTGTTCCATTCAGCAAAATTATCGGCCGGAAACCGTTTCTGTTCCGCCCATTGTTGTTATTCATGATGCAAAAAATGTCGGTGTGTCCGTGCGACGTTGTTGTTGATTTGATATCAATGATGGGTATGGTTGATAATTTGAAAGGAAATTAGAAAAGTTTTAATTGCCCAATGCTTCATTATTCTTCTTCTTCCACTACTTATAAATATTTATAATAATTATTAATGTTGTTGGTGAATGAATGAAGAGTGTCCAAATGTATGACTGACTTAGTGTACTTGGGGGAAAGTTTTGTTTCGTTTGTGTTTCGTTAAAAACTTTGAGAGTTTTATCGCTCCCTGGTTCGTGGGGATCTCCTGATTTCGCTTACCTGGGGCGGAACATCGATTACCATCAGCTCGCGGATACAAGTATCACATACCAAGCAGTTTTTGTATACTTTCCTTCTTGTGGTGGTGTGATGTGTCTTGGAGAAATCGTGGTAGAAGAATTGCTGAAAGAAACCAAGCAGATTCAATGAACAACATTTTAGTCATAAAGTATTTATGTATGAGCCAAGTTTAGATATAACTGATTATACTACTAAAGCACAACTGAGATGAAAAAGTTTTTATGATTGCGAAAAATTAAGTTACATGATGATAAACACTATATGGGGGACTTATATACAGAAAACCGAGTATTAATAGAGAATAAAAGTGTTGGGGTAAAAGATTGTAATTTAATACTCATAGAATGGGGAGCGTATTTTATTTTTCAAATTTCATTATATGGCCATCTTAATTCAGATGATTGTTCAATTTTGGAGGATGATCGGTGGTTAGTTATAAATGAAAAAATAAATAAATTGTTTCCCATTATTTCCCATGCAGGGATAGGGAAGAGGTTCCCACAATGAGTGAGCTGTACAGTTTCTAGCTTTATACACACTGATTGGGATCTACAGTAACGGGGTTTTCAATAAGAGCGCTACAAAAATAAAACAAAACCGGTTTTAGATATAAATGAAATTCTTTATTCCTGTGAAAGTACGTTCATGGCCACCACGGGCACGCTTGCAGAAGTCCAGACGCTGAACCCAATTTTCGGCGGTTTTCAAGCATAAATCGGCCGATACTGCTGCAATTTCACGTTCGATATACGTACGAAGTGCATTAATCGTCGCTGGCTTGTTGGCATAGACCATAGACTTGACGTAGCCTACACAGGAAATAATCTAACGGTGTCAAATCGCACGACCGAGGCGGCCAATCGACTGGGCCATTTCGTAAGATAACACGTTCACCAAACTAGGTTTCCAATAAATTGATTGTGGCATTCGCTGTGTGGCGCCGTCCTGTTGGAATAACATGTCCTCCAAGTCCATATTATCCAATTGGGTCCAAAAATATGCGGTTATCATTGAACGGTAGCGATTCGCATTCACAGTAATGTGCCGGTCTTGATCATCACGGAAGAAGTACGGCCCAATGACGCCGCCGGCCCATAAACCGCACCAAACCGTAATTTTTTCGGGATGCAATGATGACTCATGGATTACGTGTCGCTTGCTGTCTGACCAGAAATGAGCCCCATCGCTGATTGTTGAGGCCTCTTAAAGTTGAGGCCACTGACTCCAAATTTCGGTAGTAAATTTTAATAATTTCGACTCGTTTTTGGCTCGTACATCTTTTCATGATGAAATGGCAAACCTTACTGAAGAGAAATGTCAAAAGAGCGGGAAAAAATATGGCGTCGTTTGCTGTCCCTATCGATTTACTTTTGTAGCGTCTCTGTTGAAAACCCCAATATTACCCCTATTCCGAGCGGTGGTTATTGGAACCCCTTTCATGACTAATTTACTCGATAGTGTCGCCGTCTCTACACGCTGAAGAATCTGTAGTTTTTTGTAGATTGGATGCAAATATATCGTGTTTGGATCTTGTCGCAAATATAGTGTATTTGTGCAAATACATTGTGTTCGCTATTCAATAATACATGTTTGAGACACAATGATTAATATTTTATAATATATCTATTTGCGACCCAAACCTATATGTGTTTGGAATACAAATACAGCCGTGTTTGTTGCACTGTTTATGCTCTCTCGAGAGCAAGACAATAAAAGAGTGACAACGAGAGAGTCTATCTTGTAAGTGTGTATCTATATATTTGTATTATTCTCTGTCAGTTATTGATAAATATTCCTGAATTTTGGCTGATGTATTGCGATTTAGAGTATTGCATCCAGTCGCATATGGTTCATTGGACCAAGGATATCAAAAGCGTTTCACCAGTGATAAAAATAATAAACTAAGGTTCGGACGGTTATATGGTTTGTGATGTTGCGTTGGGTCTGGTGTATGTATTTCGTATATACTTTATGTGTGTGTGCTACCAAAGTGAGTAAGCGATTTTGAAAAAAGAAACTGGGAAGGGTAACAATGTGAAGCCGTTTCTCTGTCCGTGCCTTTATTGAGAAGTATACTAAAAAAGCATGTACGTAATACACACTTGGCTTGCCGAACTAGGTTTGCATTTATGTATATTGTCTGTCTACCAACTATACTTGTGTCGAACTCGTTCACTAGTTCTCGAACTCGTTAATTTAAGGTTCCTGGACACACCAATCACGAACACGGTCGTGATATCGAACATGTGCATTATATATAGGTGAGGGTGGAGTCTGGTCCCCCTAAATGAACTAGGTAGTTCATGAACTACCCAACTCTACTACCAACTCATAGTGATAACCAAGGCATAGTTGCAACCATCTGAAAACAAAAACGTGAGAGACAACAAAGAAAGGCGAAGCTAAAGAGAAGCAGATTCTCATTTCGTAAAACAAGTAATGCATTCAGCAAGTAAATGTAAATGGGTCATTTTAAATATGTTTGGTATGGTCACCTTGGAGGTCCGCTGCATATATATCTTTTGTTGGCACTGCATATAAGTTGAATATGCTTTCAAGGCCATAAGCATGTACAAAACACAGTGGATTACCAAAGTTCAATGACCTCGTCAGCTGAGCATGATCAAACTTTTCATCAAACGCGTAGGATTAGCCTAACAAGGCAACCACAGGAACCGTCGTCCACTCCATTGCCTTAACTAGAGTTGGGTAGTTCATGAACTAACGGGTTTTTCAATAAGAGCGCTACAAAAGTTCTTTTAATTAAAATAAAACCGGTTTTGGATACCAATGAAATTCTTTATTCCTGTGAAAGTACGTTCGAAGCCATTATGTATGGAACTCGATTTCTTATGCATGGCCACCACGGGCACGCTTGCAGAAGTCCAGACGCTGAACCCAATTTTCGACGGTTTTCAAGCATAAATCGGCCGATACTGCTGCAATTTCACGTTCGATATTGGTACGAAGTTCATCAATCGTCGCTGGCTTTTTGGCATAGACCATAGACTTGATGTAGCCCCACAGGAAATAATCTAACGGCGTCAAATCGCACGACCGAGGCGGCCAATTGACTGGGCCATTTCGTGAGATAACACATTCACTAATAAATTGATTGTGGCATTCGCTGTGTGGCTTGTGGCGCCGTCCTGTTGGAACCACATGTCCTCCAAGTCCATATTATCCAATTGGGGCCAAAAATATTCGGTTAGCATTGAACGGTAGCGATTCGCATTCACAGCAATGTGCCGGTCTTGATCATCACGGAAGAAGTACGGCCCAATGACGCCGCCAGCCCATAAACCGCACCAAACCGTAATTTTGTCGGGATGCAATGATGACTCATGGATAACTTGAGGATTGCTGTCTGACCAATAACGCATATTTTGCTTATTGACGAAGCCATTCAGCCAGAAATGAGTCCCATCGCTGAAGATAATATTCCGATGAAAATCCGAATCGTTTTCAAGTTGTTGCTCAGCCCAATTCACGAGGCTTATGGTAGTCAAGCGTTTTCAGTTCTTGCGTCAATTTGATCTTGTAAGGATGTAGGCCAAGATCTTTTCGCAAAATTCGCCACAACGTCGGCACAGAGATGCCGAATACTTGAGAACGACGTTTGAGAGACACATTTGGGCTTTCTTGAACTGAAGCCTCAGCGGCAGCAATATTCTCGACACTACGGGCACTTCTTTGTCTCACTGGCACAGGAACATTTTGTACTGTGCCTGTGGATTCAAATTTTTCCACTAGACGCTCAATTGTTGAACTGGTAGGACGATTATGACGACCATAAATTGGACGTAGCGCTCATAAAGTTGAGACCACTGACTTCAAATATAGGTAGTAAACTTTAATAATTTCGACTCGTTGTTGGCTCGTATATCGTTCCATGATGAAACGGCAAACCGGGAAAAAATATGGCGTCATTTGCTGTCCCTATCGATTTACTTTTGTAGCGTCTCTGTTGAAAAACCCTTTACCTAGTTCATTTAGGGTGACCAGACACCACCCTCACCTATATAATGCACATTGTCGAAGTCGCGAGAACTACTAGAAGTTCGAGAACTACTGAACTAGTTCGACCCAACTCTACTGTTGTTGTTGCAGTTTTTCTATTGGTTTCTACTGGAGTTGGGTAGTTCATGAACTACCTAGTAAATTTAGGGTGACCAGACATCACCCTCATGAACATAATGCACATGTTCGATACCGTGAGTATGTTCATGATTGGTATGTCCGGGCACCTTAAATTAACGAGTTCGAGAACTAGAGAACGAGTTCGACACAAGTCTAGTTTATCTAGCAGTGCTGTCCGCAACCGTTCACTTACTGTCGCAACATGCCTGATATGCATGCCTATCCCTACGTGTTTGTGGTTTTCCTCTTAGTTTATGGACAAACACAAGTTCATTATATAAGGACGTTGTTGCTGTTTGCTAGGGTTCTACTGCCGTGCTGCTATCCCACTAGACTTGTGTCGAACTCGTTCACTAGTTCTCGAACTCGTTCATTTAAGGTGCCCGGACATACCAATCACGAACATACTCGCGGTATCGAACATGTGCATTATGTTCACGAGGGTGATGTCTGGTCACCCTAAATGAACTAGGTAGTTCATGAACTACCCAACTCTAAATCCCACCATCCACTTGCTATCGCAACATGTATGATATAACATTAGGTTTCATATGCAGCAAAATAACTTGTATTTTTTCGTATGTTTTTTGCAGCAAGTCAAGAATTAATTGTTTGTGTCGCCAACGGAATCGCTAAAATATATTATATCAAAAAAATCGAAATCTAACCAATAAACGCAAAAGATCCAAAGCCTTTTATTTAAAGTTAATGAACTCAACAAAATATTAAAATTTTTTGTTTTAATTATTTAGTTTAATTTATAATAAATAAAGAAAGAAAGAATAATTCGTTTCTAAATATTATTATGTTTGGGAGAAAATACGCATATGTTTCCACGTAAGTATATGGAGGTTTGGGGGAAACACGCGAATGCATCCGCGTAAGTATATGGATATTTTGGATGAAGCATGCATATGTTTCCACGTAAAACATACATATTTGTCAGTAAACATGCTAATGTTTGCATTTAAATACACCTGAGTTTGGTTCTTGCAAACATGTGAATGTTTGATGTGTGTTCCAAACATGTACATGGTTCCTGCAGAAACTGTTCGGGAGAATATGTTACAGAGGCCTTTTTTCCGCGTGTAAGCTGAGTGACCGTTGTCGAATGTAAATGCAAGGTGGCCAGAGCAAGAATCGAACCCACGATCTCATGTACAAGAGCCATGAACACTATCCAGTTCAACACCGACGGTCGCAGTGATAAGTTGGAATTTCCTATTTCAGTTAGAATAAAACTTTTACACGATTATAAATATATAGTTGACCGGTTTACAAATTTGAAATCGCACTATATAAATATTTCCTGTACTGATTATTAAGTAAGGCATCTGCAAAAAATACCAGCGAATTCTTAAAAATTGTATGCAAGGAATAATATGAGAATATCGGCCACAAAATTGGTCATAAAATAAAATTCATACGTAACTGGCACTAACCCCGTCATTAATACCCTATTCCCACAGTGGAATGCAATACTATGGGTTATACAATAAACTTAACCTCAAAGCACTGCATTTATGCGAAAAAGGCAAGAGGAAACGAATATTAAGGCGAATAAAGTTTCTGTCTTTGCGTTGGAATAATTGAACTTTCAGTATGAATTGAGATATTAATTCGCATATGTAAAGTTTCTCATACGAGTTTGTAAAGAGTGTTATACTCGCTTCGATAGAACTTCAAAAAGGTTAGCTGTCAAACGAACTGTCATACTGCCCTCACTCTTTGACATTTATGATCCGAAGACCGGGTCGGCCTCCAGAAAAAAAATTCCGAATTCGCGGACAAATATTAAAGATTACGTAGAAACAATTTCAAAAAAAAATTAGTTTTTTCCATTCGATCGGCTCGATCGTAAAATGAATAGGTCTCAAACGAGTACTACATTTGTCCTATAGACGTCTCTGACATAGGACATTATTTCCTAATGTAGGCCTCATTTAATACAGTTTCTACCCCTGAAATTTATAAATATTCTTTTTAAGATTCAAGCCCCTTAAAATCCAAGAACATTTTGCTTTGGTAGTATATAGTTTTATTCAAAAGCAAAAAAGTTACGAATGACAAGATGTACTATTTACTGCATCATACAAATATTTCTCATGTTGTTTGCATTATTACAAAAAATTATTGCATACTTTTTAGCGCTGTCGAAAGAAATTTTAAATAAAAATTATTCCCCACTTTTACCGTTATCGCAAAATTTTTCCTGGGATAATTAATTTTGAATTTACATAGTTACCATTTAGTTAGTAAAGTAAAGTTAATTAAAGCAAACCTATGCGCGACTGAAGTTGGGAGTACTGTTTTGGACAAATATGGCTCAGACGCTTTTCATTAGTGACTGCAAGCGCTGGTTCACTTACAACTCCTACAAAACGTACACTGTTTTGCGAATGGCGTAGAAAATCTATCACGTTGCGGGATGGGGGCTCAATGAGACAAGATTAAAAAACTTTTGTTTTAACACTATTTTGCTACATTCCACTATAATCAACTATATTGTATACTTTTGCTTTGGTTTTTGCCTAGTCTAACTAGATGTCACACATGTGTTGGGAAATTTTGTGTTTAATGGGGAGTTTTCTAGGTGGAGCATGTAACCAATATGTAGTACATATTGTAGTTTTGAACCCAATAACAACTAAACCAAACCATACTAAAGTGAAAGAAGTTTAAAAAAATAATTTTTTTTTTTAAATAAGCACCTTCTCTTAAAAAACCAATTTTCTCAAAAAAAGTACCTATTCATATTCTTACAAAAAGAACCGAAGTACCCTTGCTTAAAAAAAAATTATTTTCTTATAAAAAGTACCTTTTCTTAAAAAAGAATTTTTTAAATAATTACCTCGTCTTAAAAAACTAAATTTTCTTACAGCAAATTGTCTTTTCTTATAAAATTATCTTTTCTTATTTTTCGTGAAACAAAATAACTTTTCTTGAGATAAGACCTACTCTTAAAAATGTACGTATTCTTGAAAAAATACACCAATTCTAAAAAAAAATTCCCATTTCTTAAAAAACCCCTTTCTCGAAAAAAAAAATACCTTCTCTTAAAAAAACCTTTTCGTACAAAAATTCATTTTCTTAAAAGTACATTTTCTTAAAAATAAAATAATACCTTTTCTCTCCTTTTCTTGAGATAAGTAGCCCTTCTGAATATAAGTAAATTTTCTTAAAAAATAACCTTTACCCAAAAAGAGTACTACTTCTTTAAAAAGTAAATGTTCTTGAAAAAAGTGCTTCTTTGTAAAAGAAATCATAGTCTTATGGCTTTCACTTACAGAAAGTACTTCTTCATAAAAATAGTACCTTTTCTTAAAAAAACATAAGCTTTTAATAAAAGATGTACCTCTCTTTAAAAAATTACCTTTTTGGGAAAATATAATACATATTCTTACGAAAATGACCTATCGTAAAAATAGACTTTAAAAAAACAAAAAAATACATTCTATAATTTTTTTTTTTAAAAAGTTTAACATTTTACAAAAATTATCTTTTCTTAAAGATCCGATTAAATTACATAGTACATAATGTCGATGGTGTTGCGTAAAAAGGGCCAATCTGCTGTTTCCAATTGTCTGTAAGATATTCATAGATTATAACGTAGCAAAAATGGTTATGGCTATAGAAAGTTATGGTTGGGTTCTTCGAGCAGTATAATTATCTACCTATTCCGTTGCAGATAGACCCAAGCAGTTTCGCCCTTTTGACTTGGCGTGACAAGGTAAACAAAATCAGATCGGCCTTCGTAAAAAAATGCAGATTGGCCCTTTTTACGCAACACCATCGATATATATATATATATTAGGGCGGGTCAAATTGTATGGAACGATTTTTTTGATGAAGCGTATAGCAAAAACGTAATCTATAGGTGATTCTGAGAAATTTCTGAGACCATAGCTCAATTTATATTTAAAAATAAATTGAATTAAAAATGTAAAAATTGTGTTTTTTTGTTGAAACCTTGAAAATGTTGATTTTTTCAGATCGATTTTGCTACAAAAAGGAGTTCGAAAACAAAAAAATTGATCGTAATAAAAGTTGTTGGAAATTATCTGAAGTTTCATAATCTGCAAAAAAATCTGCAAAAAAAATCGAAGAAAATTCAGAATTTATTAGTTAAAACTTAATTTTAGGCTATTTTTCAACAAAACATTCCTAATATCTCTACTAAAAATATTGGTATCAATACAGATTCTGAAAGGTGATAAAAATGCCTTTCAAACAAGCCGACATTGAGAAATCTACTATAATTCTATCCGATTTTATGACGAATTTAATTAAATTATTCTATGTATATATGGAAAAATATCTATTTTGAAATTTTGGGGGGATCCAAATCCGACTTAGAGCTATGGTCTCTTGAGCAAAATTTCTCAAAATCAGCTATAGATTACGTTTTTGCTATACGCTTCATCAAAAAAAAAAAAGTAACCCGCCCTAATATATATATACCGAAAGGAACTTCGCTCCAACCGGGTCTCCCTGACACGTCATGTGATTTTGTATATCCTATTCAGTCTTTCTGACTTTATTTACCACATTCATAGTTTTTTTTTACAAATTTTTGTGCAATCCCCTATTTTTATTGGCAGCACCTCTTAAGAGTCAAGGATTTATGTGATCAAGCTACATACTCTAGAAGTTCCCAAATAGAATATTCGATCAAAGTTCGAGAACTTATTACCCAACGTTATCGCCATATCGATTGAAAATGCAATAAAGTGAGCCCAAATGGTCATACACAGTGACAGCGCACTGTGTAATGATTTCTCAATAGGTGTGGCAAAAAGTGGGAGAAATTGTCGTAGGTCAAAGACATTTTGAGCAGGTAATTTTTAGAAGCAAGCAAGAGTAAAACCAACGGCTGTTTGAAACCAACGACTGTTCGAAAACCAACGACTGTTTGAAATATTGTATAAGTTCTACGGCTGCTAACCGAAATGTATCAAAGTTGCCGGAATTTTTAAGCTGTTTCAAATCATGGTATACAATTTCGAAGACAGGGACATGCGGGTTGTTAAAATATTCATTTCAAAGAAGTGTCCATAAAATATACACAAATAGAAGTTGACACAATTATGAGATTTCTTTATCCCCATAATATGTGATGATATTCCAAAATACTTGCGGATAAGGGATCTCATGATATGCCCCGCTGGGCATTGAAATAGCTATATTCCCAACCATCCACCATAATAATTAATCTCACATTAGTTCTTAAATAATATTGGCTATGAAAATTAATTTTTTGATGTAAAACTACTTTTTCATAGAAATTTATCGTGAACCGATAACAAAAATATTACTAAAGACCAAAAAAAATTCAATTAGAAAATTAAAAATTTGAATTTTATATGATTTTAAGCGATAACAACACATTGACCAATAACTTCAACTTCGAAACCGCATATCTCTGAAACGACATAAAACAGCTAAAAAATATTTTAAACGCTTTCTGATCAAAATATTTTCCTCGAATCATGTAACAAACAAAAACACACTAATTGTTAAGAGAATTCAAATGTTTTTAAATTAGTGTGAAGTACAATCGATACAATTAAGTTCTGAGCAAAACGTCTTTCAAACGGCCTCCACATCTTCTTTTGCAGGAACGAATTCGATGAACTGAGCACTTTTTCCACTAAATCAAGTCGTATGTCATGAATAGCCCGACTTGTCATGCTTGAAGAGACACTGGTTTATTGCTAAAGACCAATGACTTCAACTAACCCCACAAGAAATAGTCTAATGGTGTTAAATCACAACTTCTTGGAGGTTATTCAATGTCACAATTTCTTGAATTAATCGAATCTCCAAACTGTTCTCGCAATAGTTCGGTTATTGCACGTGCTACGTGGTACGTAGCCCCGTCTTGTTCGAACCAGATGTTGTCAAGATCAACTTGTTCCAATTTGTGCCATAAAAAGTTGGTTATCATCCTAAACTTATGTGTTAAAAAAAATTCATACTCTTATGGCTTTTTCTTGCAGAAAGTACTTCTTCTTAAAAATAGTGCATTTTCTTACAAAAAAAACATTTAATAAAATAACTTTTAATAAAAGAAGTACCTCTCTTTAAAAAATGACTTTTCTGGGACAATATAATACATATTCTTACAAAAACTACCTAAAATTATATTTTTTTTAAAATATACATTCTATAAAAATTGTTTTAAAAAACTTTATCATTTTACACAAACTATCTTTTCTTAAAGCTTCATTTAACTTATCGTATTTTTCAATGGGCGCCTTAGGCGAGTTGGGACTATATAGTACATAATATACAGCGAAAGGAACTTCGTTCCAACCGGGTGTCGTCTGACACCACATGTGGTTTTTTATTGAATATATGATGATTTATTCGACGTTTCGTATTCAAAATGGAAATGTTCGAGCGTTAGGACTATTTTAAATAATTTTCTTTCTCAATAGGCGTGTTTTCGTTACAAGCTAGCGATTATCGCTTGCTTGCTAGTAACCAAAAGGCCAAACTAGCTATAATTTAAAAAAAAAAAAAAAAAATGGTTTCCCATTACATCCCATGAAGGGACAGGGGGGAGAACTTCTCACAATCACTGAGCTGTGCGCTTTCCAGTTTTCACTCACTGATTGGGACCTACAGTTTTACACCGATTCCGAACGGTAATTTGAGAAGCTTTTTCATGGCTAGATACTCGATAGTGTCGCCGTCACTATGCGAGGTGACCGCCGCCGAAAGAAAATTTGAAGGTGGTCAGAGCCGGATTGGAACCCAGGATCTCATGTACAAGAGCCGCGCACACTAACCATTGCACCACCGACGGCCAGCTATAATTTAATATCATATAAATAATCGTCTTGCTCTATTGGAAGTTTTGTAGTTATTCTTGAATATTTGTATGTTCTTGTTCTTGTCTTTGGCTCACAATGACCATATCAACACTGTCTTTCTGAATTTTTTTATACTGGCAACTTTCTGCCTTTTTCAACCGGAAATACATATAATCGTCTTGCTCTAACGCATGGTTTGTAGATATTCTTGCAAATGTTTATATTCTTCTGCTTAGCGATAGCGATATCCAATAGAGTTTTTCAGACTGGTAACTTTGTGCCTGCTTAGAAGTGAAATGGAAGCGGTAACTTCAAGTGCCGCTTAATATCGCTTAGCTCTCCATACAAAATAAGTGATAATCTAAGCAAGTGGTGTAACCAAAACAGGCCTATTATTTCGCAAAGTAATAATTTCTAATTATGGACACATCTCAACACACAAACCTGCAATATCATCACGCTCTGCAAACTTAAGTCAGTTTCCAAACGTCCACGATACTCAGTTTTGAATTGGGAAAATTATACCCTCACCCATAGGATGGGGGTTAGGGTGATTACTATTTTTATTATTTTACATTACAAAAATAAAACCCCTCAAATTTGAGGAATAATTGTATTCAGATGGCATTAGTAACATCAAATTTAAAAAAAATTTAAAAAAGTTCCCCCCATTTTAATTTTTAATTTTTTTTTTTAAATCTTTTCCGTGGAAGTCTTACTGAGAAGAAGTCTGTTTCAATGGGTTAACATTTTTTTTGCATACTTTGATTCTTGGTTCTTGTCTGCCCTTTGATGAATATTATTTGTTTGTCACAAAACAGTTATTCAAAATTCAAGTCTAAATACCGCTCATCGTCTTTGCAGAACACCCTATAGACAGAGAACAACAATCAACCACCTTCGATCACTTGAACAAATTTCACAGCCAAAGCACCAAAGCAATAAGTAATCGTCGCAATCGTCATTGCCCATCATTGTTCAGCCACTGCCTTCGCTATTGTTGCTGTAACACTCACGCCATCATCGTAGCTGAATACAACAAGAAGTTGTTCTTTTGCTATTTTCCTTTGTCTTCGCTTTTTTACCCTGGACGATCACTGGCATGCAACCACTCCCAAAATTATTATTAACTAGTAGCCACTTGTCAACAAAGTCATTTAATCTCTTTTAAACCACCATAAAATGTCTCATAGAAATTCCAGCAATAGTGTAAAGGCAAACAGGTCTATTTGGACGAAGAATCTACCTTCCTCTTCTAAACAGAAAAGGGATCCAGACATTCCATCTGTGGAAAAGCTCTCCAATCTCACACGGATGCCGACAAACCGCCACATTCTTGGAAACTTCACTTTTCTGTTCAACAGCGAGAAACGGCGACTGGATCGAATCAAAAATATGATTACGGATATAGAATTGCTCTGGAGGGAAACTCTAGACTTTCCACTTTTATCCAGCGTACTCATCAGAAAGATACTCAAGCGGCTGATTGATCTAAATGACCAAAACAAAAAGAAACCGTCTGACAAATTCACTGCAACACTTTCTCAGTTATTTGATGTCACCAACGTCAATGGAGAATGGAAAAGCTCGGAAGATAAACAGTTCCACCAGAGTCAAGTTGAGATTGGAGGTAAGGTTGGTTATTCAACTGTAAAACAAGCCCGTTTGGAATCAATCAACCCAAGAAAATGAATCCGACTATCAATATCTCAAGCTCAAACCAGTACTTCTCAAACGCAACCCACACATGATATTGTCTCTGAGTCTGCCTCCGATTCTTCACCCAAGTCTCCAAGCTCTTCTTCCACGTCATCTTCTTCTGAATGCAAACCGAAATACAAAAGAACAACCACTACAACAGCGAGTTTACTGGTACTGGAAAACAACATTTCAGACGAGAACCCTGGATGGCGAGATGATTTAAAGTTCTTATATGAACAATGTCAGGCATATCGTCAGTACAAAACAACTTCACGATGGCCCCGAATCAGCTGGAAGAAACTCCCAAAGATGGAACTCGCGTGCAATATATGCTGTTATAGCCTTTTTTCTGATGCCAGAGTGGCGCCGCATCCTCGGTACAGCATGCAACTTCATCTGCTAAGAATGGGCAAATGCTTGGTTCAAGTCGCAACACTACAACGAAGCGTCCTTCAATGAACTATTAACCTCACTCACCAACACAAAATGCAAGAAGGCAATTAAGTGTTTGAAGAGGTGCCGGGACTTAACGCCCCACGGACATAACGCCCAAAAAAAAATTTGGGCCTTATGACCTCTGTATAGGCGGCCATAACGCCCAAATTCATTTTGGGTGTTGCGACCGCCCCCAAAGCGGTCAGAAAGCCCAAAGAAGAACCGGCCGTAAAGCCCAAAAAATTTTGGGCTTTATGTCCACCCCTATAGGCGGTCAGAACGCCCAAAATTATTTTTGGTGTGTTACTGCCTCCAGTTTGTAAATAAAATATTAAAAGTGAATTGGAGCTGATGTAGGAGGATTCAGTCTCAAATTTACAGTTATTACAGTTCTTAGGTGAAGTGTGTAATGCAAGCATCGTCTCAGTCGGTTTGAAACCATCGCGGACAATGAGTGCAAGTGTTGAATTTGAATTTGTGGCAGGTGCTCGTCGAAGTTGTGAATTAGTTTATACACCACAAGATAAACAACTTTACAAATACAAATCACAATATGAAAATAAAAAAAGGGAAAACGTGAAAAGGTACATATGCTACCAACAAGACTGCAAAGCATGTAAGATATGAATAGTAATTGTGGATAGTATAAAGTGGGAAAATGGTGTGGACGATAGCGCCGCAGGCAAAAATGGGGGTTTGAAATAAAAATCGGGCGCCCGATTTCACGCTTTGGGGGCGGTCGCAACACCCAAAATGAATATGGCCGCCTATACAGAGGTCATAAGGCCCAAATTTTTTTTTGGGCGTTATGTCCGTGAGGCGTCAAGTCCGGACACCGTTTGAAGACGAGCTGGTCGGTCGAGGAGTCATTAATAGACATTCCCAGATTTAAACAAAATGCTGAACGTGCTGTAAAACTGATGGAGGGAATACATGCGAAATCGAAAAAATTTGAATTTCTAAATCTAAACTTCATAGGAAAAAATAATTTTAAACATTTTGTACTTATTACTAACTGTTTCATATTATTAATTTTTTTACTATTAATCTTTTGAATAAACCAAAAACAGCATGTAATTTTTTTTAAAAAAAATTAATTTTTCACTTTTTTTCATCCGAATGAAAGGGGGAACTTTTTTTAAAAAACACAAAAATGCAATTAATATTCTTACATTACACAAAAAACTTCCTCGGTTGCAAGTGGTTTCATAAATATTTTTTTTGTAATTACTCTAATGGGGGTATATATCATTTAATCCGTCTATCTGTTCCTCTGTCTGGCTGGCTGGTCAACACGATAACTGCCGTAAATCTTTACAGTTCACAATGAAATTTTGTCAGTGGCTATTATTTATCAATATTGAGTTTGAGATTGAAAATGTGCGTTTTGACCACGCCCTTCTGGTACCTCCCACACAAATCGACACATTTAGCATAAAATCATATTTCATTCAAACCTTTCTTCTGGTAGATGTGATTAGCTTCAACTCTCCCATCGGTTAATAATCTATAAATGCCTAGTTAACTGGAGGAAATGGGCGAGTTTGTCACGCCCATTCTGGTATCTCACATACAAAACAGGGTGTTCGTCCGGGTTGTCAATCCGATAAATCGCGTGAAACCCTTCCGACCGTAATGAAATTAGGTGTAACGTTTCACGTTATCAAAGGCCGATCACCGATTAAAACAAGGGTCATTTTGCCACGCCCATTTTGGCACCTCCCATACAAAAGTTGTTTGGCCGTCTGATTGTTCGGCACGAGAAGTCCGCAAAACCGAATCAATCTTAATGCAGGTTTGTACTAGTCACTCTGGTACCTTCAATATAAAAATTGGGCGGATTACCGGTTGATGGACTCGATATCTCGAATAAATCATAACCGATCTTAATAAAATTTGGTACTGATCAAAATTTTGGCAACAACTTGCCATGCCCATTTTTGTACCTCGCACATAAATATTGGGAGGGAAAAAAATTCTCCAAAACTACGTAGGATCGTAACTAATTTTGGTATTCAATAATATTTAGAGCAATATGAATATGGTCACTTTTGAGAGTGGCCGTTTTTTAACAGAACTCCCATGCAATGGATGTCTTAGTGTGAGGGTATGATTAAGTCGGTTCATCCGACTGAATCTTATGTCCTGGTAACAATTTGAATTTCTATCGGCCTAACAAAACACCCTTTGAATAAGCGTCGGTATTGCTTATTTAAAGGTCAACGGATTGGTAGATCTGGAAGGCAGCGAGAATTCAATCCCAATAGCGTTTTTGTGGAACCTCAAGTAATGAGAAATTATATTGCGGGTGTAACATGTAGAGGTGAAAAGAAAGAGTACAAGGGGGCAAATTAGTTTCCTTCAATGTTGCTTTATTGTGATGATTAGATACCTGCCATTGAATTTGTGGATGTTATGCCAAGTTGGGTATGAGTTCCAAAAGTAAACTGAACAAATTTTGCACAGCAGACTTAGCACGAAGCTTTTGTTTCATTCTCAACATGTCAAACAAATTCACAATGACTTATTCTATTTTTTTATTCAATTCAAGTTTCAATTCAAATACAAATTTTAATTCACAATAATTCATTGATTTAAGCTACCGTTAATATTAAATACAATTTGTTACTGAAGAAAATTTATAAAAAATTAAATTCAAAGTTTCAAAAAATTAATAAGTATAAACAAGCTTGGTTTAGACTTCCTTTATAAATGCGATTGATGATCTACCGGTGGCATCAATTCAGGCATAGGAGTTAGGCATCTGATGAATGTCACGGAGTTCGAAACTAGTCATTCCAATGAGTGCGCTTTCCTGAATGGTCTATTATTCCAACAAAACCTAACCATTTTCCACGTGGAAGCATGTTTCTGACGTGGTAAATTTGTAATATGAACTTCACATAAATTGACACGTAAACTCACAAAATCGGTCATAATATAAAAACCAAAGTATTTCTGATTGGGCTTAATCATATTTCACAGTTAGGGACATTGAAGTGTAATAAAACCGGTGGCTTGTTTTGTTTCGGGAAAATGACAAAAGAAACCGTATGAGTGGCTTATTTGTAGCCGTTTCCGACGACAGTATCGGCGGCGACCAAAAAGATTAAAAAAATTCCAAGGCAGCGGCTCCACTCTCTGGTCAGAGGTGTGAATTAGAAGTGTGAATTTAGGAGTCAGAGTTCAGGAAATTTGCTTGGTTTCGGAGTTGGAGTTGATTTTTTCAGGTCGATGTCGAAGAAAATTTTGGAAACAATCAAATTAAAGTAGGTGAAGAAATGCAAGACTACGCGGAATATGTGAATCGCGAGGTGTAGTTAGTACGAGGAGAGATTCCCGTTAGGTGGAACGAATAAAAGGTAGTATTCATTGCGAAAGCGGGAAAATCATATGTGCGAACGCCCATAGGCACAACTAAGCAGTAAACATAGAAAATCTACGGAAACAGCTCTGCACGCTCTAGTGAGCTTCATATAGAAATCAATGTAACACACTCTTGTCGCATTTATCGACCGATTAAATCGGCTCTACCTGCACTTTGTGATGACCAGATGATCATAAGTTTGGTCTATGATTTACTTACAAGAAGGCGCATGACCTCGCCCCTGAGAAACATGGCTTGAACTCGAATTGTTAACAGAGAAACGCTCAAAGGACAAGTCTTATCTCCACTTTTCTGGAAAAAATGCGGAATTGTGGTTTGCTAGAGTTGGAGGGATTAGGTTGCAAGGTCGTACAATATCCGGACGACCTAGCAATTGCAGTGCCCCCTCACGTGCAGAGATGCGCTCCTGAATTTAATCAGGAGACTCTTTAAGTGGGCCACGGAGAATGGACTGGGTGTAAATCAAGAGAAAACGGAGCTTGTACTCTTTACCGTACCAGGAAGCAGAAGGTTCTGCATATTCAAACCTTGCCCATATGTGGTAGAGCAATTTGCTTTGAGGAAAGTGAAAGGCATCTCGGTGTGATTCTCGAAAAAGCTCAATTTTAATTTAAAAAGTATTATGGATAGAATCAATAGAGCCACAGTGGCCTCATATTCGTGTAAAAGAACAATTGGAGGACGATTGGGTCTATACCCGAAATAAGTTTACTGGATATATATATATACAGCTGCTGTCCGCCCGATGTTGGTCTACGGCATTGTTGATTGGTGTGTATCATGGGTGCCCTTCGCCCAACTTCTATCGAGGGTTTGGGGATTACCTTACACCTGTTACCACTAGTTTTGATGGGAAGGCACTGGCTACAAACTCGGAAACCCGTCTAGAACTTTCTTCCAAAGGATAACCAGCCCATATGGTCATGGTTTGACTTTGAGGGATCTACGGCAATCCTCTATAAAAGTCGACTACAAAACGCCCTCTTCAACATTTGAGAGAAACATCTCCACTCATATCCCAGACAAACAGGGCTGGAAGGGACGCATACTACGTCATAGAGGTAGTTAGGCATCTATACTGATGATTCCAAACAAAGTTGGGTTTGGAGCCTATTCTAAAATGTTGACTCTAGACCTTGTACAAAGGCTACTAGACTTTGTTTGTAGTGTCTTTCAGGCAAAAGTCATGGCAATCCGTGAGTTGTCCTCGGGCTGGGGCTAAACGTCTATACAGCCAGTGGTATCCACATCTACTCTGACAGTCAGGCTATAAAATCTCTGCAATCTGTAATTCTGTCTTCAAGAGCTGCCCACATCTACCATGGATAAATGAGATGGTCACCTTCTATGGTGAAAAGCCACAGGTACATTTCATGGATGATCCTGCAAGGTTAGGGCCAACCTTACGTATTCTACTGGATATGGGGCATGTGGGTATGTCTCTTTCTGCATGCAAGCTCATGCTTAAAACCAAAGCTCTTAGATATGCGAATGATAGATGGTTTGGTGGCACAAAATGCAGCATCACCAGGCCAAGATATCACCCGAATTGTACGATAAATTTTAAATCCATTTCTAGACAAGATAACTTTATGCTAGTAGCTGTGATCACTGCACACTGTGTTTGATAGGCATAAACGCTTTTGGACTTGAAATATCAGCTCGTGATTACTGCAGAAGCTGTGGGTTGAAGAGCAATGAGAACGCGTCGAATATCTCACATGCTACTTCCTGAGCCTTTGTATGAAAAGGAGAACATATATAGGATCATATGTCTTGTTGGATCTAACATATACTCAGGAAGTTAAGCTGAATGATCTTCTGACCTTTCTGCAGAGTAGGAATTGGTTCGCCAGGGACCAATGTATAACATTTATTCAACCACATCCTGGAATATCGTCATGAGGCATCATATGGCTTGAACGGCACATAAACGTACCAGGTCAATTTACCTGTTCAAATATTGGGACGGAATATGAATACATGTGTCGACACTAACACCCACTTCAACCTGACCGGAAGCCTGCAAAATAGATTTTTAAAGGAGGGTAAAAGAATCGGGTTTGAATTCCAAATGCCCTATTTCTGGAAGGCTTCTAAAAGGCCATCTAAAAGTATAGACGGAGAATGTGTGATTGTGAACAGAAAAAACCTTGCGTTTATTAGCCCTGGGCATTTATAATGGAAGCGGAGAGGAGGATATTTGTGTTCTTTCTAAATGTTTTGTAGAAGGGCTTTTATAGAAAAAAAGTGGTTTCCCATTACATCCCATGAAGGGATTAGGGAGAGCTTCTAACAACCAGTGAGCTGTGCGCTTTCTAGTTGTATACTCCCTGATTGGGACCTACAGTTATATTCTGATTCCAAACAGAATTTTGAGAAGCTTTTTCAGGGCTAAGGTCCCAATAGTGTCGCAGTCTCTAAGTGAGGTGGCCGTTGTCGAAGGTAAATGCGAGGTGGTCAGAGCAGGGATCAAACCACGTTCTCATGTACAAAAGCCGCGCACACTAAACCACTGCACCACCGACGGCCAAGGTATCACATCCGCCTTCTAAACTCACACCTGGTTTCTAGACTAATGTGTATACAATATTAAAACAAAAGCATTTGGAGAGGCTTCACACAGGCCAAGCTATGGCCACTTCGCAGGCCTAATATGAGGGGTCATTGACACATAAAGACTATGCGTTATATTAGGGAGGATTCACATATTCCGTTGCTGGGTGCGTCCCATAAAGAGACAGGGAAGAGCTTCCTACACACTGTGGGCTATTCGATTTTTATTTTTCCACTCACTGATTTGAACTAACCGTGTTACACCGATTCCGATCGGGTGAAGCTTTGCTTGGCTTACTACTCAATGGGAACTTATATCGGTTTTAAGTAACCATATAAAAAAGACCCGTGTCTCCCAGTTTTGCCCAAAGTCATGCACTTTTTTTATGGGCACCCAAAAATTTCGGGCCTCGGTGTCATTTGTGCAGACAAGTGATCATTTTGCCAGGCTCATATCTTGCAAACCGTTCGGAATTTTGATTTACTTTCTGAGGCAAAGCTGTAGCTCTTATCATAAAGAACAAAAATTGTGAACATATAAAATCAAAACAAACTTCATCTTCAAGGTCAACATCGCAAAAAAAACTTAAAAAAATTCTATGGTTTTACCTTTTGTCCCCTGTTAAGATCCATAGGCAGCAAACAGTTCAAAATTCAAGGAAACAATCAACTACAAAAATGTACCTAAGATCTCAACAAAAAACTTTATAGAACCCATGAACTTTCTAGGAATTATTCTTAACACCGTTTAGGTAGCGATTACGTAGTGTTTAGGTAGCCGATTGGGCAATTCTGACCTTGAAGATGAATTTTTTGATTTTATACGTTCACAATTTTTGTACTTTGCATCAGAGAGTATATCAAAATTCGAAACAGTTTGCAAGATATGAGACGGACAAAATGATCACTTGTCTGTACAAATGACATCGAGGCCCGAAATCTTTTGGTGCCCATAAAAAAAGTGCATGACTTTGGGCAAAACTGGGAGATACGGGTCTTTTATCACGTAGTGGTGTCCGCATATGGCTATATTTTTTCGTATTGCACTGTGTAATTTGCTAATTTTTGGGAGGTATAATTTTTCTTCAAACACGGGTGCCTCAGAACACAAACATCTCATAATTGCAATTAAAAGCACGTTGTTCCCGGCTTCACATGAGTCTGTTCACTTTACAGGGCACCAAATTATAATTTGTTTTGTTGTTGCTTTTAATTCCATAACATTAAATTTTGGGGCGAGTGCAGAGATGGTAGTGATCAGGGACAGGAAATGTTCCTGCTAGACCATACTTTATTGTGACGAGCCATATCCTACTCGAGTTGCCCCTGCTGCCGCCTATACACTACAGATCTAGTCTGGTAAGTTAATAAAAATACCTCCCTAATACAGGGTGTATACGTGCAGATGGGTTGTTGGCATCCCCAGCACTAGGATCGCATGCGGTGGTCTAATGAGGCACTCGGCTTAAATTGCAATCATTATAGAAACGTCAATCAATTCAAAAGAAAAAATATCCCCCTTGATAGCGACCTTTGGCTATAAAACAACGGTTACCTGGAATGTAAGTACTCTCTCGGAAAAACCGAGACTCGAACAGGTTAGACGACAAGGTGCACATCCTAGGCCTAAGCGAAGTGCGGTGTCGCAAATCTCAATTAGCATCTGCTCACTGCCTTATGTACTCCGGCGATGATACGCAACTCTTCTCCTAGGGCTAGAAGTGATTTAATATCATAAAGGCTTATATCTGATCGCATCGTCATTGTGAGATTTAATTCGAAATTCCGCAGGTATAGGTACTGGGCCTTATGATGACAGTGTTAAGGCCGAGTTGTCAATTGGTGGCATTAAAACGTTTCCGAAAGATTTCAATGCCAAAGTGGGCAACGACAACAACAACCTACAGAAAGTGATGGGAGGTCATGGTCTTGCAACTGTGAGAAATTACAATGGTGGCAGGCACGGAACGAAATTCCCCCGAACGCAATTTTCACAAGTATACATCGGAATCGCCTGGTGGTCAAAACTTCAATCAAATTCACCATATTCTTGTCGGCAAGATGTTTCTGGGTTCTCTACTGGATGTAAAAACTAGACGTGGTGATAGCGACCACCAACTCTTTGTGGGCACTTTCCTTCTCCCTCTAGCGGCTATCGCCCGTATCGTTTAATACAATACAGACTGTCTGCAGGACCCATCAATATCAATGATGTATGACCAAACTCTACGCTCCATTTTGGCATGGCACAGTCAAAATATATGGTCAGTCACTGCTCGAAACTGCCAAAGGCGTCCCTGGCGAAAAAACATATGTGAATAAACCTTGGATTAGTGAAGAATTCTGGACCGAAATTCGGAATCGTGAACAGCTGCACAATATTCGTATACGATCGAAGACACTAACGTTAAAGAGACAGTTAAAATCAGACTATCGGAAGTCAGCACGTAGAGTGGGTTAGATGGTCCGTTCAGATTACGTCAAATATGTGAATAATATAGCGAAGGAAACCGAAAAAGCTTCGAATGCAGGCAACCTCCGTATTGCATACTCTTCGATAAAAAAAACAAAAGCTGAGCGGCGACAACATCACGAGAACTGCATCGTTAAAAGCTAATGATGACACGGAGATACCATCACCAGATCAGCAAGTAGAGCGATGGCCTGAATTCTTAATGACCCAATCTAGACTTTCGCATGAAGATCGGTGTACCTTTTCGGCAGCATACTCACGTCGCAACCCGAGAAGGGATATTTCAAAGAAACCCCCGTCGTAAGCAGAGATCGAGGAGGACGGTGGTAAAATGGAGGATCACAAATCTTCTGGTCCGGATAATATTCCAGCGGAATTGTTGAAATATGGTGAGCGAGCGTTAGCAGATGTCATTACGGCGGTCAACAAAAGTGCATGGATAGATAATAAAATTCCTACGAAGTGGAAAGAGGGAGAGGAAGAAAAATTTGATCTAACGCTGTTCAGAAACTGGTGCGCTGTTACATTGCTAAATGCAAATGGCAAAATATTGGCGACACTTATTCTTCAGCGGATCTCGCCGGAGTTGTAGCAAATTGTGCGGAAGGAACAGGCGGGATTTAGGTCAGTATACACTAAATCTGTATCTGTAATGGGAAGGAAAGCCAACCTTTCACCACACCTGTGGGAGTCAGACAAGACCCCCATATTATTTCTTATATTTATGGACGAGGTAATGGATGCAACCAATGCAGAAGCACCATTCATTAATTGAAGACGTGGACTACTACAACTATTTAGGGGGCAAGGTTACCAGCGATGGTGGCTCCGCGCGGATATCGTAGGTTCGTATAAATAAGACCCGTGTTGCATTCTTAAATCTGCAAAAAATCTTGCGCAATAAGATAATATCGGAAAAGATGAAGACCACCAGGACCAGGAAGACCACCAAATACATGGAAACCGTGACTGGAAACAGATCACGAACATACTGGACTATCATGGAGCCAAATTAAATCACTTGCCAGAGACACAGGCGGAAAATATCGACTCCAGCAACATATTGCAGGAAACATGTACATCTTTGCAAGCACTCTTTTCATGAGTTGAAGATATGCTGCTTTTTTGTTCCTTTGTTGTCTGTCTCGTATTTGTTTTTAGCGGTTTTCAACAGAAAAGCCACATTTGTGTCTTAAAAGCATATATTATAACATATTCATCATTGTGTCTCAAACATGTTGTATTGAATAGCAAACACAATGTATTGGGGCACAAATATAGTGTATTTACGACAAGCTACAAACACGTTATATTTGCATCCAAACAACAAAAAAAGACAGAGTTTTCACCATGCAGAAATCGACTTCAACTAATCATCTGTTCTTGCTTCATCTGTTCCTGCTCCATATAATTCATCAGTTACTGCTTCATATATCCTGCTTTATCTGTTTCTGCTTCATTCCCATCCTGCTGTACCTGTTGCTGCTTCATTTGATCATGTGACACATGGTTTTGCTTTATCTGTTCCTGCTTCACCTGTTGCAATATATCGTGCTTCTTCTATCCTTGTTCATCTGTTTCTATTCAGTCTGGTTCTGTGTTACTTATTTTCGCTTCATCTGTCCTGCTACATCTGTTACTCCATCTGTTCCTGCTTTATCTGTTCCTGTATGATCTGTTCTTGCTTCATCTGTTCCTGCTCCACCTAAATCATCAGTTCCTGTTTAATATATCCTGCATCATAGGTTCCTGCTTCATTCGCTTCCTTCTGCATCTGTTACTGATTCATCTATTCGTGCTCCATCTGTTCCTGCTTTATCTGTTCCTGTGTCATCTGTTCTTGCTTCATCTGTTCCTGCTTCTCCTGCATCATCAGTTCCTGCTTCATTTGTTCCTACTTTATCTATTACACCTTCATCTGTACCTGTTTCATCAGTTCCTGCTTCATCTGTTCCTGCTTAATCTGTCTCCGTGATATCTGTTCTTACTCCATCTGTTCCTGCTTCATCAGTTCCAGCTTCCTCAGTCCTGCGACATCTGTTCCTGCCCCATCTATTCCTGCTGTATCTGTTCCTGTGTCATCTGTTCTTGCTTCATCTGTTCGTGCTCCAAATACGTCATCAGTTCCTGCTCTATCTATCCTGTTGCATCTATTGCAGCTTCATTTGTTATATGCTTCATTGCTTATCTTCATATTAGAATTATTATACATTCTGTTAATATCGTCCAATACAATCAACGTCCCTGTTCAATATTTTATATCCTGCATGAATTTATTACTATTTGTTGTTTAATTTTGTTGCTGATTACTTTTTTGTCACAGATCCTGTCTCTTCAATTTAATTATACTTTAATTTTGTATTTAGTTTGTAATTGAAGAAATGTAAAATTAAATTTTTACAGCTGTTTTTAGATGAGTAAATAAATAAATAAATAAACATATTTAAATTTTTTTTACCAAAATAACATAAAGAAGAGGGCACCGTGACGAATGTGATAATCTCTCCCAGATTACATAAAGGACCCCCAATATTTGTTTACACAGAGAATAACGGGGTTAAACAAACTCAGCGTGTGGAACTCACCTGTAAGATACTGGTTTTACCGACCCCAGAGGCCCCCAAAAATGCCGCTTTAAGGGGGCCCTGCAGCCATGGGGGCTCTGCACCACCCTCCAGAGTGATGCGCTATGCTGAGATGCACTTATTTTGTATATGAATTTCCATTGCGATTGAGATCTTTGTTGATTTCGTTGTGGAATTGTCACCGACATAGTCAACGCTGCGGGTGCTGCCAATCAAAAGTTTCTTTGAATTGGTCGGCGATATCGTGCTCCACATTATATTTTGAAAGAACGCCAGTTTGCAATGATTTTCAAATTAACCAACAAAAAGGCAGTGTGCTCTCTCTTTCCCTCGGATGTCGATATTAATTTTGGGTATTATGATGAAATCGTTGATATCCTCCACTGTATATAGAAGTTATGCTGTGTTGTGCGGTTGTCGGGTGCGTTGTAGGGATGTGTTTCCTATGGTTTCAAACTGTATTTCGTTTTTAATTAATTATTGCAAACAACTTAAAATTTGATTTATATTTGTATATTATTTTAATTAAAATTATATTGCTTTCTTTTTGGAGATTCATGAGACTCCGTATGGCGAAAAAAACAACTCAAACCAAGGGAATTGATGTTGGTGAACTGACAACATAGGAATGAATGGAGAGAAGTTGACGACGAGTTATTGCTGCAAAGAAATGAAAGCAAAAGAGAATGAAATCAGTATTGAAATATTTTAAAGTAAATACATTTTAATACATTTTATTTGATACGTTTTTAAAGGACTTAAGAGTTTATCATCTGCCAGCAATGAAATCAAATTTGTTATAAATTACAGCATTTGCTTTTCATGGGCGCTTAAATTTAGACCGCAAGAGAGCGGGATGCGACGTAAAGTGATACGATATCGAAGAAGAAAAAACACTCGTGATGCTGGCATAAATAAATACATCCTCATCGCTTGGTAAGAAAACAATGTAGGAAAAAATAAAGTAAAAACAAACGTAATCATGAAATGAAAAACAAACAATTGCTAATGTCCCACTGAGGGCGGTCGGTCGTTTGCCGCGTGTATTTTCAACGAGCAACACAAAATATAAATATCCTTTAAAGGAAGTGTTGCAGATTCGGTCTTATTCGAGTAAAGACAACATCCGTATCCAAAGGAGCAGACGTCGCATAATAGATTTATGTTCCACTGTATGTCTTAGTGTCTGTCCGCCTCAGAGCAATAAAATAAATTGTACGATTTTGTTGCAAAGTTTGTGTTTGTGCCTCGGTTAAATATCCATTTGTTGTGGCAAGAAACTCTTCTTCTTTTACGTCAATTGTATAGGAGTTGTTTACTTTTATGAAAATGATGCCAATAAAATTGTAATTTATCAAAATCTCTGGAAAACACTTCACTTCAGATGAATGACAAACAATAGACCGCAAACTTTTCACAGCCACCGGTAGTAGAATATCGTACTCGATACAATATGATGAGAATTTGCAAATATTTTTGTGTAACTTCGTTCTAACTGGAGGGCAATTTAAGAAATTTAAACAAGGACGTGTATCTGACAGTCTAAAAGGTGTCAATCTAGATACAGTTATCTTAATGCTTTCACAGGTCTAGCGAAAAATATTACATTTCCCTTATATAAATTTATAAAATGGTAATATTAATTAATTTTAAATTTGAGGTTTAACAAACGATAAATCAGTCACACTTTTGTACACTCAAAAAAAAAGTTAAGTAAATTTAATGTCACATGGAGAAAAACTACGGATAATTCAACTTCACATGCACGCTGAAAAATCTGTCTTGTTTTTGTTTGTTTGGATGCAAATATAACACGTTTGTAACTTGTCGCACAAATACTATACTTGTAGGCAAATACATTGTGTTTGCTATTCAATATAACATGTTTGAGACAGAATGATTAATTGGCTATAATATATGTTTTTGAGACCCAATAGGCACAAAAAAATCAGAAGATCTTCAGTTCATGAAAACAGTGCTTCCAAACATGTATGTACATTGTACACGTTTCCTTCAATATGTTTCTGGGGTTGATTTTTTTAATTATATTCCTTAGATTTAGGAAACCACATGTACATGGTCATTAGTGGTACAATATTCCAGCATAAAGACATCCACAAGGCTACTTGGGTATCCCCTGATCAAAGAGCGACGAACCAAATTGATCACGTGGTAATTGATGGAGGGCACTCATCCACTGTAATGGGCGTACGAGTGATCAGAGGAGCTAACTTCGAATCTGATCGCTACCGCAGCAAAGGTTCGCACAAGATTAAGTAGAGCGAAAAATGTACGAAACCAGACGCAGAGAAAGCTAGACATCGGAAATCTGAAATTGCCAGAGGTAGCCAAAGCCCACTCATGGAAGCTCTCGCAACTTTTAGCACAGAACCCACCCCCTCCCGATGATGATCCTGAAGCGCAGTGGAACCCCATTTCCGACTCTATAAAAACTACCTCAACAACCGTACTTGGGTTTGAAAAACCCCTTCGCAGCAAACCATAGTAGGATGAAGAGTGTCGCATTGCAAATAGTGAAAAGAACGCTGCACGCATGGCAATGCTTCAGTCAATTGCAACGCGAGCTGCGACTGAGCGGTATAGGGAGAATAGAAAGGAGGTAAACTGTTCCTTTAGGTGTAAGAAACGGCAGTGGAGAAAGCGCGAGAATCAGAACATTGAGACATACAGAGTCAGAACATTGAGACATAAAAACAGAGCTAATAGACATGGTTCAGGGCCCCCTTCTGTAAAGATACAGACGAAAATCTCATCGCAGTTGTGCAGAGTATGTTGGGAATATGGAGAGATCATTTCTTTGCGCTATTTGTACCTGAGATATCCAATGACGAGACAATCGATCAAAATTTGGACGACGGCGTTGATTGACCTCCTCCTAACCAAGACGGGGTCAAAACAGCTATTTCTCGGCTTAAGAACAACAAATCCGCAAGAGCCGATGAATTACTGGCGGAGCTGTTTAAGGCTGGCGGCGATGAGCTGTTGAGGTGCATGCATCAGCCCATTAGCAACATTTGGTTAGATGAATGCATGCCCGGCGATTGGAGTCTCTGTGCCATATGTCCCATATTTAAAATAGGTGATCCGAGACTCTGTGCCAACTACCGCGGAATAAGCCTTTTATCCATAGTATATAAGGTTCTATCAAGCATAATGTGCGAAAGACTAAAACCGATTATCGCTGACCTGATTGGACCATACCAGTGTGAATTTAGGCCTGGAAAATCGACAACCGATCAGACTTTCACTTTACGCCAAATCCTGGAGAAGACCCACGAAAGACAAATCGACACATATCATCTATTTACCGATTATAAGGGGGCCTTCGATAGTCCGATACGGGAGAAACTCTATGAAGAAACTCTATGAGCTTGGTATTCCTGCAAAACTCCTACGCCTTTGCAGGATGACCCTGACGAACACCAAATCCGCAGTGAATGTTGATAAGGATCTTACCGAAACTTTCGAAACTAAGCGAGGCCTCAAACAAGGTGACACCCTATCGTGCGATCTCTTTAACATCTTAATAGAGATTATTCTGAGAAAAGCTGCTGTCAACATGTATAAAACCATCAGCAAAGGTCACATGCTGCTCGCATAGATATCATTGGACGCACATTTAGAGAAGTTACTGCGGTGTTTCGAGAATTGAGAAGGAGTCAGGAAATGTGGCTCTGAATGTTAATCAGGAAAAGACAAAATTAATGCTTTCAACATTAACCGTTATAATTTTATACCTCGTATCTTTATATACCTCGTATCTGCCGTAAACAAAAACAACAACGTCAGCTTTGAAATCAAACGGAGAATTGTGCTTGCGAATTGATGTTATATTGGTAGATAAAGCCCTCTCTCGGGTAACAAAAGTCCAACTATACCAGACTCTCATTCTTCCTGTCTTGCTTTATAGCACAGAATCCAGGGTCCTATGGCAAGCAGACGAAACATCTGTACGAGTCTTTGAGAGAAAAATAATCCGAAAAATGTATGGCCCTATAGTGAACAACGAAGAGTATCGGCGACGCATGGGCCAAGAGTTGTATGAGCTATATTCCAACATTTAAGCGGATCAAAATAACGTGATTGCGCTGGCTAGGCCATATCAGTAGAATGGATGAAGACGAACCAGCACGAAGGATTTTCGAAACCGAACTCGAAGGAAGACGAAAAATAGGAAGACCAAGACTCCGCTGGAGGGATCAGGTTGATGAATCCCTGCGTACACTTGGTATTGCCATTTGGAGAAATAAGACAAAAGATCGAACTGGTTGGCGAAATATGTTATCTTCGTTTTGTAAGGTCCCTGACCCCTCGGGGTTATTCGCGACCGGATAAGTAAGTAAGTAAGTATCGTTTACTAAGTACGTGTTCCTTGAAAACTAGGAAAACCACGTTAATTTGTTGCTGAGGTTAGGTTAGGCTACGTAGAGTGGCTGAAACTGTTGACACACTTAGTCCAATAAGAACCGTTGTGATAGGAAAATTTCGTTCTCATCGGGAACCTGTAAATTGACCTGATATTATTATGGGGTACTCAAGCCATATGATACCTCATCCCTATATTCCAGGATGTGGTTGATGAAGAGACGAACATTAGTCCCTGGCGAACAAGTTAGTACTTTGCAGAAATGTTTAACGTTCTCCTCCTCCTATTCACCATCACAACTTCTGCAGTAATCCTGAGCTGAGACAACAAGTCCAGATGCGTGGCTGTCTATTAAAGGGTATCAATTGATCCCAGCTGCAAGCATGGTGATATCTTGTCTAGGATTTGATATCGGGTTCAGCGTATGATTTAGGTTATAACGTACGCATAATTGCTTAGTGATCCTGCAATTTGTGCTGCAAAACCATCTATCGATCGCAGGTGTGAGAGATTCGCTGTTAAGCAGGAGCATGCATACAGAAAGGCGCATACCCACATACTTTATTCGCAGTGGAACATTTAAGATAGGTCCTAATGCTCTCTGATCCCATGGAATGCTCCTGTGCCTCGGCACTCATCACAGAAGAAGTACGGCCCAATGACGCTGCCGGCCCATAAACCGCACCAAACCGTAATTTTTTCGGGATGCAATGATGACTCATGGATAACGTGAGGATTGCTGTCTGACCAATAACGCATATTTTGCTTATTGACGAAGCCATTCAGCCCGAAATGAGCCTCATCGCTGAAGATGATTTTCCGATGAAAATCCGAATCATTTTCAAGTTGTTGCTCAGCCCAATTCACGAACATACGACGCTTATGGTGGTGAAGCGGCTTCAGTTCATGCATCAATTTGATCTTGTAAGGATGTAGGCCAAGATCTTTTCGCAAAATTCGTCACAACGACGTCACAGAGATGACCAACGCTTGAGAACGACGTGTCAGAGACACATTTGGGCTTTCTTGAACTGAAGCCTCAGCGGCAGTAATATTCTCGACACTACGGGCACTTCTTTGTCTCACTGGTACGGGAACATTTTGTACTGTGCCTGTGGATTCAAATTTTTCCACTAGATGCTCAATTGTTGATCTTGTAGCGCTCTTAAAGTTGAGGCCACTGACTCCAAATTTCGGTAGTAAATTTTAATAATTATGACCCGTTGTTGGCTTGTATATCTTTCCATGATGAAATGGCAAACCTTACTGAAGAGAAATGTCAAAAGAGCGGGAAAAAATATGTCGTCGTTTGCTGTCCCTATCGATTTACTTTTGAAAAACCTATATTTGCGACCACATATATTTATGTTTGTGATACAAATACAGCTGTGTTTGTTGCATTGGCTATGCTCTCTCGAGAGCAAGAGAATAAAATATGGACAAGGAGAGAGTCTATCTTGTAAGGGTGAATCTGTATTTTTGCATTAAAAAAAACTGGAAAGGGCAACAATATGAAGTCCTCTGTCTGTCCGAGCTTTTAAGGAGTAAATCGGAACGGCGTACCATTTGTGAAATAAGTGTAATAAACAAAAACACAAGTAATTAATCCACCCTTGGCTTGCATGAACTTGATTTGTATATAAATATCTTGTTTGTGTACCAACGCATAGTGATAACCAACGCATAGCTGAAACATTCTGAAAACAAAAACTTGAGACACAACAAAGGAAGGCTAAGCACAAGAGCAGCAGAATCTCATTTCATGAAAAAAAACGTTTTACATTTTTTTATTTTTTTGCATTAATTATTTATAAATGTGAATTTATATTGTTAAAATTAATTGTAAAAAAAATACATCTACACTGAAATCGAAGCATAACTCATTTCTAAATATTATTCTATTTGGAAGGAAATTCGCATATGTTTCCAGGTAAGTATATGTAGGTTTGGGGAAACACATGAATGCTTCAACGTATGTATATGGATGTTTGGAATGAAGAACGCATATGTTTCCACGTTAAAACATACATATTTGTCAGTAAACATGCTAATGTTTACATTTAAATACACCTGAGTTTGGGATTTGCAAACATATAAATTTTTGAAGTGTGTTGGAAACATATACATGGTTCCTGCAGAATATGTTTGGGAAAATATGTTAAAGAGGCCGTTATTTTTCAGCGTGTCACATGATCGTGGGGAATGGGTTATGAACGTTTACCCACAGGTTATGGGGAAATAATGGGTATCTACCCAAGATAATGAGAAATTACCCTGCACGATTATCCATTACACTTAGGGAATGGGTAAGCGGTCATTACCCATTACCAAAGGCGATGATCGAATATTAGAAAAATATCAAAAAAAATCCAATCGTCCAATCGAAAAAATATCTAATTTTTAGTGGTTTCTAAGGGGTTCTCATATAGTGGTCGAAATCGTATGGAGGAATTCTTTTTCGATTGAATGCTCGCTTTCCGAAATATAAACATGATGGTGTTTTATCGATTATTAACTCGAAAATTTAAGATTTAGATCACTTCTTCCAACCAAAATTGATTTAAAAATCAATTGATATGCAGAACACTTGGTAATACGGAACGCAATTATTGGTATTCACAACTGAATAATGTGATGGTCCAAGGAATCGCCAAATTTTGGTTGGCTGCAAATTTAGTTGTGACAACGGATCTCTTCTCGATGTGTATGATCAGGTCTATAGCCAGATTGGAAATTTGATAATAGCGAGTTTGTCGAAATATGTTTTCTTATCTGCTTATTGATTATATGCTGGAAAACCTTTGATAAATTATAAATTATTGCTACTGGACAGTATTGATTTTTACTTTTGGGTATAACTTTATCATGTTGCCATATTTTGGGATACTGTGACTTTAAAATTATTGTGTTAAATTTATGTGTCACATGCGTCAGCAGAAGGGGGAAAATAACTTCGAAAAATTTGTGATCAAAATCCATGGCATTAGATTTTACACTCATTATACTTTCGCGCACTTCAACATAAACGAATTCAAACAACTGTGAATTGTCAACATTTGAATAAAATTCGTACATAGGGCTGGCCATTGGAATGTTTACAACATTAGTATTCAATTCATCTGAACTCAAGTGGCTACTATTCGTCCTTTGTTCCTATTCCAATCTTTCTAATACGTTGTCGAGTTTGTTCAGTTTTAACCGCTTCTATAAAACGATCACTAAAATATAACGATTTTTTTATTGCTGATTAGACTGTTCACCCAATTTCTTAAATTTGTAGAATCGTCAAGTACTTCGGGAATTTCAAACTTCTTCCACCGACTGTAAGCTGAATCTCTTTGCAACATCAATGTTTCTACGTCATTACCAATCCAAGAGTTTTTGTTTCCTGAAATGGTTAAAGATTTCAGTGGATCGTGCTTGTCATACAAATTGCGAATGTGATGTACAAAAAATTCCAATTGTTCCTCAGCTTCTGACATATCGGAAATCGCAATCCAATTGACCAGCATTAGCTTCCCATAACCGCTTAAAGTCACGATAAGTAATAATATTGTTCATGGTATTTGCAGGAAAGTCATATGTCAAAAACAGGAGATCATGTTTAGAAAACTCAGATGCCGCTAGCTGGTCATACAGGAATGAATAACCAAGGAAGTAAAGATAAATTAGGGTGTTTGTCGTATTGGACAAAAAAATTGATTTATCTTAGATTCTATCTTAGACCAAGCGATTGAAAGTCAAGTACTGAGGAGCTGTCCTCAAGAATATTGTTATTGAAGTCAGCACAGACTATAATGTCACTGTAATTAAGCGTTATTTCTTCCAGTTTCGTCACAAAATTATTGTAATTTTCCCATTTATTAGGACGGTAAGCAACGACTTGTCCCTGTGGCTACCATTAAAGTGTAACTCAATAAATAAAAAATTCCATATTATCACTAGGACCTGAAGTGAGCACAAGTTTAGCTGGAATACAATTTCTCACAAAGATAACAACTCCACCAGCGCGACTTGCTCTACGCTCTGAACAGATGGTATCCGTTTAAATTAAACCTAGAGTATTGTGGATCAGAATGAAGCCATATCTCTGAAACACAAATGACGTCAATATTTGAATTATTGAAAATGTAACGAAATTGATCAATTTTCTTCTTTAAGGTGGGCGCTATGTTTTTCACGAGGAAAAAAAATCCCAACCATTGTTTCTTCGTGAAAATACTACGAGTGTTGTGAAGTTGAAAAGAAAGTTGACTACGTTATTTTGACTGTTTCCAACACACAAACGACGTGTTTTTGTCCCTTTTCAACACATAAATCGATACAAAATTTTGTTCCTTAGCAGTTTTGGCATTTGTTTGTTTACGTCATCGAGTAATATTAACAAGAGTTTGCAATAACTGTTTTATGTACTAACAAAGTCCGGGGAAGACTTGGAAAACATGCAGAGAATGAGAGAAATCTTTAATTTTAACAATTTTCGTGTTAATTGGAATCTACACAAATAATTTTACTCTAATACTTCATTACATCTTGATTTTTTTCACTGAATATTGGCAAAATTTACTCACAGTTGATGTGTTTTGTACTTTTGGGTTGACACGCGACTGCAAAAGCATGAAAATCGCATAACGCAACCCAGTCATCTATCACCGTTTCTTCTTTGAAATCATTTTCTCTGTAAGTTCTCCAAGTACTAACTTAATCAGCTGTCTCATCGATATCCCTTTGTTTACGTGCTCCACCAAGGTTGTTACATTTGTGTTCCAACTGTGGTGCCCATTATCATACCAACTGTATTGGTTTGGCCAACGTCACAGGTAATTACAATCATCAACAGTCTACAGTACTCTCGCTGAAATTTTTAAAATTTTAGGCAACAAAAACGCAATTTGTTTGGTGTCCCTCATCTGTCAAATTTTCTACATTTGCGTATGTTCAGTATGACATAAAAGAAACATCTAATCAAGAAATAAGTTCAAATCAGCTGTTCTGACGAGTTTACCTTACTTACTCTACTATGCAGTTGCCCCTGTAATTTTTTAAAAGAAATCTGCTTGGAAACCAGTGTTGTAAAAAATAAAAAGTTTTCCTCGTGAAAAGAACATAGTACTTACTATCTGATGGAAAAATTTCGCTAGAATTTCACGACCATTTTTTTATATGGATTTTGACCGTTGACCGTCGTTAGGCTTGATTACGCCAGGATTTAAAATTTTAGTGTGTACACATTTTGAAAATAAATAGTTCTGTTAAAAAAAAAACTTTAAAAGGGAAAAAATCCTTATTTTAAAATCTATTAGACTTGATGCCGTTGAGATTGCGGTTAAAACAGAAATGTGGAAAAAATTCTAAGAATTCCTACAAATTCGTCGACGGTTTTCGGTTTTTAACATTGCCAAAACCGGTGGAACCGGTTTCTTCGGCTATTTGTTTTAAATTATATTGCACATGCAGCACGTCTAAGACATTTGTTTAGCGACCACTTCATATCCTTATTCGTGTTCAAACCTCAAAATTGTACAACTGTATTTAAATTTGACAATCACATTTTAATTTTAAATTAAAATTTAATCATATGTTCCAAATTGGAATGCATGCGTGTTTAATATAAAATTTAAAAATTGGATTCAAATACATATTATACTGATTTAAATTCTAAATCCAATTCCACATTCGAAATTTGACAGAGATTTTCATGTATGAAAATCTTATTAAGTTCAAAACAGTTCCCAGCAAAAAATTATGCATGCTCAAAAGCAGTACCGGAAGCAGAAATTGTTTTAGAAGCAGTAGCCAATGCGCATTATTTTCGAACAAAGTTCCCACTTAGAAGTTCTCGATAGTGCCGAATTAAAGCAACATACTCATTGCTTTCAAGAAGCTCTTCTTTATTTGCAGAAAAAAACGCTGTTTTTTCATGTGCTTATTTTACAGCTCAGCCCTTCTAATAAGCAATATTTTTGATTTGTTGTCTCTTCGTACGAAAAGAAAACACGAGAAGTTTTCTCACTTACTTTTGAGCTTCATGGAAGCACTAAAATTGAATTACTTTCTAAGGACCACAAAAAAATATAAAAATATTTTATTTATTGCTTATAAGAAGCACTAGAATAAGGCAGAGCCATGATTCGACCAAAACTTGTGTTAGAAAAAGTTACCCCAATTTATTGTAAACATCAGTCGGCCTTATTCCCGTTGTCGTCATCAGATTCTTGCCATCTTTATTACTTCGTTATCATATTAAGAAACTTCGAGTGGACGCCCATTTTTCTAGGTACAGGTTTTACTTAAAACAAAACACACGTTCTTCACTACGGCGGTGTTGAACGCTTAAGCATTTCTGTTAGCAACACAGCTTCTTTCCAAGACATTATATAGCAAAATTTAAGCTCCAAATTTTTCAGAATATATTAAGTTAAACGATAGTTAATTAGATAGAAAAATTTGTGCTTGAACTGTAGTGTGGTAACTGGAAATCGTCAATCTTTATATATATATATATATATACTGATATACTATATATATTTCATATACATATGTAAAATGAAATGTCTCCGTACTATAGTCACATTTTTAAATTTTAAAATGGTTTAAAGCTCAATAAAATTCCCTATTAATTTAATTAAGTGTTGAGTATTCAAGATTACAACTTTTTAACAATTACAAGAAGTGCTTAAAAATCAATTCGGAGAAGCACTTCAGTGTAATATTCTTATTATATCTGTACTCTACCTTACTGCACAGCATACAAGAAGCAAGAAGCAGAAAAGAGCTTTTAAAAACTCCAACTGCTTCTAATTTCTAATAATTTTTTCCTGGGTTATTATAAAACAATTCTCATTATGAAATTTGGCTTTAAATTATTATTCAAATCATAAAATCCTTATGAAATTAGAAAAAAAATTGTTTGGAAATGATATTTGGAACTTATTGAAGCATGAAATCATATTTGAAAATTCATATCATGTTTCTTAATTCAAAATTTCATTAAAATTCGAAAATCATATAACTTATTAAGGATATTAACACAAATTGAGTAAAAACCGGTTAACCGAAATCAAATAACCGGTTTTCGGTTTATTCGAAAATTAAGTTTTTTAAAAAACCGGCACACGGTTAATTGAAAAAAACCGGTTCCACCGGTTTCGGTTTTGAACACTCTAAAACTCACCTTACTATGAAACGATCGATTCCTTATTCACGTGATCCTCAGTGTCGTTTTACATGTGTTTATTGACGCTTTCTGTATTTACCGCAAAAGTAACCCAGCGGCAGAACTCATGACCTGGAAGGCCTGAAATCATGACCAAACAGGCCTTCTTAAAAAAATACCAAAATAGGCCTTCTAAAAAAAACAAAAAAAACCGAAAAAAACAGAAAAAAAAGAAAAAAACGAAAAAAAACCGAAAAAACCGAGATTGTTGTGGCACTCTTAGTTGGAAGATCCATTTTCCATTTGCTATGGATTTGCTATGCTATACATACATAACGGGTTTTTCAACAGAGACGCTACAAAAGTAAATCGATAGGGACAGCAAACCACGCCATATTTTTTCCCGCTCTTTTGACAATTCTCTTCAGTAAGGTTTGCCATTTCATCATGAAAAGATATACGAGCCAACAACGAGTCGAAATTATTAAAATTTACTACCGAAATTTGGAGTCAGTGGCCTCAACTTTAAGAGCGCTACGTCCAATTTATGGTCGTCATAATGAATCCACAGGCACAGTACAAAATGTTCCCGTGCCAGTGAGACAAAGAAGTGCCCGTAGTGTCGAGAATATTGCTGCCGCTAAGGCTTCAGTTCAAGAAAGCCCAAATGTGTCACTCACACGTAATTCTCAAGCGTTGGGCATCTTTGTGACGTCGTTGTGGCGAATTTTGCGAAAAGATCATGAACTTCTTACAAGTTCAAATTGACGCAAGAACTGAAGCCGCTTGACCACCATAAGCGTCGAATGTTCGTGAATTGGGCTGAGCAACAACTTGAAAATGATTCGGATTTTCATCGGAAAATCATCTTCAGCGATAAGGCTAATTTTTGGCTAAATGGCTTCGTCAATAAGCAAAATATGTGTTATTGGTCAAACAGCAATCCACACGTAATCCATGAGTCATCATTGCATCCCGAAAAAATTACGGTTTGGTGCGGTTTATGGGCCGGCGGCGTCATTGGGCCGTACTTCTTGCATGTTGATCAAGACCGGCACATTACTGTGAATGCGAATCGCTATCGTTCAATGATAACCCAATATTTTTGGCCCCAATTGGATAATATGGACTTGGAGGACATGTGGTTCCAACAGGACGGCGTCACACAGCGAATGCCACAATCAATTTATTGGAAACCAAGTTTGGTGAACGTGTTATCTCACGAAATGGCCCAGTCGATTGGCCGCCTCGGTCGTGCGATTTGACGCCGTTAGATTATTTCCTGTGGGGCTACGTCAAATCTATGGTCTATGCCAACAAGCCAGCGCCGATTGATGAACTTCGTACGAATATCGAACGTGAAATTGCAGCAGTATCGGCCGATTTATGCTTGAAAACCGTCGAAAATTGCGTTTAGCGTCTGGACTTATGCAAGCGTGCCCGTGGTGGCCATGCAAAAGAAATCGAGTTCCATACATAATGGCATCGAACGTACTTTTACAGGAATAAAGAATTTCATTGGTATCTAAAACCGGTTTTGTTTTATTTAAAAAAAACTTTTGTAGCGCTCTTATTGAAAACCCCTTTATATTCACTATACATAATTCACTATTCATACACTTGCAAGTCAAGTCAAGGTGTATATTGAATCGAACCCACAGCAGGGAAGATTATTGAATGACCAGAGACAGTTCACACGTAACGTAGTTTTCAAAGAAGTTCTTCCTTAAACATAGAAAATCTTTTCTTAAAATAAGTACATTTTCTTAAAAAATTAAATTTTTTTAAAAAAAAAACTTCTTAATAAAGTACCTTTTTTAAAAAAAAAAATTATATTCTCTTTAATTTTCTTTAAAAATTTAAAATTTTCTTTAAAAAAATGATTCTTCTTAACAAAAAAGAATCGTTTCTAAAAAAAAGACATCTTACGGAATTACCTTTTATTAAAAATCGATTAAAATTAAAGCATGCTTCGACGGGCGCCATAGGCGCTTTCCAAATTAACTAATTTTAAAATATGTATCAAATTATCCAATTAAATTACGATTAAAAAGAATCGCAAAAGAAATTTCTCAAAATTGTAAAAATCTTCTTCTTGGTTATATCTGATGAAAAAATTCATGCATTCCGCAGGCCTTATTTTAGAAAGGCATTACAAAAGAACCATTCCGCATGCCTTATTTGTGGAAGGCCTTGGGACTTCCGCCGCTGGGGTATTACAAAAATTGTTGGGTAAACGGCAGCCAGGTTACAACGTTACAAATGATATTTATGATAAATGCTTTTAGTTTGGTGGAAAGGTCTCAAACATATCAATGGAAATATTTTATGCGTCAAGCGACTTCAAAACGATTGTCTATTTAACTTTGCGTAGATCCTATGTAACCATGATCGTTATGTACATGTACATATACACGCTGAAAATCGGTCTTTTTGTGGTTGTTTGGATGCAAATGTTACATGTTTGTAGCTTTCTGCAAATTTAGTAATGTTGTGTCCAGACACATTGTGTGTGGTATTCAATGTTAGATGTTGGAGTCACAATGATTAAAAGGTTATAATATATGTTTTTGTAAACTTGCACCCATATGTAAGGGCGGATCAAAAAGTCCGTGACTTTTTGAATGAAACACAGTTTTTTTTTGCAAAAAAAATATTGTTCAACATAGCTCAATACACTTAGTCAATCATTTTTCCAATTTATGTAAAGCTTCCAAAAAATAGGATTCTATGAGGTCCATAAAATAGGCTTTTGTTTGATCAATAATTTCATCGTTGGAGCTAAATCTCTTTCCACCGAGCCATTTATTTAGGTTTGGAAATAGGAAATAGTCTCTGAGCGCTACAGCCGGAAAATATGGCGGATGAGGTACCAATTCGTAGCCCAATTAAACAACTCTAAACAATCCTTGGAAGGTGTCACACGATTACGTTTATGGTCAATTGAGAGCAAACGCGGCACCCATCTTGCAGATACCTTTCTTAAACCCAACTGATCATTTAGAATCGAAACCACGCTGCCATATGATCAACAATCTCACGCACTTTTACTCTTCAATCGGCCAACACCATATCGTGGATTTTTTTCGACATTTTCGGGTGTATTGACCTCCGTCCAGAACGTTCAGCGTCATTTGTACTTGTGTGACCACAACGAAAGTCAGTAAACCACTTTTTTACCATTGAAATCGATGGAGTCCCCATAGTATTTCTCACGCTTTTCCTTGGTTTGATTAACGGGTTTTTCGCAAAAAATAATGTTTAATAAGAAGTCGAAATTCAGTTCTTTCCATTTTTAAAAAAATACACAAGGTTGTATGTTTGGGACAGCTGTTAAACCCAAAGTAAATGACGGAACTTGCTCTAAATTTGACAGTAGTCTCTTAACAGGTGGTACTTGATGGGATCAGTGTTGCATTTCATATAACTACGAGGAAAGTTGGAACAGTCACGGACTTATTGATCCGCCCTCGTATATCCTATCTTCTGCCCAGATATTTTGCAAATTAGTTTGATGATTTCAAACAATTTCGACTTATTTTTCATATCATGTTCATCTTTTCGACAGAACTCGAGATAATAATGTCCTTTTTAATCTTATGGTTTTCAATGTAAAGACAGTTTTGAAAACATTGGTGCCCCACTGCAACTGATATACTCAATCATATATTCTTTTCTCAATGTTGGTTGTCTTGCGAGTTAGTTTTCGACAGTTGTAAATCCGTTCAAGCTATCATATCAGTTTATTCGGGTAGGGAACAACAATGAAAAACAGCCGCGGATAGATTCTAACTCACATTATCTGAACGATTCTTACGATGGTTGTAAAGCATCAACTTCAGCAGCGGCTAACTTGTTAAGCCACCGCGCTCTGTGTTCACACATACCACTAACCGTAGTTGTTTTGTTTCGAAAACCTGATTTTGGTATTATGGTTTCAAAAATCCTGTAAACCATTCCAAATTAGTTTTTGTTCGTGACATATCACTTGATGAAATTCCGATTGATTTTCTCTCTAAAATTATCATAAAAATCATATAAACAATTAGATGGCAATATATGTATAGCCCAAACACAAAGAATAACAAAACTGAGGCTTAAAAGGATAATAAATCGTACACAAAAAGAGTAACGACAATAGCCATAACATATCGTTTGAATTTCTCTATTCCAAGATGCTGGTGGCATTAGATGACAGATTTACAATCTAAATGAGCGCGAGCACGTTCTACGTGTGCTGGTTGATGTTCCATGTTGAAGCGATGCCAGCCAGCTTCAACACACACACCAACAGTCGTCATCATCATCGTCTTCCCTCCATACGATACAAAAATAAATGTGATTCATTACTTTTTATTACTCTCAATGTAATATACGATTTATTCGTTTTTGCTTCTTTCACATTTCTCTTGTTTTCCCACTTGGCAGAAAGCAAACAAACAGAAACATTTGTATTGTATCTACATACATATGTGTCCTTTTGCTTCCCTTCGCCCGTCCACAAGGACCCTAAACAATTTGTCGTTGTACACTATTGAAAGGAAAACAAATTTGGCCAACAACCAACAAGACAAGGACAAATATCAAACCCAGACAGCCGACTCACCAACTCATTGCACCACTAAACAGACACACAAACAGTCAGGATTAACAGAGCCTGAGAGAGAAAGTCTTTTCGTCAGACACTCCAGAGCATAAAACAAATAAAATCGTAAATAAAATAGAAAAGCAAAATCCAACAAGGAAATGAGTTAAGAGTAAACTCCATGAATCACTTTGGTATCATTCGGTGCTTCATTCATTGAAAAGTCCTTCCCAGAGTTGAAGTAGTTTTTATTCCTGTCTGCCTGACTGTTGGTTGTGCTTGATGCTCAGCGGGTGTAAATGTAACATCTTGTGCTGGTTGTGAGAATTAAACGTGGTGCAAAGCATTGGGAGTACGTATTCGTTCCATTAATATTTAGTACTGTTTCGTCATTCCATTCACACTGTGAAAATATGCTTCTTAAAAATTATCAAACATAAATCATTAAAAATTCATCAGAAATTCATCATTAATTCTATAAACTTTTTCGTAAAATTCATAGATGTTATGAAAAAAATTCATATAACTTGTCGCAATGTATTCATAGATATGTTTCATATAATAGCATTAGGAATTTGCTAATTGTCCTTTCCAGCGCTGTTATATTTCCCGTTAATAAATCAAGGTTCATTTTATATTACGGTAAGTAAAACAATTCTCTCTTTATTTCACTTGTACAATACAAACTAAACACATTACAATAAGTCTTTTGCGAAAACACTAGTACTATGAATTTTCATGCTTGAAATGAGACTGTACTCAGATTCGCTTCAACTGAGATCAATCATTTCAAGAACTATCTCGTAGTAACGTCGTCTGTCCTAGAAAATTCGGCATCAAATTTATAGTTAGTAGAGAGATACTATCTCTTTTCGATTGTTTCAAATTGTTTTTGAAAAATCATCAAACGTTCGTGGTGAATTTGTACGTGGCAGCGTTTCAACTTCCATCGACGGCATACTTTTAGGCGTAATTACCATTGGATAATATGCAACACAAAGAAGTCCTTTGACATTCTAATGTTATTTTGACATCAATGCTAGTTAATCGACGAATGGGAACTCTGATTAGTTATTCGATCACTGACGCGTCTCAGGTTAAATAGGTGACACTGTGACTAAAGCTCTTCGAAGGGGCGGACGTATTCCTTTGGCGTTTGAAAGCGGATGAGCCAACGCTACTGGCAAACAGCGGACCAAAACCAAAAAAAAAATTACATGCGGTGTTAGGGCACACCCGGTTGGAACGAAGTTCCTTTCGCTATAAACAAGGTGTTTCGAAAGAAGTCATCCGATGTTGTTTATTTGAACCTTTAGAATTTTATATTGGTTAATTTGAGAAGATGATATCGGTTAAATGATTACCATACGGGCTCGTTTTATGGCATTTTTCATCACTTCGGCGAGAAATTCGGGCGACATATTCTAGCACTCGTGTTGAATGTTGACCTTGAGGGCTTCCAGGGTCTCGGGCTTGTTCACGTAAACACGGGACTTCAAAAAACCCCACAAAAAAAGTCTGGAACGGTTAAATCGGGCGATCTTGCGGGCCAGTGCAAATCGCCAAAACGAGAGATGAGGCGACCCGGGAACGCCGCCTCCTGAATATCGGTTGTGGCTCGCGCAGTGCATGCCGTAGCTCCGTCCTGTTGGAACCACATGTCCTCCAGTCCTAATTCGAAGAACTGCGACAGAAAAAACTCGGTTAACATGGCCCTATAGCGCGCACCCTCCACTGTTGTCGTTTGACCAGCGGCGTTCTCGAAAAAAATGGCCCGATGACTCCTCTAGCGTAAACAGCGCAACATGCAGTCACTTTGAGCGGGTGTAATGGCTCCTCGTGCATCACTCATGGATTTTCGGTGCCCCAGAAGCGATAGTTTTGCTTGTTCACGTACCCGCTGAGGTGGAAATGAGCCTCATCGCTTATTATGATTTTCAAATCATTATGAACAAAAATGCCATAAAACGAGCCCGTATGGTAATCAATTGTGACGGCGCCCATTTAACCAACATCATCTTCTCAACTTAACCAGTAAAATTCTGAAGGTTCATATAGACATAATCAAAAAACTGAATCAAAGTTTTTCATTTAGGAAAAAAATGAGAGCCAAACAACATCGGATGGCTTCTTTTGAAACATCTTGTATTATTATGTAACTAGTACTGTAGCTAGTACTAAATACTTGAATTTAAATGGATCTTTAAGAAAATATACTTTTTGTAAAATGATAAACTTTTTTTTAATGAAATTTTGTATTTATTGAGTGTATTTTTTAAAAAAAAAAAGTATATTTTCAGGTCCCTTTTGTAAGAGTATGTTTTATATTTTCCTGAAAAGGTCCTTTCTTTAATGAGAGGCACTTCTTTTATTAAAAGCTAATATTTTTTTTAAGAAAAACTACCATTTTGAATAAGAAGTGCTTTCTGTAAGAAAAAGCCCAAGAGTATGAATTTTCTACAAAGAAGTACTTGTTATAAGAACAGGTTCTTTTTAAAGAAGTGGTACTGTTTATAGAAAAAGGTTATTTTTTTAAGAAAATTTACTTATTTTCAGAAAGGCTACTTATCTCAAGAAAAGAGAAGAAAAGGTATTATTTTATTTTTAAGAAAAGGAATTTTTGTAAGAAAAAGTATTTTTTTAAGAGAAGGTATTTTTCTTTTTTAAGAAAGAACATGTACAATTTTAAGAGTAGGTACTTACATATCTCAAGAAAAGTTATTTTTTTTTACAAAAAAGGAACTCTTTAAAGGGTAGTTTTTTAAGAAAAGGCAATTTGATGTAAGATAATGTAGTTTTTCAAGAAAAGCTACTTATTTAAAACAATTACTTTTTAAGAAAATTTACTTTTTGTAAGAAAATTCATTTTTTTTAAGCAAATGTACTTCTTTTATTATTAATTAAGAAAAGAAAGAAATAATTTTTTAAGAAAACGTACTCTGTTTAAGAATATGAATAGGTATTTTTTTTAGAGAAAATTTACTTTTTTTTAAGAAAACGCACTTATTTAAAAAAAATTAGTTTTTTTAAACTTCTCTCACTTTGCCTTTTCTAAATTAACTTTTTATTCGGTTCAAAACTACAATAAGTAATAAACAGGCTCCCCCTAGAAAATTTCCCATTAAACAAGAAATATCCCCCCATATGTTAGTGTAGACACAAACCAAACCAAAAGTACGAGTGTAAGAGTAAGTGTGCTGTCAAATGTAATTCCATGATCAGGGTTGTATTTCATGGATTTGAAAGTCTTGCACTTTGGTTTTCCAAAAGTACACTTTTTTTGTTTCAATACTACAATATGTAATAAACAGGCTCCACCAAGAAACTTCCCTTTAAACCAAACCAACCCAAAGGTACCCAATATAGTTGATAATAATGGGTTGTAATAAAGTAGTTAAAAAAAGTTGTTTAACATTTTGTCATTGAGCCCCCACCCCGCAACGTGCGATAAGGAGCCTCGTTCCAAACTAATTGCATTCTGGTAAGCGACTTCTCCACAATGGGCGGCTCAAACACAACAATCATCCTGGCAGTAGTTAAAATTCAAAACCATGGTGGGCTCAGCTTGCCTTCCGTCAGCGTTATATTGGCAATGAATATACAGAATGAGATCGAGAAACATTAAACCCCCTATTTGTTGACGACCTCTGTAAACGTTCTAAGGACCACGATCTATTGATATGCACTTGGAAAGTTAGAACACGATACAGATCCGGTGCCATTATCCATTATCTATTAACCGATAGTAAGACAATGACAATGATGTCAAGGACGTGATCTATGAGCGCCCAGAGGAAACATACGACCTCTGCCCTGGCCCTGACATTAAGATTGTTCTACGTGATTTTAATGCTAACGTTGGCAGGGAAAATGTCTATGAACCAACCATCCGTGAATTCAGTCTGCACGCCATAATTGCCGGTAACGGAAAGTGGCCAAAGATTTGGCTGCGCAAAAATCATGGTTATCAGTACTATGTGATTCCATCATAAAGACATCCACAATGCTATGTGGATATCCACTAATCAACAACTTGCAACAGTAATTCATGGAAGGCACTCTACTAGTCTACGATTCGGATCACTACGTTGAAGTAGCAAAGGTTCGCACAAGGTTAAGCTGGGCGAAAGTCATGTGAAACCACACATGTTTAAAGCTGGACATCGGAGAGCTGCAATTACCAGAACTAGCCATGGCCAATTCAGAGAAGTTTACTCAGATACTGGCTCAGAACCCACCCCTGCCTCATAATCATGAAGCGCAGTGGAAGCACATTTCCCACTCTATCACAATTGC